>CM027852.1:30591390-31191390 GCA_016097595.1 Eucalyptus pumila
AGATTTGGCTTGCTAATAAATTGAATTGGCATATGTCACACGAGGTAAACAATGGTGATGGCATTTAAATTTTGAAAATTCAACTTGGGCGTATTAAAGAAAAAATGTATTAATATTCCAAATGCTAAAACCAAAGTTCCTGTAGACCTACCTTGACAAGGATTTTAAAGGAAAAATGGCTACAATGCTTCAAAAATTTGCCAAACACCATGGCGTTTAGTCAAATGATCTTTGGCAAAGTGACAACCTTAGTTTCTAGCTACTTTTAATTACTGGTAACTGCACTTCTATATTTTACTTTTACAGCCACACATTCACGTCCACAATCAACAAAAAGATCCTTTTCCATGACATTCATCGATTCGATTCCTTAATTGAGATTTTTCACTTTTGGTCAAACACACATCTACACATCCACTCGTTAATTACCAAAATTGCCGCCAAACACTAATTACCTACCCCACCCTCTTCCATTTTTCTGTATCATAGCTATGGCGGCAACCATCCACCTCTGCCTTTGCCAACCTGTCTTGCCTCTGCGCAAACTTCCACCACACCTGCCGTCGCTCCCCTCCCTTCCGCCCTCGCTGTCTCCCACGCGTGCTAACGCATAGTTGATGTGTCTCCCGGATAGCGGTAAGCCTCGATTAAGAGATCTGAGGCATGGCGACAGTAGGTTTTCTTCGGCCTTATATACAGGCCAATTTGAATGCCTATCACCCTCGACCGGGATCAATTTGAGGTCTTCACAACGATCTCGAAGCCTTTCAGCTCGAGAGAGAGAGAGAGAGAGAGAGAGAGAGAGAGAGAGAGAGAGAGAGAGAGAGAGAGAGAGGCATTGGCCGGTGGTGGTTAAAAAGTGAGCAGTAGTAGCATGCGGTTGCGGCTTCCTACGCAAAAGTAGAGCGAGACAAAAGTGAAGAGAGAGAGACACGCAGGTTCCTTTTTATTGTCCATAGGAAGACAGAACATTCATACGCTATAACATCAAAAGAAAGAGATGTGATGCAGCGCAAAAGATCTCAGGCCATTCTTGTTGGCCTCAGCTCATCGAACAGACCCAGCCACCGAGGGCCTAGGGAAAGGCAAGCTCAGGAGAGAGAAATCCGTGGTAGGATGGCCACAACCCGAAGGACGAATCTCTTTCATTTTCTATGTCGCCAGTGATATATGCCCCATGATGACATTGCGCTTAGGATTGGTAAGGATCTCAAGTTATTCTTGTCCAATTAGGATGTTTTAGAAACTTGACACCGTGGAAATGACGTGGACTTCATGAAGAATGACTTGGCCTTGTTCCCTAATCCTTTCTACTAGACGTGGTGCCAACCTGTCCTTCCGACATGCATCAACTCGTCATTGACATTTGTTGACCCGAGACATGGCAAATTGTCATTGGCTTGTGTCCTAATGACACGGGATAACATACCCACTCCCGAATTCCCTACGTGGAATGCCATGTGGGACCGTCCGTATGTCAACTCCCTCAGTCCTCTTTTCTCATGTCCAACCCATTCCTTGTGAAGTCATGCTGTAAGTTCGTCTTATACGAAGAAATCTTCTGAAATGGGCTAGGTAAAAGAAAGGGCCTTGAATTGTCGTTGTCATCCAGTAGCTCCAGTTCTAGTGATAGCTATGGAAAAATATTCCTGACATTGAGGCGTTTTGATGAATTCGAAATGGATAGTGCAGGCAGGAGGATCTACCAAACCAATTTGGCCATGCCTCTACTTAGAAATACAGTCCTTTTACTGCTAGGGCTGCACCAAAACCTAGCCCTGTAATAAGGTCACAAAGTGTCTACTCAAAATGCAAGACCTTGAGGATTGCCTATTGAGAAGACCTCAAATGAGATCAGACTAGGCTACAGATTTGTTAGAACAAGTTGCCTAAAAAGTGATGGATCTTAATAGTTGACTTGGCAAAAAACGGATTGGCGATTATGACAGTCCTCTTCAGCCATCAATAATGGATCCACCTTGGTCACCTTACTCTGCACAAGCAAATCGTGTGGCTGACCTAGACCTCAGACAAGTATGAATCAGATAGTCATGCTGAATAACTACTCTTGTACCTTGGCGTTGATATCGGATGCATTGGCTTCATGTGAGCCGAGCCAAGCCAGTTTTGTATGGACAATCAACTTATGGAAATTTTCAGTCATTCAAAGGCTCCCGGATGTATTCACGTTCCGCATCGGACTCTATTCAAGTGACCGCATTAATTGGACTCGAGCTTCGTCGACCTTGTCCAACCTTCTCCATCTTTGGATGGAATCATGGAAACAGGAAATGTCTTGCAATTTTATTCCTGAAATTGTCCAGTGAAATGAGATCTCACAGGGCGGAAATACTCTCAAGAAGCTTGGCCCCTTTAAGGTCACACTCGGGGAAACACGAATGAGCTTTTCACTCAACATATGGCCCCTCTGCTACCAATTATGGTGACCAACCTATCCTTGCGAGGGCATGAAATACCAAACAGGTAGTGACATTAAAGCTTAATCTTTCTGAGGAAGGACCTCGACAGGACTAGGTTACAACCTCATCGAACGGGTTAGGGACGAAAAGGATATGCAAAGTCTGTTTTTTTTGTGTGCGCGTGTGTATATATATATTGGTTCACTGTCTTCCAATATAGGGAAATGAAATAGTTGTGGGGTGGGTTTTCGGCCTCTCTTTCAAAACAAGTGATTTTGCCTCTTAAATTATGTTCATCTACGAAACCCCAACGAAGCTGACTTCACCGAGACTCCTGCTCCAATAAGGACTAGGATTATATCTTGCTTCGCATACTCGGGGTTGTACCCCAAGTACAATTCGGACTTTGTACAATATGCATCAAGCTCTCATATATTTTGAATGGGGTCGAGTTTCATTCATGGTCTCAAACTCGAAATATAATTTTACAAATCTTCACTTTGACTTGATCTTTGAGTCTAGTTATTGTTGTTTGGTAGACATGAACTTTTGCTACCTCAGCTCCTAGGTTCCTCAACAGCCATAGACATATTATAAATCCAAGTCGTGCTTAAACATGGCCACATCTGTGTATCTCATTAAAGCGCCGACTCTATCTACCCCTTCAAGCATTCCATAAGGATTTTCAGATCAAACCACTATCATAAATAAAACAAGATCACTGTTCCATCCATATCTTTCAGAGGACCAACTTGCACATTGTTTAAGCAATTACCGCAAAATCACTTACCGTGTGCTATTATTGTCTATATTAAGAGTTTTCGATTGCAACTCCACCTTGAGCTGGATACTGTCCAGATTCGTATTGACACTACCATCATGACCACTCTTAACCAAAAACACAAAAGGCTCATCAAACTTGTTTTCTTTGTTGACAACATGTGAATTTATAAACGACACATCTGATAGCTCCATTTGCCTTATGCATAATGCAAAACCTAGAAATATGCACTTTTTTGCCCTTCCATTGAGCTTATCATCACTCATTCAAACGTAACACGAGCAACTTAATATATTTTAAAACAAAATAGTTAGCAGCATTAGCTTACCACACTTATTCGAGAGTTCGACATCCGATCGTGGTCGATGAGGATTCATTTACCTATTAACTTGTCGTACTAAGCACATTCGATAGAAATCTCCCACTTATATTGGCACTACAAATCCTTGTATCGATTGTCTTTGGTAACATTCGACTCAACTTTGCAACTTGTTGTGATTCAGTGGCACTAGTGTGATGTCTCACTATGCCCTTCTCATTGCAGAATTTGTTTAACATTTCTGGTAGAAGTCCACACATTAGTTTGCACCACATTTGATCTTTTATTAGTCTTTATTATGATCAAAGCTCTCAACCACCTCATTTGGACAAAAGGCATCAAACTTGTACGTAGCATAAACAACCTAGTCACTCCTCAAGTAGGCATCTACAACTGTTAGCATACAACTGGCCTCATCCTAGAAGTCTTGATAGCCCTATAAACAGCAAAGTGAAACAACTCTGCAATCCTTCTGGTTTCTCTATTAGATGTTTTGAACTACACTTTCCACCATTGGCCATGAATTACAACATGTCAACACTTATAGCATTCAAACCATTTGCCATACAATCTACAACAAATTCCTATCACTCAACCTTCAGATTTCTCTGCTTAGTGTGCCTCAAATAGATATACCACAATTCAATCAAATATATGCATTCGACATCTCAGTAGCAAAATCCGTCATTGTCTTCACTTAATGTTCATACAAGTCACTGTGCTAGATTCTTATTATAACAGATACATCTCAAATGACCTTCAAAACTCCTCCTTTTGAAGTGTGAAATGTCCATTATTAACAAATCTTGTTCTATAAGAAAATATTTTTATTATATAAATTGTGGATGATGCGTCTGGTGGAAGTTTTCAAACATTCGGTCACAAAGTATGGCAAATATATATAGACCATCATACGGCTCCATTTTTCAAATAATTTCCGTTGGACCAAGTGTGAAATCTGACAAAGGCTATCTAAGTTTCTTGACATTCGGTCGCCTGAATCTATCCGTTTACGTGTACGTCTCCATACATTTGCCCGCCGCGCTTGAAAGTATATGTGCACATAGGTTGAGAGAGACATTTGGATTCAAAAAAATTGGTGAGGACATTAAATGATGTTAGGAAGGTAGGGGGAGATCCTTGAATTAGTGAAGAGGATGAGATGAGAGGAAGCTAATGTCAGGAAAGGCCTTGTCAAATGCATCCATCAAAAGTTTTTGAAAGGGACATCGTGTAGTTGTCCAAACACAATGACCTTTTAGGAACCATCACCATACCAGACAAAAGCCCCACCTAACTCTCTTGGCCTCAGTCATGCATGTTATTGTGCACGCAATTATCTATCTTCAATTTCTTTCCTTTTTCTTTAGGTGTTGTTAACCGATACATACGGGACCCACTTGATAAATATATTGAACTTAAAAGGAGTTATATCCGATACACTAATGGTGTGAAAAAATCATCACACAAACAGAACTTCAATACTAGACATGAACACTTCCCACTTTGGCATAGATTCATCCCATCCATAAAATGAAAACTTGTTTATTGTACCTTTATAAACAGGATTTTTTACACTGGTAGTATATATAAAAATCTGCACTCAGAACAAATTCGAGTTTTAGAGCGCGCTAGTGCTGCATAACACGAGAAAAATAAGTGCTTCGCAACCTGCAAAATTTCCTTAAACGATAGCTTTTAACAATTTTTTATCTTTTTAATTTTTTATATGTACCTACTCTTCGCAAAGTTCCGCTAAAAAGTAATACAACGGTTTTGAATGACCGTTATGTATATATTTAGTTTTTTAAAGAAGAAGTCTTTGCTTCCAAAGATAACTACAACCATTCATTTTGGTTAATCTAAATAGACAAATGTTTGCAAAATGACAAATCCATTTGGATCCTCATCTGTAATTCCATCCTCCCATTTTTGTCATTTCTTTCGTCACGCTTATCTTCCTCATTTTTTAGCATTATTAAAATGACAACAAATCTTACCGAACTCTCTTTAGCCTTTTTTATGGCCACCCTCGCTTTTGCTATTTTGCGCACCGTGCGTAAATTGCGCGTTACCTGTTGAGTAGGGAAGATGAAGAAACGTCACTTTTAATTGACCACTGCTCATGAGAGACAGCAGCCGCTTATTCAGTTTCCTAGTCAATTAAGGTCCACGGATATCTACATTATTTGGATCCCGAAATTGTTTCGTTTCAGAAGGATTACCAACAATATATGACCAATGAATTTGGGATGGTTGTTAAAAACCGTGATTTTTTAAAGGTAAGATAATGACTTCTCTAACATGTAGCTCCTAAATAAATGGCATTTTCTTTCCATCGTGAAGCAAAATACATCGATTCCTAAACCTATAATTTCAATGAGAAAAGAGCTTTCAATGATACCATCACTCTTTGAATATCTAAAAACTTCCTTGAAATTAGCACAATTGATTGGAAAGTTGGGAATCTCCATATCAAAATTAGAGGCGTTGAAACCCATAGTTGATTTGGTTATCAATACACATGTGCTTGGAACGAGGGTGAGAAATACACAAGATTTTGGTAAAAATAAACTATAGTCACGTGCACAGATGTCATCTTATGTATGTTGGACCATCGACGGACGTAGGAACGGACGCACAACAATCAATAGTAATATAAAGAAATATCATGTGTCTAGTTGTTAAAATACATTGATGGACGGGCCTCCATGTAACATCCTCGAGTCCTTACGTGGTAAATGAGAAGTCCGAACTCTATTTCACTGGTTCCTTGCCCAGTTGTGTCCTCTTCTTCCGATCATATCTTAGGCACAAACCTTGGGCCTTTCATTCGGCTAATAATTCAAGATAAAAATGGATTGATTGATGTTTGAGTGCATGGATATACGATGGACTTTTACTGTCGACGCTGGAGTATGTCGGGTCGTTGCTTGGTATAAAGCCTTGGATGCCATCTCGATATTGAGATCGTTGGATGATGTTGGCCCAGGTGAGGCTGATGCCTGGGGTTGCCCGTATGCCGTTCTAATAATGAGATCGGGACGATGCTGGTTGCCAAGGGGGACCGATGGCCTGTTGATACCGAAAGAGTCGATGGATTTCAACTAACTAAAACCGATTGAAATAAATAGGAAGTCCACGCGGTCATGATTGATGCTTGTGTGATGCTGGAATTGATGCTAGCATTGATACCGGAATTGAGGCTTGCAAAAGCTTAGTTTGTTTGATATGTTTTGTTGAGTTCTTACATCAATTTGAGCATATGTTTGCATTGGGTTATTCTAGCCTTGTTTGGACAGAAGTTTGAAATGGGGGACTCTAAAGTCTCGTAAGCTACCAAATGCAAAATGTGTTGGTTCGTATTTTTCTTCGCTTTAAAAATACACCGCATCTCCAAGTCTCGACTTACAAGGCTACAGCATCACGAAAGTGAGGTCCCGAAGGTACTTTGTGAAGTTGCATTTTCGGGAATCACAGTGCTAGTTATTGTTCATATTCTCCAAATGCCGCACGGAAAAGGATTGGAGGCCAATGATCGCTGGCCAAGGGGTCGCGCGTTCCGACGACCCCAGGCGACGGCCGCTGAGGTCGCGCGACCCCGGAGACGGCCGCTTGGTCGCGTGACCCTAGGGCTGACCCGCCGAACAGCCTAGCGTCCGCCGCTTGAGTTCGGCCATTTTGGGGTCGCTCGACCCCAGCCGATCGGGCTGAGGAGGTCGGCCCGGTTGCTTGGGTTAGGCAACCCCTGTGACCGTTGTGCCTGAGGCTGGGCGATAGTCGCTGGTTGGGTGACCCCGGTGAGCCCTGGGTCGCATGACCTCAGGCGATGGCATCCAGGGGCTAGATCTTGCTGTTTGATGGCCGGATCCGGTGGTCCGGGCCGCGATCTGAGATCACGGTGGCTAGACTTAAAGAAATTTTTTTAATTTAAGAAAAATCATTTACAAATGTAATTTTTACCAAACAATATTTTGCCCAAAGTTGTTTCTCAATACAATTTAGAATTCTCAATTCACCAAACGCTTTCGCATTTGGAAAACTCTCTTCTGCATTTTGCAAAGACATTCCCCCAAACGCTAGTGCCTCATTTTTGATGGGGACGTTTTAGGTCCCATTCGAGGCCTCATCCTTCTAATGGATCCTGTGGGAGCATCGTAGAAGAAGGGCCTAGGATGTGGGCCATCTTTGGAGGAGCTTGATAGAAAAAGTTAGGGCTACCCTAGCCTTTAATCGTCGATGTGTGGTAATAATGAAGATAAGTAGACTAGGACTAAGATGGTTATGTAATCATAATAACTTTTGATGTGTGTGTGTGTGTGTTACTTTTGTTTGCTTGGCTTGTGTACATGTTACTAACTTTCATCTTTGTTCGTGTACGGAGATTGTTTTGAATTCGCTTCCGCATATGCTTCATCAAAAATAATTTTTTTTAGGACGATCGATGTGCCTGGGACGTTGATGTTGACCGCCGGGTCACGTTCTCGTACCAGAGGTGGGGCGGGAGTGTGACACTCCATGTAAAACACCGGTGGCAATTTTTCATTAGAAATGTTTTAAATATTATTCAAACTGCCAAGGTGGTTGACATCGAAGACGCACGGTGTAGAGAGAACAATAGCCATTTAGAAACCTATTCGTGGAATGGTCATCGATAATTGCCCAACTATCAACACGCGATGAAGATGGTTATGTGAAGTTTGGGTGAGATGGGTCTGTGAAAATAAAGGAATATAGGCAAAACCAATGGGAGTTACTTGAGAAGATGCAATTGTTGGACATGCTCGAAGGGCGTACATCACTCCTTCACTATAAATACCACCTTCTTTTTTCTTTTTTCTTTTTAATTATGGATCTACTACCAAAAAAGTTAGCTATCCAATGAGAGCTTTGCAAACAAATCAATGAAATGTTATCTTTTTATCTTTACATTTTTTGTATTGCACTATGAATTCCTTAGTTATAACTTTCAAATTCCCATCGTTAGTTAAATTTTTGGCGTGTTTCTTTATCCTGATATCTTTTCATTTATTAAATTCCAACATTGTATCTTACTAGTCTCAATATGTGTCATCAATTAAATTCCAACGTAGTTCAATACTAATCTTGTAACTTTTAAGCCTTGTTATCGATTAAATTCCAACTTAGTCTAAGATTGTACAATGTTATTCAGATTAAAGAAGTTTGGATTCTTATTGCTTGAGATATCCTCTATCCAGAGTTGGCGTAGAACTTGTCCCCTTTATTAAAACAGAAGAACGACTTTTGATAAAAGATATTTTATCGCGAGAGTAATTCCAGCTAAACATCTTTTTAGCATGCTAGTGGGACCGTCTTGTTGCTGTTTTGAGAGGATACTATGCCACGTACAAGGAATAGGTCCAATCTCGACAATGCTGTTGACGATTCTCCACCGCCACTGATTGGTGAAGAAATGGGATGTGCTGAATCATCATCAGCACCTCTTGCTCTAGATCATGCCTAGACTAGAGATGAGGATATTCCGAGACAACTTACCGAGGAGTAGAGGAGACAAATGGAGCCGAGTCCTATGATGCTGTTGCAAAGAACCGATATAAGTTTATTGATCATGCCACCAAACGCATAGTCGGCGTGATTTAACCTCTGGTTATCAACACCTTTTATAAATGCGCGTAAGGACAGAATGCGGCACCAAATAGCTCAGCCCAGCCATAAACTAATCATGTCACTGTATCTTCTAGGTACGATCCCTTGCTTGCTAATGCTCAAGTTACTCCTGGTACTATTGGGTAGGATATTCCTCCCGCTCCATCGTTTAGGATCTTGCAGAGGAGTAAAGCTGTTACAATGGCTCAGATCTGTGGGCCAATGCTGACCAATGGGAAAAATAGTTTAACTCTCCTGCAAAGAAATGATATTGCTGCGACAACCTAGATCTGTGGAATAACTCTAGCCAATGAGGGAAGTGTGCCTGGTCTAATCCAAGTGAACATCGGGAATGATAATAATTGAACAGTGAATCAAGGGTCTTCAACAAATTATTCCACTCCCACCCGTTGAAAATGTGCGACCTTTTGGTTTAATCCTACAGCCTAATCCTATACTCATGCCTAATATTATTATCAATAACCAAGGGATACCTATAGCCCCACTTAGAGGGCAAGATATACCACCACAACCACATCTGCTGATGTGTGCATGGGCGAGTGATTCCGGGATGTAGGGATTTTTGTGGTTAAGTGTATGAGGACGGTTGTCCAAGGATGAAAATAAGAAAATTAAAGGATAGAATATGATCGACACCAAGGTTTAAAGGATGTGCCGCCATCCATGGAAGAAGATTGGGATAAACGAAGTTTGCCACCAAGGCCTAAAGGACAAGCCACCCGCCAAGGCTAAAGGACTTCGAGATAGAAGAAGCTCACAACTAGGGCCCAAAGGAAAACCACCAATCGAGAATAAAGTGCTTATTGGCTCACCACCAAGGATTAATTTGCTCACCACCAAGGATTAATCCACTCTCCAAGGATAAAGAGACCGAAATAGGAGTTATCCACTCTTCGAAGAGATTCACTCACACAGAGAAAATCTCAAATATTTTTATTCATCAAATCGAGTGCGAAACAATTGAGAGGCTTCCTCTATTTATAGGAGGAATACAACTTAGGAAATAGAAAAGTAATAATGTTGACACCTAAATTTTAATGATCCGTTTATTCATTTATCGCATTAAAAAATTAGGATTAATTTTTAACCCCTAAACAAAAATATTAGAACTTAGTTGCATAAAGCATATAGTTTTAGGAAAGCATTTATCATCATTAATTGGACTGGTGACGGATGTCAAGTGAATGGTCTCGAACTTAATGGAGCCCACAAAAGCACAAGCACAAAATTCAATCAAGCCCATCAAGTCTGCATAGCTGAAAATCAGTGATCTAAATTGGAAAGAATTCTGAAATCAAGAGAGCATATTCTTTATAATTCTAGGCCTTAAGAGGAAGGATGCAGCAAATATAAGCTGAATATATGATGGGTTTACGCAAAACTCCAAGCTTTGGACCGATATCTTTGCTGATGGAAGAGAAGAATTAAAATCTTGAAAAATTGAGCATATATGCTCTTCATATGTAACCATGGCATTATATGTGCAAGTATGGGCAAATAAAACAAGAAAAATACAATCGTGCGGACAAAGCAAGTGGAAGGGGAGGAAAGAAGATTTTGACGTTTTTCACATATGAGATTTCTTTCCTCGAACAATTCATCCACCGCTTGGGAAAGAGTTCTTTTGCTGATATCAACGCACACAATAGAATAAAATATTCGCATGGAATCAGCCAACCGGGGAAAGATTGAGGACAAGAATATATAAGGAGGTCAGCAGTATAAATAAGACCATTGCACAGCACTATAGAAAGGAGGCCATACAATTGAGAACACCCTAGAGAAAACACGTGAGAATCGAGAGAGGAGAGGGAGCTCCGCCAAAAGCTCTTCACGGCCGTGACTTTGCTGAGTTCGTGGCCGCACCTTGACACCGACCTTGCTGCCGATCGTCCAGCTTTCCAGTGATCCTCCCCGGTGATAGAGCAACAACGTTCACTTCCTGTCAAGCCGTGATCAACAACCACGAAGTTTTGGGGTTTCTCTTCGTCAAAAAAGGAAAAGAACTCTTGAAGAAAAAGTCAACAGCATAAGCTATTCTTTTGCTTCTGCAGAAGGGGATTCCGAATTTCAGAGAGACACACGTGAGAGAGAGAAGGAAATCCAGTCCAGCTCTTGGCCGAGGCAACCCTCCAAGCAGGCGCCCACTCCACGGCTGGACCTGTGGCCGTGCCTCTATCGCCATCACTGCTACATCGTGTTGCTACCCTACTGAGGTGTCGACGACGGCCAAGCCACTCCCTGCACACGTGCCACCTGAGAAGTCAACCGAGTCCGAGCTGTTGCACCCAATCGCGTTACTGCTTTGGTTTCGTTATTGCTGTGCGTTGGCGCCATTACTTCCTGACCACCGTCGATCCTCCACCGTTGAACGCTACCCCACTGAGTTGGCGGTCTTTTATGCTTTTATTTTTAGGTTCCTGCGAGTCCCAATGTCACTTGCGTACACCTAAGTTACATTAGTGACCAGCCCTGGACGTTCAAATCTTCACGCCAACAACGCTCCTTTTGCTGTTCAAGTCTTCTGGTGGACGTCCCCTTGCCGTGTTGGTCAACTTTGTGACCTTGTTAGGCCAAATCAGTGAATTGACCAGCACGTCACCTTGACCCACCATCCGTCGTTCGATCGAACTTCACAACATGGTCCACGTGACACCAAATATTAGGTAAGAATCTCTTTTAATTTGATTTTCATATATCCTTATTGCCTAATTTATGGGATTATCTCGTATGAATATTTGAATGATACCATCATATCCACAAAATATCGATTAGCCTATTAAATTGGGAAATCTTCCTAATTTCGCAACGTACATGTGATTGACGGTCGATTTCACGCTCAAAATATGACCCCGATCGTACGAAAAATCACCAATCCGATCTCACGCTTTCGAGATCGATTAAGTGATTTTATTTAAAAATTAACCAATCCGATCTCATGTGCGAGATCTGATTGTCAATTTATTTCCCAAAATTAAATGGACATGGATGATATCTTGCTTGATTTGTTGCCGTGCTATTCTTGATGCCTTTATTTGTTTGTTCCCCTAAAAGAAAAAAATATTTGAGTTAGATTAGATGCATGTTAGGATATTACTTGTTTTAGGGCTATTTTACATGTCTAGAATAGGAAATTTATTATTTCGAATTTCTTAAATAAAAACACCAAAAACATAAATTTAGGATGTTAGATTTTATTTTCATTAATTTAAATTGCACGTTTAATTATGTGTCAATTTTAATTTCAAATTTTTATTAAAAAAATAAAAACAAAAACACAAAAATCATGCATATGTCATGTGGAATTAGGGCATTATTTGCACGTCATTGCATATTAGGATAAATTGCATGTTTCATTTTAAATTTAGAATGATTTAGATAGATTGCATCTTAGGTTAGAGATTGCTAGGTTAAGATAATATCCTGGTTTAATTAGGGTTTAGCTTGATCTAATCCTTAATATAAGTTGGATAGATGATCTCAATCTAGCTAGGTAATTTTCACACTTTTCTAATTTCGAATTTCATGAAAAATACAAAAAATATCTTAGGATAAATTAGTTTCAATCTCTAGGATAGGTTGCATGTTTTTTTTTTTTTAAGAAAATAGAAAATGTCATGTGCATGTCATATAGAATTAGGTTCATGAAATGCATGTTACTTAGTGATTGTGGTTAGGTCCATTTAGCTAGAAATTGCATGTCATTAGGTTAAATTGCATTGCATTGCATTGCATGACTCTCCTTAAATAAGTGAAAAAAAAAAAAAAAAATTCTTTCGTTAATTAGAAATCATATCTAAGACTGTTGATGTAAATTCTGATCTAACAATACGAATCTTTAGTTCTTTATGAGGCAAGTCTTGCAATTTATTTATTACTTTACTTGGGTGTTAAATTTGTGGTTTCGCACCCACATGAGTTCGCCTCGCGATGTTAGAGAAATAGATTTAAAATCAATTTAAGTTGCTTGCCAAAGTATTTTTTCAAAATAAAAGAAATGGTACCGAAAGGGCATTAGAGAAGTTTAGCGTAATTAAGTCCCCGTACCCAAATCTCTGGTTCGTAGGAGTAAAGTAAATCTCCCGTTACTTTACTTGGGTTTCTAATTGACCTACCAAAAATAGATTAGTAGCGACTCCTAATTAAAAATTAATTGCATGTTAAGAACTTGAACCTAAGTCGTGAATTGGTATGGGCTTGGGAGAGCTCGAGTTAAATCTAGGCTTAACAATCCATTAGCCAAACCTTTGGTGGTTTACACACTCCTTTAGGTCGCGACAAATAAATAGATATGGGAAATAAACTATAATTGAAGACCTAGAAATTTAGAACTTTGACTCTTGAAACTTAGGTAACAATAAAGACTCCTAGGAAAATAGAGATGCATTTAATGACTTGGGAACTTGCATTCTTGATTCTTCAGCCTTGCAAATTTCGTGTTCCCACCTTGACCAAAAAATAAATACCCTAAGACTTCATTAGATAACTAAGGAAGTTGTTAAGAATGGCCTCCTATTGATATGTTGTTGATAAACTTCGAGATCAGCAACAAACAAAGCATACGGAGAAATCAATGACTAATATAGCATATCGAGAATTTGGTAACTCATTAATCGTTGAAATCAATAAGTTTGGTAACTCATTAATCATCGGTATTGATTATTTCGGTAAAATGGTTCTGTACCGCTTTAGTTGAAAATTTCAGTCTCGACCCATTGAAGCACGTTATGCCCAATTTCTATCTTGGCTTCAATGAGCAATGATGCTTTGAGTGGGTGATGGAGCTAAGTCGGATTGCTCTCGCATCATCCTTCTTGGGTTGTTTGAGATTTGTCCTCAAATCTGAGAAATCTTCATCCTCCAAGTAAGGAGAAATGTTTCCAACGTTAAAAGTAGTTGAAACTGCAAACTCTCTAGGATGATCAATTTTATATGCATTGTCACCGATTCGCTCGATAATTTTAAATGGGCCATTGGCTCTAGGCATGAGCTTATTCTTTCACGAGATGGAAATCTCTCATTCCTCAAGTGTACCCATACAAGATCACCTGCTTGAAATTGAGCCTTCTTCGATGTTGATTTGCTTTCTTCTTGTAGGACTTGTTGGCATTTTTAATCTTCGATCAAATCTACTCATGGAGCTTCTTCATCGATTCAGCCTTTTTTTTTCCCAATCAAAGCTTACTTGTGAGTTGGATGGAATTGGAATCAAATTGATCATTGTGAGAGGGCTAATTCTATACACAATTTCCAAAAGTGATTGACTAGTGGTGTAATAGGGTGATCAATTGTAAGCAAATTTAGCATGCGCAAGCTTCAAATTCCATTTTTTTTAAAGATTTACTCATCATATTTCGAAGAAGAGTGGTAAGGGTTTGATTCGTTACCTCTGTTTGGCTATCGGTTTGGGGATGACAATTGGTTTTGAACAAGAGTCGCGTACTAAGCATTCTCTATAATTTCTTCTAGAAGTAGCTCAAGAACTTAGAATCTCGATCCGACACGATGGTCTTAGTTATTCCATGAAGGCGAATAATCTCTTTATAAAAAAAAAAACCAAGAACATGAGATGCCATCATCCATCCATTTCATGACATGGCACAAAATGAGTCATTTTAGAGAATCGATCGACGACCACCATGATGGCATATTTTCCCCTTAGAGTTCTCGAAGAGCCAATATAAAATCCATACTCACATCTTCCGAAGGCTGCAATTGAACTGGAAGTAATCTTTGATTGAAATGGCTTTTGCTTGTTAATTAGTTGCCCACCTTGATATGATAGCATGCATATCTCCATTCATCTTTGGCTCATAGTGCTCTTGAAGAACCTCAAGAGTTTTGTTAACACTGAAATGACCAGCCAATACACCAGCATGTACCTCTCGAATCAATAACTCTCGAAAAGAACTCTTTGACACACATAATTGATTTCCTTAAAAGGAACCCATCTTGCAAAGAGTAAGTACCTTGAACTCCTCACTTACAATTATCAATGATTGAAGAGATATCTAAATCTTTAAAATAAAGTTTTTCATCGATTGGAAGCCAAGGATCCTGGAATCTAGAATGACAAGCATGAAATATATTATCGATGAAGTATCTGCTACATGGCCAGGTTTATATTTTAGGGATAAGTGCTCTAGAAGTCCTACAACTTGGCACGAAAGTGCATTTGAGTCCTAAAACTTGCAAAAGTGCATTTAAATCCTAAAACTTGTCAAAATGTTTCAAACGAGTCTTAAAATCGACGTTGTCTAATTTCTTGACGGAAAAAGCTGACGTGGCCCCCCATGTGGCTTTTTTTAATCGTTTCTCTCTCCCCCGTTGCGAATAGTTTTAAAAAGAAATGCCACGCATTCAAAACGAAGTCGTGTCTCTTCTTCACCATCGTGTTACCTCCCCCTCCGTCTGTACGTCTTCTTCACCGTCGTGTTCCCCCTCCCCCCTCCGTATCTACGTCTGCTTTCGCTATTCCGAGTGAACCCTAAGCCCCAAATCGAATTCGTCTGAACCCTAAGCCCTAAATCGAATTCGTTCGAACTGCAGTTCTCTTGCGATTTGGGTCCTCATCGACCTCGAGTTCGACGCTGGTCGTGAGTTCGTGTTAAGACCTCTCTTGCGGGAGTCTCAACATCTCGGCAAATGCGATTGGCGTTAGACGACGACCCGGGATCGGCGATGGCGTGGCGACTCCTCCTCGTGCGGGTATCGCTCTCGCATTATAACATTTTGAGTATCTCATGGTAATGCTACGATTTCTTTTGTTTTGCAAAGGTGCTTTAATCTCTACATTATGCAAAACGACGTCGAGTTGGCATTCTCATTTCTTCATTATTTGGAGTTCGAAAGCTCGAGTTTGACACATCAACTTTATGTTATCTTCTTTGACGATTGCGAGTTCGTGCAAAGTCGTGTCTTGTGGGCATCTCGGCGTCTCATCGGCGGAGTGAGCGGCATCAAGGACGGCGATGGTGACTCCTCATGCAGCTATCGCTCTCTACGTTACAGCATTTGGGTATGTCATGGTAATATTACGATTTTTGTTTTTGTTTTGCAAAGACATTTTACTCTCTACATTATAGCAGCGTTTTACTCTTTGCATTATGGTTGTTTTGCATTTTCCAATTGTTGCGATAAATTAGAACATTGTTGCAAATTAGAACATCGCCACCGAAAGGCAACAATAGGTCTCTCGCTCTCACTATTGATCATGTAGTTGCATTGTGGTTGTAAAGCACATTATGCTAATTTATTGTTTCTGTATTGATTGTTAGTCTTTTATAAAATTATCTTTAATTTAGAACTTGAACATTGCTTCAATAATTTGATGATTGAAAGTGCTTTGCTCTTTCATTATAGGTCCAATGGCCGAGAACAAAGTTTATGTTATTGTTTGCTATGGAGGTAAATTAAAGTTGGCCCACCATTGGAATACATAGGTGGAAGGACTGATGCTGCTGAAATAAATTTAAGTAAGAGTTCACTGTCTAGTATAATTGAAGCTATTGAGGCTTTGGGTATGTGTAAAATAGAGAAACTCTTTTACAGAGTTCCTGGAAGTATGACTCTTGTAGACGGAATAACTCTTAGGTATTTATGGGATAATTCTGATGTGATGGATATATTTTATCATCATCCGTGCTCTGAAAATATTAAGCTATATGTTGAGCATGTTGATGATGAAAAGACAAGAACTGAGATGGGGGGTGTTGAGATGGAAACTGGAGGTATGTCTAATGTGATTGAGAATATTGATGATGGCGATGCTAATATGGATCTAGATGAGGAAGAGGATGATGATGCACATCATTTGGTGGATGTGGAACAGTCGAGTGACAATGATGATTTTGAACTGGTTGATGCAAGGAAAAAATTAAAGGAATTTTTAGCAAGACATAGGCCAAAAAATGACGATTATAGTGAGGCAACTGGTACTTCCCAACCACCGATTGTGGATGAGGCTCAATTGTTAGATGATTCTGGGTATGAAACAGAGTATGTTGATTCAGATGAAGAAGACAGTCTTTAATCAATTTTAAATGATGAGGGTGACGAAGAGGTTGATGTTATTTCAATGAGGAGAAGTAGGTTCCCATCATATGATCAAAGTGGTACAAATCCAATATTTATTATTGGCATGACATTTGAGGATGCAATTAAGTTCAAAAATGCAATTTTTGAAGTATTATGTGGTTGAGCAAAGAGAAATCAAATACACTAAGAACACAAAAAGATTTGTAAGAGTTAGGTGTGCCCAGAAAAATTATATTGGATGATTTATGATGCTCTTGATAGCAAAACTGGGTCATTTCATTTGAGAAGGTATATAAATCAGCATATATGCAGTATCACTTTCGAGAACAAGAGAGTGTTTAGTACTTATTTAGCTAAGCACTTCACGATTCTCATTTTTGCAATGCCTAAAATCAAAGCACCCGAGTTAAAGAAATTAGTCAGAGAACAACTGTGAGTAAATGTCACTCTTAGTTAGTGTAGGAGAACAAAGCCGAAAGTATTGAATGAACTACAACTGGGAGTAAATGCACAGATATATGACTACTTTGGAGAGCTTTACACTGCAAGCCCTTCAAGCAATTTTAAATTGAAAGTTGAAAGGCCATTGCCAAATTCTCTACCATTATTTGATAGGGCTTACATTTGCTTTGATACTTGCAAGAAAGGTTTCTTGGCTGGATGTAGAAAAATCATTAGATTAGATGGATATTTTTTGAAGGGTTTGATCAAGGGCGAGTTGTTATGTGCTATAGGAAAGGATGTCAACAATCAAACGTATCCAGTGGCATGGGCAATGGTAAGAATCGAGAATAAGGACACATGGACTTGGTTTATCGAATTGTTGAATTCAGACCTCGATATGTGTAATGGTGATGGATGGGCTTTGATAAGTGACCAACAAAATGTATGCTTTTCTTTCTGTTTTCATATATATTTTCTTTTTTTTGGGTAATTGTCAGGGTCTCGTCCAATTTGTAGCTGAACTTTTGCCAAATGCAGAGCATAGGATGTGTGCAAGGCACATATATTCCAACTGGGGTAAAAAATACAAAGGAAAACAGTTGATGAGACAATTTTGGAGATGTGTTAAGAGTAATAATATGTCAGATTTCGAGGTGCATAGACAGAAGTTGAAGGAAATGACTTAGGAAGGTCATGATGATTTATTCTGTATTGAGCCAAAACATTGGTGCAAAGCTTTCTTTGACACCAACATTAAATGTGATGTCGTTGATAATAATCTTAGTGAAGTTTTTAATGGCAGGTGTGTGCAAGCTAGGTGTAAGGCCATTGTGAGTATGTTGGAGGATATTAGAATCATGGTTATGAATAGAATGCATACTCAGAAGGATGTATCTGCTAGGTGGACTAGAAATTATGGTTCAAGGATTATGCATAAGTTACATAATAATACAACTGCTAGTAGGTATTGTCAATTGATATGGAATGGAGACGAAGGATATGAGATTACGGAAGGTGGTGACAAATATGTTGTTGATTTGAATTTTAAAACTTGTTCTTGTAGAGCTTGGGAACTGAGTGGAATTCCATGTTGCCATGCATTTGTGCAATACACCATAAGAGAAATGACCCGACTGACTATCTAACTGAGTGCTTAAGCAAGGCAAAGTATTTAAGTGCTTATCAATTCATGATGCCTACAGTGAGAGGAGAAATTTTTTGGAATAAAGCCAATAAAGAAGCTCCTCAATCCCCACCAATGAAGAACATGCCTGGTAGGCCAAAAAGGTGTAGAAGAAAGCAACCGATTGAGCTTGCAAGAGGTGATTGAATGACTAAAGAGGATAAGCAAATGACTTGTTCTGCTTGCAATGTGGTTGGACATAACCGTGTTGGACATAATTGTAAGGGATGTCCTTTAAAAATGGTATTTCCTCAACTAACTGATCATCTTAATGCTAGGCATGTCACTTTAACATGTTAATCAATGCTTAATATGTGCTTCTTAGGTCAATGCTTGGGCCAATGTACGTACATCTAATGCTTGTGCCAATGCAAGTACATCTGAAGCTTATGCTCAATCTCAGGCTAATTCCACCGGACCAAAGCTTGGAAAAAGACAAGTAAGTTGTCATCTAACCATTATTGTAAGTTTTATATGTCAAGGTTCCAATTTAGTAATTATGAATATATATTCAGGCTAAAGCTAAAGCAACGGCAAGCGTAACTGGAGGAGGATCCGAAAGCCATGCCAATGCTTTTGCAAATGCCAATTCTATAGGAGACAATAGTGGGCATGTTAATGCTTCTGCTCAGGCTAGTGCAGATGTAAGAGGGTGTAGTGCTCGTGCAAATGTAAGAGAATGTAGTGCCACTGCTTTTGCTTAGGCTAGTGCTGATGTTAGAGGATGTAGTGGTGAGGCTAATGCTTTTGGTGAAGTTCATTCTAATCAAGGGGAATGCATTTATTGTGCACTCCCAATATAATGGCTAAGCATAGACCTGAAAAAATTCCGATGAGTAATACCTCAATCCTTAAGCATACATGTATTGTAACTAATTTTTCATATTAAATGAATTTTTTATTATTTTAGTTTAAAAGACCCGCCATTGAAAATGACACGATACAAAGAGAATCATAGGCCAAGAGGATGAAAATGGTAAGGTTGGGTGTTGATGCAAATCCTATGACAAACCGTCATATTCTCAAGGTGAGTAATATTATTAAAATTTTCTAATAGTAATTGCTTATCTTCTTAAGCTAAAAACATGCTCATTCTTATGTAGCCTAATACAACTGGTAAAAGAATCTTTAACCTACCGGACAAAGGAGTAGTTTCAAGAGCTATGTCAACAACAAAGGTGCATTCCCAAGTCAGTGCACAACCTTGGTCATATCATGTATCAGTAGCTTCTCGAAAACAAATTGCGGTGATGCTGAAGCCACAATTACAACCCAAGGCCAGTTCCCAACCTCAGTCATCTCATGCAACAGTAGCTCCTCCAAAGCACGTTGTAATAAAGCCAAAGGCACTATCGCAACCTAAGGCTAGTTCCCAGGCTCAGTCATCTCAAGCTAAAGAGCTCAGAAGCATCTTGGTTTAAAGTGAAAGGCACCATCACAACCCCAAACAAGTTCCCAACCTCAATCATCTCGTGCAACATTAGCTCCTTGAAAGCATGTCGCGATGAAGCCAAAGGCACTATTGCAACCTGAGGCCAGTTCCCAGGCTCAATCATCTTAGGCTATAATAGCTTAGAAACATCTTGGTTCAAAGCAAAAGGCATCATCACAACCTCAGGTAGCTCCTTGAAAACACATTGCGGTGAAGCCGAAGCCACTATTGCAATCTAAGGCTAGTTCACAGGCTCAGTCATCTCAGGCTATAACAACTCCTCCAAAGCCTATCGTTGTGAGATAATATATAAGGAAAATCGCCAGAATTATGAATCAAGTGAAGGCTCAACCTACTGGACCATCAGAGACCATCATATTGGATTGATATGTTTGCCGAAACTGGTGTTGTTAGGTGAATTTATGTCAATTATTAGCTGGTTTTCTGTATGAGACATGTAGCGTTTGTACATAGAACCTTTTGTGCAATGAAAATATAAGCATGTTGCTTTGTCAATGAATTGTGTTTTGACGAGTTATGTGGGATGCTTAGTTTTGGTTTGGGTAATGCACGAAAGTGGTTGCTCTTCAGGATTGTTAATAGGTGATTACTGAAATTGGCCATGAAGAATTTTCATTCTTCCAATACTTTTGTCATTTTCTTTCCCATACACTGTTAATAGGATTGTTAATAGGTTCGAAATTTATTCTTGTGGCAATAACTCATATAGTGCTATTGACAAGCACCCAAATCAAGCAACATTTTTCAATGCGAAAGTAATTTCTCGCATGGCAAGCAACCGGTCTTACAAACTACAAACTTACAAACTTAGAAATAAGGTACTATGGAAGACTTAGAAAACTCCCACCAACTTTCACATTACATATAACCAATACAACAATATAACGCATGCATAGAATGAATGCCGATTGATATAGCATCTTTCCTTTATTTACTCGTGCGAGCTCCTCTTTTAAATGTCTATTCTTCACCTTTTTGAGTATTCATTTCAGCTAGCAATGAGCTCACATCAACTTTGTCACGCCTTGATTGGCTTGATTCACGCAATGCTTGATTTATTTCAAGTAGGTCAACTATCATGTCCCTCACATGATCTGGTATCTTTGGATCAACCCACATGAGGAAATCGCAGCAACTTGGACTATTAAACTTAGCACATCCATGGAACCTTCTTCTTGCGTTTTTTCCTTGTCTTTGCCATAAGAATTGGTGATTGAAGACCACAATAATATGTTGGCTCCGAGTTGACCTCATTAGGAGTTACGCCACTTGATTCGGATGTTGGCGCCCTCATTCTTCTAGGCTTCGTATTATAGGAACCTAATAGAAGTATATTAGCTATATTATGATTCCTTCATAACATCTTCATATAAGTAACTTCTGCATAATGCAATGTGTTTACTTGAGAGATTTAGGAGTTGTTTTCAATCTCCAAAAAACATCTCTCTTTTCATATGCATTGGATGAATAGACAACCATAACTTACTAGTATTGGAGAATGGAAAACAACAAAATGCTATAATGCAAGAGTGATACTGCGTGAGGAGGAGTCGCCATCGCCGTTGCTAACCCTGTCGCGTCATCCTTGACGCCAATCGCTTCGCTGTTGAGATGTCAAGATTCCCACAAGAGAGGTCTTTGCACAAACTCACAATTGTCAAAGGAAAGAACACGAACTCACGACCAGCGTCGAACTCGAGGTTGATGAGGACCCAAATCGCAAGAGAACTGCAGTTCGGACGGATTCGATTTGGGGCTTAGGGTTCGGACGGATTCGATTTGGGGCTTATGGCTCGCATGGATTCGATTTGGGGCTTAGGGCTCGGACATATTTGATTTGGGGCTTAGGGTTCATGCGGATTCAATTTGGGGCTTAGGGTTTGCTTGGAATAGACGTAGAGACGGAGGGGGGAGGGGGAACATGACGGTGAAGAAGATGGAGGGGGAGGTAACATGATGGTGAAGAAGAGACACGACGTCATTTGGAATGTGTGGCATTTTTTTTAAAACTGTTCACAATGGAAGAGAGAGAAACAATTAAAAAAAGCCACGCGGGGGCCACTTCAGCTTTTTCGGTCAAGAAATTATATGACGTCGATTTTAGGACTCGTTTGAAACATTTTGATAAGTTTTAGGACTCAAATACATTTTCGTGCCAAGTTGTAGGACTTTTGGAGCACTTATCCCTATATTTTAAGACAAAAGAAAAGGACTGAAAAAATTCTACCCATTTTGAATGTCTCGAATTGAGCTTGTGTTGGTTCACTAATAAACTTGAGAGCCTCGTGATCAGAATGAAGAACAAACTATTTTGGCCACAAATAATGACTCCAATGATCAAGAGCTCTAACAATGGCATAGAACTCCTTATCGTAAGTTGAATAGTTCTTCTTCAAATTTGTCAACTTCTTGTTGAAATATGCATAGGCTTGCACAACAACATCGCTAATGCCAACTCTGCTTACATTTCACTTGACTTCAAATACTTTATCAAAATCAGGAAGGGCAAGAACATGGGACTCACAAAGTTTCTACTTGACCACCTCAAAGGCATTTTGAGCAACTTTTATCCACTCGAAAGAACCTTCTTCATGCATTTGGTGATAGGAGGCATGGCGGTCTTGAAATCCTTAATGAATTGCCAATAAAAAGAGATAAGACCATGAAAACTCCTTACATCAGAAATAGACTTGGAATCGGCCAAGTCTTCATATCTTCCACCTTAGATTAATAGACAGGGATCCCATCTTTTGAAACCACATATACAAAGAATATGAACCATCTTTCTTGGGCACGAGTAGTGCTAGAACAAAATATGGGTTCATACTTTCTCGAACATATCCTTTGTCGACAAGTTCATCAACTTGTCGTTGCAACTCCGTTGTCTCTTCCAGATTGCATCGATAAGCTAGTTTGTTTGGTGGAGGAGCACCGGGTAGCAAATCTATATGGTGCTTGATACCTCTTATAGGAGGTAATCTAGGTGGCAATTCCTTTGGGAACACATATGTAAATTCTTTCTATAAGGAATGCATCTTTGGATATATGGGTCACTCTATCCCGCTCTTTTTCTCTACCATAAGCAAAGAAAACACATTTTCCTATTTACTAATGGATCTCTCAACTCATGTTTCACTCAAGAATAGATTTTCCTTATTTGTGTTTCTCTCCCTAGGTTGATGTTGATGTATCAAAGAAGGATTTAAGGGGCACAAGAGTGATGCATTTTTGTTCCTTGTTGTCACGACCAAAATTCCCGGTGAACCACCTAAAGTTTGGCTAATGGACTACTAAGTATAGACTTAGCTCGGGCTCTCCCAAGCTCATACCAATTCGTGAATTAAGTTCAAATATCTAGCATGCAAAATAACGGGAGTCACCATTAATCAGTTTACGGTAGGTCGATTAGACACCTAAGTAAAATAACGAGAGAATTATTTTACTTTTACGAACCAGAGACTTTGGGTACGGGGACTTGATTACACTAGACTTTCCTAGTGCCCTTTTGGTATCTTTCTCTTTTTATTTCAAAAAAATATTTTGTAGGCAGCTTGAATTAATTTTAATTCACTTCCCTAACATGTGAGGTGATTATAAGGGTGCGCAGACCACCGATTTAACATCCAAGAAAGCAATGAGTAAATTGCAAACTTACCTCATATCAACGAAAGCATTTGCAATGTTAAATCGAAATTCACATCATCAATCCTAGATATGATTTCTAATTTACACGCAACCACTCAATTTTTGTTTTCACTTATTTAACAAGAATCATGCTTTATGCAATGCGTGCTACTAATCTAATATTAAATGATATGACATGGCAATATGACTTAAACTATATGACACAAATAAGCATGCAATTTATTCTAAAGAAATGCAATAATTAAATGCGCAATCTAAATTAACCTAATGACTTAATTCTAATGATGGACAATTTCTAATTAAATGAACCTAGCAACAATCACTAGATGATAGGCATTTCATGAACCTAATCTTATATGACATGCGCATGATATTTTTGTATTTTTTTATTATAAAAATTCATAATTAAAAGTGCTAAAATATAAAAATCTAACTAAAGTGAGATATCTATTTTAAGTTAGGAATAGACTAATCTGAATCCTATCTTAACTTAGAAATTTATCTCAACATGCAATTTAATTCAAAAGATATTATCTAACCTAGATACCATCTAAACATGCATTTTGATATAACTAGAAAAGAATCTAACTATTCTATCATGCAATTCTATCTTGGAAATTAATTCTAATCTACATGATATGCGAATGATTTTTTTTTTTTGTATTTTTGGGATAAATAAAGTAATGAAAAGATAAGCACCAAATCATTCACGGTCATCAAAGATATTATCCATTGTTCGAATTTGGAAACGATATTAATCAAACTTGATTAATCTGCTAATAAAATCGATAAATTGATCTTAAGCCTTAAAGATGAAGATATCTATTTTATTCCTATGTAATTAATTATTCCATCTAAAGTCTTATAGATGGAATAAAAAAATTGACGTGCGGTTGCGGATTAGGCAATAAATCCTAATTGGAAATATGCCTATCATTTAGATATGCACATAAGATACTGAAAAGCATGTTTTAGGCAATAAAATATCCAAATCAAATTTAGATAAGATAATTACCTGATTCCGCAAATGATATTACCAAATTTGAACCGAATAGAATCCGCTCAACAGATGACCAGGAAAGGATTGCGTTACTCGATGATGGAGGTTGGTGGGGTCACAACTAATGAACCTGCGAAAGTAGAAACTTCAATGAATTGGCTTGAAGAGAAGATCAACGCTAGCTCGAGCTTGGCGTTCTGAATTCTTCGCGATCTCATTGCCAAACAAAAAAACCGTTCTTTTGCTTGCATGAAACAAAAACACAAAGCCCACAATATTATAGTAAAATCTGGACAAAACTTAAAAGGAAGACAAATCCACCACTCAGGATTATCCAAGCGAGATTATGATAACTCTTTTTGACCGTGAACTTCTCGGGTCGAGCTCTTCGGTGGTATAGGATGGCCGCCTATGATGCCATCTCAGCCAAGGATTCTTGGTGCACGACCAATGATGGATTCAGTAGGGCTCATGAATTGAAGCGATGAAGCTCGCGACTTGAGCATGTGGGGGCGCTCGGGACCTACAAGCTGCAAATCGTCTTTGACTGTGAGTATGGACAAGCTGCCATGAACTTGTCCTCCTTGGTACTGGTGGACTGAGGATGTGTCAATGCTAGCCGATGGATGTCTTGGCTAGGCTGCCTTGCAATGATTGGTGGGATTCTTGGTGTGTGGAGGATCACCGGAAAACTGAGGAGCTTGCGGGGTTGTTCGCTGAATCTGCAGTGATTGGCGTCGAGGCTTTGTGATATGCTTTTCTACTTTTTCTTCTTTTTGCTTGCATTCAGCGAGGCCACAAAAATCACAACTTTTGCTGCCTCCTTCCATCTAAGTCTGGACAAAAACCAAAAGACAACAACATCCACCGCCTTCTGCTTCCCTTAGCAAGTGCACGTGTGATGTGCCCGCTATTCTTTTCACTCACAGTCTGGTGTCTTTTTGCTTGACCGAGTCTCAAGCTCCGCTCAATACAAGCAGCGAGATAATTTTTTGATCTCACTTTCCACGTCAATCCCTTTGTAGGGTGAAGAGTCCTTTTGGGGTCTTCTGCAAAGGAGGCGTGAATTAGTCTCTCTCAATTGTGGCCGCATGTTCAATGTGTGGCCCTCCAAAACCCTACGCGAACAACTTATTTATAGGACACCGATTGGGGTTTCAATTTTTTCAAATCGATGTCCACAAAGATTCTTTTTCCAAACGTAATATTTGTTTTGCTGAATGCAATATTTGCTTTTCATATCTGCACTATCCAAAAAATTCATTATATCTATAAAAAATTTCAAATTCCTATATTTCATGAGATAATTTTTATCATTAATTTTTGGGCTAATTTGCTCGCTTTGTGGGCTTAGTTCGGCCTATCAAGTTAAAACTCAGAACCACTAATTCAAACCCACCCGTCACTGGTCCAATAAATAAATGCAAAATTGCAAATTATAAATAAATATACCTAAATCTATATGCTATGCAATTAATATTTTTTTCAGAGATAAAATTACCCCCTAATTTTTAATGCGATAATTGATTAAATGGGTTGTCAAAATTTTAGGTGTCAACACTTGTCAAATGAGTATGTCTTCTTATGCCCATCATGCACAACATTTCTATCATGTTGCCATGGTCTTCCCAATAACAAGGGGATAAGTACACTAATGGTGCCATAAGTTGTGTACAGCGCTCACTTTGGTGCCAAAAGTTTCCGTCGGATCACTTAAGTGCCAAAAAATTTGAAAAACGCTCACTTTGGTGCCAACTCCGATGAAATTGGCCGGAAATCCGACGTGGCCTTTTTTTATTAATTTTTGACGCCGACGTGGCTCGTCGGAGAGTTGAGTCGCATCCAAACACCAAAACGACGCCGTTTGATGTCTCCCCCAATTCAAAACCCTAATCTCCGGCCGTCGCCGTCCTCAATGGTCCTTGCGCTCGGTGGCCACGGCTTCGACCCCAACCCCGACGATGACCACTCAACGGCAGCGGCTTCGACCTCGACCCAGACCCCGACCCCGACGATGGCCACTCGGCGGCCGTAGCTCCGACCCCAACCTCAACCCCGACCGCGACGATGGCCACTCGACGGCCTCGGCTCAAACCCCGACCCCGACCCCGACGATGGCCACTCCACGGCCGTAGCTTCGACCCCGACCTCGATGATGGCCACTCGGCAACCGCAGCTTCGACCTCGACTCCGACCCCAACCCTGGCGACGGCCACGGTTTCGACCCCGTCGAAACCCTAATTTCTTCCCCATGTGAGCTAAACGGCGTCGTTTCCATGAAGCCATCCACGTAGGACGGCAAAACGACGTCGTTTTCTTAAGGAGGATCGAAAACGACGTCATTTAAAGGCTTATCGATTTTTTTTTTTTAAAAAAAAAATCATTTTGGCCGGAATCTTTCGCCGGAGGCCGGAATCTTTCGCCGGTGGCACCAAAGTGAGCGTTTTTCCTCCGATTTGGCACTTAAGTGATCCGACGGAAACTTTTGGCACCAAAGTGAGCGCCGTACACAACTTATGGCACCATTAGTGTACTTATCCCCAATAACAAGTGACGTGCATCCATGGGAATGACATCACACAGAACTTGATCTCGATAATTTTTCCCAATTGAAAACAATATAAGAGCTTATTTTGTTACCTTGAGATCATTTCCTTGACTGAGCCATTGGAGCTTGTACGGTTGAGGATGTTTGGACATTGGAAGCTCCAGCTTGTTGACCAAGGTTGTCAAAGCAATGTTGGTGTAGCTCCCACTGTTAATAATTACTAAACAAAACTTCTCGTTAATAGTGCAACGGGTGTGGAAAATGTTCTCCTTTACTCTTTCTCATCTAGAGAAACTTTAGCATGTAATGCTCTTCGGATAATCAACAAATCGCCGTCATCAGCTTTCTCCACAATCTCTTCTTCCATTTCAGATTTGGAACCATGTTGGTTTGGATTGTTCTCAGCCTCCTGAAGTGCAAAATTGATCTCCAAACTTTCTTAAATAATCATAACTCCCTGATTAGGAAAATTAGCTAGTAATGCCCATAACTATAGCACTTAAAGCATTTCCTTCCGTCACCATCATGTTTCCTTTGGGATTCTTTAGAAGGCTTGGCAAACTTCTCCTTGCCTTAGTCTTTGGTCGACACACTCTCAGCCTTGCTAGGAGAAGCACCCTTAAAGTAGGATGTCCCTTTTGATGAGGTTTTGGAAGAAAACCTCTTGCTTTTCAATTGCTTCTCAACTTTCATGGCCAACTTCAAAGGACCAACAAGGTTGAAGTGCAACCAAATCAACAATTTCCCTATTCATTTACCAAGAAATCGAGCGATGGTTTGTTCCGAAACTTTTGGAACTTCGCACCTCTTCTTGAGTTGTTCAAACTCCTTGATGTATTCTTCAATACTCATCCCTTGTTGTCTTAGGGAATTGAGCTTGAGGAATAAGTTTTGTTTGATGTTGTTCGGCAAGAACCTCTTCTTCATCAACTTCTTGAGTTTTTCTCAAGACTTGATTTGGCATTTTTCTTCTCTTGTTCGCCGATCCTTTAGATTCCCCCACCATAGAGAAGCATATTTCGTCAATTTTAGTATAACAACCTTACATCTCTTCTTGTCCAAGTAGGACTTGAAGTCAAAGACACGTTTAGTTGTGTGTAGCCAATCAACAAAGTCGTTAGGATTGAGGCTTCCTTCAAATTCCAGAACCTCCACTTTGATTTCTCGATCATTCTCCTTATGCCTCACTCTTCTTCTTCGGATTCAATATTCAAAATCACTAGAGTTACCTCTAGTGGAATCAAAATCACCATTAGAACAGCGATAAGAATTTGAATCGTCACGTCGATGTCGATCATTAAGATACCTTGCTGGTTGTCCTTGTCTCGCCAGATACTCTAGAAGATTAAGGACTCGCTCCATTTGTTGCTGGAAATTCTGTATTCCATGATCTCTCCTTTTGTTGTGTGCTTGCTCCAAAGTTAGATCTCTTGGAACTGAATCATTCATGTTGAATTTGAATTGGATAGCAGAAAGGAATCATTCAAAATGAGTTCAACCTTGAGCTTTGATGCTAACTTGATGCGTGTGTGAGCAAGTGATTTCAAGATGTAGGGACTTTTGTGGTAAGTGTAGGGGGATGGTTGTCCAAGGATGAAAATACAAAATTTAAAGGATAGAATATGATTGACATTGAGGTTTAAAGGATGTGCCATTAACCAAGGAAGAAGATAGGATAGATGAAGTTCACCACCAAGACTCAAATGACAAGTCACCTGCTATGGCTAAAGGATTTCGAGATAGAAGAAGCTCACCACCAAGGCCTAAAGGAAAACCACTAGCCACAAGAATAAAGTGCTTCATAGCTTACCACCGAGGAGTAATCCACTCTCCAAGGATAAAGGGACCGAAATAGGAGTTATCCACTCTCTAAAGAAATTCACTCACATAGAGAAAATCTCAAATATTTTCATTCATCAAATCTAGTCTGGATATAATTGAGAGGCTTCATCTATTTATAGGAGGAATAAAACTTAGGAAATAGAAAAGTAATAAATAGATATGAGAACTAGCCTAACATTAAAGACCTAGGAACTTAGAACTTTGACTTGTGAAACTTACATAACAATAAAGACTCCTTGGAAAATAGAGATGCATTTAATGACTTGGGAACTTGCATTCTTAATTCTCCAGCCTTGCAAAATTCATGCTCTCATCTTGACCAAAAGATAAATAGCCCAAGGCTTCATCAAATAACCCAGGAATTTATTCAGAATGACAGCTGGTTTAAGCGCTTTAATCACTCAATTTGGCTGTTCCTCACCCAATTTTGCAAGAAAGTCCCTCAAAGTTGGTCATTTTCTTGCTTGAGAATACCTGGTTTGATTGAATTTAGTCTTTTTGGCTTGATTTGATCAATTTGACATAGTCCAAGTTCAATTTCAAGCTTAATTAAGGGCTAAAATGATAAAATTGATAATTCGAGGGTTTGGGGTGAAATATGAGTTACCCAATGTTTCTATGTAATCTTTTGACCTTTCCAATGATGACTCACTGACTTAAATGTCAATTGAGATTTTTGAGATTATAATGGGAATAGTTATACTTTTCATCCTTATAATTTCACGCTTTTCTAATCAAATCTCTATGTTTTTCATTTATCTAATTAAGTTCTTCTAGTTTCATAAATTTTGCAATCAAGTTCTTTTGACACCAAATTTAGCCAAATCCAATTGACATAGCCATTGGACGATGCTGAATTGCAATGTTGACAAAGTTTTTCCAACATGGACCTCCATGTGATTGTCCACATTGGTTAGATCTTATAGGATTGCTTTTATCTAAAAGCGCACCATATGCATCCCTTTAATGATCACTTGCTTAATTCAGAAAATTGAATCTGGAACTTTTAGATGTAATGATGGTTGGCAATGCCATGATAGAATATGGTTATTAGATGTATTTGATAAAAGCTCAAGGTATGATTTACAACGAATATGCACATGTAGATGTTTGTATGTATATACAAGTATGTGGAAAGAGACATTTGGATTTCAGAAAAATTTGGTGAGGATATTAAATGATGTTGGGAAGGTAGGGAGATTCTTGAATATAGTGAAGAGGGTGAGTTGATCGGAGCATAATGTAGGTAAGGCCTTTGTAAATGAGTTCTACCAAAATTTTAGGGAAAGGGATGTCATGTAGCTGTCGAGACACAATGACCCTTTGGGATCCATCACCATCCCAACCCCTGACCTAACTCCCTTGAGCACGCAAGCTTTTATCTACTGCCACACGGATATCTCATCCTCCATTTCTTTCCTTTCCCTTCTTTCTAGTGCAGTTAACAAATGTCTACAAGTCACTTGATAAATATATTTAACCGTAGGATTATATTTTAATGCACCGAGTGTGCTAAAAAATCATCATACAAAAGATTTAGGTGCCAACATGTATCTTTTTTTTTTTTTTTTGGTAGATGGATTCATCCAATTAATGCACAAAAACTTTGATTTTATGATTGCCAGTGTAACATATATTTTACATTGACGGTGGTTCAAATTTCCAAATATTAATTGTTCATAATATGAGAAAAGTCAATACTCTGGAAGTTCCATATTTTCTTTAAACAATTGCTTTTAACAAGCTTTATTACTATATAATTTTTTTCTTGCACCTAGTCTTTGCGAAGTTTCACTAATACAGTCCATTCTGAATGACGATATGCCTAAACATATAAATTTTCTTCCAAAGATAACCTTACAAACATTCATTCTATTAATCTAGATAGACAAATGTGTATATAAATGGTATGCAAAATGACAAATCCATTTGGACGTCATCTTTGAATTCCCCATCCTCCCATTTTTGTCATTTTCTTTTGTCGTGCTTATCCCCCCTCCCTCAGCATTATTGAACAAATAGATCTCACCAAACTCTCTTGAGCTTAACTACTGGGATTCGCTCCAGTGGCCACCCTTCCAACATGGAAGGGGGAGGTGAGGAGTTTAAATCCCCATCTTCTCAGGGGGGATGGGGTGGGGACGCGTAAGTTTCAGGAGTGGGTTTCGACTCCCACGCCTTGCAAGAGGCAAGGTAAAAGTCTGAGAGTGAGTGTAGAGTAGGAATAGAGTAGGACTGATAAAAAAAAAAAAAACTCTCTTGAGCTTTTCCCTACCATCCACCCTTTTGCTATCTTGCGCACCGTGCGCAGTTCACGCATTACATGTAGGGAAGATAAAGGAAGAAATGTCACTTTTCCCTGACCACTAGTCAGACAGACCCTGGCCGCACCTCTGTTCGATTCCTGGTCCATTAGGGTTCATGGATATCTACATTATTCGAATCCAAAATTGTTGGTTGCTGGCAGGATTACCACCAACATATATAACCAATCAATCTTGATTTGTTTTAAGTAAGATAATGACTTCTTTAACATGTAGCTCCTAAATAAAGGTCAACTTTTTTCCCATTATGAAGCGATATATATTGATTTCTAAACCTTTGGTTTCACAAAAGAGAGATATCACAATTATATGTTCCCATTATATATATGAAAACTTCCTCCAGAATTGGCACAATTAGTAAAAATGTTGGAGATTTCTAGATTAGAAGTGTAGTTCATATGTTTGAATCTCATTAATTATGTGCAAACTATTTCGACATTCGAATGTACATATTAGATATTCAGAATGAAATAGTTATATTTTCCCCAACGAGTTTGAACATGTCTCATCAAACTTTTGAAAGTACGTTGGTCAAACCTTTTCAATCCAACAGTGTTGCGTCCATGACTTTTGAATAATGGAATAGGAATTCATCCACTTTTTGTTAGGGAATTAGGAATGAAAAGAAAAACAGGGAAGGAAATCTATGGTTTTGTTCATGATGAACTCTGTCCTTGAAGTTTTAAATTCCTCCATTGTAAATTTTGCAATCACAAGAAGTTTTTTTTTTTTGTCAGTCCTACTCTATTCCTACTCTACACTCACTCGCAGACTTGTGCCCTGCCTCTTGCAGGGCGTGGGAGTTGCAACCCACTCTCGAAACTTACGCGTCCCTACCCCCATCCCCCCTGAGGAGGTGGGGATTTGAACCCCTCATCTCCCCCTTCCATGTTGGAAGGGTGGCCACTGGGGCGAACCCCTAGTGGTTAATCACAAGAAGTTAAAACAGCAATTTTTCAACTTCTTTCAATGATCTTTCTAAAGGAAAAAGATGAAGCGATAGGGATTCAAAATTTTAATTGCGAACAAAATTTACTTCAACAAGACAAAGTAGCAACTCTGAATGATGGGAATATGAACTGACATGTCTATTTATTTTCGTATCATTCGGTGATAACCTGAAAAGCGTGATTTTGTCAAATTTGGTTAATGAACTGTCGATCGCCAAAAGTCACAAATCAATATTTAAACATGTCTCTTCAGATTTATATACATTAAATAAATAAAATGAACTTAAAAAATTATACGACTAAGGTATTTTGTATAACACATTTTTTTTTGATGTGCAACCAAGCATCGTACCGTCATATCATAACAATGGTTAATATCATGAAAAAATATAAATTAGTATATTTGTAACAAATTTACTCAAAACTATTTTTTTTTTGTTTGGCTATAAAAGACCCCAAACAGGTATACATATGACAAATTTACTCAAAACTATCTTTTTACCATTAAGAACCCAAAATCGTTATATTTGTAACAAATTTACCCTATATTAGTTTCCTTCAAATTAGATTAATATAATGTAAAACTATAAATTGGTACACTTGTGACAAACGAACAGTAAAACCTCAATCTACTACATCTATCAACTGACACGTGTCATCAATTTAGCAACACGTAAACTAATGGAGGGTAAATCTGTTACATGTCTACCAATTTGGAGCAAAATTGAAATACGATGATTGTTTCTTCATGCATGACATATCGTTGTATAATTGTGCATGAGAAAAATCATAATTTACTAATATATCATAAAAATCTCCGCCTTTAATATTTTTAATTATCTTAAAATTCTTTTCACCTCGAGCATGACAAATTGATTGATGAGTATAATAGAATCTTGAATTTAATGTGGTTGATAAAATAGTGTACATTTTCGTAATAACATCGTAATGTTAAAAAATAGCATACTATCACTTTGGTCTAGAGTACACTATACATGGTATATTTGTGCTGAAAAAAATTTCTAAGTTTATAGGACAAGATATAAAGTATAAGGATTTCCGAAATGTCGTCTAATAATAGAATATCGCATACTACAACTTTTGCCAGGAGTCACATGAAGCATCGTACTTTCGTAAAATGTTTAATATGACATGGTACACAATTTACAAATTATCACTTTGTTTAGAGTTAATGTATGAGGGATTTGGCTTTAACGTCAAACTTTGAATAATATTGAAAATGACATACAATAATTGGCCTTAAGTACGATTGGACGTCCTATAACTTGGTAAAACGTCATATAATATTAAGAAAAAACATATGATGATGGGCCTAAAAGTTGATGTAATGTTCTATATTTTTGAAAATGCCTTCTTATATTGGGAAATTTTGTACCAAGATTTTGACCTTAAGTACGACTAAAAGTTATATGCCTCGGTGGAAGTCATATCATTTAAAATAAAACATAAGATGAGTGGTCATAAATTCTATATAAGACATCTTATAATGTTACATAAGATGTGGCACAAAGGGAAATCAATTTCCTTCAGTTATCTTCAAATGAATAGTTCATGTTGCATAAAGGGATATCAATGTGGAGATTCATGTTGTAGGTATGACTAACTAAAGTGATTGCATGACCCAATTGGTGATAGGGGTGAGTATGGGTTGGGGTGGTCCAAATTGGGCCGGTCCAACACATAACCTAGGGACCAACCCACACAATGTTGGTCATCAATTTTTAGGACCGAGGACCGAGGTCCAATCCGGTTCTAGGGTCAACTTGCGACTAACCAATAATTTTTTTGTTTCATTTTTTATATTCCTAAAAAGACAAATATACTATTTGAAATTACATATCCACTAACAATGTAGCATTGATCAACCAAACTATAAACACCGGTACATATCCAATATAAATTTAAGATAATGTAACAATAGAAATTTCACAATTGCTAAAAGTAACAAAACATAAAAACGCTCAAGGGTGCTCATGGAGATAAAGTGTTTCCAGCATTGGAACATGCTATAATTCCCTCACTTTTGATTTGTCTTTGAATCATTTTTTGCTTGGGAAATGGGATGAGATGGCAAGTTCAAGAGAAGTGAATTCTGTGCTACAGTACAGGTGAAACTTACTAGTCAAATATAATTAAACCATAAGAAGTTCAAAATACTTAATATAAACCATGAATAAACAACTTCACATCTTGTTAATTAGGGGTGAACATGGTCTAGGTTAGACTGGTCCTACATGAGGTGAGGGGCAAGTTGCAAGGCAAGGGGCAAGGGGCGAGTGAGTAAGCAGCGAGTTGCGAGGTGAGCAACAAGCCGGGAACAGGGTGAGCGTCGAGCATTGCTCACGAAGAGGATTTCTAAATTTCTAATTAGGGCTTTGTTCTTTGTGATTTACTTGGCAAAGATATAGAAAAGAAAAAAGAGGATAAATCAGAATGCTGGAGGAGGACGACTCGTTAATGCCATTAATTTAAGTTAGGGTTATAGACTATAGAATAGGTAAAAAGAATATTATCTATAACATATTAAATATTGTTGATACCAAAAAATACTCTTACAGGTAGGTATAAGGCATGATGGATATAAAGTCTTGAAATTGTCAACGCAACCATATGTGGGTCATATTTTACATCTGCCCAACTCATGAATATCCGTATGAGAAAAGATAATTAAGGATTTGGAGGAATTTTGGGCTGAGTTCCGACAAACCAGACATATAATATCATGTGGCATTTGAAGTCAAATATTAATGATGAAGATGCAACCTTGGTGGTGAAAATAGACGGGAATAGGTTAAAAGACACCAAATATGGATAAGATGATTTAGCCTGAAACGTGAAGCGACTCTTGAGGAGAAAGTAACTAACCATTGACGGTTACCAAGTTAGCTTATAAATACCACAAGCCATCGAATAGAGAACTCCTTGAATAACACACAAAATTACTTTCTATTGCCTTTATCTTTACCTAGTCTTAGCTTAGTTGTAACTTAAGATTCCCATCATAGATTCAATTCCGACGAGTATCTATATCTCAGGAAGTGTTGTCAATTAGATTCTAGTGCTAACCCATTGTCTAGCGTCGTTGATTAGATTCTGATGTTGTGTCCTCATCCTCATCTAGAGGTGGTGTTCATTAGATGTTGCTTCAGTCTAACGTTATTAATTAGATTCTACTGTTGTGTCCTTGAACTTAGTAGAAAGCCATGCCTTGTTATGCGTCTCACTTGCACCTAGCATTGTCGAAGTGCCTTCGATATTATATAGACTACTTTAGTTTTAATGGGCTTTCATTATTATGTAAAGTGAGTCTAAATGATGTCATTAATTATGTTTCGGCATTGAATATCGCTAATATTGAATGTGTGATAAGCCAACGACTTCTTTAACTTCAAAATTATAAAAGTACATAGTTTCGTTCGCATTTGACCATCTCTATCCAAAACTAACATAGAACCTTAATCCCCTTCAATAAAAATCAAAATATAACACTTGGTGAAAGATTTTTCATTGTAGGATCAAAAACCGACAAAATATCTTTTTGGCATGCTCCATGGGACCTAGTGTTGGTCGAAGAGTGCTATGCCATGCATAAGAAGTCGTAACAACATGGACGGAGTTACAAACGAACCTTTGCCATCAATGGATGATATGCAATGTGTAGAATCATCGTTTCCACAACCTACTTTGAACCATACACAAGGTGAAAATGCAGATATCCCAGGGCAACAGGTTAGAGAATCACAAAGATCAATGGAAATCACCCCTATCATACTTTCGTCGATGAGGCAAACCATCGAAGAGACTCATAATGAATTCATTGACTATATGGTCAAAGAATGACTAATGTGGTGAAGCCATTGATAATCAATACGTACCATGAATGTGCACAAGGGTAACATTGGGTCCCAATTGGTACAACTTAGCCTCAAAGTGGGAATGCCCCATGACTACAAGGTATGCTTCTTTGTCATTACCTCCTATGGTGAATTTCGGTATTATGGGGCAAAGTATACCGCCTTCGGCACCTATAAGGATCCTGTAAAGAGGAGAAATTGTTTTGACAACCTAAATTGGTGGATCAAATCCCTAAGGACCTTATGATCCTAATGGCATAATTGGGCAACAATCTTGTTAGGATACAACGTTCCTTAATCCTCAACATGATGTGAGTGTTCCTAGTGTTGTATCTACAGTTCAACCTAATGTGATGCCCATAACTACAACTATTGACAATCACATAATAGTATTAGCTCCACCTAAGGGGTAGGAACTAGTACATTTCACTATGGGGTAGGACCAACCCACTTGACCAACATTCCCAAATGCTAACCTACTCATACCCAATCAAGAGTTCTAGCCCATGCATCCTAACCCGCGGCTAAACGATTCATTAGCTAACTAGAATATCCCTCAAGTGTATCAAGTCCCATAATAGCCTGTATCATAGGTTCCACAGCAACCTGTGTATTAGGCTCTACAACCACTTGTGTATTAGGTCCCATAATAACCTGTATACCAAGCTCTGCAACCACTTATATATCAAGCCCAACAACATATGGCATATCAACCTTCTTAGATGAATGTGAATATGATATTGCACCCTAACTATGGTGCCCAACAACCAGTAGGATTACTTATGGCGATTCCGGGACACAACTAGATGGTTGTCGAATTTGTCCCGAAGAAATAACATTGGTGATCATGGTCATATAGAGAATGTCTATTGAAAGCCTTATCCATATTGGATGGACACTATTCCTTATTCACGAGGACTCAAGATGCCATAATTCACATTGTTCACTGGAGAAGATGACCAATCAACTTTCGAACACATTACCCATTTCTTAGCCTTATGTGGCGATGCAACTCATGGTGATCATTGGAAGCTCTGTTTGTTTTCACTTTCATTATCAAAGACAACTTTCACATGGTATATGTTCTACCAGCAAATTCGATCTTTTCATGAGAATAGATGGAATGCCTTTTCCACGCACAATTTTAGAGTGCTGTTATAGACTTATCAATTGTCGATATCTCTAATATGAAAGAAATGGCAAATGGGACAATCGATCATTTCATATCAAGATGTATACGGGCTAGAAAAAATGCCTAGTCTTGTTGCTTGAGAGAACATTGGTGCATCTAGTCTTCAATGGTCTCAAGTTCAAAATCCAAGAAAGAATGGTAGGGTAGCTTTACTTATACTTATTCCAATTGTCCACTATAGCAATCAAACATGAAAGCTTGCTTTGAGAAAAGGACAAAAGACATAGTCAAAGAGGAGATGTCAACTTTGTTGAGACAAATGATTTCGGTGAAGAGCAAATTGAGATGGCAGAAGTAGCTATTGCCAAAATGGTTATTGAAAAGCCATACACAAGTTAAGCGCTGAAGCTAGCTAAGGTAAAGGAGAAGTCAAGCATTATGACTAAGGCCAAAGAATCAGTTTACTACTCCTTCAATATTAGTAAGACTAAAGAAATCTTTGATCTATTATTGGTGGATGGCAAAAAAAAATTAACAGAAGGACAAAATATTCTATCCAAGGAAGAATTGATAGGGAAGAAGTATTGCAAATGGCACCATTCATGGAGCCATAATACTTCTGATTGTGTGGTCCTTAAAAAGAATATCCAGGAGGCAATTCAATAAGGGAAGATAAAATTTGCTAATGATAAAGGGAAGTCCCCAATGGAGGTGGACATAGATCATTTCCCAGTAATGACTGATCTGGTTTCGATAAGATTTCAAGGCAAAAGGTATAGACTACCTCATGTTTGTACTAACTACAAACATATGATTAAGGAAGCGGATCCTCCAAACCAAAGAGAATACGGACACCCCTTGAGGAGTCATGCTATTAGCGGATATTGAAATTCGAGGACTTCGAGACCATATTAATAATCACCTTGTTAGAATGAATTGGTCCATGTAGAATATCACTCCCCCCATCGAAGGTCCCAAAATCATTCAAACAAATGTACGACGAGAGAGACCCTATCATAGACATGTTGGGTTAGCTTAGTGGGGAGTTTGACAATTACTAAGTTACACACCTCCATCTGCCTATCCCCATAGAATTATCTCTTTTGACTAGGGAGATGAACTATTTAACAATGCGGGAGATCATGATCGTTAAATAGGTAAACACTGTCGAAGGACCCTAAAGGTGCCTAATGACCCATCGGAAGGTGAATGGTATGAGGCTTAAGAGGTTCAAAATGGAACTATGATGCGAACCTAGAAAATGAGGGCTCAAAGGAAAAGAAGAATGTGTTAATTGTAATAGTTGGTCAATCAAATCTATATTACCCAAGTTAACCTAGCACTAATTGCAACCAACTAACCAAAGCCTTATAGAACCAAGAACTTGGTTTGGAAAAGAAAGTTAAACACAGATGGTGTGGCATCGGAGTTTGGAAAGGATAGGGCAATCACATAAGCTAAGGATGAGGACTAAGAATGCATGCCAAGACAGTTGTCTAGTTCAATCTCTCTTTTAAGCTCATATATGGTCCAAGTCAACCTGTTCAATGAGTTCTAAATGGACCAAACTATCCCCAACATAATTGAGGGAAACCTAGCTCATGAAAAGAAAGGAGCACGGTTCTCTTTTAACAATGAAGAAGTAATGAAGTTTGAGAAGCTTCTAGAAAGCCTTTCCAATCACTTGAGGGCTTAAAATATTAGTACTAAATAAATGGTCATCTAGTTGCCAAAGTATTAGTTGATGGATGATTAACCTTGAACCTTATTCCATAGAGATTCTTTAAAAAACTAGGCAGGAAAGATGAAGAAATAATTCCATTAAATATCCAACTCTCATACTTTACTAGAGAAGTTACCAAAGTCAAAGAAATATATGTGGCTAGCTTGACTGTAGGGTCGAAGACTTCAAGAATCTCTTTTTGCGTCATTGATGCTGATGGGTCTTACAACTTGTTATTGGGAAAAGATTGGATCTACAGGAATCAATGACACCAAATGTTGGCCTTTTAAAATGGCGATAAAGTCGAATATGTCAAGGCCAATTCCAGATCAAATGAGCACCGAACATAATGAAGGTTTGCTAAGGGGGCAATTGATGACAACGTGCATTTGTAGGTCCTCGGAAATTGATCTTGATAGTATTGCGTTCTGTCGTTTCGACAAGAGAAATGTTGAATGGGTCCCTAAGATAGAATTGGCAAGATATCTAGATAAGGTTATATGTGAAAAACATTATATTGTTGGAAGACATCATTAAGAGGTATGTGGCCTCTAGGGCTAAACAAGTTGAACAATTATTAGATGTTGTTGATGGCATACTAAATTTTGATAAATCACCAATTAAAGAAAATGATAAAATGATGCAAGCTCAAGATCCATTGGAGGAAATCAATCTTGAGGATGAGTTCATTTGAGGAACATGGATGAGTTCATGGCATTTGAAAATCCTGCCAGAATTCTATTTGGCGCGTGGTGAAGGAAACTAAAGAATGAAGATACTTAAAAAATTAAAGAAGACAATGACAGTTAAATGATTTCATTTCAATGGCTGTGAGTACAAGAAGGATTTCACATTTTGCTGGAGATTACACATGAGCTTGTTGAAACCAAGTTTCTGGTTTGAATGCTCATCAATAATATGATGGCGTTTAGAGTTTAACTGCAATTGATGAGTATAATCTTATGCCTTCATCACTTTGAGGACATCTATAGATTTTATGTAGTGGACTTTCACTTTGGGATCTGTCGTTGAAGTTGGTTTCTAATGCCCGACGACCTTCATCCAACTTCCTTTCATCATTGCCTTCTACATCTTGAGATTGTACTCCTCCCTCTCAAGGTTAGCAATATCATTCATAGTAGCTTGCAAGGATTGGTGATTTCTTTCACTTGTCATTCTACCGCTTTCACTCGATTGCTTGGCTTAGAAGAAGTTCCTTCGAGGATAGTTAATGCTGTCAACCAAGTTTGGTTTTGGCGATGAGTGTCGAAAATAAAAGAAAACTTATCATGGAAATCCTTGAGCCTTGACTTGAGATTTGGAGGTAGCAAATCACCAATATCATCTTTGTCTACTTTATCCATCAGCGACTTGAATTGAGAAAAGGTAAACTGGCTGTTTAAAATTGTAAATACACTACTACTTGAAAGAAATAGAAATTGTGCTAGTCTATTAATTAGATTATCAAGTTTGACCATATCTAAGGGAACTTCTGTGGTCAAATCATCAGCATCTCGAAACGTGAACGACTTCATCTAAAGCACTAGTAGTGCTAGCTAGAATAGATGGAGGGTCCTGTTTTCTTTCTGGATGGATGCCTTAGTTGGAGTGAAAAGAGGAACTTGGGGCTAAGTGACACTAGCTATTTATTTATTTTTTTTAAAGAATCTTGAGAGGAAGACTGTTATATTCGAGAAAGCATAAGCTTGAGAGGTAGACTCTATTATACTCGAGAAAGCTAGTGTCGAAATTTGGCTATGTACTAAAATAAAGTAAGCAAACCTCATACATACCAGGTAAAAGGCAGTGTTTTTAATCAAATGTTGAATAGGAATAGGCTAAGGTGAGTCTTTGCCACTAGTGGATGCATTGATAGCTGTCATTTCAAGGTAATATTAATACTTGAAAATGGAACGAACAAAACAAAGACATGACAAGAAAGAGGAGACTACTTACCACAGATGGTTAAGGGAATAAGGGTAAGCACAATTTTAACATTCTCAGAAGGCAAAGGATGAACCTCTGTACCCAAGAGATCTTTTGTTGTGGCCTTAGGAGGATTGTCGAGGTTAATCGATTCTATTGGAGGCATAATATTATATTTAACTAGAACTAAAGATAGGTCCTTAACAACTAGTTGAGGTTGTTTCCTTGCCGAGGGGGGAGAGGTATCATTTTTTCACTTGAGATGAGAGATTAGCATGTTAAGTGTATCTTCATCTTTGATATGCGGTGAGGAATTAGGAGTATCTAGACAATACAAGGAAAACGTTAACATTAGAGTAACATAACTAAAAGAGATCAAATGAACATACTCTTAACAGGTCTAGGCTGACGCTTGATTAACTTTTCACCAAAATCTTCTTCCTCTTCTTCTTTTTCCTCTAGATTTTTTTTGTTCTGGCTCTGGCTCTTCTCCTAGACTTTCCTGCTCTGGATCATCATGTTGTGATTGAACTGATAAAAGAGTATCAGTCCTTTTTGGAGCCACAATTCTAAGTGCTATTGATACAACTAGATAATCAAGTTCAAGGGGATATTCCAATAATGCTTTACTTTTCTTGGTTGCTTCAACCAATTAGGGACAACATTATTTGACACAATCAAGAACAATCTTGATGGCTTCCTCATATGGAGTGAAGGAAATCCACCACCTAGTGTATTCCGCTATAACTCTTGGAGAAGGTTGAAAAGCTTCAAAGTTTGGAAAAAATCGGTCCTGCATTACCATAGTTTTCCAAGAGCAACAGAAGAAGGGTTCACTTTTCTAGAAGTTATATTTATTTCTATTCATTAGGGGATATTCCATGGAATAGGCAATTGGCATTGGAATATCCTAATAGAGAAAAATTTGTCTAGCACAATACTGTGGCCAATAAGCTTCAAACTCATGTCTAGAATATTCCCTTTTTGTAGAGTCGTATTAAAAGATCGACGGGAATAAGTACGCTTAACCAAAATGTAGCAAAGTCATCCAGGTAATTAGTACCCTCATAGAGAAGGTAATAGAACTCAGGAACATCATAAGGAAAGAGTTGGACATGGGCTTAGTCAAATTTTAATATCTCATAAAGGAAATAAATAAATGATGAAGTGTCATTAGAAACTTCCTGGGAGACTAGGATGAGTAGTCGGTAGCCTAGACTTTGGGATTTTAGCTATTTTGATTTTGATGATGAGCTAAATGGAAACATATGAGGAACCTTTTTGAACAAGAAAGCGAAATAAAGAGCCATATATGCTTGCATAATTCAGAATGGCCCAAATAGAACCCTGGTTTATTTCGGTGTCATTTAAAGGGCAACATGAGTAAGATTCCCATACATAACAACCAAAATGAGCGGGCCTAAAGCTACTTTTTTGTCTTTTGCAAGATTGGTAGCAAGTTTAAAGAAATCTTTGGAGGCTTTAAGGGTTGGATTAAAGAATACATATTTTGGCAGCCAATAAAATAAGAAAGTAGTTTGCTCATTGAAAAGAATATGACACAAGGTTTACAATACTCACTAAGAAAGGTACTCTAAGCAAAGACATTATTGGGAATATGGAATTCTTCTAAGGCTTCGAAGTCATCTATCAAATACCATTCGGAACAAATCTAGAGATGGTGAATATGTCCAAAAGGGTTACAGACATGGGTCCCCGAGGAAAAATGAAACAATTGGTAGGTGGAGACTTAAAGCAGACAGTAGAACCTAGTAAATCTCTATTTAGATTATGAGCTAGCATGCTAACTTCTAGTTGCATCTAGATACCCCTATTCATCCATGACAAACGAGTAGGTAGACCGTCATGTAATCGCAGATACCAAGTATGGAAATCCTCCTCAAATAAAGGAAGGCTTCAGAATTTAGTAGGGGTGGACGTCTAGATATCCTTGATGGATAAATACTGTATCGAAAGCTTCTCATTCCTCCTAGTAGGAAAGCAAGGCTTGAGAGGTTGTGGAGAGTGATTGTAACTAGGAGGGTAGGCCCCAATGCCTCCTTATTCTCTTCGACAATACTCAACAGTTGAAATCGACAATAGCTAGCTTCTTCAATGTGGAAAAGGCGGTTGAAGTTTGAGATGTAGGATTTAGGTGCGAATTTAGGAGCTTTGGAAGCCATGGCAAACTTAAGAACAGAGAGTGAAGGGTTTAGGATTTAAAGAAGAAGACAAAGTGCACAAGAGACGGTAGAGTCTATTCTTCTATAATAGAGGACGACGATTCAAAAAACTAAAAATATCTACCAAAGCGACGTGTCCAGATACAACGAGAGTTGTTGATTCGTATAGGTTATGGATATGTAAGAGAATAGAAAGGTATAATGATCATTTGTGGCAGATTACACAGAGAACGGGGTATTTCCTTTGAAAGAAATAAATTTTCAATTTACTTCTTTTAAAAAGGGACATATGTTGATACCCAAAAATATCTCTATGGGCACATGTAAGGCAAAAGGGATAGAAAATCTTGAAACAGTCATCGTAACCATTTATGGGCCATAATTTGCATCGACCTAGCCCATGAATATTTGTACAAGAGAAGATAATTAAGGATTTTGAGGAATTTTGGGCTAAGTTTCGACAGACCAAGACATGTAATATCATGATGAAACAACGGAGCACCACGTGTTGAAGTTAAAGATCAATGATGAAGGTGCAACGTTGGCAGTGAAAATAGGCGAGAACATGTCAAAAGACGCTAAACTCGAAAGAAGAGCGGTTAATCCCAGCTATGCACAATTGTCGAATAAGTATGGATAACACGATTCGGCCTGAAATGTGGAAGGACTCTTAAGGAGGAAGTAATCGACCATTGACCGGTTAGCAAGTTAAATTATAAATACCACAAGCCATCCAATAGAGGACGACACCCCCCCCCCCCCCCCCGGCTTCCAAACAACACATAAAACTACTTTATAATGCCTTTATCTTTAACTAGTCTTAGCTTACTTAAGATTCTTGTTGTAGATTCAATTTCGACGAGTGTCTATATCTCAGGAAGTGCTATCAATTAGATTCCAATGCTAACCCATTGTCTAGCGTTGTTGATTAGATTCCGGCGTTGTGTCCTCATCCTCATCTAGAACGATGTTCATTAGATATTGCTTCGGTCCAGTATTGTTGATTAGATTCCATTGTTGTGTGCACATACACATTTAAGAGCAGTGTGTACTAGTTGTTGTTACTACTGTCCAGCGTCATTGATTAAATTCCGATGTTGTGTTCTCATATCTATCTCAAACCGTGGTCTACTAGGTGATTATCATTGTCTAATGCGGTTGGATTAGATTCCAACGTTGTGTTCTTGAACTTAGTAGAAAGCAATGCCTTGTTAGGTGTCTTATTTGTACCTAACGTTGTTGAAGTACCTTTGATATTGTAATAGACTACTTTAATTTTAACGGGCTTTCATTATTATATAAAGTGGGTCTAAATAATGTCATTAATTCGATTTCAACATTGATTACCGCTAATATCAAATGTGCAATAGGTCAGCGACTTCTTTAATTTTGAGATTATAAAAGTATTTAATCTCATTCGTATTTGACCCTCTTTGTCTAAATTTAATATAGAACTTGAGTCCCCTTAAATAAAAATCAAAATATAACACTCGATGATAGATTTTTTGTTATGGAATCTAAATTGACAAAACAAATGTATACTATATATAATATATAATATATACAAGATTATTTTGAGTTGGATTACCCTAAACTTTCAAGATTGAGAATCAATCCATACATTGCACAATCTAGGGGTCCCAGGACCAAGAATTGACTCAATTCCTTTGGGAATTAGATCAAGACAAACAAGGTTAGTTCGATCTAAGGTCAGTTTAGGGTCAACCTTAAACTCATGCTTACCCCTAATTGATGAAGTGTCTTGCGGTACAATACGGTGCCATTAGAAAATCCCGGGGCCCAACCCCGGAAGATCGATCGATTGATCAATGCGGCCCCACCGCCGCAATTACGCCCACGAGGACCACGCTGGATGTGGGGTCCACACGAAAAGAAAAGGGAGGAATCCGAGCCGGGGGTAACTGTCTACCGTGGGGTCCACTCAGCTCACCTTTCTTCTGTTTCATGAAACTCTTCTCTCTCCCTCTCTCTCCCTACTCTCTTTCAATTCAGATTGCTGGCCATTAATATAATTAGATGAACTTAACCTGTACTTTCAACAGTTACACGTTTTTATTTGTGGTAACTCCCTTTTTAGTTACTTTTTTCTTTTGGCCGACACAAGTCTTACACATTTTTGTTTGTGGTAACTCCCTTTTTAGTTACCTTTCTCTTTTGGCCGACACAAGATAGGCGTTCTCATCTCATCTCATCTCATCTCATCTCTAAATTGATATAATGAAATTTATCAAATTGAATTTATGTAATATCATCTAGTACTTCGTAAAGCAAAATTTTAGCTTTTCATTTACTTTCCAGTTTTGGTATCAGTATTCTAAGAGGAAACAAATTTCTCCATTGCGGCCTCACTCTCAATTCACCGACATTTCAATTTGACAAATCACATCATAATAAATGCATATCCCACAAAGCCTTCATCTTGGTATCATAGGTACTATAATCACATTCGCATGTATTTTATCTCTATATATAATGTGGTAATCAAACTTTAGTTATATAATTAACAGTTGGGGAAATTTTCTGTTTAAAAAAGAAAATTCTTTCTTTCACACATCATGTATCAATTTGTGGCAAGAATCGCAATACGTACCCTTTATGCGTAGTCATTCCGAAGAAATGGTTCTTGAACAATATGAGTTTACTTACTGAATTTCATTGTTTAGATATTTTCCCTTAAATAATTGTAGTAGAACCCAATTAACTTATATATGCAAAACCGGTCGATTATCATGGAATAACTAATTTAGGGTAAAAATTTATAATAAGAAATATAGCTTACAAGTTAAAGACAAAGGTGAATTAAAGAGGATCCAAAAGAGTAAAGTAGATGGGGTCACATGGTGGGAATCAATCTCCTAGTTATCTTGATGTCATGCAATAATTACTCTATTGATAGTGAGACAAGCAATAATCTACGATAAAACCAAACCTAATTCTGACCAAAAATTGTAAAGAAGAGAGAGATCGGGGATGATTAACCCTAGATAAGCTTTCAAAAGTGTCTCTACCTAACCCCACATTAAAAAAGAGGACAAAGAGTGGGCGGAAATGTTGAAAAGCGACACTTTTTTTCCACGTGGCAAAGGGTCCTTTTATTTTGTGTAAAAAGAGGGTCTTTTTATTATATTTGGATATTGTCAGAAAAAGGAAAAATGAAAGTATATCCACCAACTATTTGTCCTTTTGCTCTTTTTTTACCTCTTCCTTCGATTGCTTTTATAATGTTGTGGGGGATTCTTGCGTTTCTTCTTTTGGCCGGAGGTTGTTTTTAATAACATAGACAGGTGCCTCTCCCTTGTCATTTGCTTTCTCTACACTAAATTTTCCCTTCAATAAGAGGTTGGTAATACATCCTTATTGATATTATGGGGATTATCACAACAACTTTTTGTAAGGCGGGGGTTCAATGTATCATTCTAGAAGTACAAGTGAGAAAGCTTAGCAATTAGACGAGTCAATATAGTCGGACTTTTGTAGAATTAGTCACAATTACTAAAGTGTAGTTTGCCATTAAAATGTTGGACGTAGGCCCCTTGACCTAGATTTGATACCTAACTTCTGGGGGCTTTGTATGTTACAAAATTCACATCGAGAAGATGTTTAAGCCATTCACTTTTGGTTCAAAAGGCAAAGAGCAAGCATAACTGATAATTTTAGATATTTCACCAACATATTTGGATATTTTAGATGAACTTGAATCCGTTTTAACAAAATTTTATGGGTTATACATGTACATGGATTCTTCAATTTTAAATCCCAAAATGGTGAACTCATTCAGGTCAAGCTTGTTTATATTATTTCATATTTTCTAACGTGAAAAGTTAACATGACTTTTTCGTAGTTTGATAACCTTAAAAGAGGATTGAATGAACAAAGACAATATAACTTTTACATGCGGTAAAGGTTGACCCGTGCACCCACGCATGAAAGCTTTTTCACACCTGCTTGAATTCCTAACTACAGTCGGAAAAAAACATTTTCCATTAGTGAATTAGATTTAGTGAAGCATATTTTTTGCAATCTTATCTATTTTAAATTAAACATTATCATGACATATATTCTTTCCATTGTTAGGATGTCTCTCGTTCAATTGGGACCCTTTTTTCTTTTTTATTAATGGTATTTTTATATAGTGACGGGGCTCTCAAGATAAGGGGAAAAGATCTGCCCCAAGATCTGCCCCCATACCTAGGATGCAACTCTCATGGATATGGAGGTCTAGGATCCCTTCTACTTTACCTACTTTTAACTACTTACTAACCTTTGTTCTTCAATTCAAATGTTGTTCCAGAATGTGACCATCCTAATTTATAGTGTCTTCGGTTAAAGGGGATCTCTACATGTAATAGAGAAGAGATCTACCCCAAAAAAATGAAGACAACTATTTTGATACAATTTCATGATCCAAACATGTAATTTTTCTTTTGAAGAAATTAGTAATTGGAAAATTACATGAAGCCTAAAAAAAAACAATTTTTAGGGGTAAGTGCAAAATCAGTCCTTAATGTTTTGATGGGGAATGGTCACTGGAGTCATTAATCTTTTAATTTGATCAATTGAATGTTTCATCTTTGACAAATATGCAATCAAGTCCAAAACTCACTTGGCTTTTTATGAGTAGGAAGGGCAATGGGTGGGGGTGAGTATGGTTTCAAGGTAGAACTTCTAGGTTCCAGGTTCCAAAAATTTGGGAACCGGATCAGTGGGAACCTGTGCAATTTCAGGTTCCAAGGTATGCGTAGTAAGTTCTAGGTTTAAAAAATTTGGGAACTTATTTCGATAGATAGGTTCTAGATTCTAGGTTGATGGAACTTGGAACTTAAAACCTACAATTTAGAACCTATGTTTTTCTTGGTCTATGTCTTCGCGTGATTCTACAATATTTCATGCTGTTATGATAAATATATCATTTGAAGCCACTAATATAAGCTTCCATTTTATGATTGAGACTTTTAATTTGTAATATTTCATATTTTTTGTGTATCTAAATATAAGTTATGATCAATGAATTATAATAGCAAGTGATGGTCATTAAATGCAATAATTCATTGCAATCATTCAATTAACAATATAAGTGAAACTTGATATATCCTGGAATCAATCCCGAAACTTGTGACAATGTAGATTACAGGTTCCAGGGTATACAGAGTAGGTTTCAAGTTTTAAAAAATGAGGAACTTGTTTTAATCGGTAGGTTCCAAGTTTCAGATTCTAGGCAGAACCTATACGGAATCTAAAACCGTTCACCCTTAGCAATGGGGGAGTGTGAGGTGGAGATCGCCTATCCCAGCCCAAGTAACCCTAACCCATGACATTAATCTGTCCCCCCTTCCTCACCGTGCACCCAGCATGGGGCTCGGGGGAGAATCCCATCCCCCTCACACAATAGCCACCATGGGCCTTGCTTACCCAGCCTGTTTGCCTCGTCTAGCTTAGGGAAAGCATGTACCACTGGACATTGAAGAAATTTACAATAATACCTTTTGAGATATATATCATGCTCATAATGTGCTTGTTAAGAACATTAGTTCACCTATTGACACGTTTACAAATTGGAAATACGTTTCCCATCTACTGGCACATTCACATTTTGCTCTCTAAGAACTTTGTGGAAAACAGAGTAATATACGATCTTTGTAGTTCAAGTACTACTATACTACCGTGATTTGTTGGGGTCGGCTCATGGTGTTAGTAATATTAGGATATTTACGTGAATTTCCCTATTAAGGTTGGCCTTTGAATCTTGACTTTTCACTTCTTGTTTCAAGAAGCCGATACCACCACCAAACTCGCTACTATCAGACAAGCAACATACTGAAATTTCATTGTCAACAAAAGCTTGGCCATTACACATGCAACCCCGCGTAGGATCGATTGAGCCCATTTTTCCAGCTCACTTGTCTCACAACAATCAAAGGTTTTGTGACATTGTTCGGATTATTTTTCAAACTCAAGTTTGATTTGTTTTACTTGATTGTGCATATGCACCATCAAAAGAGATATATGCATAATTCCCTTAGCAATATTAGGATATTTACTTGATAGTGCTATCAAAGGATATATGCATAATCTAAAATCAAGCAAAAATCCTAACATCACCAAAATCCCCTGAAACGCTAGCTAAGTTAAAAGAAATCAATTTGAGTTTGAAAAAATATCTGAACAATGTCACAAAATATTCGGTTGTCATGAGAGAAGTGAGTTGGAAAGATGAGGTCAACGGATTTGAGGTGGGGCGGCGCATGTGATGGCTTCAAGCTTCCTTTGACAACAAGATTTCAGTACGTTGCTCATCCGACGACGGCGAGTTTGGTGGTGATGTTGACTTCTCGAAACGAGAAGGGAAAAGTTGAGAAATGCCCAACAACAGCATGCGTCCTTTACGATTGATTTTGTTGTCGGTATAGTAACTTAACAAACACAACCAATGTGAATGGTGTTCTACAGCAAGAAAAATAAGTCAAGCTTTACTGAGTGAAAGTTACTATAAGAAGATGTGTCTTCACGACGTTGGAAAATACCTCCATGAAAAAGAAAAGCCCAACACAACACGTCGTCGACATCGTAACACGTAACACTTGGTTCGATGCAAATGCTAAGTGCACTGGTGCTCTAAGGTTGCCTAGGAAATGAGGCTTTGATATAAAGTTAAAGAATAACAAAAAGAAAGAGAGAAGTGTGGAATTTTCAGTATATTCTGATATGTTGATAAATAGTACATGAGCCTATTTATAAGTTCTATTGAATAATTATTTAAGGTAATAAGTAATATAATACGAAATATAATCAATTAATGATATGCGCTATCAAATAAGATATATACATTATCCTTTGAGATATCCAGGATAAGTAAATATCATGATATCATTAAGACAAGGAATGAATTGATAAATATTAGGTTGGTTAAATAATGGTAGTACGGATAGTTGTTTGTTCCTTCATGCTTTTAATATTAGTTTTTTGTGCTTTAGTGTTTCGTATATGAGATGGGCCACCAACCACTCCGTCCCCTCTGGTGTCTCTCTCTCACACTTCTTATCCAATTACCTTAAAAACAAAAGGAAAATAATTTACATTTATTTTTGAAGCCCAGAAAAGACTATGCGACCCAATTATCAAAACAAAAAGAAGAAAAAGAAACATTGTAAAGAATTTCGGATAGGAGGTTTGCTTAGTCATCGCTTGTAATATTGCGTCGCATGTTGAACCAAACACTCAAAGGTGGTTCAGTCAAAAAGGACATTAACTTAGATGAAAATTTTCCAACTAATAATGATTATCCTCTGTTCTATGGAATCCTTACCTAAAACCCTTTTTGTCCCTCTGGTACTCCGAATGTATCGTTATGTTGCAATGATGGTCTCTAAAGTGGATAATAAGCCTTTTGGTTTTAGGTCTCATTTGGTGAATTAGGCAACATATTCAATGGCACAAGTGCTTCTTGTTTACCATGTCTTGTCAAAGACATATCAGTGTTGTATTTTATTTTTGGAAATATTTCTAAAGGAAAAAACAGAAAAAGTACAACCGATATGGACAATAAGTACAAAATTAGGGTTAGGTAATGCTTCCAGATTTGTGTTGGGAAAAAGAAAAAGAAAATAATGAGAATACCCTATGACAATTTTGATATTTTTCTAAAAACTCTCAACAAGGAAATAATTGAAAACAATGTATAGTGTTTTTAATAAAAAAATAATGAGAAGTTAAAAATATGAGACGGAAAACAATGAATTTATAATAGTCTTTTAGAACAGATGCAACCATTGCGAACATATACTTTTTCAAAAGACATTAAAATTTTGGAAAAAATAAAATAAAAATAATCATTTATTAATTCTGAATTTATGACTTCTGAAAATTAATGTTTGAACAAATACAATCTTTCAAAGGTTATAAGACGCTTAGTAATTGTTAGGAAAAAAATTATAAATTCTAATAGTAAAACATAACAATACAAAAATAAAAAACCGTGGAAGTGCACCTAATAATTGTGCATCTGTAAGTGATTATTGTAGGATCTAGCCCACTTAGCCCACCATCTTCAATTATAACGTTAGAAAATGTCTATAGTTATATATTGGCCCACAAACTCATACATTTCCTATATGGGATAGGGCACTTCATTGTTTATTTCACAAACAAACTACCAACAGTTTGTAGAATAACAATGAACTGCTATACTAGAGCTTACTTGTTCCAAGAAGATCGTGTAGTTTGATGATGATCTCATAATCTTCTTCAATTAAATTTACCCACTCGAGTTTGGCTGCAAGTAATTGATCCACTAGAGGCGGTAGCTCTTGCCACAACATGTAAGAATAATTGTGGCCCATATGATATTATTAATGGTTTAATAATTATTTAAATGCTAAAAACGTATTGAATATGAAGAGTTGTAATTTTTTATGAAGATAGCATATATAAAGTTGCAACTATCATGAAAGAATATAAGAAGTCTCAATTTTTATGAAGATAAAATATTCTATGTGCTTAGATGGAAGGCATTTATTGAGCGCATCTATTGATAGCTTATAAAAGGAGTTTGGTCCTCCGTCCCTCCACACAAAAAATGAATAGTTGTATTCTATCATCCATCATAAAATATGTGAGTGTCAGATACCTAGAGTGCCAAAACTTGGTATGAAGAGACACTTAAATGCCAACAGTTAGGAAAGTGACACTTAAGAGCCAAAATCAGAGCAAAATCATAGCAAAATAGATCACTTAAGGTGTGCATGGTAACGCTTCTTAGCCGAGGAACAGTTTCTTTTCATAAATATTTCTTTTCTATTTCTACTTCAGAGAACAATTTCTAAGTAAAATAAGGTGTTTGGTAATTACACAAAATTTCTATTCTTGAAATAGAAAAAGAATAGAAATGTGGTTGGTAAGATTTTGTATTTTTTGTATTTATTTATATTTTATTCTTGCTCATAGATTGTCAACTGCCGGTTGGGCGGTGACGGCGGCGGCTGGGCGGGCGGTGGGTAGTGGCCGGCCATTGCGGCGGGTGGCGAGCGACGGTTGGCGGCAAGCAAATGGGCCGCGACAGGCGGTGGTCGGCGGTTGACGGTGGTTGGCGTGCTGCTGCGGGCGGCCAACGGTGGCTCCGGCGATTGGAGGTAGCCACGGCAAGAGAGAGGAACAAAAAAAAAAAAATTGGTTTATTTCTAGAAATTGTTCCCGGGAACAAGAAGTTACTTTTTTTTTTGTTTCTTGTTTCTATTCAAAATCTGTTCCCGAGAACAAAAAAATAGAGAAATTGTTCTCGGGAACAAAATTTTTACCAAACGGATTTCTGTTCTTTTTTTTTGTTCTAGGGAACAAAAGAACATAAATCAGAAGGAACATAAATGTTACAAATGCATGCACTTAAGGGCTAACAGCAAGAAAATTTGGTCAAAATACTTAGTGACAATTTTCCGGCGAGATAAGTACAAAACGACGTCGTTTTGCACGCTGACGTGGCTAGACAAGTGTAAAACAATGTCGTTTTGTTGCTAACCTGGGTATGTAATTAATATAATAATTAATTAAATTTAATTTATAACGGCGAGAAAATCCAGTCAAAATACTTACGTGACAATTTTCTGGCGAGGTAAGTACAAAATGACGTCGTTTTGCACGCTGACATGGCTAGACAAATGCAAAACGACGTCGTTTTATTGCTAACGAATAATTAATATAAAAATTAATTAAATTTAATTTAAAACTAAATTTATTTATAAAAAGAACAAAAAAGTGAGAGAGAGAGAGGGGGGGGGATGGAGATTGCAGGCGGTGAGGGTTGGGAAGGGCCGATGAGCTTGGCTAACTGGAGGCAAGGGCCCATGAGCCCTCACCCGATCTAGGGCAAGGGTTTTGGCCCTCCCCCAAATCCGGCCCTTCCTGGCAACGGCGGGGAGGTGGCGGCAGTGGCGATGACACATCCCTTAGAAGCCTACAACTCTCCCCCCCCCCCCCCCCCTTTATGATTTAATTTAATTAATTTTTTATATTAAAATTCAAATTTGTTCAAAATGACGTCGTTTTTGCGTTTCTTTACGAGTCCGCTTTCTAGCGAGCCACGAGGTGAGCAAAATTAATAATAAAAAAAATTGTCTCGTGGGATTTCCGGCGGGGTTCGCCGACTGTGGCACTCAAATGTCTTACTTTTTGAAAAAAAGTGGCATTTAAGTGTCACATCATGCCAAGTTTTAGCACTTGGGGTGTACTTTTACCTAAAATATGTTAAGAAAAAGTTGGTTAAGGGAGACAAATTAGATTTCATCATTTTTTCTATTTTTGCAACTTTCAAAGCTCGAGGTTGTTGCTTTCTCAAGGTTATTACTTTCTCAAAGTTATTATTATGGATAAAGATTTACGTTAATCTCTCTTCTTTTGAATAAATCATAAAGATATAAGATTCTTTGATTTTGAATTTCCATGTTATCAATTACATTATTGTAACAGATGGTATCAGAGCATCAATTAAGATCTCATGATTTTTCGAATTACTAAAATATATATGGTTCCATTAATGCTCTCCCACTAATGCTTGTTAAAAATATAAATACATCGTATTGATTAATTCAAGTATTTGCTTAATGAAATCGCACTTAAATTGTTTGGGTTTAGTGCTCTTGGCATATATATATAGTTTCATGTTTTCCAGCATGTTAACTTTTTTGTTAAATGGATTCACATATTTATATATGAATTGACATAGATTCCTAAGGGATAAGGATGTATAATTTGATTCTCATACCTTTATGAAAATTTTATTACGAAAGTGATTAAATCTTAACATTTAAAGATAATCAAATTATGAAACAATTGTTGTGTATTACAATTAATAAAAAAAATTATGAATGGTTTGTTAGTCACAAAGTGGCCGAACCTCAAGGTCTCTTGAACTTTTTAACTTGTATAATATTTTATTTAACTGCCCACAATCAATTGATGGTATGACTGAAATTGATATGTTACATATCCTTATTGGCGTTATGGGTATGTTGAAGTTCATTTATTACAAGAACTTAGGGATTCACCCAAAGGTTAATCAATTTTATATAATTTATTAACATAATAGTGGGTATTTCATATCTCTTGTTAGATTTGTTTGTATATCCAAAGATAGCAGATAAATCTTAAAGATATCTATTTATAATTATCAAATAAAAGTTGTTAGCATCATTATGGTTTAATGTAAATCGTAGGATCACCCAAAGGAGAATTATGATGTACATGTATTGTTTTATGTAAATATGATTATGTGATATTCTTAAAGCACTAATGTATGAGTGTGGTCTAGCATAGTTGCAGTGTCTGTACCCGTTTCTCTTCATTCGCATGCTTCACTTATTCATTTATTTAATGGAATAAATTTCTCTAATTGGTGTGAACAAGTTCAGTTTCACTTAGGTATCATGGATCTTGATTTAGCACTTCAAATTGAAGAATCGATAACTATTATTAATGAGAGCAGCAATAATGAAAAGTCTTTCCATAAAGCTTGGGAAAGATTGAATAGATTATCTTAAACAACGTAAAGCCTACTCTTCACAAAATCAACAGTACTAAGAAATTTATGAAATTTGAGGAAGAACGATCTTAAACTACTGATAAGTCACTTGCTAGTACATTGATAAACACTTTGACCACCATGAAATATGATTGTTCGTGTACTATGCATGACCATATACTTGAGATGATGAATTTAGCTGCAAAAATAAGGATTTTGAGAATAAACATGGCTGAGTACTTTTTAGTACATTTCATACTTAATTTCTTACCTCATAAATGATATGGGTCATTTCATATGAATTATAATACTATAAAGGATAAGTGGAATGTAAATAAATTAGTCAATATGCTTGTTGAAGAGGAAACGGGGATTAAGAATTAAAAGGCCCATCCTATTTATCTCTTAAGTCATCAAGAAACCGAAAAGAATTCCAAAAGAAAAAGGTGGAAAAAGCAAGAAAAAAGGATTACAGAACCTAAATGACTCTTTTAAGACTTTGCAAATCCACAAAAATAACATAATTTTATTAAGTGTCATATTTGCAATAAAATTGGACACTTGCATAAAGATTGCTTGAAACATAAAGCTTGATTTGAAAATAAAGGTAAGCATTGTGCTTTAGTGTGTTTTGAATCCAACTTTACTAAAGTTTCTCATAATATTTGGTAGATTGATTTTGGTACCCCCACTCATGATTCAAATATGATGCAATTCCTTACGATCTAAACCATGAAGCCAAATAAGAACTATGTGTTCAAGGGGAATAGAAACAAAGCTTCAATTGAAGGGATTGTCATTTATCAGTTAATTTTAGATACTGTGCGTTATTTGGATTTGTTTTGAACCCTTTTAGTACCTATATTTTCCCACAATTTAGTTTATTTGTCAATACTTAATGTGGTGGGGTTTTCTTTTGAGTTTGATTTTGGATCTTTCAATTTATTTAAGAATAATAATCTTATTATGACTGAAATTTTATGTGATGGTCTCTATAAGTTTAAACTTGATAATGCTTTTGTTGAGACTTTATAATCTTGTATCATAATGTTGGCACTAAACATAATTTAGTTAATGAGAATTCTACTTACTTGTGGTATAATTGTTTGGATCACATATCCAAAGAAAGAATGCAAAAATTAGTGAAGAATAAAATTCTTTCGAATTTGGCTTTTACTAATCATAGAGTGTGTATTGATTAGATTAAAGGAAAACAAACAAAACTCACTAATAAATATGCCATAAGAAGTACAAAGCTTTTTGAAATTATACACATTGATATTTGTGGTCCTTTTAATGTTTCAACTTTTTATAGAGATTGTAATTTTATCAAATTTATCGATGATTCTCCACGTTATGGTTACAATAAATCTCAATTAGTAAATACACTTGAGGTATATTATAAAGAAATGAGAGGCAATAAGATAATAAGGTCAAAAAGATGTTAATATTATGGAAAGTATAATAAATCAGGACAATACCCGTGTCAATTTGCTAAATTATTTGAAAGATATGGTACATGTGCTCAATACATGATGAATTCATAATGAAATGGTGTAACAAAAAGGCGTAATCGTACTTTAATTAAAATGGTTAGAAGTATGATGAATTCATCATACGAATTAAAGACTTCTTTATCTTTGTAGATATACGAATTAAAGACTTCTATACAGTTATTAAACAAGGTCCCTAGTAAGGTGGTTTCAAAGACTCCCTTGAAATTGTGGGTGGGAAAGAAATCTAGTTTACTACACCACACCTGCATCTTTGGGATTGTTTAGCAAAAGAAATAATTTACAATCTACTTGAAAAGAAATAAGACTTTTGAATGACCAGTGATTACTTCATTGATTATGTAGAGAAATGGAAAGGGTATAAATTTTATCGTTCTAATCATAGTATAAGAATTGTTGAATATGAAAACGTTAGGTTCATTGAAAATGATGACATCGGTCAGAGTGAAAAAAAAATGCGTGATGTTTGCATTCAGGAAGTTAAGGTGGAAGTTTCCATACCCTAAACTTCTAAAGTTGTTGTTCTTGATATTATAATTCAACACAACAATAATCAAGAATAATAAATAAATGATCAAACATCCTATAATAAAAATATCAATGTTAAACCTATTGTAGTTGAACGACAAGAAATAACATTAAAAAGATCTCAAAAAGAAAGGAGCTTAGTTATTTCTAATGACTTTGTGATCTATCTATAAGAGTTAGAAATTGACTTAGGAATTAGTAATCAGCCAGGTTCGTTTTTACAAGTCATGTAATGTGATGATTCAACTAAATAGTTTAATGCTACGGAAGAAGAGTTAAAACTTATGAATTAAAATCAAGTTTGGACTATTTCTGCAACAATCAAAAGCTTGAGTTTATTGCTTCCTCAAGGATATTGTTATGGACAAAAGTATGCCTTAATTGCTCTTGTCATGAATAAAGCATGAAGAATTAAAATTCTTTTATTATCAGTTACATTATTGCTAATAAAAAGGACACCATCAGTCTTCTAGAGCGACGGTGAGCAACCCTCGCCCTTTTCCCCATGATATTTTCTTAGCATTGCGGTTAGATATTGTCTCGGGGCATCTAGGCACAAGTTCTGTTTCTATCATACTGTCCAGTACGTATGCCGTCCGATGCTTAAAAAAAGGCAAGAAGAAATGAAAAGACATTGGGGTTGATGCTATGCTAACTATAAATCTTGTTTCGTGAGAAAATTAGATTATTGTATAGAATTATGGATGATGCATCTGGTGGACAGTTTTTAAAGATTCGGTCACAAAGTATGGCCAATACTTAGACTATCATATGGCCCCATTTTCGGATACTGTCCCTTGGGACCAAGTATACAATCTGATAACGACTATCTATTCTTGACATATGAATGTATCAATATACATGTACACGTTTGTATGTATATACACGTATGTGGAAAGGGATATTTGGATTTTAGAAAAATATGATGAGGACATTAAATGATGCTGGGAAGGTGGGGAGATTCTTGAATATAGTAAGATGATGAGATGAGTGGAGGATAATGTAGGGAAGGCCTTAGTAAATGAGTTCTACCAAGGTTCTATGGAAAAGGACATCATGTAGTTGTCCAGACACAATGACTACTTCGGATCCATCACCATCCCAAACAAAACCCCCACCTAACTCTCTTGAGCATGCATGCATGTTATTTATGGCCACACAGATATCTTATCCTTCATTTATTTCCTTTTCCTTCTTTCGAGTGTAGTTAACAAATGCCTACGAGTCACTTGAACCGAAATGATTATAATTTGGTGCAATGAGTGCGTAAAAAAAAATCATCAAACAACAAGATTCAGGTGCCAACACAAATCCAGTTTTTTTCTTTTTAAGTAAGTGAATTTATTCCACTAATGCACAAAAACTTCCATTTCATGATTGCTATTGTAACATATATTTTACATTAGCAATGGTTTTCCAAATATCAATTTGTTATAACATGAGAAGAGTCGTACTCTTGAAGTTCCAAAAATTTCTATAAATGGTCACTTTCAACAAAGTTTATTACTTTATATATATATATTTTTTATGTACCTAATTTCGGAGAAGTTTCTCCAATATGGACCGTTCTGAGTGATCATATGCCTAAAGAAATAAATTTTCGAATGCTTCCAAAGACGACCTTACAAATTCTCATTCCGTTAATCTAGAAAGACCAATGCTTATAAAAATCGTGTGCAAAATGACAAATCCGTTTGGTCCTCATCTCTGAATTCCCCATCCTCCCATTTTTGTCATTTTCTTTTGTCAGGCTTATCCTCCCTCCCTCAGCATTATTGAGCCAACAAATCTCACCAAACTCTCTTTAGCTTTTCCTACCGTCCACTCTTTTGCTATCTTGCGCACCGAGCGCAGCCTGCGCATTGCCTGTCGAGTAGGGAAGATAAGGAAGAAATGTCACTTTTCCCAGACAACTACTCATGACTGACATCGGCCGCACTTAGGCTCGATTACAGTTCACGGATGTCTACATTATTGGAATCCAAAATCGTTGGTTTCTAGAAGGATTACCAACATTATATAACCAATCGATCTTGATTCTTTTCTTGGCTAGAAAACTGTTGATTTGTTTTAATTAAGATAATGACTTCTTTAACACGTAACTCTTGAATAAATATTGACTTTTTTTTCCCATTGTGATAGGAATTATATTGATTCTAAACTTTTGATGTCAAAGATGATAAATATCATAATGATATGTCCATAATGTGTATTTGAAAACTTCATTCAAAATCGGCAAAATTAGTTGAGAAGTTGAAGATTTCTAGGTGAGAGCTGGAATTTACACGTTTGAATTTTATAAATTACGTGCGAATTGCTTCGAAATTTGAGTAGATATCTATGATTTTGTTTATGAATAAACACTGTCCTTGAAGTTTTAAGTTCCTCTATTGTAAATTTTACAATCACGGTAAGTCAAAGACGGTAAATTTTCAACTTCTTATAATGATTTTCCAAAGAAAAAGATGAAGCGAAAGGGATTCAATGTTTTGATTGTGAGAAGAAATTTTTTCTAGATGTTAAATTCAACAAGACGAAACCAGCAGTTCTGATGGGGGAAAATATGAACAAACATGTCCATTTATTTTCGTATCCCTATGTCATAACCTAAAAAGTGTGACTTTATTGAATTAAATTAATTCATTGCTGATTGCCAATAGTCACAATTCAATATTTAAACATATCTCTTCAGATTCATAAGCATTAAATAAATTAAAATGAACGTCAAAAACTTCAATCTCTTTTGTTTCTTTTTCTTTAAATTTCCTTCAATTATTTTCAATTGAACGATTCGTGTGGCCCAGAGAGAAATCAATGCGGAGATTCATGTGGTAGGTACGACTGACAGAAGTGATTGATGCTTATATATTATACATATATAGAGACACACACATGTATGTATATATTCATTGGCTACATTTTTTCCCTTGCACGAACCAATTGGTTCAAGTGTCTTGCGGTACAAAACAATACGGCAAGCATTAAAAGATCCCCCGGGACCGGTTGATAAAGGGGCCCGCCGCCGCAATGCGGCCACGAGGGCCACGTCGGACCTGGGGTCCACACAAAAAGAGAGGGAATCGGCGCCAGAGGTAACAATCAACGGCGGGGTCCACTCTCCTCACCTTTCCACTCTTTGATGAAACTCTTTTCTCTCTCTCTCTTTCAATTCAAATCGCAACGTTTTAGCAGCTTACTGGCTATTTCCACCGAAAACAACAAACGATAACGACAATAATAATCATCGGGGCAGCGTTTTGATGCCAAAGTAACATGTTTTTGTTTGTGTTACGTTGACATCAATTAGACGGGCTTAACTTGTACTTTCAATCCTTTTTATTATTGGTCTTTATTTGCCGACACACCATTCATGCTCATCATTTTATCTCTAAATTGATATTACTAGATTTATCAAATTGCATTCATGTGATATTATCTAGTACTTTTAAGAGCGAAGTCCTGACTATCAGCCGATTTCAACTTTGAGTGTTAGCTTTTTAAGAGGAACGAATTTGTCAATTTGGAATTAGCCTAAATTATTACATATTCCATAAATTCGTTGGCCTCTCAATTTTGACAAACTATATCATGAGGCATACTCTCATGCACACATAAGATTGCATGATTGACTTCTACACTTACACATGATCTTTCAATAAGAATGGTTTATTTCAATAAATACACATCCCACAAAGCTTTCATCTTAATATCGTAGATAAATTTAAACTATCGTTAGACCCATATATTGTATTTTATCTTTATAACTTCATTGATATAATTAACTATTAGAGAAAATTTCCATTTAAAAAAAAATATATTTTCTTTCTTTGGTTTGTGGTAAGAATCACAATACGCACCTTTTATGCACAATCATTCCAAAGAACCGGTTCTTGAACAATATGATTTTTTTGCTTAATGAGTTTCATTGTTTAAATTTTATCTCCTTGATTGTAGTAGAACCCAGTTAACTTGTATATATGAAACTGATCGATTATTATGGATTAACTAAAGAACAGTAGCTAATGTAGGGTGCAAATTTGTAATAGGACATCACATAGCTTACAGATCAGGACAAAGGTGATTTTATTAGGGAGAGGATCCAATAGAGTGAAGTAGATGGGACCCGCACGTCACGGTCACATGGTGGGAATCAACCTCCCAGTTATCTTGATGTCATGCGATAATTACTCTATTGATAGTGAGACAAGCAATAATCTACGATAAAACCAAACCTAATCCCGACCAAAATTTATAAAGAAGAGAGAGATTGGGGATGGTTAACCCTAGATAAGCTTCCAAAAATGTGTCTACCTAACCCCACATTAAAAAAGAGGACAGAGAAGGGTGGAAATGTTGAAAAGCGACTCCCTTTTTCCACGTAGCAAAGGGTCTTTTTATTATTTTTGGATATTGTCAAGAAAAGGAAAAATGAAAGCATAGCCACCAACCATTTGTCCTTTTGCTCTTTTGTTATCTCTTCCTTTGATCGCTTTTATAATGTTGGGGAGGATTCTTGTGTTTCTTCTTTTAGCCGGAGGTTGTTTTTAACAACATAGATAGGTGCCTCTCCCTTGTCATTTGCTTTCTGTACCCTAAATTTTCCCTTTAATAAGAGGTTGGTAATACATCCTTATGGGGACAATCACATCAACTTTTTGTAAGGTGGTGTTTCCAGGTATCAATCTAGAAGTACAAGTGATAATGCCTAACAATTAGATGAGTCAATATAGTCGGACTTTAGTGGCATTAATCGCAATTAATTTAGGGTTGTTTCCCACTAAAATGGACTTAGGCCCCTTGACCTAGATTTGGTACCTAAATTTTGAGGGCCTTTGTATGTTACGAAATTCACATTTACAAGGTGTTTAAGCCATTCACTTAAGGTTCATAAGGCAAAGAGCGAGCATCATTGGTAAAATTTCATCAACATGCTTTGATATTTTATATGAATTTTGAATTCGTTTCAAATTAATTTATTGGGTCATAAATTTAAATGATTCTTGAATTGTAAGTCCCAAAGTGGTGAGCTTATTCAAGTCAAGCTTGCCTATATTCTTTCATATATATATATATATATTTCTTTTTTTTTTCTAAATATAAAGTTTATATGACTTTTTGTTAGTTTGATAACCTTGAAAGGGGATTAAATGAACAATGACCATATAACTTTTCCATGTGGTAAATGTTGACCCGCGCATCCACAGATAAAAGCTTTTTCAAATTGTTGTACACCTGCTCAAATTCCGCAGTCTAATGATGTAAACAATACTTTCCGTTAGAAAACTAAATTCAGTGATGAGCGCCTATTTTTAGCAATCGTATCTATTTTTTTCTTTTTAAACGCCACCATGAAATATACTCTTTCCATAATTAGGGAATCTTTCGTGCAAATGATTTGTTTTATTAGCGGTGTTTTTAGTACAAATGGAGCTTTCAAGATAGGCGGAAGAGATCTGACCTAATTTAACTACGTAGGATGCTCCTCACATTGATATGGAGGTCTAACCTTCCCACTTTACCAACTTTTGACTTGGTGACTAACCTATGGACTTCAATTTGAGTGTTATTAAAGGACGTGACCATCCTAATGTTTGTTAAAGGGGTTCTCTACATGTAATAGAAAAGAGATCTACCCTAAAAAAAATGAAAATGATCTTTTTGATGCATAGCATGATCCAAGCATGTAACTTTTCTTTGGAAGAAATTGATAATTGGAAGATTACATGATGCCAAAAAACTCACACAAAATTTCTACATTAGAAGTCACGAATAAGTGCAAAATCAATCCTTGATGTTTTGGAAGAGTGGTCAACTAGATGCTTAACATTCATTTTGGTCAATTAAATTTTGAACATTTGATGAACATGTAATCAAGTCCCAAACTCGCTGTCTTATGCAAGGATGGGAATGGGGTAGCGCGAGGCCGGGATTGCCTTTCCCAGCCCCTTGCCCCGTTGCATGACATTATCAGTGTCCTCATCTCCATCCTGTGTCCCGCACGAGGCTAGGAGAACCTAATCCTCACCATTACAATAGGGATTGGGCCCTATGTCCCCATCCTGTTTGCCCTGTCTGGCTTAGAGAATGCATTATCACTTGACATTACAAAAAAAATTACAATAATATTGTAGAGATATTCATCATGCTCATATAATAATCTTGTTGAGCACATTTTTTCATCTATAAACGCATTTACAAAAGGAAACATGTGTTCAATCTACCAACACATTCACATTTTGCTCTGTACGAGTTTTGCACTAAAAGAATGATATGTAGTCTTTGTAGTTCGAGTAGTACTGTACTACCCATTATTTGGGAAATTGTGAGTTCAAAGAAGTGAAAAATTTCGTAAAGGGAAGGCAAGTGGAAAAGATGAAATTTTTTTGGTAAGTAAGTAATAAAATGGGCAACTTTTTATACTTGTTTTGCCATGCCTACTCACATGGAAATCTTATATTTCCATCAAGATACCACTTTTCTATTAACATGTGGATGCAAAACTGAGAGCCGTATAAGATTTCCAGCATCGAAAACCTACTAATCGTGAGCCTAGAATTTGATTGTGCCTTTTTTAATATTGTAAGGATTCAATTGACCAATAGCCAAAATGTTAAGACATGATTGTGTACTCATCTCAATTAAAATTCTTTAGAAGCTACAATTTTCAAACTCAAGATTAGAGTAAGGGGCCCAAAAAAAAAAAAAAAAAGTGAAGGGAATACCAATCAAGCTAGGGTTTGTTGGGGTTGGCTCATGCGATGAACTGGTAAGTATTAGGTTGGTCGAATCATGGTGCTAGGGATAGCTGTTAGTTCCTTCACGCTTTTAATATTACTTTTTCGTTTGTGCTTTTATTGCAATTGTGCAGGAGATGGGCTACCAACCACTCCATCCACTCTATCATCTCCTCCTCTCACATCTTATCCAATTCCTTCAAATGGAAAATGAAAAGGATTTTCGTTTTTTTTGGAGCCCAGAAAAGACAATGCTTGTAAGGTTTTTGTCGCATGATGAATCCCTCTCTCAACGCCAGGGGGGGGGGGGGGTGGGGGTGGGGTGTGGTTTGGGTTTTGGGGTTGTAGTGGCGTTTAGTCAAGAAGGATTTGACCTTAATCGGATGAAAACTACCAGGTAATAATGATTATCCACTGTTCTATGGAATCCTTATCTAAAACTAAAACCCTTTTCGTCCCTTTGTTTATACTTATGAAAAAGAATGATGGTCTCCAAAGTTGGTAATAAATCTTTTAGATTTAGGTCTTGTTGGGTGAACTGGGCAACGGATTCAGGGGCACGAGTACTTGATTTTTTTTTTTTTTTTTTTTTTTTTTTTTTTTTTTTTTTTTTTTTTTTTTTTGGGTCGAACAAGTACTTGTTGTTTACTTGTTGTTCAATATGTCTTTTGAGACATATCATTGTCATGTTTTTTTTTTTTGGGAAATTTATCTTTTTCATTGAAAGAAAAAAAATAATCATGCTGGTCTCTGCAGATATCTGGTAGACGTTGGTAGCTAGCAAACAACCACCATATTAATTTTGTGTCTCCCTCTTTTGGTCTTTGAAGAAGTCTTAAATCATATTTTGAAAAGGTCTTGATTTTTTCATATGGGAAAAGTTGGAAATGATATCACGGAAGTAAAGTCAAGAGCAGTCTATTATACTGAAGATGTTATATCCTTCATTCATCTCTTTAACTGGTAATATTTCTATTTAACCTATGAAGTCGCTATCAACCAGGATCCCAAATAAGAATTTAGAGAAAAGGGTAAAAGAGAGAGAGAGACAGCAAAATTAACAAAGAGATTTCAACTAATAACAATCTCTGCCTCATCTCTTCGCTGCACAATTATCCATCTTCTTCACCAAAATTCAGCTCCTATAATCCAAAACACTTGCCTTCAAGCCCAAGAAGTCATACCCAACACTAGTTTCACTCTCGATCACCCCAACACTGCATCTGCAATTTTGGCTATTTTTCAACCCCAAATTACACTCCAGACACAAATCACTTTTCCTACCAGTGAATCTCAAGAGTGGCTCAGGCTGATGCAGTTGATGAGAAGGAGGGCTGATTCCGAGCTCGAGATTCAGGTCAGGACACCTTTCTCGAGCCGACGATGCCACGTCTGCCGACTCTTCTAAGTTGCACATGAAATTGAGCTCTGCGTTGTTCTTCATCTCTTTGATCTCCTTAGAATTAGCAGCAAAAGAAATGGTGGGCTCGTCATGGTGATCTTGTGCGGGCTCATTGATCAGCCTGTGAGTGGCCGGATCGATGCCTCGGTTCAAAAGCTTCCTCCTTATGTGCGTGTTCCAGTAGTTCTTGATCTCGTTGTCCGTTCTCCCCGGCAAACGCCCAGCAATGAGCGACCATCTGTACGACAACCCATGTGGACAATAAGTACAAATAAGCTAGATGAAGTTGATTCACAAGGAGATGATGAAGCAGGTGCATAATCTTAGGAGGAGGGTCTGGTTCGATTCAAAGAGAAAAAAGAAAAAAGAAAAAAAGACTGTCTAATCTCTACGTGGTCATCCCATATTTAAGTTAGGTATAAGCTATGGGGGGATGTAGAAAATAATTGAAAACTGCAGTGGAGCTTACTTGTTACCAAGAAGGCTGTGCAGTTTGATGATGATCTCATCCTCTTCTTCGGTGAAGTTGCCCCGCTTGAGGTCCGGCCGCAGGTAATTGATCCACCGGAGGCGGCAGCTCTTGCCACAGCGGAGGAGGCCCGCGGCCTTCGGGAGCGACCGCCAGCAACCCTCGCCGTGCGCTCTTATGTAGGCAATGAGCTTGTCGTCCTCCTCCTTGGTCCATGCGCCCTTGTTCGTGTGAGCCTTCTCGCAGCAAGGAGACCTTCCCATGTGGTTGATGTTGTTGTCGTTGATGATGATGATGGGTTATGATGATGATTTTGAAGAGAGAGTGTGAACAAGAATTTCCCTAAGTTGGACTAGAGAAAGTCTGTAGCTAGCTGAGCTGTTTGAACTGTTGTTCTATTAGTAGTAGAGACCCAGAATGGTGTAGAGAGAAAAACAAAATGGAGATAACAACAGGTTTCTTTCTTTTTCCCCTAATTTCTCTTTTGGTATTTTCACATTGCACCAAAGAGAGAGAAGCTGGCCCCATTGGGAGGGATCAACTTGATATTTTATAATCTTGACCCTCTTGAGAGAGAGAGAGAGAGAGAGAGAGAAAGCTTCTAGATGAGAGTTGGTGAGACAGGTAGAAGGAGTGGCCGGTGACTTTCTCTCTTTCTCTCTCCGTGACGATAATGGGATCACACAATCACATTGAATGAGCTGAGAAAGAGACAATTAATAAGTAATAACTGGAGGGTAACCTTTCAGGTAGGTGTAAAGCAAAGGGGTTTAAAGTGAGGGACCCGGGGTGTAATAATTGTGAGATCTCTTTCTCTCTCCCCCCTCCTCACTTGCCTAAATTTTGAACAACTTCATAAATAATTCAGTTAGCTCTCAAGATCTCCCCCTAACTCACTGGACAAAGTGTACCAGACTCCATGACCCAACTCGAATAATTATATCGTGTTGGTGGAACTAACGCTCTTGGTGGGTTTCTTCAAAGTTATACCATGTATTGTCCCTATATGAGGCCAACTTAGCCCCACTCCACCATGTTCATTTCTTCAACTAAACCAACAGGGAACAAACGTGGGATTTATGGGGTCTCCTCCTCATCGGCTATTTGCCAAACCTTAATCAGCTAGATCGTTGGCGGTACATTCCTTAAAAGACCATTGAAGGATGGGTACAATCGATGTGCAAAATCGATCTACTAAGTTATTTGGGTAATTGTATTGCGATGTCATAACGAGTGATGCTTATTCAAATGTTGAATGGTAGTCGACCATATCGCTTTATAGATCAATTTTTTATATCAATTTTAAAATCTGCGATATTATTTTTGAATATGACGGCTCCTGTATATTACGTTTGTTGCTCTTGCACATTTTATATTAGTTCCCAGGTATGTGTTTCCCAACGTCATCAACCAAGTGATGGACAAAATATGATTTTCTTCTCCCACCTTTAAATCTAAAACTTTTTTGCACATACAAATTTCACCAAAACTTTTCCCCTAGATTGCATATCGACCCTATAAGCCGATGACAGCTTCATTTGCTCAATCGATCAAATCATTTCTTGTCTTGTACTAAAAGAGATGTGAACATTTGTTTAGTGACCATGCAAGACTATATAATATGATTAATGGAGCGGTTCACAAGGAAAGTAATATTTTAGAACATGAATATGATATTTTAGTTCGTTGGTTGAGGTGGCTTTTGGGAAAAAAAATGTCGTTTGGCTGCACTTTCGTGCATATATGTGCTTTGGATCTACTTTGGATCTTAATTCTCACCATGCATATGAGAGAGAGAGAGAGAGAGAGAGAGAGAGAGAGAGAGTTTCTAGAAGATGGAAACGAGGGGTTGACGACAGGTAGTAAAAATATACGGTTGTGATTGTAGCTCACCTTCCACTTTTCCGGTTTTTCCTTTTCCCCAACTCCTTTTAGTTCCAATTTAGGCCCGAAGACCACCCCCCCACAAAAAAAAGAAGAAGCACAACCGCAAACGAATTTGTATACGTGCACAAACAATTTTAAAAGGAAAACCATCTTTAAAAGTAAGGTAAAAAATAGAATGGTTTAAAAGTATAAACCAATCGTAAGACAGCCGATTCAATTTTAAACTTTTCAATTATATTAATGTAGTTCTAAATCTTCTAACGATTCGCTGTTTTAGTCCTAAACTTTTGGCCAAAATGACTACATTGACAAAACATCAAAAGATTTATGATTAAATCATCGAATCCTTTTTTACTCAAAAAAATTTGGCGAATCATCAAAATCTTGAGAACTAAATTGGCACAAAAAAAAAAAAAATTGGCACAATTAAAAGGTTTATGATTCAATTGGCAAATTATTAATGGTTTATAACTAAACTAGTACAATAAAAAGGTTTTAGATTAAATTAGCCTCCGTACAATAAATTTAAGACTTTTTTTGACAATTTTCCGTATAAAAAACTAAGGCTTTATATAATATAAGTAAGGTAATAAAGCAGGTTCTCATATAATGTTTTGTTTTTTTGGCTAAATTTGATAAAGAGAAAATATGTGAGTTAGAGATAGGGAATTGAGAAATTAGATCATACCTCGTTGTTAGTGTTACAATTGTCCAATCGGAATAAAAGTTTGTTATCTTGCAAGCATCTCTCCATAACATAAACCATTCACATGTATCATTTGAATATCCAACACAAAATCCTGAATCAACAGGTGACAAGAGATGAGAAGTATATAAATAGCATAGAAACCACGTAGACAAGCGAGTCAGATATCTTTAGATCTTCTGTCACGCGCAAATCGGACTAAGAACGACATGTTGAATTTGAGGAACGAGGAAGTTTCAACAGACGTTGTGTGGGTCAAGTGGATGGTAAGAGTTAAGGATGATGGGGAGGGGTTGTTTTCAAGGGGACGCAGAGAGAGAGAGAGAGAGAGAGAGAGAGAGAGAGAGAGAGATATTGCTCATCTGTTGTGTAATAGTGAGCCTGAATTTTCACCTATATTGCTCATCTGTTTTGTAATAATGAGCCTAAATTTTCACCTACCTTTTTACTCTTTTTCGAGTGTCCATTTCTCGCCTCAACTCGCCTCACTGTTTTTTTTTTATTTTTTATTTTTTATTTTTTTTATGTTAATTCCTCTTGACAGGTCCTTCCTTTTCCTTTGGAAAAATGACTCATCAGAAACTTATCCATGTATCCATATCTCCTCGTTTCCATTTCACCAGTCCTCTAAACGAGGATATCCAGGCGAAATTCACATGTAGGCAACGGAGAAAAACTGAAAAGGTTTTGTAGGTTTTCTTCTGGTCAGCTGATCTGGGGGCTCGGGATGAGATGAAGGTACGCAAAGAGAGATTAAAACCTTTCGCCATGTATATCTAGAGAAGCGGTATCCTCAATAAAACCTTTTGCGATATTCACATTCCGCGAGTGATTAATTTACCAGGTGATTCTTGAATTAACTCAGCAAGGATGAACTCACAAGATTGTTGGATTCGAGGATCATCGTATGAGGATCACGGGGTCTTGTCTGCTAGAAACGAACTGCTTGTATGCAAACTGCGTTGGCGTGCTTTAACACTTTTCAGAACCTTCGTAATACAGTTCAGCATCATGGGCCTGTGTCCAAGAGTAAAAGATTCTAAGGCATTTGGTTCATAATGAATCGAGGTAGGTAGTAGCATACCTGTCTCTGACTAAGATTACGTGATATCTTCACCTTTAATTGGTAGTTTCAAATATATTAGGTTGATATTTGCTCCTATTTTTCAAACGTCTCTAGCGTTACCATTCCTATAAGTCTCCATAGAAGCCGAAAGTGATGCTTTTAATGGTTCACGTATAGGGCTTTGGGTAATATGGTATGCATGTGCCAATTAGGTGTGGTACAAGACCATGGAACTGTGTCATAAAACTGTCCCATGGACCCATACCTACTTCTTTCACTGTCCTTTCCATGTGGGACTCCAGTCGGTTTCAATTATGAGAGAGAAAGAGATTGATGTTCAAAAAGTGACGACTTTTTAGTTGCATCTTCTTCCATAAGTTGGTTAGAATAGAACGAGACATTATCAGGTGCACGCGATCCCTTAGTCTTTATATTATGGAGCCTTACGCATAACTTGCAAAATAAGAAGCATTGAAATACATTAGACTCATATGCACTCTGTTGACATAAAAAGTGATGGACTTTTGGTTATTATCCACATGTGACAGACTAAGTCAATAAACATTTCGTCATAACAATCAACAACTTTACAATAGAATCATTAACACAAACTTTTGCATATTTCCTCAGTTTCCATTTACTAATTACAAGTACTTGTATTTATCTTTCCTTTAAAATTAATTGTTCTTGATCCTTGTTACAAAATTTACTTTTCTACCCAAATTGCCACTAAACTCGATCTAATAAAAACCAAAGGTTAACCTTTGGTGTAAGGTATTTCGCCAATTGGATCAGTTCCTGATGAAACACACTCGGGACATCAAAAAAAATTTCAACCTATATACCCACTCAGAGTCTTAGCCTAGGAATCTGAAAAGATACATCCGAAAACTTTTTTTTTTTTTTTAGCTCCCTCTTTCTCCTTCTCGGCGTTAGGGTTAGGGTTTTCTCACTTCCCATCAATCCGCCACCCAGCCCTCCTCTAGCGACATCCCTGAGGGAGACTCTATCCCTCCCCCTCTCCCTACTTTTCTCCCTGTCTCTTTATCTCCTCTTCTTCAAGCTTTCTTTGTTGATTTTGCGGAGTCGCCATCGACATCCTCCACCGAAGTGGAGAGTTTTGTCCTGCGAAATCAGAAATTTGAAGCGCAAGCACCTCCGAAGAAATCGCTCTTCCAAATCCGCTTGCTCGCTCCGATTCCAGTGCTTGCTCCTTATAGGCAAGTCTTTGAGACTCCTTTGTTAGCTTTCAGCAGCTGGCTTATCTGAAAGTGATTCTAATGGGCGAGAATACGTACATGAACGGGTGTAGGTTGGAAACATGTCCATTTGTCTGATTGGTACTGACCTATTTTTATTTGTAATGACCTGTATTCAACCTAACTCATTAAAACCCTTACCAATAGCCTCAACTCCTTCATTGGAATCAATTGGCATGTGTTTGTGTTAAGTTTAGTGAGACTCAATTATAATTTTTTTTTTTTGGTAGATGAAATTGGCATTTGCTTCATATTTTTGAAATAGAAAAATTATATCTGAAAGTATATCTTAACATTGTAAGAAAGATATATATTTTCCACACGATGGTCTCTTCTTCAAATAAAAATTGGTTTGCCACTTTGTTGTCTTCTTCATATATGTCAAGTACACGATTTAAAATATTTTTAAGAAAGAACCTTAAAAGGTTTTTTAAACCAATTTCTTAAGGTATATTAGGAAATCAGGGCATTAACGATGACAAAGGATATCGGAAAATCTTCATCAGTACTTCTCAAAATTAAGTCCGCCATGATTTTTTTCTTCTTCCTTTGTTTTCGGTTCACAAAATCGTCACTAAGGCCTCTTCCTTTCTTTTCAGACTTCCAATTTTTATTTTCACTCTTTTTACAGAAATGGGTTACAAAATTGATCTAGCTCGTACCGACTCTAGCCCAAATTCGGACGGGCTTTATTTTCTTTACCCATTCAGACCAGAAACTAAAATTCTGAAAAACTCATATATTACCTGATCCATTGAAAATGAATTAAATGGTCAATTTATAGCCTAAATTGCCACCTTTAACCACCGATAAGTATGGACGGCAAGAACTCATGGTATCCTGTAATTCACTATAAAATTGGGTACGTCGAACTGATTCCATCGATGATGAAGGATAATTGAGAAAAAAAGGCTTATTCACCTTGTTTGAGAGGAAACAGATGACCATATAAAATTGCATAGGACTCTTGGAATTCGGTCGGAATTTGCAATGTATTTTATGTCCTTGTACTTTTGTTTTCATTGGCCTAAGTTGTCGATTCCATGTGAATCGTTACAGTTTTAAGGCATCATAAAATTAAAGAAAGAGATATGTTTGCCGAGATCAACATGGACGCATAAGCACAAATGCTGGATCAAAAACACCATGAAGCGTATTGGTTTCCAATGGATCCATGAGCAGTCGAATAATCAATGTGTAAGCGCAACGGAGAAACTGAATTCTTAAGAATGAAAGGAAAACAAAAGAGAGAAAGGTAGGAGAAGAAGAAATGGAAAATTAAAATTGATGAGAAGCAAAATTAAGGCGACACTAATGCCGTCTATGCAGCTATGTGACAAGTTCTCAAAATTCTGGCCTGGACATCTAAAGTTGAGTGGAAACAAAACAGGAAAAGGCAAATGGCGCAGCATCCAATTTCAAGAACACATTGCCCAATTCAGATAGCCACTAGAGCCGAGGCCTTGAACCGATTGTGAAGCTGATCTTGACCCATTTTCCTCGCTGATCTTCACTTGTGCTTCTGAAGTGCTTCTGAAGGCTAGCTGCATCTTGCCTGGATGGCTAACGTCTTCATGATGTCAGGACACCCGTTGTTGTTCTTGTCGAAGAGCGTTCTGTCAATGGGAACTTGGCAACTGGTTTTTCCCAAGCAATACTATTTAAAGAAAACCAAAGCGCCCTGTCAGATCTATGAAAATTTATGCGTCTCCACGTAAAACTTATGTTTTTCCCTCATAGATCCACATTTTGCAGTCTTAAACACGCCAAGGCTTTCAGCTAAATATGCTACTGATGATTGTGTTTCTGGCTAACTACTGTTACAAATGATATCGATTTCTTCCAACAGAATGGTTAAATGTTTACTATTGGCATCATCAGCTAACTGAGTAAGCCAGTTAGATCAATAAATTTATCGGCAGTTAGAATTCAAATGGTTTAATGTTTTACCAAACCTTGATTCTAACGAACCAAACAATGCTTTCCCACGCTAATGTGAGGAAACTTCAACTTCGATGAGAAAGTCCATAGCGTTGTTCTTAACATTCAAAAAATCGTGGAAGCGAATTATACCTGTTCAACCACATTCTTGGAAATGGAAGAAGTGCATTTTCCAAGTGAAAAGCTTCCGCAGATACCGTCTGGATCGCCAAAGCTTGCAAACTCGATAGCAGCGATCTTCTTATGGTTTGGGCACTTTAAGTTAGCCGTCGGCTTTGCATTATCCACAACGGGTCTGATGTGGCTGTTCTTTCTTGCCCATGACTTCACGTGGGGTGGATGGTTCTCAGAAATGAAGCTACAGATGGTATCTCTGTCCACAGTGAGGATCTCAATTGACTGAGGATTGCCTCCTTCTTCATCCAACACGACCACGAGATTGTCACTTGGTTTAATGAAGGACCTTGGAATATGGTACCTGGTAACAAGCAAATTTAGGAAGCTCGTACATCTCTTTGTATGGGAGCTAGCTAAGGAGGTGGTGCACCAGCAAATGCTTACTCTGATTGAGATGGTTGCAAAAGAGGAGTAAGGTAAGAATTCCAGAAGCGGCCAATGCTTTTGCCGTTGACCCAAACCATTCCCTTGCCCAAGTTAGGAAGTCGGATAGCAACAGGACCATCTCCTTCGGGAGCATGGAAGTATGCCTGCATTCCAGATGATGCGGTTATGTACATTATTCTCGACTGATCAAATTGATTGATAATTTTGAACAAGTTCTTGAGAACTTCAATTGATTAAAACTAGCGTGTTCGATATCCTGGTGATGTCTCTGAAATAAATTCTCTATACCTTGTACCAAGTAAGAGCAGGGCCGACTCCGTTTGCCTTTTTCCATTGTAACCGGTGAGATCCTCCTTGTGTGTATGCACGGACCTTTTCCCCGTCCAAGCCAACCTTCAAATTTTCCAATTTAACCTCAATGTTCAGTTATGTCTTGATACCTTTTTCCTCCTTATCTCATCCAAAAGACAATTCTTTCATCGTAAGATAGGATTGGAAGTTTCTTCAGTACCTTATGTCCCCAGCCATTCAGTGTTAAATCAAGAGTGCCAGTGTTCAAACCAAGGATTGTCACCAAACGAGGCCCAGCAAATTTATGCTCCATGTATGCTCCGCTATCCTGTGTCAACCAAAGAAGATATATTGATGCCTACTCTCAGATGCTTTAAACTATGATGCTAGAAAAAATGCTAGGTTCTCACAGGTAATCCAATCGTCATGCCCAGCAAAGATATGTAATTGGTCCCTGGCTTCAAGTTTACAGCTTTCTGAAAGACAAAGCTCTTCTCAATGTGGCTTCCATGGGCCGTTCCTAAGAACCATTACAGTGTTTCACAATAAGTCAATCAAGATCAAGGCAAACCTAGCCACTAAGAATTTAACTACTATCTTTCTGTTAACTTACCTATGTATTCGCCATTTACAAACACTTGCATAGCATGGCCAAGACTTGCTATCCTTAGAACAGGAAGGATATCTGTACGCCTTGGTAGATCTCTTGGGCCTATCTTAATGCTGAGGTCACAATTACAAGAATGTGTCATTTTTTGAAAGTGTAATAGAGTTGGAGATGCATAAAAGTAGAGGAGTATTTTTCTCAGACAAATAAAATATGATCTTCAAAAGGCTAAGGTGCTTAAGAACAGCATACCTTGTTGTAAACCAGGCGTAGTCTGTGGTGTCTTTTGTCAACTTGTAGTGCTCAGCTGGGATCTTAGAATCAACTGGTACTTTGGCAGTGTCTGGGATGGCTTCTCGGGACATCTCCCACTTAAGGTTGTCTGTAACCTTTGATCTGCGGAAGTTCCTTGCATTATGCTGTGATACAATCTGTATTTTGTGAAAGAAATTTCCATTAAGCATTTTAGGATTGCAAATGCAATCTAGAAGGTTAGAATGAACTGACTGGAGAGCTTTATTCAAATATAGTGATACACTGATAACTTGTCATGTAAAGAAAGAGACAACATCACCGTTTGTGTATTGTAAACCAGAGTCTTGCAATCAGGGAGGATGCTAATGGAATGAGGAGGCAAATAGAAACTTTCACCCCTGAACTCGGCAACTTGTGCTATTTTGGTGTGGTTATTAGTCAAGAAAGCAGCGCAAACTTTGGTCCCTGGGATCTCAAAAGTTAGGGCCTGCATAGTATAATTGTCCAAGTTAGTAGGCATGTTCTTCCTTCTTCATCTTCTAAAACTCGAGTTTCAGAAGTACCTCAATGTCTGCTCCAAGACGTTGAACGCTTGGGTTACCCCACAACAATGGCTTCCTACATAAACTCAAAGCCTTGTGCACGTCCCTGAGATGGCTCCATTTGGGTTCCCTCTGCAAACCTAAATAAAATTAAAGGTTATTACGAAAGAAGCTTAGTCTTTGACCATAGTGAATTTTCTTTTCTTTTTTTTTTTTGGGTATTCCTACCATATTCATCAAGTGGAGCTTCATCATAGTAGCGGGTGGTTGTGAAAACAGCACTAGTTCTGCCGAAATTCGTACCACCATGATACTGCAAACATAGTTTATGAGTAAATCACTGGGGACAAGAATGCTATCAATGAAAAACAATAAACTTCTGATCAAATGTCATAAGGAAGTTTAAACAACATCATACCATGTAATAGTTGGCTAAACTCCCGTTCTTAGCAAAGAAACGAGCAACGGAGAACGCAATATCTTCCACTGATCTTTGGGATGGTGGATCTCCAAATACTCGATACCTGCAATCATTCAACATAGTTGAGAAAGGTGGGAACGTTAGCATCGCTTAAAGTAAAATCTTGGAAACATCGGTGCTTACTGAGCAGTCCAGTTCTCTGTCCAGAGAATTGGCTTGTTCGGGCTGTTTGGGCCAGTGAAAGTATCACCACAGTGCCTCCCGTTGCATGTATTTATCTGATAACACGTCCACTTTAAGAACAACATAGAAGTGAAGCATACAATAATGTTTTCTTCTACAACAAGGAGCCAACCCATTCCCGTGAAAATATGGCCTCATAAATTTTACCCAACTGACGGAATTTCTAGGTTTGATTCATTCTTGAAAGAATTTTTGTCATAACAAAAGGAATACATCATCTACATACCACAGGACCGGGAGCATCCTTTTGCTTGCACATGATCCATGGAACTCCAATATTAAGGCCAAGAGCCAGGTTTCCTGCCCACTGGACATACCGGGTGCCTAACTCTTTATAAGCGAGTTGAATATGATTGTACTCGTTCTCAATCTGCATCACCAAACATGAATTTCGGACAATTATGGAAGCAAGAAAGAACGGAAAATTCATATAGATGCTCCAGGCAGGACAGTTCACGATGCTGTTGGAAATATACCTGAGCCAAAATAATGGGACCTCCTTGGGAAGCAAACAATTTCTCTTCCTTCATCATGTCTATGATTTTCCTTACATATTTTTCCATGTGGTACTGATAAATGAAAGAGTAGATCACATGAGTCAACCAGTAGATGTCACAACAAGGTCTATTCAGGTTTGGAGCAATGAATTACCTTGAATGGTTCATTGTCCGTACGGAATGTGATGTTCTTAACCTCCCTCAGCCAATATGGAAGTCCTCTGATTAAGATTGAAATATTGATGAGATTTGTCCGAGAGAGAGAGAGAGAGAGAGAGAGAGAGAGAGAGAGAGAGAGAGAGAGAGAAGCAGAATTGTACCCGTGATTCCATTCGGCCTGTATGAATGGGCCGACTCTAAGGGTGACGTACATGTCATGCTCCCCGATCATCTTAATGAATTTCACCAGATCATAGTTTCCCTCGAAATTGAACTGCAGAAGAAATATGGATACGGTTGGTTAAAATTCGACTGGCGACATGATTTCATGGAATCAAGTTTGCGTAACTTCCGGTCCAAATCACCTGGCCTTGAACAGGCTCGTGAGCATTCCAGAACACGTATGTCTGGATCACATTCAAGCCTCCGTGCTTTGCCTTGCTAATAAGGTCCGGCCACATCTGCATCCCGATTGAACAATAAAGAAAAAAAAAAAAAAAAATCCATTAAACTCCACAAGGGATATACTTCAAACGAACAACCGAGTTCAATGGGAGGAGCGGTTACCTCGGGGGTGCTCCGAGGGTAATGGATCGAACCCGAGAAGAGCAACTCTCTCTTGCCATTAATGATCAGTGACCTCCCGTCATAAGTCACTCCCTGCACCTTATTCCCGCTCTTCTCGGCAGCTGCCAACAATACCGATGTGGACAGAAGCACCGCCACGAGCAATTGGCCCAGCGTCGCCGACATCATTCTGACGAGAGCCCCGCGAACCGATTTTTTCCTCTCGGCCGGAAGTACGTAGAAGCACGGAGGAGAAGATCAGGGATTCGGAGCGTCTCTGGAACCTCTTCCTTGCGAGGACGAGGTGCCAACGGCTGCTTCTCGGCAAACACCTGAGGGCGATACCATAAGAGGATGGACTGAGGCAGAGTGTTGACGGTTAAGAGGAAAGATCGGAAGTTACATTGGTCGTTGTTGGTCGTTGTAAAGATCCTCTCTCTCTCTCTTTGCTGGTTTTTAACTCATCTTATTTGGACTTGCTTTTGGACATCTCTCTCTCTCTCTCTTCACTGTCCGTTCAATTGAAGATTAGAAGGTCTAAATAAGCAAAGACAACGGTAATTCGAATCTGGCGGGTGTGAATATGTTTGACGAAGATCCTCCTGCCATGCTCTGGATAGTCCAGCCAATGACATTGCGCCACGTCGTCCACAACATTGTGGGGGAAGCCTAGTCGATAGGCTTGAATTCTCTGTTGCAATGTTCGCTTCTTTGTCGTTTTAGTTAGCAAGGTTTATTGAGGTTCATCTCCTAGGTCGATCCCCGTTGTACGTTATTGTATCCTAAATGATTGCGATCGAGATATAAGGTAATGACCAATGACGAACAATTTATATACGTTCATACAAGATATGAATTTGGTTTTGTGATTGTTGAACGAATTCATCTCTTGCAATCTACACGTTAGAGAATTCATGATGAATTACTCAATTGGACCCCTATAGTTGCATTGATCATGTATTAAGTTCAAAATTCTTAGATTGTTTAAATGAGATCGACAGGCTTAGCATCTTGCCTTTTTATTTTTCTCTTTTTTCGTCAAGTAATATACAAGATCAATTTTTGTATACTAGAATTACTTAACCTCGTAGTTGGATCTAACTTGCGGATTATCCACATTAAGGCCCCGTTTGGTTTAGCTTTGGGCGAATGTCCTTGGAGAAATAAAAAAGGCCTTTAGTCTAAAGGGGTTTGGCGAAATGTAAATGCTGTTTGATAAACAAAATTGAAAAGATGCCTTGAAATGCAACTTGGGGAAAATGTTGTTTGGTAAACACATTACATTTGGAAAGTCCTTTCATATGCCAATTTTAAAATTTTGCAACTTTAATTTGTTTAAAATCAAAAACAAAAATCAATGACCTTAACTTTTATATATTTTTTTCAAGTTGAAAATAATGTATAAGAGACCTATTAATAAAATTTTAAATAAAAAAAATCACATCAAAGTAAATTAAAAATAGAGTAATTTCATTACAATAAACATGACAACAATATATATCCTAAAGAAAGAAATAAAATATAGTTAAATATTACAAACGTCCTTAACTTTTTATCAAGTTCATAGCTATTTCATCACGTAAATGTGCCATGTAAGGGAATGCATTATCATTTGAAGCACTTGTCCCCTCATTTACAACATCATAGTCAATTGAATATCCATACTCAGGATCCAAATCTGCTGTTTCAAAATCCATATCAGTTATGGCATTTTTTCTTATAAAATTGTGCAAAGCCATTGTAGCTATGACAATTTGCACTTGACTTTCATAATGATAACTTGGCATAGTAGTTAAAATCTTCAACTTCATTTTTAATATGCCAAAAGCTCGTTCAATTTCTGAGTGAAGTGAGGAATGTGCACGATTGAACACTTCTCGATGACCCGTAGGTGTAAGACTTTGTCGAAATTCTGGCAAATGATATCTAACTTTTCTATATGACCCCAAATAACTCGTGAGATTTGGATATCCAACATCTACTAAATAATATTTACCTACACAAATATAATATAAATTTAATTAACATATATATATATATATATATATATATATATATATATATACATAAACCATTAATTAACCAACCTGGAGGTGGATGGGGAAATTGTGCATCACGTCTTCCAATGGCATCATAGAAGACACGAATATCATGAGCTTGTCCCTCCCAACCGGCACAAACGTAAATAAATTTCATATTAAAATTATATACAGCCAACACATTTTGAGTAGTCCTTCATTTTCGACCAATAAAGCAAATTTGATCATACACCGATAACACTGTTGGGATATGTGTACCATCCATAACTCCAATGCAATCCTAAAACAAATAATGCAAATATTACATAATTTAAATTTAGTTTTTTTGTTTTTATTGCACAATCGTAACTTACCTTAAAATATGGATAAAATCATCAATATTTCTTAATCTTCTCTAGAACTTCCTGAAATTGTCAATCAATTAGTTAGATCAAATATTTTCCCATATTGCATACTTTATCTAAAACTAAACTAAAATACCTACTTATGGTTTCCCCAGAGCGTTGAAAACATTAGTATTCCTAATATATAAAGAAATATTCCAACTATTTCTACAACATTAGTATTCCTAAATCCTTTAAGGCCATAGCGTGTTACTAAGTCATGTGTTAAATTATTAAATACATCCCTATGCATTCTAAACATATTATAGTATCTTATTGGATTAGTATCTTCGGCCATCAACTCTCTCACCCATGCATGACCTGTATATGATGAGGTCATAGAAGGTTGTTTGCTAAGGTACGTTGCTTGATAAGTAATTGAAGTATTAGCAATTGAAAGCAAATCCGGGAATTCATCTTCCTCTTGTTCACGACTTTCCTTTTGTCGAGAATCATCCATAATTGCCTAACGTAACAAAATATAGAGTTAGAATAAGAAAAATAACGAATAATCTTGACAATCCATTAAGAAAAACAATAGTTTGATCAGCATATATATGCAAAGTCAACCACATAAAGAGAACCCTACTTAGAAATGATTCTCACATTAAAAACATTAATATAAATTAGGTCCATACATAATTTAAATAGAGTTCGCATATAAAAATAAAATAGCATATTCAAGAATTCAAATAAGAAGCTATAACAACATCTTAGTCATTATTAAGTTCTTCCATCTCAAGCTTGAGATACTTCACCCTCAGGACATCAGTATTCAAGCTCATGAAGACCTGCTTATTGTCCACCACTTCCTTAAAATGTTTGATTGCAAAAAAGTACAGCTTTTCATCTTGCATAATCTCTTGTATGACATCAAACATAGATATGAGGTCATTGTAAGGACTGAATCCCTCATATGCTCGAGAGGCAATAACATCAGCACTCCTACTTTCAACAGCAGAACAAAGCCTATTAATTTGGCTTCCAAGCATTTGAGCCAAGCTCAAATTCTTCTCTTTCTTTCATTGAGTTTGTCTCGTTGAAGTCTGTGCTACTCTTTTGCGAGCACGAGTTTGAATTGGTTCATCAATATTTTCATCCACATCACATTCCAAATTATCATCAGTAGATCATACGGCATCATCAATATTAGGTTGTGTGGCATCAACATTCTCATCAACACATGAACCTTGTGCAGGGTTCCAAGTGATTCCTCTAGTAGCAACCGTATCCCTGAACAATCTATCTAGCAACACTTCAAGATTAGGAGGTATGCATTTTATCCTAAAAACCTTAACTTTAGGATTGGTTTGTTATAAAAAGCGTTTAGGTAAGTTGTATACAATTGAAAATGTGAACTTAATCGAAAAGTAAAAGAACAAATGATAAACACCTGGATTTTGCTCTCCCACCATTCATCACTCGTATTGATGGTTTTCTTCCTGAGATCTCATCATAACCCCGTTTCACTATAAACCAATGTCCTCCATCTTTTCCATTCTTCTTTAAGATTATCCCACTTACTTTTCATTTTAGTTTTATCGTACTTTTTGCTCCTCAACTCCTCGAACTTATTAATTATGACAGTTCATCCATCTCTCTTGTTGGTTGCAAGACGATCACCCTTATCAATTTGTTCAATACACAACTTACAACATGTTTCCACATCTTCAGCGGTCCAATATGCCCTTTCCTTTGTTAAACTCACCATCTTCCAACAATATGAGTATGAACAGATTTGAGAGACATATAATAAAGAAAAAAATTCAGCAATTGAATTAAAGCCAAATCAATGTGAACTAGTAAAGAACAAATCAAAGTGATATTGTATTATCGGCCCAAAAACAAGAAAAAAAAACCAACAACATATCAATCTGGGGCTATACAAGATACAAGGTGGTGGTTTTCCCACTATAGATTCACAACATCAAAATTTGTTGTACAATGCCGATAAGAACAAGATGAGGTTTCTGTGAACTCAAGCGGCCGCATATTTTATGGACTTGGTCCATGTTCTTTCTTTCAGAATGGATAAACTTCAACCAACTTCATGAAAGCACCACATAAGAGATAGAAGTCTCAAAGGACAACCAAAGAAAATGAGCTTTATCCCAATACAATTAAAAAAAAAAAAACCTAACATAGAGTTGTCACATTGTAAAAGCAGAACAAGCATGTCACTTTACAACTAGCAAACGTCATGAAATTTCCAAAAGAAGAACATCTTTAATGTGTTAATAATATGTGGGGGTGTAATTGACCACATTTTGTATGAAAACATGAATGTTAAAATATTCGAAACGGCTTCACATCTCTTCACACCAGAAAAAATATTGACCAAGCCCCAACATTAGAAATTGAAATAGACAACATAACCTCGAAACCAAATTTCTGAAACTTAGATGATAAGAATGAAGTCACCACTGTCAAAAAGCAGGAAATGGAACTCGGGAGAACGAAAGTGCGAGATCAGAAGGCAAATGTATATGTCTAGCAAAAGCAAATGGAACTTGAATTCAGAATGGGCTCAAAATAACCAATCAACCACTAAACTCCCATCAAATTCAGAATTTTGTACACTGAAAATGCAGTTAAACTGACTGGAAGACAATTCAGTTCGATGGGCAATCTTTAATCGATTGCACCTTGATAACTTTTACCGTAGATGCACCTTCAATATGAGGTTTCCTTAATCCTAAAGACCCCATTATGGAACGTACAATTTCTCTAACGAAATCCACAACCATTTTTTCTTTTCACAGAGGAAAAATCATCGCGACAAACTTGTATAGAAATTGAAGTTAGCAAAGAAAGAGAGAAACAAAATCAGTGAACAGAGAGGACAATTCGAGGGGAAAGGAGCCATAAGATATTCAATTACCCACACAAATTTCCAAAAAAATCACAACATGAATTGAGAAAATTTGACCTAGATAGAAGCGAGCGCAAGCGTGACAAGAGAGCTTGAGGGCAGCGAGCGTGAAGGAGTGACGTGAGGAAGAGAACTCAAATCCTTGCCAACCGTATAGAAACGTTGCTTCAAGCACAAAAGGGGGAGTCGTCAAGGTGCAGGCGAGGGACTTCCATACATCCGAACAGAACCAAGGAAATCTTCAGAGATTTTCCTCAAATGAGTGAATTTCTATGAGTGAATTTCTATCTTCAGTTCTTTATACAATTTCTTTGGTGGTGAACCTTGAATTCCTTATCAGTTCTTTATGCCTATGTGGTAAACTTCTTTATCCTTGACCGAGGGTGGTGTGTTCCTTTATGCCTGGGTGGTGAATTGGTCTTTATCCTAGGCCAAGGTGTGATTCATTAAGCTGCGAAGGTGAACTTCATCTATCCCAATTTCATTTTCCACTCATATACACCAATATAAAACCCTTCCATCTACCATTTCCAGAAAACCCATACCAAACACTTACCCCAAAAAACCAAATTCCTAATCTCTCAATTCCATCACACATCAAATAAGAATGATAGTCGAAAAATCTCATACCCATAACAAACACCACAAGGAGTTTCATGCTATAAGGGCAAGCTATAGGTTTTGCTCATAAAAAAAGATCCACCTTCAACGGATTGAGCATAGTTCCAAATGAATTCATACAAAATATTATCAATAATTCAAGTAAAGGCAAAACTTTTTGACTCATTAGAACACATTGCAACATATCTCATCTTTGAGAAGATGAGCATTTACAACATAAAGTAGCACCCATAGTAATGTACAAAGAAGGGTCAGTGTAGTTCACCTCAGATTGGAATCATATAAATCCTTCGTGTCTAGCTTGTGAGGCACTCCGTAACTTCTACCGGACAATCCTAGAACAAGCACAGTCAGTAGCATCATTGATTAAGGTCAGAACATAACTTGAAACAAAGAATAACATGTTATTCCTCACCTAGAATAGAATAACCACTCAAAATAATAAAACATCAATGGAAGTAGCCTTAAACTTAGCATATAACAAATCTGAATTCATCCAACACATGTGTCTATCATGAACTAGCACATTGAACACATGGCATCAGTGTGGAGATTTAGATAATATCTGTGCCAAACATCCATACACCCACAAAAAACACCGATTGAAAGCAGGATAGCCAAATTAAGTCGAGGTAACGAACAATCACAATACACATAAGTGCAATAAGTGCGAAAGCGAACGAAACTCGACAGTTGGCGATTGACCAAAAAACAAAGGGCGAACCAAAGCCAACTTGAGGCTGCGGCACCGTAAGGCGGCGGCACTGAGGAAATCTTACTTGGAGAGGCGAGTGCGAGAGCAAAATGGCCGGAGGCGATCTTCGAGGTTGGGATGGCTGATCTCGGATGGACACCGGAGAGTAGCTCACGAAGGAGATGGTGAGGGACGACGGTAGAATCTTCAGTGGCGACCGCGAAATTGGACGAACGAGCAATGGAATCGAAGCTTTCGAGCTTACCCAACTACCTTGCTACGAGCACAATGCGAGCACGAGAGCAGAACAGCAGGAGGTGATCTTCAAGGTTGGGATGGCTGATCTCGGATGGACATCGGAATAACAGCTCACGAAGGAGACGGTGAGGGACGATGAAGAGAGGCGTGAGAGTGTAGAGGAGACGTGAGGCTACGGGAGGCTTTTAGGGTTTTCTATTTAGAAAAGGGTAAAAACGGATTTTGGTTAATAAATGAGGGTAAAATGGGCAACTGACATATTTTCATTAAACAAAGGCCTCTGCATTCCGAAAATGCTATTCTCAAATGCACCTTGGATCCTCCATTCCCCTAAAGCCCTTTCAAGCCCCCTGGAAATGCAATTGCATCTCCCCAAAGTTCTCAAAAAATTGAACCAAACACCATCGCTTTTGGCCAAACCCCTTTAGAGCCCTAAAGCCCCTTCCACATGCTGAACCAAATGGGGCCTAAGACCCAAGGATCTCTAATGATTTTGTCAACCGATTTGAAAAGAGCTTTAACTCTTTTTTGTTGGCCATTACGATGCCACGACATGATATCTAATATAGGCCGCCATGCAATATCGTCATATCTTTGACTGCTACTTAGCGTCAAATGGTCCTGACATTTTATATCCTTAAACAGTGGCAAATTTTATTTCCATAGTATATAACTAACAATGCAGTTAATAATCTACCCTTGAATTTGATATATTTGAGGCACGGGTGTGGAGATTTAGTTATCTAGAGACAATGAAACACCTTGTAAGCTCCATGAACATGTTAAATCTAACATTTTGTTCTATATAAGTGGCCTTGATCTTTAACAATTTTCATGTAGGGGGGACTCCAAAAGGGTGACCTCTTGTTCCTCAACGGGAAATGAGGTTTCAATTAATTATGCCAATCATGAGGTTCAAAAGATCATTTTTTTTTTTTGGAAGAATGACATGTAAGTGCCAAAAGTTGTATATGGTACTCATTTTAGTGTCAAACGTTATATATATATCACTCAATTGCCAACTTCGATCTAGATTGCCAGAAATCTAACATGGCCATATTTTATTAATTTCTTAGTTTTATGTGGCTCACTGGCGTGCCTAGTCAACATATACACCTTAAATGATGTTGTGTAGTAGGTTAAAAAGTGATAACTTCAATGGCAATTATTATTAAAAAAATGATTACTTCAATGCCAAAAAAATGCCACCTCAAATAAAAATTTTAATTATAAAATCCAGGTAATTTATTGTTGAAGACACCTAAGTGATTGTTTTTCTTTGATTTAGCATTAAAGTGAGCTAGCGAAAATTTTTTGCACTAAAATAAGCGTCATACACAACTTTTGGCATTTTTAGTATCATTCTCTTGTTATTCTGTTAGTAACCAACGAATAAGTAACTAGCCAGATAATTTTCTTGTCCATTGTTCTTATCGACACAATTTGAGACTTATTGTCCAATGTTCAAGTTGTAATAATCATAGACTTAGGGTCCGTTTACTTGAAAAGAAAATTTTTTCAGGATTTTTTTTTCTTACTTTTTTGGTGCTACGGAGCATGTTTTCTATGGATTAAAAACAAGAAGTTTATATTGGGGAAAACGACTTCCTCTTTTTAGCAAGAAGGAAATCACTTTCTCTAAATTGCCAAATAAAGAAAAACTAATCATTTTCTTTGAAAGTGACTTTCATGGAAAATATTTTCATTTATCATTAAGTTTTACGTGAAATATATATACCCATAATGTCTATTTTCTATTGCATGGAAGTTTGGAGTATATCCTATTTGACATTTGTTTTTTTCCAAGAAAATTATTCAAAAAGTTCTAAATTTATTGTACTTTTGCTAATTTAGTCACAAATCTTTTAATTGTGCCATTTAAGTCCTAAACATTTTCACGTTTATCAATTGAGTCTATCTTGCCAATTTTGGCTAGAAATTGTTAACGCGAAAGCTGATTGTCCTATATTTCCATTATATAATTAGGTATCGATGCTTGGACTCAAAACTCTAAGTTTGGACATAGGAACCCTAACGCTAGTTCTAGGATCCTCGCCATTCTAGACAAGGTCTTCGACACCCAAGCGTAAGTCCATCGAGGCCTGGCTGAGCCCCCAACACCTATGCCCTGATCCATCGAGACCAATCCCGAGCCCTAGTGGTCGTGCCCAATGCCTTGGCACTCGAGCTTAGGTTCATAAAGACAGTGGTCGAGTCCTCGAGGCTCAAGATTTGACTCCCAACAATTAGGCTCAAGTCCACAAAAGTTGTGCTTGGGTCCACAATGCTCGAGCTTGGATCCTTAATGTAATGTTTGTTTTTTATAAAATTATTTTTTAAATTGAATTTTTAATTGTTTTTCTTTTTGACTTTTTTTTTTCTTTTTGACTTTTTTTCTTCTTCTTTAGCGAGTTGCCAACCACAAAGATGGCTAGCAAATCAACCATAGGTGAGGGACGAGCTCATCCAAGGTCAATGAGGCTCAAGATTACCAATCGGGCGAGGCATCAAGCTTCACTGAACTCTAGTGAGCTCAAAGCTCACCGGCCTTGGGTGAGTTCAACCATGTTGGATTTGGAGAGGTGGAGCCTCACCCAAGGTTGGCTTGGCTCGGCTCCCCAAAATATGGTGAGCTCGAGCCTCGTCAACCTTGGGCGAACTTGTCCCTTACCTGTGGTCAGTTGCTGAAAAAATAAAAATAAAAAATTGAATATTTTGGTAATTCTCTCTAGGAAAATCAAATAAGATATTTATACTAAATGATGGAAAATATTTTCTAGTTCATTTTCAGATTTTAGCCAAACACCGAAATTTTTTATCATTTTCCTAGAAAATGAATATCTAAAAATTATTTTCCGAAATATTATATGTTTCGCCAAACAAATTGAGTCTTAAAATTTAAAAATAAAACATTTGCATTTCCATTGCCTTTGTGCTCCCAATATGATGACCACTTACGTCCGCTTGAAGCATCTAAATTGGTCAAAGCTTGGCGAAGCTGATCCGTTGAAATTCAAGCAAGGTCTCATCAACCATTTGAAATGCTTTTCATCGTGTAATGGTAAGGATTGTTGCGAGAAAGTGATAAAATTTTCAGTTTCAAAACTTTCAGTTTCCAAGTATGGATTAATTATGAGTTGTTTTTGAGAAATCATTGAAGACTTTTGTCAAAGTCTATTCCATCCCAGAAGCATTTCCCACTCTGACGAATCCAAAACTAGACTCAGTGATGTTGCAACACAAATCCATAATGAATTTTATTTGGAAACAATTCTTTAGCAACTATCTTTTGATCAAGGATTTTACTTACCTTATTAAAAAACATTGATTGAGTCAATCATATATTGACAAAATCAATCCCGAAAATAAGTTCCATATAAGGAAGCATCACTTATAGAAACCGGGATTCTGATTGTAAGGCAACTAAAATCAAGTGGAATTTCCATTCCTGTCTTCAACAGTCATAAGATCTCCTTAAAAGATTATATCCAACGATTTGATTGGAAGAATTTCCTCTAAAGAATGTCAATAGCTAGTATTGCATAGAGGAGTATTTAACGGAGGTCATTCGGTCAAGTTGAATAAGAATGTGATGAGCATTATAGATTGTGAAAATACAAAAAGAGTGTCTTAGTAAAATTAGAAAGTTCTACCACTGAGTATTTGTATTCATAAGTTGTAATTTTTTGTTGATCTTATAGTGAAATTTAGCCAATAGGACGTTAGTATGGAAGAGTGGACGTGGACTTAATTTAAGTCAAATCACTATAAAATTTGCGTGCAATTTTCTCTTTCCTTAACTCTTTCATTTAAAGTTTGTTGCACATTTTCAAGTTATTGCAAAAGTCTGGTGTTACACAATTTTGATCATCTTCTAGACTTTGCTTTAATTTATTGTTTTCCATGTCTATTTGTCAAGAATTTTTTTAAACACCTATTCATCTCCCTCTAAGTGTTAGTTCTAGCTACATCATGAACTCCATCTTCGTAAGCCATGTATTGAGATTGAATTGAACTAATGATCTTGCAAATATCGGAGTTCTACCTAATTTGGAACTCTTTTTTTTGGCTTTTATCTTGTTGGTATTCTCTTCGCCCCTGACACTCCACTAAACAATTCAATGTCAAGGAATGCAAATTATTTGAAATTCTTTAAAACCTGAATCAAAGAGTGGTGAATGATGGCGAGATAATGGGTCCACGAACAGAACATTTGCTTGGGGACGTGTTGACAAGTTCTTCGCTAGAGGTTCACTAGAAAACCTGTGAACTTGCCGGGAAGAAGTCGAGAAACTAAAGGCACCGCAAGGGAGTTCAGCAAGGTGGCGAGGCGCGGTGATGGAGAAGCTAGGACCCGTGATTGGCCTGTGGATCATGGCTGGACAGCAGCTCGTGGTGAGGGGCAAAACTCGGTGGGGCAGCGACAGCAGGCCGGGTGTTGTCTCGATTTGGGCTCAACAGCTGCGTGGTCGTGGGATCTAGGTGCTTCGCGAAGGAAAGAAGCAGTAGCCGCAAAGGGCTCACGGCTGGTGGCCTGGTAGGTTCACATTGGAGGGGCTCAGCCACACGGGGTACTCTTGGTTGTAGGGCTCCCTCTTGCTCCTTTCTCCTCTTTGGCATTTTCTCTCTACAGATGTTTGGTAATCATTCTCTTTTCAGGACTAATTTCTATTAAGAAATGATTCTTTTGAATTTTATTCCTTAGACGAGTTTTTGAGTATTTGAAGGCGTTTGATAACTATCCAAAATTTCTAGTCTAGAATAAAAATGCACTTGATAGGACCCTTAAAATTTCTAACATAAACCATTTTCTTTTAATTTTTAAAATTATTTAATTATTTTTTCTTTTTTTCTTTTCTCTTCTTCCCCTACCTCTACTCACCAGCCATGGCCGGCAATTGGCCAAATGAGGACCGACGACCTCATTGGAGCATCGTTGGCCCTTAGTGAGGCTTAGGCCGACGTGCCTCCCCATGGCTAGGTAAGGCTCGGCCTTGCTTTGACTGGGCAAGGTCAAGCTTGCCAAGCCATTGATGAGGTCATCCTCGCATCGGCTAGGTGAGGTCAAGCCTTGTGGTAGCCAGGCGAGTCTCCGGCAAGCTCGACGAACCTCGCCCAATTGGTTGTTGACAATTGTCGATGGCTGCATCAGCAGTGGGCGGCGATGGCCAATGGCTAGCTGGGAGAAAGATGAAGAGAGAAAGAAAAGAGAAAATAAGAAAAATGGGTTGACTTGATTCTAGAGTTGTTTCCGGGAAGAAAAAAATAACTTTTGTCTACTCTTTGATTCTGTTCCAAATCTATTTCTAAGAACAAAATAATAAAATCGGATATTATTTGGTCAGTTGACAAGCAGGCCGTAGGTATGTCCTAGGATTTCTGAATTGTCCATCTCGAATTATGAGGCATAAGCGTGTTTATTAGAGTTTAACCTAGGTTTAATTAGCTGAGCTTTGACATTCGGCTTTTCCACACTTACGGACTCAATTAATCTAAGGTCACTCTCTAGTTAGGCTTGTGACGGGCTGGATAATGCTTGATTTTAGCCCGTCTTTATTCAAATTTTCAACCAGCCCAGTGTGCTCTCCACTGGCCGAATTTTGCCCCTTGTGGGCTTATAGAGCTTATTCTAATGAAACTTACGACCTCTAAACATTAAGGCCAAATCCAACTCAATTAGAGCACAAATTATCTTAAGTAAGGGCAATAATTTTTTGGCCCCTTTTCCCCTATAGGCTTCGCTGAATTTGCTTGATGTGGGGGCCAAGTATGCTCAATTGATTTTATTTTGTTCACTACTATTGGTATGATGCAAATACAATTAATAAATTAAGCTATATGACGAATGCTTATAAAACTATATGCTATGTAATTATAGTATTTTTATTTAGGGGTTAAATATTAATCCCTAAATTTCTATATAATTAAATTTAAATCATTAGTCAAAATAGAGGTGTCAACACTTATTAATGTAAAACCTATAGTTAAATTTAGACAAATGATTTTCTCTTTGAAAAATCCAAAAACATTTTTCATAATATAACTAAGTATCGATGCTTGGACCCAAAACTTTACACTTGACCATGGGAATCCTAACACTGGTTCTTAGGTCCCAACATTTAGATTAGGTCTTTGATGCCTAAGCCTAGATCCATGGAGGTCGGGCCCAGGCCCCCAACGCCCATGCCCAGGTCCATTGAGGCCAAATGCAAAGCCCTGGTGCCTATGCCCAATGCCTTGGCACTCCAGCCTAGGTCCATAAAAACAGTATTTAGTCCTTGACACTTAAGCTTTGATCCTTAACACTTCGGCTTAGGTCAACAAAGGTTGTGTATGGGTCCTCAACACTTGGGCTAGAGTTCTTAATGAAACATTTGTTTTTATAAAAAAAAAAAAAAAAATTGAAAAAAAAATTTATTATTTCTCTTTTTATTTATTTATTATTATTTTATTTTTTGTTTCTTTCTCCTCCTTCTTTAGAAAGTCACTGAACATGACAATAGCCTACAACTAGCCACAGGAGAAGGATGAGCTCACCCAAAGCTAGTGAGGCTCCATTTCATTGATCTGGCAAGGTATTGGGCCTTGCCAACCTTTGGCGATCTCAAAGCTCACTAGCCTTAGGTGAGCTCAACCTTGTTGGATCTGTCGAGGGGAGCCTCACCCAGGAGCCTCACCCAAGGCTAGCTCGGCTCGACCAATTGGAATATGGTGATTTTGAGCCTCGCTAGCCTTGGGCAAACTTGTCCCTCGCTTGTGGTCAATTGCCAACCATCATCATAGCCAATGACCAGCCAAGGAAATAGAAGAAAAAATATTTTAAAAAAAAATATTTAAAAAATTTGCTTATTTTGGTAATTCTCCCCAGAAAAATCAAATAAGACATTTTATATAAAATGGCAGAAAATATTTTTCAAATCATTTTTAGGTTTTTGCCAAATATTGAAAAATATTGTCATTTTCTTGACAAATGATTTTTTGGATTTTTTTTTTTTTTAGAAATGTTGCATTTTTTACGAAGCAAAGAAAAAACATTTGCATTTCCATTGCCTATGTGCTCCCAATATGATGGCCGCTTACGTGTACTTGAAGCATCTGAATTGGTCCAAACTCGGGGAAGCTGATCCGATGAAATTCCAGCAAGGTCTCATCGACCATTCGAAACGCTTGTCATTATGTACCGGCAAGGATTGTTGCGAGAGGAAAGGAGAGGATTTCTGCCTGGCCATCCCTTCGAACTCCATCTTTGAAAGCCATGTATCGAGATTGAATTGAACTGATGATCTTATAAAGTTCTATCTGATTTGGAATTCTTTGATGTCATCGACAATGAATTCCCTGGTAAAGTGCCTCTGTTTTGAAAACATTCTCGATTATTAAGATCGATCAAACTTGGGAAGAATCGTTTTATTAACATCCTCACACGCGTGCATGGGAGCCAATTACTTCACATGCTTCAGAAAATAATTCTTGGTTGCATTTGACGTCTGGGCCATTTGACGGGTCTTGCAAGGCACCACTTGGAATTTTTTCGTCGCTTTAGGTGGCTAGGGTTTTTAATGTGTTTATTGAGGACCTTTCATGGTCCCGGTTGAATTAAATTCTAATCGAATAGATTTAAAATTGATTAAGGTTCAATTAGTGGACCAATAGGATATGGTCGCATTTGATGGCTTGACTGTTCGACAGGTCTTGCAAGGCATGGACCTAGAAATTTCTTAGTCGCTTTAGCTTGCCCTAAGGGTAGTGGTTTTTTTGGCTAATATGAAAGGAAGTTCTCAATGGCGTCCCACTTCTACATTAGCCGCGTGCCTGCGCTCTTTGCCGTTCAAGCCTTGGAATTCAGTCATCCCAGAGCCTCAACAAATTGTAAGCTGCACTCATGCCAAGAGGGAAGCTCTTATGGAGGAAGCTCAGGAAAGATCTCACCGATCCTTGGAGACGTTTGCGGTCGTGGATCGACAAGGGGTTGTTGCGATTTGGAAGGAGTCGAATGCAGCAAAAAAAAACTGACCATGTCTAGAAGCTCGATCTTCATTATAATCGCGATGGCTTAGAGAAGTGCAGAATGGAAGGTAAGATACATCTTGCTCTAAACAAACTAAAAGCATTTTGTGCATCTAGGCCTCAGCTTCTACAATTTTTCATCAGTATCTCAACCTCTCATTAACAGGCTACAAACATATTAGCTTTCAACATAGTAAACCCCCTTTCGAGCAAAAAAAAAAAAAAAACATAATAAACCCCCTAGAAGAGAACGCCTTTGGTACTTGGATCTTAGATACCAAAGAATGGTCTCAACATGCTATCCTTTTGAAGTTTTTATAATCAAGTAAATGTGGTTTGGAAGATGCTTCAACCTCTTTATGCGTCAATTCCACTTCTCTTAAATTCCTTAATCCGAGTCAAAACTCCACCCTTTCCCTCCATTCCTCGTGGCTTAAAAACTTGAGAGCAAACTCGAACATCTCGATTCCAAATCGAACATTCAATTTTTTTTTTTGCTGTTGTAAATAAACAAACACAACAATATAAAAGAACTACTGTCCATTCCTCTTGGCTTCAAAACTTGAGAGCAAACTTGAACATCTCGATTCCAAATCGAACATGCATTGTTTTTTCTTTCTATTGTAGATAAACAAACTCAACAATATAAAAGAACGTAGTAGCAGTAGTAAAGCAACGGTCCGAGTCGGGCCGACCCGGAGCGGCCCATCCACCCTCCAGCATGAGGTCCAATTCAATATAGCCCATCAAGCATCAGGAAGAAGAATTCAGTCCAGGTCCCCTCTGACCACAGAGCATCAGGTCGACTTTCAAACAAAACGTCTCCATCTCGGTCGATGGCGCCAGTTTCCCACGTCAGTCGCCGCGGAATTCGTCCGAAAAGGGAATGTCTGATTTGTCTCTGGATAAGGGGCACGCCCTCTGCGGCAGAGCGCTGTCTCTTTCTCTCTCTCTCTCTCTCTCTCCCTCCGCCGGCCTTCCGTTCTCGCTCCGGAAGCCGACCTCAGGCGTCCTCTCCGGGCGCCGGCGAGAAGCCAGCGCCGCTCTCCGGGGACCCGGATGCTCGGTCGGTTCCGATCGCGTCGAACCCATCTCGGGTTTTGTCTCCGAGCTCGTTACGCCGCGGCCCTTCCTGTGAATCTCCGAACCCGCCGCGTCGTTCTCCGACGCCGGTCAGCGATTCGCCGTCGGCTGCGCCTCTCCTGCCGAAATAGCAGCAGAGCTTCGTCGAGGAAGATCGGGTCGGCCGCTTTCGCTTGATCCGGCGGCATCGACCTCGTCGAGGTCGAACCTCCGTCGCCGACTCGTCGAACGGGGGGGCCTTTCGATCGAGTCCTCCGCGAGTTCCGCGACGAGGACCTTCGAGCGGTTAACTGGGTGCGAGCTCAATTCGAAGATTCCTGACGTGGGGATCGTGGACTCGCCGGAGGTTAATCGACAGGTGCCACAATCGGATCTCGGTGCTCCAGGTAATTTTCGAATTCAGAATTGAATACCCTGATGGTTCGTCGTTTCGGAATCCTCAATTGGGCAGTGCCTTATGGTAGTAAGAATGTTTTTGGAATGAACAAACGTATGATTGCGCGTCCTGTTTGGGCTGAATCCTGTTTGGGCTGAATTCTATGTGCACAGCAAATGTTAGTTGTTTTGCCCGAACCAAACATGTTGCATGTCGAATATGCAATACTGTTTGATCTGCTTTTGTTATTGATGTTGAATTGAGGAAGTGTGCTGAAGAAGCCTGGGATAATTATTTGGTTTGGGTTGGCTGTGCGTTTTTGTTGCGTCGTTGCTGTGCAGTTTCATTCTGTGATAGTGCAGTATAGGAAATTGGTGAACTCCTTAAGCCCACTTTGATCTAAAAACGCCCTAGATTATAACCATTCGCTGCATTTGCTTTTTTCTGAAAGGGAGAACTTGAATATCAGCATGCGCTTGTCTATATATACGGACGCTTTGTATTGTGGCACTTGTCTTTGTTTGCTCTTTGCTGTACCATAATGGCTGAATTGAAGGACTGAATTGGCATTCATACAATAGGTTTATGACCTGTTTGGGTAATTTTCCCAATTCTGAACTTACGTCATGTGCTCTCAAGTGATTACATGGTGCCCGTTGTGAAAGGAGTGATCTGTCAAGCAAATTTGGGGGAGTTATTTCTTGCTTCCTAGGTAGACTTGTACAAATTGTCTCTTGATGTTGGAAGAGCATTGCAATGTATTCTAGAACATCAGTGTCACCTTGAGGAGTAAACGAAAAGAGGGGACAAAAAGGGAAAGGAAAGGAGGTAGGTGACAGATAGAAGGAGAAAGGTTTGGGCGGTTGTCCTTCCAGACAAGCATGTCTTATTCAGCTATAAGAAACCTAACCTTGAAAACAGTTAAATTAAGAAAAGGGAAATTGATAAAGACCAAGCGGTATCATTCAAGTTGCTCATACAAGTCGGGGGCGATTGCCCGTTATGGTGCTCTTCTTTATTGTTTCAGCTACACGAGTGTATCAATGTTTATTCTTCTGTATAAAACAAGAAAACTTCAACTTGAAACAGGAGGCTACTCAAAAAATGTCGATCAGAAGCAGTCTATCTGCACAAATTCTTCCCTGTCTCCTCCTCGCTTGTGTCCTCTCAGAGGTCCTCTTTGTGGCCCGTGGTGATGATGTTGGCACGGCTGCGCACTATAGCCCTCCTTATTATCGTAAGTCCCAACCCAATTGAAAGAACTTATTGATCGGCAGACCTAAAAGTTATATGATATTTTTCTTACCTTCGTTCTAGCGACGGAATGTTATGGTGGGGACCCATCGCTCCCTTCAAGCGGCCTGTTTGCAGCGGTTGGTGACCAGTTATGGGACAATGGGATAGCATGCGGGAGGCAGTACCTGCTGGAATGCATCAACGGGATGCATTGCATCCCCGGCCGCACTATCCTCATCACGGTTGTTGACTACACCCTCACATCCACGTCCGCAGCAGCCGCATACAAGCAGTCTGTCACCGGCGCCCCATTTGCTCTATCTGAAACTGCTTTCAGAGCCATTGCCCATTTGTTTGTGGATGGAATCACCATCCGGTATCGGCAGTAAGTAACTCCATTTTCTTCTGTTCCTACATCGGGCTTTCCTAGAAGTCTTTCCTTAATTTATTTCCATCCATCGCCAACTCTACTTCACTCATTCTGTTCCGATTGAAGGAAGGACTGACGGATGTGACCAAGCGATGCCTTTGTTCATAATCCGTCGAGATTTTCAATATTGTCACGTTGATTCAAATTGTAAAGTTTATAAAATCATCTTCTGTGTATGGCAATGCAGGGTCTGATCGAAGATTCATAGGATAATCTGGTGATGGCTCGATGAAGGCTTGAGAAAGAGAGAAGAAAGGCAAGCAATGGACGATAAAGAGGATCAATTGTTTTGTACAGAGTCCTCCTTTCTACTCCCCCCTTCCTTTTTTTTGGTTGTCTTGTTTTCCAAACGATCCTCCTTTTCTGTTCTCTATAATTGCACGCCATTTCATCCGAACGATACAACGTACTTTGGATAGTGCCATTGGCAATCTGACAAGGATTCTCTCTCTCTCTCTCTCTCTCTCTCTCTCTCTTCTGTTCCTTGTGGGGGCAGTCCAGTCGATATGTTTGACTTCTGTGATGCAAGGTCCGCTTCTTTTTACAAGTATTTCTTTTATTTATTTGTGTATGGTTTTATTATTTGATTATGGTTCCCCAAAGGTCAATCCGTACCTTATCTTGTGCAACATGATTTTCGTCAAGATAGAAGGTGGCCAGTGTTTTTAATGATTTTATTGACCTATCAAGGAATTTTTTTTTGGAATATGCTCCCACTTCAATTTATTTCTGATTAAATGTCTTTAAAGTAGGTGTGGGTCCGATTGGTGGACCATAAAATATGAGATGATTTTCTCTTTACTCTATACCTCTGTCCTGATACCTTAGAAATATCTAGGTCTTAGCTTCAATAAATGTTCAATCCTCCCAGAGTAGTTAGCATCTCTTCAAAAATCGGAGAATCTCGACGTCTCAATTTAGTAACCTTCATAGCTTATGGTACTTGGATCCTACTAATTGTGGTGATGGCCTTGTGTAAAAGCAGAGAATCTCAAGTGGCTTTGATATTTTCTAAGGTTAATATTACGAAGAACATCCAAATTGGTATATATGTGGAATATATACCCTTTGTTACTTTTCTTTAAATTTTATTGTTAAATTACTGAATTGGATATTATGTAATAGTTGACGAATATACTAATTTGGGATTTTATTCTCTACATGTCATATGTATATTGGTTTTGCGGTTTTTTTTTTAATATTAATATAATTTAACAGGACGTATGTTTGTTACAAATATACTAGTTTATAGTTTTTTTATAGTTAAAAAAATTAGTTTATAATAAATTTGTCATATATGCAACCGTTTGGGATTTTTGCTAGTAACAATCATCAACATTAGGTCTTAGTCCCACGCCTTTACCCCTTCATTCCTCTCCCTCTCTCTTATCCTCTTTGTTTCTTTCTACATTTTTTCCATTGGGATATTTTCCCCTTAATTGTAATGACTTGCGATACTATCGTGGAAACATTGTGACATAATTCAAAGATAATGGAGATCTTTACAAAACTTTTGAAATCTCAAGGGCCAAATGATGTCAATATGAAAATGATGGGGGGTGTAAAGTCTAATTTTGTTAACTATGCCAAGCACAACTGCCCTCCAGAATGGACCCTGCACGGGATCAAAATTCTAGCAAGAATCTCCATCAGAAAAGACATCTAAAATTAGGGAAAATGATTTCCTCTTTCTTAAAGAAAAGGAAATTATCTTCCCTCCTTTTTCTTTTACCCGGACCACACAGACACGTTCCTCTCCATGTACTCCATTTAATTATTATTATTATTATTATTATTATTATTATTATTATTATTATTATTATTATTATTATTATCTTAAAATTCAAATTTTTAATTATTTTTTTAAACTTTTTTCCTTCTTCTATGGCGATTGCTGGCCACAGCGATTATCACTTCTAGAAGCACACAAATGGCGGGCCATTTCAGGGCTTTGACTTTGACGAGGACGATTGGAGACTCAACTCTTCTTAAATGTCACTCGCGTGCATCATCATCATTCGTTCTCCCTTCATGGAAATTAAAATATCATGAAAACAATGCAACATAATTCAAAGATTGTCGTGGAAACATTGCAACATAATTCAAAGATCATGGAAATCATTACAAAACTTTTGAAATCTCCAGGGCCAAATGATGTCAATATGAAAAGTATGGGGGGTAAAATCTAATTTTGTCAACTGTGCCAAGCACAGCTGCCCTCCATAATGGACCCTGCACGGGATCAAAATTCTAGCAAGAATCTCCATCAGAAAAGACATCTAAAATTAGGGGAAATGATTTCCTCTTTCTGAAAAAAAAAAAAAAAGGAAATTATCTTCCCTCCTTTTTCTTTTACCCAGATCACACGCCCACAAGTTCCTCTCCATGTACTCCTTTTAATTATTATTTCTTTTCTTTCTTATTTTAAAGTTCAAATTTTTAATTATTTTTTTCCCTTCTTCTTTGGTGATTTGCTGGCTGCGGCGATTATTATCACTTCTAGAAGAAGAACACAAATGATGGGCGATTTCAGGCCTCTGACCTTGACGAGAGCGATTGGAGATTCCTCTTCTTAAATTCCTGCCACTCATGTTGCATCATCATTTATTCTCCTTCATGGAAATTAAAAGCTTTCACTTGAAACTGAAATCTCCTCCAAAAATGACGATCGGAAACAGCCAATCTGCAAAAGCCCTTCCATATCTCCTCCTCCTCGCCTGCATCCTCCCGGCGGCCGTCTCCGTGGCCCGCGTCGACGTCGGCACGGCCGCGTACTATGGCCCTCCATACCAACGTAAGTCCCAACCCAAAAAGACATGAACAAAAAGAGAAAAGTTTCTTCATCTTTTTAGAAAGAAAAGAACTTGTCTGATTGGCTGACGTGAAAGCTTTGTAATTTTCTTCTCGCCATTGATTTAGCGACCGAGTGCTACGGCGGGGACCCATCGCAGTTCCCTTCGAGCAACCTGTTCGCGGCGGCGGGTGACCAGATATGGGACAACGGCGCGGCCTGCGGGAGGCCTTACCAGGTCCGGTGCGTCAACGCGTCGCAGTTCCATGCCTGCGTCCCCGGCCGCACCATCCAGGTCATGATCGTCGACTACGCCCTCTCGACCACGTCCGCCGCCGCCGCGTACAAGCAGTCCGTCACTGGCGCCGCCTTGGTCCTGTCTGAGATCGCTTTTGGAGCCATCGCCAATCCCTTCGGGGATTCGATCAACGTCGAGTTTCAAGAGTAAGGAACTCCACTTTCTCCTGTTTCTTTTTTGTCAAGAAATCGTGACTCGACCAAATATGCGGAGGCACGACTCGAAACTTGGATCAGTGCCCACCGCTGGCCAATATGGAGCTGGTGGTGCGGCGAACGCCACGGTGAGTGGTGGCGGCGGACCGGCGGGAGAAGAGAGATGGGTGCTAGAGTGGCACTCGTGACGATAATCCACGTTCCATTGACCGTGTCAATAACAATGCAGTTTCTAAAGTCATCTTTTGTGCACCTAACTCGCAGGGTCTGATCGAAGGATGAAGGCTCCGGATGAAGAAGCGAAAGGAACGCAATGGATGATGACAATTTTAATTAATTCGTACATTCTGTATGTAGATAGATGACTGATTGTTTTGTAGAAAAATGCTTCTTCTTCTTCCTATTTCCCCCGTTAATTTTGGGCTTGTTTGCTTTCAATTTACTGTAATTGCACCTGATTTCATGTGTGTCAATTACAGAGAGGAAGTGAATTTTACAGGAGTTAGGACCTAAATTGCATTTCCCTATACCAACTTTAAAATATCCTCCTTTAAGATGAATCGAATAGGCCAGAAGTGGAGAAGCGTTAGAGATTCAACGCCCCTCCATTAGCGGCCAAGAAGTAAGTGGGCGCCAGCTTGTAATGTCCCATTCTGGACTCTGGATTGCTTCTCGATTAAGTCGTTACTTTCTGATAAAAAAGAAAAACGGAAAACAACGAAATTCCAACTTGTTGAAGTCGGCTGAAAAGGAGAAGTCCAAATTGGTCTTCACAGGTGAGTGAACGCAACAGAAGCAATGACGAACCACCATTTGAACCATAAATTTTAGCCTATATATGAAGGCAATTGACAAAGCAACAGAGTCGGGCTAAAGACCCTCAGGCCAGGAGGGCCTCAATCCACCGTAGCGAAGGGGAGCTTTAGGGAAAGCCAAAGGTAGCCATAGAGGCCGAGAGCAAAGGGATGAGCTTCAGGAAAGCCTCCAGCAATTGAGAGTTTTCAGAATAGAGAAAGTCAGCGGATGCGAAGGTGAGCTTCAAAGAGAGGCAACGCAGCCTAAATAGACATAGAGAGTTACTCCTTCGCAAAAAAATCATCATTTACGCCTTCTCCTTATATGCCGTAATGAGAATCTGAACAGTGACTTTTGCGACAGTAACTTAAACTAAATATCTTTTATGCGTGAACGTATTCATATGTTGTATTTATCGTCCGGACTATCTAACTTGTCTTCATCATAAATAGAATAGTTGAGAGTGTGTCTCTATATAAGTAGGATGTGGTAAAGAGAAAGTAAAGTGTAATAGTTATAACGTAATATTTTATTGTAGTTCTTAACTGTAATTTGGTACAAAAAGCGCATGACAAGTTGTTTATCACAACTCGACAAGTGATATTAGGGTTGTATCTCTGAATACCCTCGATTGTTTACAGTTGGAATCAGAGTAAAGTTGCGCACTTCACATAAAGTAATTTGTACAGCGGCAAGAGGATGGAGTCAGGCGGATGTGAAGGTTGAGTGGAAAATCGGAGGCGACATTGGTCGTAGTTTGACTTCTTTTTTTTGTGGCGTCTCTCTTTTCTCCGGTCCACGTCATCCAACACCTTGTGGCTGTAGCCTAGTCAATAGGTCACTTCCTTTTACATGCATTTCATGAAGTTTTCTCTATGGTCCCTCAAAGGCCAATTCCAGCCGTACCTAATCGTATTCATAATTAGTTTAATCAAGGTGAAAGGTAGCCAGTGTTTTAATGATTTTACCGACTTGACAAGGAATCTCTTTTAGAATATGCGCCCACTTGAACTCAAATTCTAATTGAATACCTTTAAAATGTGTCTAGGTCCAACTAGTGGATCAATATAATATGGTTTTCTCTTTACCTAACACCTTTTTCGTGAATGAGGACTTTAAAAAGATGATAATGTCTTCTCTCTTTTGGCCAACGTAGACGAAAGTTCTCGGCTTCACATTTTGTACACTAATGGCGTTCTCCTTCTACACTAGCTTCGCGCCTCCACGCTTGTTACATGCATGCAATCTGTCATTCAAGCCATGCAATTAGATCATTCTAAAGCCTAAACAAATGTAAGTTGCATTGATCTTGAGAAGGAAGCTCTTTCAAAGTTCAAGCAAGATCTCACCAATCCTTCAAGATGTCTATGGTCGTGGATCAACAAAAGCTATTGTGAGTGGGAAGGAGTCAAATGCAACCAGAAAACACTTCACATCTCGAAGCTCGATCTTGTGATGACTTAGAGCACGGCCGAAGAAGTAAGATTCATCTCGCTCTAAATGAATAGAAGCATTTGAAGTATCTAGACATTAGCTTTAATAAAAAATTTCATTAGCTGCTTTTCAAAAACTGAAGTATATCAACCTCTCATTTGTAGGCTTCTATAAATATATTTCCAATCAGCTTAGCAACATTTATAGCTTATGGTGCTTGGATCCTAGTAATTGGTGGTGGTGATCCTCCATGACAATAAAGAACCTTAGGCAACTTTGACATTTTCTAATTTGAAGTACTTGTTGGACCTGTCTTATGTTTGCCTTCTCAACCCAAAAGAATGATTATTGAGTCCTATCAATATCTTTTCCGCATTGGAATTTTCATGTTGAGGGATGCAATTTGGAAGATGGTTCAACCTCTTTACATGTCCATTTCACTTCTCTTAAATTTCTTTATCGAAGTCACAACTCTGTGAATTCATCTATTCCTCAATTTTGAAGCTTGAGCAAACTTGAACATCTTGATAGAATTGGTGATGGTTGTTGGGAAAATATGCTTCAAAATTGGGTAGTACAATGAAATCGGATCGAGTAAAACAACTCGGACTTTGAGGTGTGATATCACTTTGTTTAAGGATTTATTTGCCCCACAACGTTACTAATGGTCATCGGCAAAAATCCTCCAGGATACAACAAAGTCTCGGATGAGAATACTAAATAGCAATTCTAGTATTTCTCCAGGGTCTCTCTAAGAAACAATCGAAAAATTGGATGCTATTTTTTCAGAAAGAATATTCGAAAAATGACCACCACCTTTTCCGAAAATGACAAGTATATATATGAAACAATCTTGCAACTCTTCGTGAAAATTGCGAACAAACATGTCTTTAGAAAATTGTTCGGATAAACAAATGCGACTCTTCGGAAGAAGTCGAAAAACGAACAATTGCAATCATTCGGAAAAATTAAAACCGAATAAGTAATTTTCCAAAGGTTGTCTTGAAAAGACACAAACAAAATTCGGAATATTTTTTTTAAATAGAATTTTCGAAATTCAAATTAAAAGGCAACCTTTGAACTAAAAAAATAATAATAATAAATAGCAAGGGATTAATGCTAATTAAACCGCGGGCGTGCAAAGTGCTAAGTGCGCCAAATAATCGAGCCAAAATATGGTGGGGTCTAGCCCCACCTAATCACTCCTTTAACTACAAAAGGGAAATCCCACATTAATAAACTGACTCTCCTCCTCCCACCTTTTCTACGTGAGACAAAGTAAAAATCACTCATTTTGTTTTAACAAACAAAATTCCAACAATTGTGACCGTCAATGAAAACAAATAGAACCTTAGGCAGTTTTGACATTTTCTAACTTGAAGTACTTGGACCTGTCTTATGTTCGCCTTCTCAACCCCAAAGGATGGTGGTTATTGAGTCCTATCAACATGCTTTCCTCCCTAGAGTTCTCATATTGAGGGAACGCAATTTGGAAGATGGCTTAGGCTCTTGCATGTCCATTTCATTTTTCTAATATTCCTTTATCGAAGTCACAACTCCATGAATTCATCTATTCCTCCTTAGTTTTCAAGCTTGAGCAAACTCGAACATCTTAACAGTAATTGGTGGTGGTGAACCTCCATGAAAATAAAGAACCTTCGGTAGCTTTGACATTTTCTAACTTGAAGTACTTGGGCCTGTCTTATGTTGGCCTTCTAAACCCCAAAGATTGGTTATTAAGTTCTATTGACATACTTTCCTCCCTGGAGTTTTTCCTCTCTTTTTTCCTTCTTTGGCGATTACCAGCCGCGGCGATTACACTTCTAGAAGCACACAAATGGCGACCGATTTCAAGGCTCTGACTTTGACGAGGACGATTGGAGACTCAGCTCTCTTTAGATTCCTGCGACGCGTGTGCATCATTATTTATTCTCCTTCCTGGAAATTAGAAAGCTAAATTAAAAGCTTTCGATTGAAACTGAAATCTCTCCAAAAATGGCGATCGGAAACAGCCAATCTGCAAAAGCCCTTCCATATCTCCTCCTCCTCCCCTGCATCCTCCCGGTGGCCATCTCCGTGGCCCGCGTCGACGTCGGCACGGCCGCGTACTATGGCCCTCCATACCAACGTAAGTCCCAACCCAGAGGAACAAAAAGAGAGTTTCTCCATCTTTTTAGAAAGAAAAGACCTTGTCTGGTTGGCTAACGTGAAAGCTTTGTAATTTTCTTCTTGCCATTGATTTAGCTACCGAGTGCTATGGCGGAGACCCATCGCAGTTCCCTTCGAGCAACCTGTTCGCGGCGGCGGGTGACCAGATATGGGACAACGGCGCGGCCTGCGGGAGGCCGTACCGGGTCCGGTGCGTCAACGCGTCGCAGTTCCATGCCTGCGTCCCCGGCCGCACCATCCAGGTCATGATCGTCGACTACGCCCTCTCGACCACGTCCGCCGCCGCCGCGTACAAGCAGTCCGTCACTGGCGCTCCCTTGGTTTTGTCTCAGACCGCTTTTGGAGCCATCGCCAATCCGTTCAGGGATTTAATCAGGGTCGAATTTCAAGTGTAAGGAACTCCACTTTCTTCTGTTTCCGTTATCGTGACTTGATCGAATTCTGGGGAGGCACAGATCGAGATCTGGACCACTGCCTGCCGCCGGCCTATATGGAGCTGGTGGTGCGGCGGCGAATGCCACGGTCGATGGTAGGCGGAAGGGAAAGAGACGAGCGGAGAAGAAAGATGGGTTGCTAGGGTTTTGTGGGGCGATTAGGTGTGGCGAGGTGAACAAGATAAGTGGGACTCGTGACGGTAATCCACGTTCCGTTGACCGTTTCAATAGTAATGCAGTCTCTAAAATCATCTTTTTGTGTATGGAACTTGCAGGGTCTGATCGAAGGATGAAGGCTCCGGACGAAGAAGCGGAAGGAACGCAAGGGATGATGACGATTTGAGTTGATTCATACATCGTATGTAAATTGGTGATTGATCGTGTATGTAGATTTATGATTGATTGTTTTGTAAAAACCTTTCTTCTTATTCCTATTTGCCCCTTTATTTTCGCTTTTTTGCTTTCAATTTTTCTATAATTGCACCTCATTTCACGTGCATCAATTACAGAGAGGAAGTGAATCTTATAGGAGGCTTCTATTTGGTGCAAAAGAAAGTAGTTAGGACCTGAACTGCATTTTCCTAGACCAACTTTAAATATCCTCCTTTATGATTAATTAAATGGGCCAGAGTAGGAGATTCAATGCCTCTCCATTGGGAGAAAATGGAGGCCAAGAAGTGGGCGCCAGCTTTCAGTGTCCCCCTATTGGACTTTGGATTTCTTCTCGAATAAGTCTTTGACTTTCTGGTAAAAATGGAAAACAACTAGAGTCCAACTTGTTGAAGTCGGCTGAAGAGAAGTCCAAATTGGTCTTCACAAGTGAGTGAACGCAAGAAAAGCAATGACTGCCACCATTTGAACCGTAAATCTTAGCCTATAAATAAGGGAATTAACAAGGCAAGAGAGTCAGGCCAAAGAGCCTCAGGCCAGAGAGGACCTCAATCCCCCATAGCAAAGGTGAGCTTCAGGAAAGCCATAGGTAGCCAGAGAGGATGAGAACAAAGGGATGAGCTTCAAGAAAGCCTCCAGCAATTGAGTATTTTAGAACAAAGGAAGTCACCGGATGCGAAGGTGAGCTTCAAAGAGAGAGGCAACGCAGCCTAAGTAGATATAGAGAATTACTTCCTTGCAAGAATCGTCATTTATGCCATCTTCTTGTATGCCTTAAGGAGAATATGAACATTACAGTTACAATGCTATGAACAGTATTACTACAGTGTAGTGAACAGTGCTTTGTTCCATTCACTCAAGCCAAATCTTCTGCATTCACCAATACCTTCACATGTTGTTCCTATGAAATGGTTCTTTAGTGTCATTATCCAAACTGTCTGAACTATTTAAGCTGTCTCCATCATAAGCAGATTAGTTGAGAGTGTCTCTATATAAGCAAGTGGAATGTGGTAAAGAGAAAGTAGAGTACAATAATTGTGTGAGATAATATTTAAGTAGAGTACTATAAAAAGTGTATATCAAGTTGTTTATTACAACTCAACAAGTGATATTAGAGATTTTTCTCTGAATACCCTCAATTGATGTTAGAGATTTACTTGACCTTTACAGTTGGTATCAAGTAAGGTTGCGCACTTTAGGAAAAGTAATTTGTACAATGGCAAGAGGATGGACTCACGCGGGAGTGAAGGTTGAGTGGAAGATCGAGGGCGACATTGGTCGTAGCCGACTTGCTTTCGGGCATCTCTCTCTTCTCCGGCCCACGTTTTCCAGCACCTAGTGGCGGTAGCCTAGTCAATAGGTCACCTTATTGTTTATGGTCCCTCAAAGGTCGATTCCAGCCGTACCTTATCGTATTCATAATTAGCTCAATCAAGGTAAAAGGTCGCCAGTGTTTTCAATGTTTTTACCGACTTGAGAAGGAATCTCTTTCAGAATATGCTCCTAGAAGTCAAATTCTAATTGAATACATTTAAAGTAGGTCTAATTCCAACTAGTGGACTTAGAATATGATTTTCTCTTTACCCAACTCCTTTGTCGTGGAAAAGGAGATTGAAAAGATGCTAATGTCTTCACTTTTTAACCCAATTGGCGTTCTCCTTCTACACTAGCTTCGTGCCTTCACTCTTGTCACTCGTGTGCACTCTTTGGCATTCAATCAATGCAGTTTGATCATTCCAAAGCCTTAACGAATGTAAGCTATATTGGCCCTGAAAGGAAAGCTCTTTTGAAGTTCAAGCAGGGTCTCACTAATCCTTCAAGATGTCTATGGTCATGAATCGACAAGGGTTATTGTGAATGGAAGAAGTCGAGTGCAACTAGAAGACTCACCATGTCTCAAAGCTGAGCATAGCCAAGGAAGTAAGATACATCTCGCTCTAAACAAATAGAAGCATTTGAAGTGTCTAGACCTTAGCTTCATTAAATTTTCAACTCAAACAATCTCAAAGTTCTTAGCTAGTCTTCAAAAATTGAACTATCTCCACCTCTCATTTGGAGGCTTCTATGGACATTTTTCCAATCAACTTAGTAACCTTTTCTAGTTTATGGTACTTGGATCCTAGTAATTGGTGGTGGTGGCCCTCCATGAAAATAAAGAACCTGAGGCAGCTCTAACATTTTCTAACTTGAAGTACTTGGATCTATCTTATGTTTGCCTTCTCAATCCCAAAAAATAGTTGAGTCCTATCAACATGCTTTCCTTCCTGGAGTTTTAATATTGAGGGGATGCAATTTGGAAGATGGTTCAGCCTTTCCGCATGTCCATTTCACTTCTCTTAGTGAATTCACCTATTCCTCCTTAGTTTTAAAGCTTGAGTAAACTTGAACATTTTGATTTAAGCAATCTTCAAGGCATATTTCCCACTGTCATCCTTAGAAATGCTTAGTAGCTTAGATTCTTGATGTTTTTGGAAATAGACTAGAAGGTGAACTTTTAAAAACAAAAGCATTTTCTACAACCTACAAGTACAAATTGCGTCCTCACAAATTTAGTGGGAGGATTTCAAAAAACCAAAGACGGTGCTTTAATTTGTGGGCGAAGTTACATGGAGGCTATTGATGTTTTCAACAATAATTTTTGTGGTCACTTACCCAATCAATTTGGGAATTTCAAAGGTCTCGAATTCCTTGATCTATTAAGAAACTTGATTTCAAGTCCTATTCCCACAACTGTGAGCCAGCTATCATTTCTGAGAAAATTTTGTCTCTCCTAACAAATCGAGTGAAAATATTCCAAAAAGTATTGAGCAACTATCTAATCTAGAGGTGATGGACATTCATTATAATCAACTAGATGGATTGTCACTGAATTTCTGATTGCCAATTTCACCAGATTGATCGTGCTGTACTTTTATTTAAATGAGCTTGTTATGGTAGCACTTATTGGGTTCCTCCTTTCCTAGTTCAAGTGATCTAATGTCCAATTGCAAAACGGATTAGGATTCCGAAGATGGCTTCTTTTCGGAAGCTTCTCTATCGCTAGTCCACGTTTTTTTTTTAATGTAAAAGGAAGTAGTTATGGACGTAACATGCGTGCCTAAAGCAATTTCAAATATCCTCCTATAAGGTGAACGAATTGGTCAGAAGTTTCCGACTCAACACATTTTTTACAATGTGCAGTGACATAAAATTTTTGTGACCTAATCTGAATGCTAATAATATATATATTAAAATAAATGTAATGAGATTAAGGATGCGTTTGTTTGGGAAAATATTTTCCGGAAATTAATTTTTTGGACTCTCACCCGTTTGGCTCACGGAAAATTACTAGTCAATTGAAAGCACTTTCCCTTCTATGAAATCATTCATACATAAATTAGAAAAGTAAATTCCCAAATTTAAAGAGGTGAAAACACATTTCGAAATTTGCTCATCTCAAATATTTCAATATTTTTTTTTTTCATTTCCTTCTTTTTCCTCGACAAGTCGCTAGCCACAGCAAAAGCTGGTGACTAGCCACAAGTGAGCTCAAGCCTCGTTATTTTTGGAGAGCTCTAGCTTCACCCAAGGTCGATGAGCCTAGTTTTGAGCCTCACCAACCTATGGCTGTAGCCGATAATTAGTTGTCACTGAGGCAACCAGTGAAGGGGAAGAAAAAATAAAATTATATAAAATTTGAATTTTTTTATTTTGCCATAATATAAAGTGATGAGATTGAAATTGCTTTCCAAATGATATCCAAATACTAAAAAAGATGTTTTTGGTCATACATTACTAAACAAAGGAAAATTATCTAAGTCCCTAAAGATGATTTTTTCAGAAAGTGTTTTTCTTTATCATGAAGTTTTTCCGAAAACAAATATATGTTATAATCAAAATTATTCCTAAAATGCAACTACTACCTAAAGAAGCATATCAAAAAATTTCTTTTTCATTATCCATTTTTTATTATAGGAAATGATTTAAATTGGATTTTAGAAGATAATGATAACTACTAGGTGTGACTCTAAATGATGAACAAATATGAAACTAAATGAGATTTACCTAAATTTATTTGTAAAAATCAATTACCATCTTAATGCGAATGCCCATGTTTTGTTTTTTATTTTTTATTTTTTTTATGTTGTGTGTGTGTGCACGCGCACGCGCATATGTGTGTTTTGATAACAAGGAATGACATAAATTATACTTAACGGTTTCATATGAACAAAAACACTTAGGGCGCACATGACAAAATTTTTTGTTTCTCCATTTCTCTGTTTTTTTGTTCTCCCGAATAGGTTTGGAATGGAAATCCGTTTGGTAACGCAATTTCATTTTTCTATTTCTAGAACAGATTTTTATTTCAAAAATAGATTTTGAGCAGAAATTAGAAGTTAAAATTTTTAGCTTTTCTATTTCTGAAACAGAAATGAGAAATCAAATTTTTTCTCAACGTTCACTCGTCATTGCCCGTCGCCCACTTGCCACCCGTGGGATGCCGGATGCCCACCACCGGTTGTCGGCTGCCTGCCACCGGCCTCGGGCACCAGTTGCCGATTGCTGGCCATTGGACGTCGATCGTTGGCCATCGCACTCTGGCCACTCGTCGCTAATCGCTAGTTGCCGGATGCTGGACGCCCACTGGTTGTTGGTCGCTCATCATGAATCATTGGATGCCAAAAGCTCACCACCAACCACTAGATGTTCATCGACGACTGTTCATCGCTTGCCACTAGTCGCCGGATGTCGGTCGCTTGCCACCCGCTGCTAGACTTCGGCCACTGGCTACTCGCCGCTGACCTCCTATCGTCGGATTTCGAATGTTGGACATCAGATGTCGAACTCCGGACGTTGGACGCCAGTTGCCGGTCGTCGGACTCCGACGTTGGACTTTGGACTTTGGCTACTCACCACCGGTCACCGGACTTGGCGCCGAACGCCGAACATCGGACTTCAAACTTTGGCCGCCCACTGCCGGTCGCTGAACGTCGGACTCCGGCCACTGGACGCCGATTGTTGCTCCTCCTAGAAATAGAAGTTTTATTTTGTTATCAAACGAATTTTTATTTCAGAAATAGAAATTTTGAATTGTTATCAAACGCATTTCTTTATTTAGAAACTTGTCCATGGAATAGAAATTGAGAAATCAATTTCTGGCCAAAAATTGATTTATGTTTCAGAAATTTTGTCATGCGTTTGATTTAAACTATAGTAAGCTATGATTTAAAGAAAAATGAAACTAACTAAGGTTAATTTAAACTATTTCTAGAACAAACACCAACCATTCGATGAAATGTCACAACCAAATTATGTTCCCAGCCTCGATTTTTTTTTAACGCAAATCAATATCATGTATGAACACCGGAATGTTGACACATCATAAACCAATAGAAATCAACCCATAATTTGTCCAAGCACTCTTCTCAAGAGCTGCAAACTCGCAGCAATTCGCAGCTCATGACGCTATATAGTATGTGCACAAATCGCAACCCCAAACGACACGCAACACATACAGTCAAAGAGCATACCCTCACAAACATAAAACGGCAGTGGTGCAATTCTAAAATCTGGGCAGGTGAGTCAAGAAATGCAAACTCCTATTTCTAATGATCCAAAGCAACTCTTCAAAACCAATGACGCAAGGGGGTCTCGAATTTTAATCCCGAGCGCCAGCGGCATTGTATACAAACGGCAATGCAATTACATAACCTGAATAAACAAAGACTGACTCAACTTTGATCATGGTAGCTCCTGAATCAGTTCTTGTAATGCCGCAAGTTGCAGCTCGACTCACTGTATCTTTTCAGCTTCACGACCTCTCTCCTTCTTCCCTGGCCTCTTACATGCTTACTCAACCACACAGACGAGACTCCAGAACGCGCACACACAATGCATGATTATTCTAACAGTTGGGCTGATATAGGAAAAACAAAATGAAAAAAAGCCCAAGTGCAAGTCCCACTTAAGCCCAAATATAAGCCTCCTCCTCCTTCACTTTTTGCATAAACGTTCGGCGGAAGAGAAAAGAAACAGAGAGTTTGCCGAGATAGAGAAGGAAGAGGGGTTCTCCGTGCGTGCTCCAAGAATCTCAGTGAGTCGAATTAAATTCGTTTAGTGGAGTCCTGTAAGGATTCCAACCCTTTACTCATCTGATAGGAGGAATTTCTAGAAAGAAGTCATGAATTTGGATTTATTTGAACTTTGAATTGTTGGGGTGATGACAACTGAATTTTTACTAATAAGGCTGAGTGAAAACTCGAGAATCGAAGTTCCTGATCGCGATAGAAAAAATCTTTTTAGTGTCTTCAAGAATAACTTCATTTCAATTATATATAAACATCACTTTTTTAATAAATGTCAAATGTTGAATCAAATCGAAAGTCAACTCTTGGTCAACATTTCACAAAATTTGTGAAAATCGTTAAAAAAAATCATCATTTCTATCTTTGTGAACATAATTAAATTTTAATTTTGAATTTTTACAAAAATGGTCAAGATTTAAGTTTGTGGTTAAACTGAGAATGTTTTACCCTCGATCGAAAAATTCCAAAATTCATGGATTTGATTCCTTTTTTAAACATTTGATTTAGGGATAAGAATAATTTAACACTTCAAGCCCAATTTCAAGATTTTGAGCCCAATTGGATCGGCCAACATATGAGTGCAAATTTAGGGATATGATTAGCCTTTCACAACAAAATTAATTTGCATATTATAAATTCGCTTAGGCCAAATTAATTTGATTTTAACATCAATTTCGGCACAGTTACGATGGTTTGGGAAAATTAAGCAAAACCGACGAATGGTGACCAATAAGATAAAGTCGGGCCATCCCAGTTCAGCCCAATGGGTCGGACCAAAGGTAATAGCCAAGCCCATGAAACAATCTAGAGAGAATTAAGACAATTGGTAGATTTTGAGTCAACCTGGCTTGACCGGGCCTAGTTCGACCTATTGGGCCGACACCTAACTAGAGCTATTTGGCCCAATTGGATGAAATTTCAGGCCCATTAAGCCCACAAGCATAGCCGGCTCCCTTTCCCTTTATTTATCAAATTGTCATTTCCCATTAGTACAATATATACCATGCTATGTCATCAATCCTTATGAAGTTCTATTCTTGGCCATCCATTGCCTATTCAAAGTAGAAGAAAAAACTAGAAAATAAGGGCCTTCTTGTTAAAAATAAGAATGATTCTCTACTGTCATGGTAGTGCTTCCTTTTCCCAAACCCTAAGCCCTTTTTGCTTTCGTAACCTTCTTTTCCTTCCTTTTTATGCTCCGTAGTTAAAAAAAAAAAAAAAAACTCCTTAATGTTGCTGGGTAGTAGTCGGAAATGCGAATCGAACAGTGGAGTGTGCCGATCTAGCCATCATTCTCCTGCTTTGGTGTGGATCTAGCAGTTTAGCCTTCGGATTATCTCTGGGTTTCTTCGGATATAGGGCGATTGGGTAAGTATTTTGTTCTGGTGGATTTCTTCAGTCGATGGTTTTAGTTATTATGGAGAAGTAGTGGTTGATAGTGATAAGTCTTCATGCTGGTTGATCGAGTTTCTACATTTGAGGAAGATGAGTATTCTCGAGCTTCTGTGCTGGTCGATTGATTGAGCGTATTTGAGGAAGAAGGGTATTTTCGATCATCAAGGTTGGTGGATCAGACAAGCAAAGATTATTAGTATTCATGGAGAGACAAGAAGATAATGAATTGCGAGTGGCAGCACTATGTAAAAGACTGGGTTACCTTTGGTCTGAGGAAGATGTTGTCGAAGTATCCCCTGAAATTTCTCAGTCAAAAAAGGAGGAATGTTCACGCACTCTCTTTGGCAAGCTCTTCTCCAAACCTAATGTCAATTTCCCAGCATTTGTAACCACTATGAAAAAAGCGTGGAAAGCTGATACTGTTATCTGTGCACAAAAAGAACCAGGGTTATTTACTTTTATGTTTCAAATGGAGGAGGAAAAAGTGAGAATTATGAAGGCTTCACCTTGTCGTATTCGAGTAATTTGCTTGTATTAAGACAGTGTGAGCCAGAAATCCCTGAGCATTGTTATGAGTTTACCAAAGCTGCCTTTTGGGTGCGTATCGGAGGCCTTCCCCCTAGTTGGAGAGTAGAGCAAGTCTTCAAAGATCTGGGAAGTAGAATCGGTCGAGTCTTGGAAGTTAGCCTTAATACTACAGGAAATAAATAGAGAGGAGGAAGAGTCAAAGTAGAAGTTGATCTGAACGCACCTTTGAAATCGGGGGCAATCCTGGATATTGGATCCAAATGGCTGTGGGTGGAATTCAAGTATGAGCGTCTTCCCCATTTCTGTTATTCTTGTGGGAGAATAGGACACTATGCTTCCGATTGTATTGAAATTCCTTATGAACAGTCACCTCGGGGAAATAACAAAATCAGATCATATTGGCGCTGGCTGAAATCAGAAGCAAGTGAGTATAGCCCTTATTGGGAGACTTTTTATGGCCAAATTGAAGAAGACATTACTGTGGAGGAGACAATACCTGTGACACCATCACAATCCCGTGGTATGGAGATCATAGCTCATGAAATAGCCCCTGATATACAACTTAGAGCTTGCAGCAAAAGAAGACTTGACAACTCTCTTGGCAAAGAGATAGCTCCAGTTCATGAAGGGTCTCTCCACGAAGTCACAGACCATGGCAAACTGGTTCAATGTTCTGAGAACCATAAACAAGTCCTATCAAAAGTAGGAAAAAGCAGCAAGAAGAATATGAAAGTTCAGAAGGCGAAAAAACAGAAGTGTATTACTGAGAAAATCCCCCTCATGATTGATGATACTGAATTTCTGGATACTCCTGTGAAATTGGCTGTAGAGGGACAAGGATGGGCTCTGGTGGCTGGCCCTAATAAGCCACCCATGACGCCATGAAAATCGTTAGTTGGAATTGTCAGGGGCTGGGCAAACCCCTGACAATTCAAGAGAACCCCCTGATAATTCAAGAGCTAAAAGCCTTAACGGCTAAAGAAAGGCCCAGTATTCTATTTTTTATGGAGACTAAAAACAAAGAGGCTATGGTGGAAAAAGTTTGCAAAAAATTACTCTTCCAGAAAATTTTCCTAGTTAATCCTTCAGGTACAGCAGGGGGTTTAGCTCTTTTGTGGCAGGAGGAAGTGTTATTGAAGGTAAAAACTAGCTCAAAGTACTATATTGATGTAGATTGTATGGATCCGGATAGCAGGCAACATATGCAAATTACTTTTATCCATGCTTCTACCAATTTTGGAGAGAGACTGACCTTGTGGCAAACTTTGGGACACATTAAACCAAATAGCTCCTGGCCGTGGATCTACATGGGTGATTTTAATGAAATTCTGTATGTGTGGGAAAAAGTTGGGAAAAAAGAAGCGGATAATAGTCGAATTGTAGCATTCAGAAATATGATAAATGACCTCTCCCTAATGGATATGGATAGTCATGGGTGTGCATATATATGGGCCAATAATAGAGATGGGGAAGATCTTGTGAAGAAACGTTTAGACAGAGCACTATGCACCTTAGAGTGGAGAATTACCTTTTCTGAAGCTGAAGTACAAGCCCTTCCAGCCATTGGATCGGATCATAGTCCTCTTATTCTCCGACTCTATCCTGGGAAGACAAAGACAAAGAGGTCTTTCAAAATGGAGGTTTTCAGGACAGAGCATGAAGAGTATTATGAACTTATGCAACAAACATGGAAACCTAACTCTATCTCACCATGCACCGTTTCAAAAAAATTAAAGGAGACATCAAAAGTATTGGCAAAGTGGAGTAAAGAAAAGTTTGCCAATGCAAGGCTGTAGATAAAAGAGCTGAATATGGCTCTTACAGAGCTTACTAATCGGTATGACCAGCACACTAGTAGAAAGGAAAAACAGAGCATTATATAGCAGATAGAGAAATTACACAGACAAGAGGAACAATTTTGGGGTATGAGGTCCCGGATTAAATGGATGTAATGGGGAGACAAGAATACCGGATTTTTTCATGCATCAACTATACAACGGAGGTAGAGAAATAGAATAACAATGCTGCAATTTGAAGATGCAAACTGGTGTAGAGATCCTATCCTAATCCGCAACCATATTCTGTCTTTTTATAAAGAGCTATATACTTCAGAGGGCCCAAGGCAATACCAACCTATTCTTACCCAATGTCCCTAACCTATAACACAACACATGAATCATGATCTAGTGGTTGTACCTTCGCTTGAGGAGATCCAAGAAGTTGTTTTTCAGATGGGAGCACTCAAAGCACCTGGCCCAGATGGCTTCAATGGTATGTTTTATAAAAAAATCATGGGATAATGTAAAAACTAACCTGCTTCAGTTAGTTCTGAATTCTTTCTAGACAGGGCTTCTTGATCCCATACTTAACCAGACACACCTCTCCTTAATCCCTAAAGTGAAGAACCCTGAAACCATCAGTCAATACAGACCTATCAGCCTATGCAACTTCAGTTACAAAGTAATTTCAAAACTTCTAGCAAACAGACTAAAGAAATGGTTACCCTCTATTATTGAACCAGAGCAGTGTGCATTTGTCCAAGGTAGACAGATACAGGACAATATCTTCATTGTGCAGGAAGTATTACACCAACTGCGCATCACAAAAAAGAGGAACAAACATCAGACCATCCTTAAACTAGACATGCAGAAAGCATATGATCGAATTGAATGGGATTTTTTGAGGGATTGTATGCAGCATATGGGATTTTATGGAAAGTGGATCACACTTATCATGCAATGTGTGTCTACAGTTTCTTTCAGCGTGAAGATTAATGGAGAACCTACCAATTTCTTCCATCCCTCAAGGGGACTCAGACAAGGCGACCCCTTATCACCTTATTTATGTATTCTGGTCTCTAATGTTCTCACTTGGCTGATGCATAAAGCTATTACAGATGGTAGCCTCAAAGGAATTCAGTTGAACAGGTTTTGTCCTAGACTATCACATTTATTATTTGCGGATGATGTTATCTTTTTTATGGATGGTACTATCATGGAATGTCAAAACCTAGCATTGATACTGAAACAGTACTGCTATGCTTCAGGACAAGCTATAAACTTAAACAAATCGGGGGTGTATTTTAGTGCCAATTGTCCCTTTACATTGAAAAGAAATATGGCCACAGAATTAAGGGTTCCGGTATTTGAAAAAACATGGAAGTATTTAGGCATTCCCACAGATTGGGGACAATCAAAAAAAGAACTTTTTGCATGGATTTTAGGTAGGGTCAATACAAAGCTTGAAGGGTGGAAAGAGAAATTACTTACCAAGGCAGGGAAGGAGGTGTTGATTAAAAGCGTTGTTCAGTCCATACCTATGCATGCTATGTCCATCTTTAAGCTACCAGTATCTATCTGCAGATCAATTGAACAGCGAATTGCATCATTCTGGTGGAAAAAAGATGATAAGAAGAGAGGAATTCATTGGAAAAACTGGGAGTTAATGAAAACTCGTAAAGATGAAGGAGGAATGGGTTTCAAAGAATTGATTACCTTTAATTATGCCATGTTAGGCAAGCAAGTTTGGAGGCTATCAAATTCTCCCTCTGCATTGTGTAGTAGAGTGCTGAAAGGAATTTATTTTCCCAATGGGGACCTCTGGACAGCGAGCACTGGACAACGTCCCTCATGGGGATGGCGGAGTTTGATTATTGGCAGAGATAAAATTAAAGAAAACATCAAATGGTTAGTTGGGGATGGTAAATCTATTCGTATTTGACAAGATAAATGGTTGATGCAAGAGGTACGGGGTGGACAAAGCAATACAACAGAACCCCTGATGGTTTCTGAACTCATACAGGAAAATTCCAGAGAGTGGAATGTACAAAAGATTCAACAACTGTATAACAAAGGTATTGTCAATGAGATCCTGGCTATCCCACTGGACCCACTACCGCATCCAGATTATCTAGTTTGGACAGGTAACAATACCGGGAAATATACTGTTAAAAGCGGCTACAACAGAGCAATTGTAGTCAATACACAGCAAAACATAAATAAGGCCTTCTGCTCGTTTCGGCCGCCATGTACCTTATGGACAAGAATCTGGAGCCTTGATGTGTTACCGAAAATCAAGACTTTCCTCTGGGCACTCTGTCAAAATGCCATCCCCACGAGGGAAAATCTACACAGAAGAAAAATTATCACAGATCCACTCTGTCCAATTTGCTGTACGAAGGTAGAATCAATTGAACATCTCTTCTTTTTGTGTAAAATGCAGTTGTCCACCCGAAAACCCACAACTTGAATGTAAAGACAAGTGAAGAGGGACTGTAGGTGGGTTGAGCTTTAGACCCACTAAAAATTCGCATTTTATTGGACTTTATTACTCAAATCAATATCAACCCATTTAGTAAGATTTAGCTAACATATATACGACCCAACCCGTCATCATATATGGGTTAATAAATGCATTTTCAATCCATTTTTACACCTCTAATTACATGAGTTTTTCTTTCGAAATTATGCTAGCGTTTTCTCTGTTTGTTGTTTTCTTTTCAATTAAGCAAGTTTTGTAGTCGTTATGGCCATAGCTAATAGGTTCATTTTTCAGACTAAGCCACCTGGGGAGCTATTGTTATTCATTCTCTTGAATGGTAATGACTCTTACGTCTTACCATCTGTACTTAGGACTACAAAATCAGATTTGATTTGGGAAACCTTTTCATGAAGAAATAAGGATTTCTGCAAAGCTTCTCAGCGTTTGGCTCTTCATGAGTTTGTTTCTGGGTTAAATTTGAGATGTTCTCACTAATTTTCCTTGCGAGGAGAATGTGCCAAGAGCTGCTTTTCCGCAAACACACGGAGGGCATTAATTTAAAAGGATGGACCCGGCGAGTGTGAGGGTTGAGCAGTGAGAGGAATGGACCCGGCGAGTGTGAGGGTTGAGCAGTGAGAGGAAAGATGTCGTCTTGGATCTTCGTACAGATGTTTTTTTCTCCGTTTCTTTTTTGGGTTAATACAAATAAAAAACTTTAAATTGATATATTTATTATAAATTTACTCCAAATTAATTTTTTGACTATCAAAAACCCAAAATTAATAAATTTTTGAACTACCAAAAATCCCAAATTTATTTTTCATTATCTTTATTTAGTTTCTATTTAATTATATTAACATCACGAAAAATAATAAATTATATTTATGATAAATAAATGATAAAACCTTAAATTGATATACTATTAATTATCATCTAACTCAATAATTTGATGATAACATTTAATGAAAATTAATATAAAGTAAATTTGTTATAAACATATATTACTTTGAAATTTGATAAATTTATTTATGTATTAGTTGGTGTTTTTCATAATCTTAACCTGTTATATTTACTTCTTTTGACTTGTTTTTGTGCAACTCTTTATCTTCTCCGTTCCTCTATTGAAACCAAGAGGAAATATTGGATGCTCAAGCCAATACCAATGCTCCAAGTCATCTAGACCTTGTGGGGGAAGCCCGACAAAATATGAGTCGTCCTGAATCTCCACATCAGACCTTGCTCCACCCCACCTTAGCTTATAAATCATACCTATACCAAAAATAAATAAATAAAAATAGATGGACCGTCTTTTCACGTCATCATCTTGACATTCCATTAATCGGATGTAGAACCTATATTGGCCCACTCATCGGTCTCGTCTCTCCCCCCACCTTCAACTCCCCGGGCTCCCTCTCCTTGAGCTTTGCGACCACCATAACCTCTTTGAACTCATCGCCCATCACCCCGTTCTCTGAGCCCCAGGCCTGCCATTCCGTCAAACAGCTCCTCTCCGCCGTCTCACTGCCACTCGCAACGTGATGTCCGACAAGGTCCTACTCGAGTTGCGCGACAACCTGAAGCTTGCCGACCATGGGCGGCGATCCGGCTTGGCGGCGAGGGTAGAGCAACGGCGGAGGGCGTGGTGGAACCGCCATCCAATGAGAAAGAAATCAACGTGCCCATCAAAATCTCCTTTTTAACTCCACAAACACCTGAAATCATAAGGAAATACCAGATTTTTCTCACCAACTCAGAACTGGAACAAGCAAAACCCCACTAGGAAGAAACTCAAGAAGATCCCTCCGCTAACTCCACCAAGAAAAAAAAAAATTCAAATCCAATTCACAGTCGGGTAAGGCCAGCGTGAGGTCAGGGTGGTTGGTGGTGGGGGCTTTGTGGGCATGGCTATTGACATTGGCAATGGCCGCCTGAACTGAAGAAAGGAAAAAGAAGAGAGAGAAAGGGAGAAGGAAAAGAGAGATACAAGTTGCGGAAGGAAGAAGCAAGAGAGTGACAATTGAGGCTAATCTGGGTACACGGCGATCAATGAATGGAGTGGAGCGTGCCTGACGTGGAGATCCAAGCTCACCTAATATTTTGTCGGGAGAGTCTAGTCAATAGATTTGAACGCAAGGTTCGCGTCTTTCTTTAAAATAGTTCATGAATTTATATATATTTTTTTTTGTTTATGGTTAGCAAAGTTCTATTATTTATTTGTGGTCCCTCAAAGGTAGATAATGACTAACACTGTATATATTTGTGCACATTTGATGGGAAAATTATGGAAATGGTTCTAAATTTTTTACAATTTTTCCAATTTAGTCATTTTTTTTTTTTCAATTTAATCTTAAATATTCTACAATTATATCAATACAGTCTATCCGGCCAATTTTAACCGCTAGTGTTAATGTGAATGTTTTTTAATAATGTTTTTTCGAACTTTTATTAATTTTTCTTTTCTTTTCTCTCTCCTTCTTCCTCTTTCCTCTTATCAAAGGTAAGTGTCGAGACAACCATCGGCCATTGCAGCGTGGATGATAGATCCTTTGCCCTCCCTGGTGGAGGCCAAGGTTCGAAGTCCCTGCGAAGCAAGGAGGCTGAAGCGTTGTGTGGTGACTTAAGCGTGGCGTCGGGGTGGTGGTTTCCTTGCTAGCGTCACGGGAAGTTTACGGCGCACTGACGGTGCAAGCTGGTTCCTCCTGTCATAAAAAAAAAAAAAACAAGGCAAGTGTCGAGACTTGCTCCTGTCGGCCTCTGGCGAGGGCAAGCCTTGCCTAGTAATAGTGACGTCGCAACCTGTCCATAGTCGGCAAGGCTCAACTAAGCTAGAGGCCACACGAGGTTGTGAGCTATGGCAAGGTCGGGCATCGCCCATGGCCAGCGAGGCTCAACCCTCACTAGATCTAACAAAGACGAGCCTTGCACAACCATTGATAACCCTTGCCAAAGATTGTGCGAGGTCGTGGCAAGGTCGAGCCTCCCTCATGGTTGGCAAGGTTTGACCCTCACCAATCCAACAGGCGGCCTGGGCGAGGTCGCCTAGTCAAGGCCAAGCTTCATTGAGGCCGATGAGGTCCCTCACGAACCCCGTCTCTAGTTAGTCACTGTTTGAGACTAGTTGGAGGAAGGAGGAAGTGAAGAAAAAAAGAAAGAGAAAGAAAAAAAAATATCGTTCACATCTATGTTTGCCGGCATCCATGTCAATGTCTGCCCGAAAGATTGAATTGCAGAAATTACAATAAGTTTAAGACTTTCTTGGTAATTTTCTCCGCAATTGCCGGGTCTTGGCAAGACTTGGAATTTTTCAAGTCCTTTGGGTAGCTATAGCAAAGTGATAGTGAGCCATTGGAGAGAGAAACCTATGAAGTCCATGAAGACAGAGACTTTTCACCTACCAAAAACATCAAACAAAGACCAAGACTGTGAAAAAAATGCACACTAGAGGTTTTTTTTTTTTTTTTTTTTTTTTTTAATTAATTTTTATCCATTTTTTAAAAAAATTAGATTTAAAAACTAAAAAATTTTTTTTTATCTTATTTTCAGACTGGAGGTTAGAAAAATTAATACAAAATACTTTTTGTGCACAAATGCTTCTTTCGTTCTATTTGGACAATATGCCCGAAAGCTTCGCTCGATATCTTTATAGTGGTCCAATTAGTGGGACCACTATGACATAACTTTCTCTTTACCCAACGACTTTGTTGTGGAAAAGGACTTAGAAAAGATGTTAATGTTCATTCTATTTGGACAATATGCCCGGAAGCTTCGCTGGATATCTTTATAGTGATCCAATTAGTGGGACCACTATGACAAAACTTTCTGTTTACCCAATGACTTTGTTGTGGAAAAGGACTTAGAAAAGATGTTAATGTCTTTGCTTTTATTGCCAACATAAACAGAAGTTCTCAGACTAATTTTGAACAACAATGGCGTTCAACTTCTACTTTAGGCTTGTGCCTTCACTCTTGAATGCACTCTTTGTCATTCAAGTCATGGAATTCAGTCATTGCAAAGTCTTAACAAATATAAGTTGCATTGGCACTGAGAGGGAAGCTCTTCTAGAATTCAAGCGGGATCTCATTGATCCTTCAAGACGTCTGCAGTCGTGGATCAATGAAGATTGTTGTGAGTGGGAAGGAGTTGAATGCAGCGAGAAGAATGGCCATGTCTTGAAGCTCAATCTTCGTAATCCTTGTGATGGCTTAGAGTGTAGCTTGGGAGGTAAGATACATCTTGCTTTAAAAGAACTTAAGCATTTGAAGTATCTAGACCTTAGCTACAATAATTTTTCAACCCAAAGAATCCCAAAATTCTTAGCTTCTCTTCAGAAACTAGAATATCTCAACCTCTCATCTGTAGGCTTCCATGGACATGTTTCCAATCAACTTAATAACCTTTCTAGCTTACAGTACTTGGATCTTAGTAATTCGTGGTGGTGGCCCTCTATTAAAATAGAGAATCTTCGATGGCTTTTGACATTTCTTAACTTGAAATATTTGGATCTATCTTATGTCCCCCTTCTAAACTCTAACCAATGGTTAAGTTCTATTGACATGCTTTCCTCCTTGGAGTTTTTAATATTGAGGGGATGTAATTTGGAAGATGTTTCCACCTCTTTGCATGTCAATTTCTCTTCTCTTAGATTTCTTGATTTGAGTCACAACTCCATGAAGTCATCTATTCCTTCTTGGTTTCAAAACTTGAGCAAACTCGAACATCTTGATTTAAATTTTAATAATCTCCAAGGCATATTCCCCACCGTCATACTTGAAAATAGTCGGTGGCTTAGCTTCCTTGATGTCTCTGGAAATAGGCTCGGGGTGAACTTTTGAAAAACATGAGCATTTTTTGCAATCTGCAAGTACTAAACTTGCGTTCTAACGAATTTAGTGGGACGATTTCGGACATCAAAGATGGTGCCTTGACTTGTGGGCAAAGTTACATGAAGACTATTGATGTTTCCGGCAACAATTTCAGTGGTCACATTCCCAATAAAATTGGGAACTTCAAAAATCTTGAATTCCTTGATCTTTCATGGAACTCGATTTCAGGTCCTATTCCCACTAGTGTGGGCCAGCTATCATCTTTGAGAAAATTGTACCTCTCTTCTAACAAATTGAGCGGGAATGTTCCAGAAAGTATTGGGCAACTATCCAATCTAGAGGTGATTGACATTCATAATAATCAATTGGATGGAATTGTCAGAGAACTTCACTTTGTCAATCTCACTAGCTTGATTGCATTGTACTTTTATTCGAATGAGCTTGTTATAAATGTTAATGCATCTTGGGTTCCTCCTTTCCAAATTCAAGTGATATTCATGTCCAATTGCAAAGTGGGACCAAGATTCCCAAGCTGGCTTCGAACACAGAGGAACATTTCAGTTTTGTACATGTCAAATGTTAGCATCTCAGATGAAGTTCCTTATTGGCTACTTGACATTTTAACCAACATTGAACGGTTGGATCTCTCGAGCAACATGTTGAGAGGTGACATATCCCGAATTCTTGGAAAAAAGATGCCACTACTAAGGCTAGTGTCACTTTTTGGAAATAATCTTAGTGGTAGCATTCCAAATTCATTATGCATGTCAGTTGAATTGTCTTTTCTCAATCTCTCTAAGAACCAGTTGTTCGGAGACTTCCGCTGTGTTGGAAGAAGTCACAAGTGAATTTGGAGTGGATTTCATTGGGAGGCAACAGGTTAAATGGTCAGATTTCGAACTCTCTATGTCATTTGAAGCGATTAGGAGTTCTAGGCCTACATGCTAATGTCTTGAATGGAGTGCTTCCAAAATGTTTACTAAAGCTAGATTTGGTATACCTCGATCTCAGTGACAATCAATTAACTGGTGGAGTACCTCCATTTGGATGGCACTCTCAATCATTTAGGATAATCAATCTTGAGAGAAATTACTTGACCGGGGACATTCCTTTGCAGCTATGCCATCTTGCTAATCTCCAATATCTAAGCCTAGCACATAACAACATTTTTGGAGGCATTCCTCTTTGTTTCAACAACTTCTCGCAAATGTGGGCCAACTCCACTTTTACTCCACATGGAAGATTCCCGTTGGGTTTTCTGTTATGGTTAACACAAAAGGTACAAGCCTAGAATTCACCACCAGCCTCCGTTATTTATTTTCCATCGACCTTTCAAGCAATGCATTAGATGGACAAATACCAAAAGGGCTGACTAGGCTTGCTCAACTTCAGAATTTAAACCTCTCTCAAAATAAGTTGATTGGAGAAATCCCTTTAGATATTGGCAACTTGAGACACTTAGAATCACTAGATCTATCCAAAAACAAGTTATCCGGTGAAATCCCTCCTAGCATATCCAATTTAGACTCTTTAAGTTATTTGGATCTTTCCTTCAACAATTTATTTGGTCCTATTCAGTCAAACAATCATCTAAGCACTCTGAATGACCAATCTGTTTATCGTGGCTACAATGGACTTTGTGGAGCTCCTCTTTTGAAAAATTGTACTGCAGATGAGGATAATGATATGGACAAACAAGATAGTCATAGTACGAGCAAAGATGAGTCTAATAAAGGAGACTCTGTTGTTTCCTGGTTTTACACAAGGTTGGTAGTGGGTTTTGCAATGGCAATCTTGGGATTCTGTGGCATGTTTTTCAAGCAATCTTGGAGGTTCTCCTATTTTCGGGCGGCGGATAAGATTGTCGAAAAATTGTCAATTGCCAGGGTAATGATCGTGCTTTGGTTCAAGAGAACTTTTCATTTCCCACTGCGAAATTAAAAGTTACATAGTAAGCAAAATCTCTCTCTCTCTCCATATTTTTCCTTTTTTCCTACCCATTTATTTGGTTGATTGACGATGCTAATGGTTTATAGCATTTGTCCTCACATTTGTGAGTCGCAGGTGATTTCTTGCGTGAAAGTACGAATTAATTTATCCAATTTCAGAGACATGCGCCACTACATCTGCTGTGAAACTAGTAGTTCCTTTCTTCACGATGGAAGATTAAGAAAGATTGCCATTGAAGGTTCAAGTAAAGTGCGCGTTATTTTGCAACATTTCTTTCTTTCTTTCTGTTTGGTTTTATAAAAGCAGGCGGTGAAACAAAAGACCCCTTGCTCTCTTGCTCTCTTGATCTCGCCCTATAACATAAGACAAGTATGTTTAATTTAAAATGAGACAACTATGTGAGCCGAAATTAGACGAGTCTATTGTTCTATTGGGTAAAAATTGGAACATTGTTTTGTGCTCGTAAAATGTGAAAAGCGTTGATAACTATCAAAACTCGTCAGCAAGAATAGTTTGACTATCAACTTGTTTAGTTGATTACAGTTCGCAAGTTACCAACACTTCTACGAAAATCCCAACAGTTACTAGATTATCTTAAATTACTATCTAATTCAATAATTTACCATCATTTGTTTATGTCAACACCTAAATTTTGGCGACCCATTTAGTCATTTATCATATTAAATTATAGATTAATTTTATCCCTAAAAAAAATATTACTTGCATAACATATAAATTTACGTACATTTACTTTTAATTTACATTTTTTGCATTTTATTTATTGGACCGGTGATGGATGGGTTCGAATTAGTGGTTCGAGCTTTAACTTGGCATGATGCGACTAAGCGTTACACGAAATGCGGCGAATTGGCCTAAACTCTTTTTTTTTTTTTTTTTTTTTTTTGATAATCGAAAATTATCTCGTGAAAAATAAAGATTGATATGATGAAATTTTTTGGATATGGTAGATGTGATATCAAATATTGCGTTTAGAAATTTTCTTTTTGTGGATATGGATTTGGAAAAATTAAAACCCTAACTCATGGCCTATAAAAAGAAAAACGAAATAGGGTTTTGTTGGGGCTTCTCTTCGTCGAAAAAAAAAAAAAAAAGAACAGAAAAAGTGAAAAAGTGAAAAAGAGAAAAAAGAGAAGACAGAGAGAGAACCATCGCCGGTCTTCGAGGGAAGGAAAAGCAGAGAGAGAGAGAGTACAGAGACAGAGACGAGAGCAGAGGGAGGCGACGTGAGTGACGTGCGAACACAAAAGAAAAGAAGAGAAAAGCGGAAGGGAAGAAGAAGAAGGAGTCGCCCGCTGCTCGACCCCTCTTCTCCGGAACTCCGCCGCTTTCACCCGTCGTCGCTGGCGCGCCAGCAACCTGCGGTACCGCTGCTCGTCTTCCCCCGCCGAGCCCTCCTCCGTGACGCCGCCTTTGCTCTGGCTCTGCCCGCGAATCCGCTGGGCCCCCGCCGCGCTCGCACCCGAGCGCCGACGCCGCCTCCGTTTGATCTCGCCGCGCCGACGCTGCCCGAAGCTCTGCCCCGCCGGTCACCGTCCGTGAAGCCCGACGCCGGAGCCACTCCTGCCCTGCTCTGCCACTCGTCCGCGACTGCCCAGCACAGATCTCGCCTTTGCCGAGTCCCTCGCCACGCCATCGAGATTCCGGTAGCCTGAAGCTCCTCTGCCGCCCCCCCCCCGCGACGCTGCTGTTGCTGCTCTGCTCCGACGACCCGGCTCTGCTCTGCCTGTGTCGCCGCGACTCGCCCTCTTGTGACGCTGCCGTCCACTACACCAACACCGCCGCTCCTGTTCCACTGTCGTCGCCCATCCGAAGCCCCGTTCAGTCTCCGAGCGCCGAGATCTACGGTCTTGCCTCGCTGCGACTGCTCTGTCCGTGAGCCACCCGAGCCGGCCTGCTTGCCTCCGCCCGACGCTCAGCCGCTGCCGCGCCGCTGTCCTTGCCGCGACCCGACGCCACCGGAGCCCACACCGCCGCTGCTCGCCTCCGCTCGCCTGCTGGTCTTCCCTCTGCCGGAGCTCCGACCGGCGTTGCCCCTTACTTGATTGGGCTGCCAAGCCCTTTTTGGAAAAAAAGAAAGAAAAGAAAAGCAAATTGGGTAGTTTTTCTTTCTATTTACTTTATTTTGTTTTTTTAATTATTTTATCTTATTTTACTTTTTTTAGTAGAATTATATATTGAGATTCCCGACATTGAAATAACCTCTCACATGAAATTAGAATAGTCTGATTTTCGCGCCGAAATTTGACTCGCAATTGTTTGCAAAATCATCAATATGATCTTATGCCTGAGATTCAATTTGTGATTTATTTAAAAAATTAGCCAATCCGATCTTACACGCAAAATATGTTTCGCCAATTTGTGGATATCAATCCTATTTTATCTGATTTGACGTCATGTTGGTTGAATGAAATTTTTTTTTTTTTGGTAAAGGTAAGAAAATTGAATCAATTTTATTCTAGTAAAAAGAAAAATCAAAAAATATATTTGAGTTAAGATTAGGTTTGTTTTAGAATATTTTTTGTTATCTTGCATATTTAGAATAAAGATTTTATTTCGAATTTTATAAAAAAAAAAAAAAACAAAAACAAAAATTATCATGCATGTGTCATATAGAATCGCACGACATTGCATGTTAGGATTGCATGTTTAGGAATTATAGATTTAGATAATTTCTCCTAGATAGATTGCATTTTTTTTAGGAGAATAGGAAAATCATGTGTACGACATATATAATTAGGTTCATGAAAATGCACGTCATTTAGTGAATGTTGTTAGGTCCATTTAATTGGAAATTGTTCATCATTAAAGTTAGGTCATTTAGATGAATTTAGATTGCACATTTAATTATTGCATTTTTTTTACTCATCTCATAGAATTTATGTCATATTCTCATGTTATATTATTTCATGTTAGATTAATAACATTGCATTCTATAAGCATGATTTTCATTAAAAAAGTGAAAACAAAAAAAAAATTGCGTGTTAATTAGAAATTATATCTAGGTTGTTGATATGAAATCTAAATGCTTTCGTTGTTATGAGGTAAATCCTACAATTTATTCATTGTTTTATCTAGATGTTCAATTGATTGTTTGCGCACCCACATGATTATCTCATATGTTAGGGAAATAGATTTAAAATCAATCAAAGCTACCTACAAAAAACATTTTTAAAAAGTAAAAAAAAAGAAATTGTATCAAAAGGGTATTAGAGAAATATAGTGTAACTAAGTCCATGTACCCAAAGTCTCTTGTTCGTAGGAAAGTCTCTTGTTCGTAGGAGTAAAATAATCATTCTATTATTTTATTTATGTGTCTAATAGATTTACCGTAAATTGATTAGTGGCGACTCCTAGATAAAATCCATTTGCATATTAAGAAATTTGAACTTAAGTCGTGAATTGGTATGGGCTTAGGAGAACTCGAGTTAAATTTAGGCTTAACAATCCATTAGCCAAACCTTAGGTGGCACACCCGAAAATTTGGTCGCGATAGTTTAGCGACTCCACTGGGGACTTGAGTTAATACTCTTAGTGGACTTAGGCTAATTTTCTCTTTTATTTGAAAAAATATTTTTGTTTGATAACGAGGATCTCAGGTACATCCCTAACATTTAATGTGTTAAATATTTTTGTAGGATGAGAGGTATAAGAGGAAGTGTTTACTAATCTTTGTTTTGCAGGGAGGTGTAGGAATGTATGATTTATTTTCATATATGAAATGTTGCTTAATATAAACTGTCGTACATGCTTTGCATTTACACTACACTTTTGCACACATAACTTGCCACCAGACCTAGGCTGCATAGGATCATCTAGGATGGTATTGAGATGAATGCTACTCCGACCGCCTGCCCGTGGTATGAGTCGCCCATCTTAATCCCGAAGTTTGTACCTACCTCAGTTCGCATGCTCGCAACCCAGGTCGGCTCTTTGACCAAGCCAGAATTATAAGGACTTGACATAGTCCACACGCCCGTGATTAGTCTGATCATCCTTGTGGCTCCACTTTGATAAGTTTTATAAATTAGAAATCAAGCCACTTATTATGCGCATGTCTATGCGATTGTCGTCAATTTTCCTTATTGAAGTAAGTTTTCTATTCTTATACCATGCAATTTATTTTGTCATGCTTTTGGTCCGTCCATAACAATCTAGGATAATCATTTGATTTAATTCCTTTCAGAAATGAAATGACGAAATTGCCATGCAATGAATCATTTGGGAAAAAAATAAAAAATTTCGGAAAATTTGTTTTCAATTCATGTCTAGGAAATTTGATTTTACTAGGTGTCTATTTTTCTAGCTCTCTTTAGGAAACTCCCTTCTTGTAAGAACTTTTCAAAAAAAAAAAAAAAAAAAAAAAAAGTTGATAGGTCATTGTCATGGATTGATTCTTTATTCGCACCTTGTACTTATATATTTTCATTCATTTGAATTATGTGATAATGGATCCCTCACTTTTGTCTATTATTACACGATTAAAGAGCTAGAATGGCTGGTCAAGTTGAAATGCGTAATCGTATCACCACTATGGAAGACCAACTCTAATAGTTAGTCACATCTATGCAACTTTGACAACTCAGATCCAGTCCCTCCAAGCGAATCCAACTCTTGCACCTGCTCTCCCCAAGATAGTAGTTTCAAAGCAAACAAACAAGGCCCGGGTGGATGATGACGACATGCCTGAACTGGAAGATGATCCACCGCCGCCGAAAATGCCAAGCTTGATAATGTCCCTAAGATGGAACAAGATGAATGCTTTGCAAAACTCGAGGAGAAAATGAAGCAATTGCAAGGATCACAGAGCTCACTCCCATTTGACTTATCAGTTTATGAAAAAGGTCAAAATGTCAAAGAAGTTCAAAATGCCGGAGTTTGAGAAATACGATGGTACTTCTTGCCCAAAAGCTCATTTGCAGATGTACCACGTACACATGGCCTAATATGTCAAAAATGAGCCCCTCATGATCCAATCATTTCATGCGAATTTGATTAGGCCCGCACTGAACTGGTACATAATGAAGAATGTAAACCTTCTCAATACCTAGAATGAAGTGGCTGACGTGTTCCTCAAGCAATATAAGTTCAATATTGTGAGGTGACAAAATCTGGCAGCTCAAATCACTCATGAGCCTACTAACAAAGAGTTGATGAAGTTGTTCGTCAAAACTCTTATGTCTGAGTTTCATAACTGAATAGCTAGCACATATGTTGAGAACTTCAATCAACTTATTTTTGTGGGAGAACAAATTGAGATGGGGATAAGGGAATGATGATTTACTGAGTTATCCAACAAAAGATTTTCTACCAAGAAGGAGAAGGAAGCTACTAAAGATATGAATGTGAACTATAGCCTAGAAAGTACTAATCGCACCTCGACTATCCAAATGAATCCAAGGCAACAATAAACTGCTGACCATCAATCATTTGCCCAAGCAAATAATAGAGGACAATTCACTCCTCTCCCTAGATCTCCATCCCAAGTGTTGGCAATCCTTCGAAAGAGAAGCTTGCTTACTAGCGAGCTGAGGTGGCCTAATCCCGAAAAAATTCGTGGTTATGACTCGACAAAGAAGTGTGACTATCACAGTGGTAAATTAGGATATTCAGCTAATGAATGTTCCATCCTCAAGAACCGGATCCAAAACCTCTTGGATACAAAGGCGTTCTCTTTCAGTAGTATTCGGAAAAATCATCTGCCCAGCCATGACAGAGGCGCAAATGTTGTCATAGAGTGAATAAGTTCTTATCTTCACATCCTCTGCAAATGAGTCTTTTTTTTGTGCTCTCTAGGATTTCAAGTTTTTAGGATTTCATGCTTTCTAAAATTTCAATTGTTACTTTTGTTTCTAGGGATTGCTTGTTTGCATTTTCCATTCCAATAATGTAATTCATTTGACTTTATTCAATGAAATTACAATTTTATTTCTAATTTTGAAGGCATGATGGAGTACACCAAACCAGTCCAATGACGATATCCAACCATGAAAAGAAAATATTATCCACGGAGAAATCCTGAGGGTTGGATTTTCTCATGCTTCTTTCCAAAGACTTTTTTGAAAACAAAAGCATTTCACTGTTAAAAACACATTTTCCCAAAGCTTGTAGCAAATTAAACCGGTTTGTTTGTCTGACTTATTTACTTCTTATTTTAGATCATAATTCTATAACTTGTTATGACAATGGACATCTAGAATATCGTATCAAGTTTCAATGATCACAAACTTGACTTGTGATCAACAGGTTTAGAACTTACTTGCAATGAAAAAAAGAAGATTTGGGGCAAGTAAAAGATGACCATCATTCTTCGGTGGAAGATCCTGGGGGCAAGTTTGCTTCAAATTATAGCGGCTCATATGTGGTGAATAAGGTATTTCCTGGAGGTGCATTGATCTTGGTAGAAATGGATGATCGTGAGTTTTTCACTCCAATTAATTCTAATGCTATCAAGAAGTACTACCCATGATTGAATTTACCATGTCATGTTTTGAACTGCAAACATTTTTATGATGAATAAATTGCTTTGATGAGTTGCAAATTCAATCGTTCAAATTTATTACAAATCTTGCATGCTTTCCTTGATGAATAGTGTGAGATAGATTGAACGTGTCAAATGGGATATTGGAATGATGAAAGGCAAACCTTATTCCATACACCGTTTCATACACTAATCCCTAGTGAGTTGTGTGAAAAAATTTCATGCCTACGAGGGGCAAGGTTACTGAGAAATTTACTAAATTTACTATTCTCATTGGAAATTACCAACTATGATAAATAAGTTAACTTAATTATGGTGCATAACAAATTAAAATTAATTAATGAGGGGCAAGGTTACTGGGATCCTGATCTTGCACCTCACAACAAGCACGATGGAGCGAGTTACCACGAAACAGGCGATATTGCCATCCCTACGCAAGCTTACCTTACCGCATTTGATAACATTTGAAGTATTGTGATTTTGAATTACTACAATTATAAATAAATAAACATATAAACTACGCTTACCATATGAAATTTTCTTCTCAAATGATTATAAACTTTATGATTGCGAATCTACATATTACTATTTTTATTCATTACCCACACGTCCCAATGTCAATAAAAGCATATGAATAAATGCTTTTCATTTGAAATTTTGATACTTACTCCCTTTCAATCAAATTGAACAAACGTCATTAGAAAAGGAATCAAGACCTCATTACATTACTTCCGTTGTCTTTATCCTTAGCAACCAAACAATACTATAAAATTCAATTATCTACGTACTCATTTCCAAACAACAGTAAATCAACCCCGCATAATTTGGGAATAATACAATAAATAAAATTATACTAGATGATTTCTTTGATAATCAATTATATCGTTAGAAAGAACCGAACATTTGGGAATTTTTTTTTTTTTTTTGGTGAGGAGGTTCAAGTGCATAGATATTGACAATTGCGATGAATTAGATCCAAAATATGTATGTTTTATACGCCAGTCGATGTAATACAACAAGTTCCACATTGCAAAGGAGGAAAAGTGTCAAAGAAGTCCTAAACATTTTGCATTTGTGTCAATTTAGTTCTAAACATTTTCATTTTATGTCAATCTAGTCATTTCCGGCTAATTTTGGTCGGATTTTGCTGATTAGGCACCGGTCAATTGACATGGCATAATTTGCTCTGATGTGGACAACTTTTAATAATATTTTAATATTTTTTGAATTTTTTTCTTTCTCTAGTAGGTTGTTGGACCTTGGCAACCAACTAGAGGTGATGGCTGAGGTCGAGGTCAACCTTCCCAGCCCTTGGCAAGCCTCGTCGACCACTGGTGAGGCTCGAGCCCTCACCAACCATGGGTGAGGCTCAACCTTGCTAGATCTAGCAAGGTCTAGCCTCACCTAGCCTTTGGCAAGGCTAGCTTGAGGTTGTCGAGGCCATGAGGGCAACCATGACAGATCTGGCGAGGTCAAGCCTCACCCATGGCCAACGAGGGTTGACCCTCGCCAGATCCGGGTGAGGGCGAGCCTCGCCAGCCCAGTGCAAGGCCACCCTCACAAGCTGGGAGGCCTCGCCAGAGGCCGAGGCTCGACCTCACCAGGACCTCACCGGATTTGGCAAGATTGAGCCTTGTCCATGGTTGACAAGGCTTGACCCTTGCCAGCCCAGCATGAGGTCACCCTCGAGACCTGGGTGGTCTCGAGCTGGTCTTGCCCATGGCTGGCAAGGCTTCCCTTGCGACCTCTAGTGAGGGCTTGAGCCTCACCAGTGGCCAATGAGGTTCGCCGGTTGCCAAGGTCTAACGACCGGTTGGAGGAAAGAGGAGAAAAAAGAAAAAAAAAAAAATAAAAAATAAAAAATTATTAAAATATTATTAAAAGTTATCTACATTAGTGCAAATTATGCTATGTTAGTTGATCGATGCCCAGTCAGCAAAATTTGGCCAAAATTAGTCGGAAATGATTGAATTGACACGAAACGAAAATGTTTTGAACTAAATTGGCACCAATAAAATGTTTATGATTAAATTAGTGCAAATGCAAAAGATTTAGGATTTACTTTGACACTTTTCCCCCGCAAAGGAAGATGGTGCCCTCATCGAGTAGTGTGTAGAAACGTAAATGCTCTGTGGTCTTTAAGAACAAGATTACCTTACAGTCTTTCAGTAGATTTTTATCTTGATCTACCAATGAGTTGGAAACATACTTGGAAACGTACTACTTCAAATACATTGATAGAGTTGGCAAAAATAGTGTGGATGTTTTGAAATAATGGAGGAGGAGAGCCACCGATTTTCCAACTGTTTCCAGTATGGCGCAGAGTTACTAACTCCATCCGCGTCTATGTTTCCATCAATGAGTACTAACCAACTGATATTGGAAGATAATAGGTCTAACTTGTCTGTGAAAAGTTTTAGAAACGACTGTCATAGGGCATGATTAGTTTTGCAAAAATCAATTCCAGAAGAACGTGTCCAATATGAACGACAACACTTTATCATTCGGATTGTGGTGAAGGACACCAACTGGAGACACTGAATTTATTAGACATTATTTTGGTGTAATTGGTGTGTAGTTGTTATGAAGGAACCGCTGCGTGTAAATTTTCTTTTCAAAAGATTTGAAGATGTACTTGTATTTCCATTTGATCTAATTGAATGAGCCTTTTTCATTAATTTATTAGTTAAGTTTAAATATTTGGACAAAATAATTTCGTAAAATAAATATTAAAAAAAAAAAAAAGTGCCCGGCCAAGGCACTAGCCAGGGAGCAATTCAACCTTGACTTGGAAATAACCCAGCCACGACTTCAAACTGACATCCTTAGGGATCTCAATTTCGGCTGGTTCGTCACGATTGTGGAGCTGCTCGAGCTTGGTTCAATCACAGCTCGAAGACATTTTGAGCAATCACAACGGTTCTTGATTTCTATGAGCTCGGACTTCAGTGATTTCCGGTTGTGGACTGGATGCAAAGTGCTTGAATCTTGGAAGAGATAGATGCATGTTTGCTGTGGGTTGAGATTAACGTTGATGACGACGGTCTGTTTCGTCAATTTGGTGAAGAAAAGAGACGAGAAGGTGATGGTGATCTTGGGATTCTGAAACTTGAAGAAGCACAAATCGTTGACGGTAAGATTGGAGAATTCGGCGAGGAAAATGCTTGTAGATGGTCATTATAACCATGAAAACTGGGCGAGATTGCCCACACCAGGATGCACATCAGATGCTCGATGGTAATCCTGATAGGTTTCTTCATGGCATTTAGTGACGAACCCCCCAAAATTTACGACCAACACCTCTTGACATGAACTCTTTGCTGCGTTTCCCGCACACGGTGCTAACTGATGATGCACAAAATCTCCGGTGCGTCGCCGACAATGTCTGGCTCTTTATATAAATTATTTCCTTAAAATGAGCTATTAAACGTGGAGACAAAAATTTAACTAATGCAATCTCCAATGCCAGACAACATTAAGATAATGAATCTATATTATATACATAAGTATATATGGCACCACAAGCATTATAAATTTTATATTTGGGGGAGGGTGTGTGACCCTCGCCCCAATCTAGCAGCTCTCGCCTCTACTTGGTGAGGATCATCGACCCTCACTCGACAATCCCGTGGACCATTGCTGCCGCCCACCAGCGATGGAGCAGGACAAGGAGCGACAATGTGTTTTTTTTTTATTTTTTTTCCAAGTTTCTTTTTGAAAAAATACAAAAGAAAGAAAGAAAGAAAAAGGAATAAAATTAAAAATTTAAAAGACAAAATCAACCTTCACCAACTAATGAGTTCAAGCCTTTTTTTAGACTGATATGGTCACTTCAGACCATTATTTGAAACATTGTCCACTTTAAATCCTCATTTGAGAAAATGATGACACTTCATATTCTTATTCAAGGAAATAAAGATACTTTAGGCCATTTTTTTGAAATTTTCCCTAAAATCAAAGGATGTACCTCACCGACCAAAAAAAAAAAAAAAAAAGAGAAAAATGATGTACCTCTTCAACAAAATCAATCTCGACTAAACCCAATTCATTGATGATCGCATTGAATACAATGATATGCTCAACAACTAGCACATTTTCACTAATCTTTAAGTGGGATATCACATCAAATAAACTTTATTGATTGCCAAAAGATTCTTATACATGTTCAATAGGGCATTCATAAAACTCACCATGATTTTCCTGTTAAATGTGACGTCAAGGGACAAAGTAAGCTGAATAACACATGTTGTTTGTCTCTATAACAATTCCAATCAGCTTGCTTCATTGAATCTGGCTTTTTCCAAATGGGGGTGATTGCATAATCCTCTAATATAAGTAATTATCAATCTGCATCTTCTAAAATCAAAATTATTCCAATCAAATCTCAATCAGCTTGCTTCATTGATTCTGGCTTCTCACCAAATGGGAGTAAGTGCATATTTCTTTGATACAAGTAACTCTCAATTTGCATCTTTTAAAAACCAAAATTATACCAATCAAATAGATTTTCACTTTTCCATTTTTTGTCCACATTGATCTGCTTCAACTTAACCTAGCTTGGCTATGATACCAACGTTGGCATGTGCAACAAAATTGAGATATCTCATTCGGAAAGATCACCAAAGAAGAAGTCCAAGTGCAAGCTTATCAACATATCTATTTGGACCAATTTTCATGAGACATATTTAAGACAATTAACATGTGCATTTAAAAATCAGAGAAACTTTTAGAGTTTGATGGAGTTTCGGGATATCTCGCGATGCTAGTACGTGGTTTCTCTCTTAGGAGTCGCACTCGGTGCTTTATCATTTCGAGTGAAATCTGAAAACTATTCCATTATGTCTGGCGACATGAAATGGGGCCAAACATTTTGTTGCGATTAATGATTGGTGCACCTGTCCATATTTTTTTATGTGCCACTAATTGATCACATTCACCAACATTTGTCTTACTGGGTTAGGATTGATTTCTCAGCACTTTGATTATTTTGCTATCTTTGTCGGATGCACGCATGCTTGCCCATACTGTGGCTGAGTAAGCTAAATTGTGTACTTTTATGAAATCAAAAGTATTTCTTTGATTGGAACTGTTTGTCCAATATCAATTTTTTTAATACTCGCAGAAGAAGGGTCTCATCTCATCAAATCATGATTTCAATCAAAGTTGGAGATGTAACACAATAATTTAGTTCATGACGTCATGATTGATTGTATTATCTGTTTCTCCAATCTTTGGATATGATTTTTCCTTGTGAGAAACATTCATGTACTCGATGGTTTCTAATTTAAATCTATTTCTTTGGAACAAAGTAATTGGACGGGCTCTTTAATAATAAATTAGTCTATTTAGCAATAATTCAAGGAGATGATAGCATCTTCCTCAAGTTGCGGTGTCAGGCTCGACAGTTTCGCGTGTCCGGATAATGCGGAGTAGTTTTGATTCAAATCGAACATTTTATATTAGGTGTAAAATCTTTATGGTAATGCTCAAAGAGACTTGTCCGTACCTATTGCTTCCCCACCCCATGACTTTTCCAAAGAAAAAAATGGGAGGAATCGTTATTGTTTTTTTTTTCTTTGGGTCAAGAGTAACATTTCATTGAAGAGAGAGAGATGTATGGAGCTTCGGCAAGGGCTCTCTTGCATAGCCCTTGGTCACTGCCCCATCGTCGTTGGGAAGTTCTGACAACGGTGAGGTGAGGATCAGCTGAGATTGTCGGCCCCTAGGCAATGGCTAGCAATGGTGGAGCAACGGGGGCAAGGGCCTCAGCCCTTGCCAAATATGTTCCCCTTCTTTTTTTGGTTAGTTTTTTTTTTAATTTATTTTAATTAATGTGTATATTAAATTATACTTGATGGTCATGTCAACACCAAAACGATATTATTTTGCACTTATCTCACTAGAAAAATAATACATCAGCAATTTGGTGGGAATTTCTCGCTGTTGGCACTTAAATGTTATATTTTTCTCCGATTTTGGCACTTAAGTATATCTTTTGAAACTTTTGGGACTAAAGTGTCCTCCTGTGCTAAGTTTTGACACTTCAAATGTCTACACCTTGCCAAATATGTTGGTCAAATTGAGGTTTCTGAACAATGTTCAATACTTTTGGTGGAAGTTAATCTAGTTTCCATCTCGTTAAGCAACTTCATTGTGCCCCAGGATATTGTCGGAAATAGAGTAAGTTACGTTGAGATCAATACTTCCCTCGGGTCATTTTCACATGGATTAATCTACTCTTTTTCTTAAAATATAAAAAATTTAATCATTTAACTTGTTTCGAAAGGAAAATCCATTAAAAGCACCAATAGTTACTTCATAAATTTATATACCTTATTGGATGTCTAAAAAAACTATAACTTCATCATAATGTTATTATATGAGAAAATTGTCCAAAAAATCCTAAGCCTATTATACGATGCCCAATTTAATCATCGACTTTTCAATTTTATCAATTTAATTATAAATTTTTTGACAACTTGCCAATTTAGTTAGAAACCTTTCAATTTTCCAATTTAGTCATAAACATTTTAATGATTTGTCAATTTAGTCCTACATCTTTTTAAAATTTGTCAATTTAGTCTTTCCAGATAATTGTGACGGAAAATTGCTGACATGGCCGTCTAGTTAGGGACATATTTAAAAATTAGTGATAGTCTAACTCATTAGTTAATAAACTTATTATATTGATGAATGAGATACTAGCAATTATTTTTTGAAAGTGACGGTTAGAAGGAAAAGAATGGAAAGGAACATGGAGAAAGAAGGGGGGGAAGGGGATAAAGACAATAAATAGATCTCAATTTTCCAAAATCACTAAGCCTGTGTGTAACATAAATCTAGTCCTAAATTTAAGGGATCCTATTCAACATGTAACCCTCTATGTCACGTGGCATTTCATGGCCCCGCTCATTTTCTGGCGAGGATGATGAAGTCACTTCCGTTTTTTCCCTTAAGAGTAAGAGCCCTTTTGGTTACATTTATTAGAGAATATGATACTTGGAAGATGACTAGACAATCCGTATATATTAATATGTACGTTTGAGTATGTAAATAAAATAATTTGGGATAATTATCAAAAAAGTCTTAACCCTATTACATTTATGCCAATTCAATTTTAAATATTTCAATTTGGCCAATTTAATCAAATTTTTTTGCAATTTGTCAATATAGTCCTTCCGATAAATTTTGGCCAAAAATTGTTGATGTGGACATATATATTCCTACATGGCATGGTTGGTGCTGATAAGGATAATTTTTATTAAAAAAATTCTTAATTCTATTATTTTTTAATTTTCCACTACGGCTTGCAAGACCTATCCTTGTCAGCTATGGGCCCTGACCTAGACCTAGGTGAGGCCTTAGCAAGGGAGGTAGTCCTCATTGACGACTGTCAAGTGTCGAGGGCTTGCAGTCCCTTGCCTAGCAAGTCCACGAGAACTTGGTGATCCTTATTGGCCACAGTGGAAAAGAAAACAAAAGAACAAACAAAAATATATAATTTTAAAAATTAAAAAAAAATTGTCCACATCATTGATTTTTTGCCAAAATTAGTTAGAAACACTACATTGGAAAATTAGTAAAATTTAAAGGTATATGATTGAATTAATATAAGTGCAATAAGATCCTTACCAAAAAAAAAAAAAAAAAAGGTGCAATACATTTATAACATTTTTGGTAATTTTTCAAGAATAATTTCTAGTCAACACTATCATATGCAATGTTATTACTAAGAGGTCCATGTAAGTGAAGACATCTCTCACTTTGCAAATGCATGTTAAGATACGGAGTAGAAATGTTAAAATTCAGAGGGACCTTTAAATTAGAGAACAAGCTAGAGGAAGTGTGGCCGTCAACATACTTAATGAACCAAAAAAGGAGTATAGCCTCGAGAACATGAACACATCAATGTGCTAGATAAACATATTTTGGATTTTAAAAAATCAACAATTCTAGAAGGACCTTGTCGTAGAGTAAGTTTCGATATAGACAAAGTAAATATTTTCCAAGAACTTGGAACAAAAGACCTAGCTCTTTATCAGTTAGAATCAAATTCAAATTGGTGTCTTGGAGCCAATTTCAAGCCTTGGACATGTCAAGGAAGCCCTAAAAGCAAATTTATCTACTTTAGATAACGTTTATTAGTAAGTTGTAGATAAATCTTCTGGACACTACCAGACCAAGTAACGACTACTTGGATCTTGCTAGCATTTGAAATATAAGAATAATTATGGCCCACATGATATTATCAATTAATGATTTAATAATTATTTAAATGACAAAAACCTATTGGCTATACGAAGGTGCAACTCCTCTAAAAAGATGCAACTCTTGTAAATACAAAAATGCAGTTTAATGGAGGGCACCTTGAAAGCACCTTATTGAAGGCACTTATTGAAGTTACCTATTAATAGCCTATATAAAGAATTTGATCCTGTCTCTGCCAAATATAACAAAGTTGCAGTTTATTCTCCATCAGAAAAAAAAAAAAAAAGAATCTTTAATTTAGAATTTTTGCATAAAAAATTATATTATTGCTAACATGAAGGGCTATAAATTCGCATCAAAGTTGCAGTTGCGGATTGGCCGAATTACTACTCTCAAGCTTTGCATGTACTTCCCTTGCTTATTCTTTGATAAAAACCATATGATTTACTATTATAGTTCTCTGAGAGCGTTATGCGTAATAATAATAAAAGTGCTTCGTGGAGAGGCAATTTTTCCATCTGTAAATGTAGTCAAGGCCATGTCCACGACCATTACAAATCTACTTTGTATTTCTCTTAAATTCCATTTGTTTTCAAGAAAATGAATGATTTAAAAGACATTTTCCTAAAACGATCACTTGTATTATTTGCGAAAAAGAAGAAGAAGAGTAAACGAAAAATATTTTCATGTCCACAAAAATATTTAAACATAAATCACTATTGATAATAGATATATTCTTCATTGACAAATTATTTCAAACAACACCAATAATTAATTTTATTAAAATAATTTTCAATTCAATTATTTTCATAAAACATATGGAGTCTTACTTTCTTAGACTTTCTATTGAAAGAACATACTTGTTTTGTATTGCATTCCTTGTGTTCAAACGCTATTTCATCACATGCATGTAGTTTTGCACTTCTACTCAAAAAGGGAAAATGACACATATAGTCATTGAACTAGATTGAATGTTTATCAAAATTTCAAAAATCACATCGAACAAATTAGATATTCAAAACCACATTGCTCATTGGGTTAAAATTCAAGGACCACAATAAATAAATTAAAAGTTCATGGACCAAATTGCATATTTGAGTTAAATTTAGGGATCATCTGTTTAATTATCCCATAATGTTTCAAATTTTCCTTTAGCAACCAATTCACCCTCTTGTTGTTGTGTTCAGTCCATTTCAACATTTGCGTAAATCTTTTCTTTTAAAAGTAAAGTCCATTTTCACATGAACATGCCGAGCGGATTAATATAAATAAAAACAGTTATTTCAAAAACAAAGACCAATATAATTATTTATTCCAAAAAAGTAGAAGACTTTTGTTCTTCATAAAGAAAAGGTTATTCTAGTTATCTCTAATTTTAGACTAATAGAAGGAAACCTTAGTGCCAAAAAGCCTATTCTATTTGAATGTCCACGTTTCCTTCTCTTGCTTTGTTCAAAACAATTCAAATTCTTGTGGCGGTTCTAAGTTCTAACAATGACAACCATATCTCGCCAAGTACAAGTGTAATGAAATGTTGAATCTTGAAGGACATGATTAAATAGAAACGTGCCGAGACTAGATTTGGATATGGACTAGAAGTTGTGTTTTTTTTTTTAAAGACAAAAAATTTGGGCTAAAATTGGGATTCAAGCTAAAATTGATGCTTTTTTGTGCGAAAAAGAACTTTTGTGCCAAAATAGAGATTTGACCTAAATAGGTACTTTTTTATAAGAAAAAAATATGGGTCGAAACTGGGATCCAAGTTAAAGTTAGACATTTATAAAAGAGTTTGGCCAATAAAGGGAAAGGTTAAAGTGCCCTATGACAACCCATTAACAGGACATAAAAAGGGAATTCATATTAAGAATAACATTAAGCATAGTTTACTGCAAGATATTATCATTATTTCGTAATAAATTTGATCTTTCAGTTGTCAATTTCTCGTGTATACTCAATAGGTACGCAAATAAAATGGGTTAATACCTTGGAAAACCTCAAACTGGTACACTTGTGATAAATTTACCCCAAACTTTTTTTTTTACCATGAAAAATCCCAAACTGGTAAACTTGTGACAAATTTACCCCAACTAACTATAAAAAACCATAAACTGGTACATTTATGACAAATTTACCCCAAACTAATTTATTCGACTGCAAAAAATCATAAATTGGTAAATTTGTGACAAATATACCCTATGCTAAATTGGATTAATACCACAAAAAAAATCCTAAAAATTGTAAACTGTGACAAACGGAACATAAAATCTTAAATTGGTATACTGGTTAATTGTCACGTGTTATTTAACTTAATAATTTGAGAATAAAATTTAACGAAAACTAACATAGGGTAAAGTTGTCACAAGTGTACCAGTTTGGGGTAAATTTGTCAAAAGTATACCAGTTTAGGATTTTTGGTGGTCAAAAAAATAGTTTAGGGTAAATTTGTCACAAGTGTACCAGTTTGGGGTTTTTTAGGGTATTATCCCCAAATAAAATAGTATTAACAAATGTCTCATATTTCTTACCATCAGTTTAAATTAATTGAATAAAGGACTATTTTTTTTGGGATTTAAGTTCGAGAAAGTTTGCATATCAAATTTACTTTGAAAAATCATTACAAAAAAATACCAAAAGAAAGAATTAGAATAAAGTTTCGCAAATAGCTCGAAATCTAGTTTTTTGACCGGAGATCCCATGACGTGTAACGAAAACAAAATACTATAGAGGCATTATATAAATATTCATACACTCATGGGCAACACAATGACTCTTTGATTAAAATTTCTTTTAACCCTTAATTAATTGGAAACTAACCTCTTTTCCCAATTGGGAGAGAGAAATGAAATTAGATTAACAAAATTAAAACAAAAATATAAAATTGGGCGAGGGAAAGATAAAAAATAAAAATAAAAATATCATTGATGTATCCATAAATATCCAAAACTGGCAAGAGCAGTCCGTCCCCTCTCCCCAGCTGCTTCTCTCTCTCTGTCCGAAGATAATCTCTTGAAAAATTCGGAGTAAAAGAAGGTTGTCCTGTCTGAAGGTGGGTTTGACTCGGGTGGAGAATGAGCGCGTCGAGGTTCATAAAATGCGTCACGGTCGGCGACGGTGCGGTTGGCAAGACTTGCATGCTCATCTCCTACACCAGCAACACCTTCCCTACCGTAAGCAAAAATTCACTCAACACTCGAGCTTTTTCATCTTCTTTTCTTCTACCCTTTAATCGCATTATTGGTTTTATCCTTGCTTGCAGTAAATTGGACTTAATCTTGTTGTGGGTTCGATCAGTGTGATTTGGTGGCTGCATTTCTGTGAATTTTTCTTTATTCGGGTGCCTGAGGAAGGGGGGGGTGGGGTGAAGTGTTTCGAATTTTGGGTTTGCAAGAGGGATTTGAGATTGATAATTTGTTGGGACTCTTTAGGTTCTGATTTTAGTGGTGAGTGTTTGTTTCTTGGCCTCAATCTCTACTGGTTCTGGGTGACGAAATGAGAAGAAAGAAAGCGGCATTGGATTTTGATGATGTAGTTCTAGGTTCATGGTAAGCTGTGTGCGTTGGGGGAGTTTGCTGCTTTCGTTACGTATAAATTTTCTTTTCGAGATTATGCTTGTCATGTCTCTGTTTTTTAGTTTTGTTTTTGGACTAAATTTTGCAAGTAACATGGTTGCTCTGGCCATAGCTAATGGGTTCATAATGGGTTCATTTTTCACACAAAGCCTCATGTGGAGATATTGCTATTCTTTCTCTCAAATGGTAATCGCTCTTCAGTCTTACCATTTGTAGTGCGGACGATGAAATCGGATTTGATTTGAGAAATCTTTTGATGAAGACATGAGGATTTCTGCAAAACTTATCAGTGTTTGGCTCTTGATGAGTTTGTTTTTGAGTGAAATTTGAAATACTCTCACTAATTGTCCACTTTGCTAAGTGATATTGGTGTCCTTTCTTCTCTGTAGTGGGAGGTGTTATTTGACGTATGCCGGTGGTTTGAAGGAATCTGACATTGTATTGTGGATCAATTAGATTATTTGCTAAAGGATTGTTTACTGTTGGAGAAAGATCAATCTATTCATCCCACACAATTTACTAGTGTCTTAATGAACCAAGTTATTATATTGTAAGATGCCTTTGTATTTTGAAGGTAAACTATGTTTCTGCCGTGGACAATTGGATGAGTTATGTTGGAGCACTTACTATGGAGTTTATGCATTGCTTTGTTGCATGTATTGAGGGAGTTTTTTCCTAGCTAGGGCATGCATTACACTTGATGAACTGAATGCTGGATGATGTGCTCCAAACTATGTTCGGTTATGAATTTATCATTTTATCATATCTGTGGTGATTATTGATCTGCATCTTGTTGAATTTAAGAGCTATCTTTTGATTCTCATGTTTTTTACTCTGGAGCAGGATTATGTGCCAACTGTATTTGACAATTTTAGCGCAAATGTGGTTGTTGACGGAAGCACCGTTAATCTGGGTTTGTGGGACACTGCTGGTTGGTCCTCAATCTCTGATGCTGAAATTTCCTTCACTATGTTTGGCTGAGCTCCATTCTTCCTTTTCTTACCGGGATGCCAATTTCCAATGCCGCAGGCCAGGAAGATTACAATAGGTTGAGACCTTTAAGTTACCGTGGAGCAGATGTCTTCCTGCTGGCGTTCTCTCTCACAAGCAAGGCTAGCTATGAGAATGTTGCCAAAAAGGTAAGTCTTGCCCATCTTAAGTTCTTTTCTTGACTTCTGTATTCTCTCTTTGCCTGCATGATGAGACAACATGTGTTGATCTTATGTTTTTTCCCTTCAATGTTCAGTGGATTCCTGAGTTGCGGCATTATGCACCCGGTGTCCCGGTTATTCTTGTTGGGACGAAGCTTGGTTAGAGTCTATGGCTTTCCCTTCATTTTCCTATTACTTAGTAAAGATACCATACCCTTGTCAGTAGTATAATATGAATTAATTCAATTGTTGGCATCTATCTCAATGACATACCATACATTTTTTTGAGATTGTAGTTTTGCTTGTCCATTAGATGTATGTCATCATTGTATGGCATTATCTATTCTCACCTGGTTTGTGACATGATATTGATCTTAAAATGAGTATGGCCTGCATGTCTTTGGTGGATCACTCAGCAGTTCAACTGGTTAAATAGGGGTGAATTGGACCTGGTCCGGTTTTCTTAGAATCGGTTTTGGCCCCGTGAACCAAGTTAAATATGTAGTTGATACCATCTGTTGGCTTCATTTTGTACAAAAAGAATTTAGTTGCTGGTGATAAGTCTTGAATAAGCAACCTCAAGGATCAAAGGGGTGCCCCTAGTCATCCAATCTGGGCAGCAATGATGTGCATATTTCTTTTTTCCTCTTCTATTGAAATTTATGAGATATTTCTGAACTTGTTTTTCAAGAGTGCATTCTTTTAAACACATAACTATTTAATCTAATTAGTCACTTTAATTGGACCAAAAAGCTCAACTGGTAGTCAGTTGAACTGCAGACCAACACTTGCTTGGTTCTTAAACCATTTGGGTTTCAAAACAATTCTCTCTCTCTCTCTCTCTCTCTCTCTCTCACACACACACACACACACATACACACTCACACACACACACACACAGAGCCATGACGGTCTACACACTAAAATCAATTTAGACTTGGGAATTCTACCTTGCTTATAATTGAAAATTTGTGAATTTCTCTTATATGCTTGAAGTGGTGCAAAATTTTTCAGGTTAAGTTTCCCTTATGATCCTATTCCTTACATATAGCATGGTACTAATGAATGTGTTTGAGTATGACAAGGTGATACTGATTAACAGTGGCAACTAAAGCAAATAACTTATATCATTTAATGGTAAAGAGGGGATGTACGGAGCAGAAAATTGAACAGTTGTCACAAGAAAATATTGCAGTCCTGGGACTTCAAAATATTTATAGCACTGAACCAAATATATGGTTTCTTACCAGCAAAAAACCTTTTATCTTCAAAATAAGAAATTAAAACAGGTATGGTATCAGTTATAGCAGGTCTTTTTATGTTGCTGCATTAATTTCTGAAGTTATGTTGAAATTAAGTACAATTGCTTGTGTTTCCATACTTTGTGGATATTCTGTATTTAAAGGTATATCTTTTGAATCAATTCTCTAGTTGCTACTTCTTTATATCTTTTGTTACCATTTAGTTTGGTATTTCATTAAAGATAATTTGTTTCAATTTTTAATTTGATTTAGAGTGTGGCTTTTTATACTTTGATTTTAGTTGCTCTTGCTACTCCTTCCTTTTTTTTTTTGGCTTCATTTCACCCAAATATATACCAACAATGCTCCCAGGTTAGAGCCACCTTGTTTGGTAAACTCAGGGACTGTATCCTGTCCAACTAATCTCTTGGTTAGCGCATGGATTCATGCGAATCCTAGGGTAGTAATTGAACTCATAGTGTCTGCATTGAGTGTGATTATGGTTAGTGCATGGGTTCATGTGAGATCACTCATCTGAATAACCTGATTGGTGGTCTCTGTTTGTTGTTGAAAAAAAGGTTAACTTGTAAAGTGGTTTGTCATCCATGTGAACCTTCCTGCACAATACTTGTGTGGATAATTGGGAAGCAACGATACTCGTAGCATGATCTTGTTTGCCTTATATGAGATGGTACCTGATATTCACTAATCAGCACTAATATTCCCTGCAAAATGAAACTGCAGTCTCCTTTATGCTAACCCAAGCAACCTCTTTTTGTTCATTTGCGTGACATATAGTATTTCTTACAGATCTACGAGATGATAAGCAGTTCTTCTTAGACCACCCAGGCACTGTCCCCATTACCACAGCCCAGGTACCATCTATTTTCCCTTCAGATATAATAATTTATAGGCTGTTATCGACACCTTTAGACTTATTTTCAAATGATATTTACTGAAACATTTAAATTCTTTCTAATTTGCAGGGGGAGGAACTAAAGAAACTGATAGGGGCTGCTGCTTACATAGAATGCAGTTCAAAAACACAGCAGGTTCGTATCATCCAATTCTAATTACATTTGAAATTATTTACATGTTGGATTGAATGATCTGTCATTTCCTTAAAGTTTGTTAATTTGGGATCGCAGAATGTGAAAGTTGTGTTTGATGCTGCCATTAAGGTGGTCCTGCAGCCACCTAAACAGAAGCGAAGGAAGAAGAGGAAGGCTCAAAAGGCATGCTCTATCTTATGAGCGTGGAAAGGAGAGCAAGAAGAAAGAAATTCTTTGTGGTATGGAGAAGTAGTTAATTACCGCAAAACAAGGAGTAAACGAGTGATGTTAAGAGTCTTAACTGACAACCTAGGGAGATTGCGACAGAGCATTGCAGTTCTGCTTGCTGCACCTCGCCTGTGGTCTACTATCATTATGAAGGGCTTACTTTAGATGTGGATAACTGGCGGAGAATTTATTAAAAGCTCTAGAGAGTTGTATCGTTTTTCCTTCTGGTTGAAAAAGTCGAATTGTTTACTACTAGTATGCATTGTGCATGTGTTTTTCTTGGTAACTGCTACTGGTGGGCATGTTGATGTAGTTGTAGTCTTGTAGACATGGCCCTCTGATTCTATTGATCTCTCTCTCTCTCTCTCTCTCTCTCTCTCTCTCTCTAACATCAAGACCTACCTTCGCATGCCTTGGACCTTTCCTGTCTCATGCAGTTGATTCGCCAATTCCGAAAATCTTAAAACCTAACTTGCCGGATGAGACATGCTGTGGTTTCTGAAAGTATGGCATCTAAATAAGGTGTTTGAATTCCATTAGAGGAAGAGGCACACGGAATTGCGAGGCCATTAAGTGCCAAGAGAATGTATTGTGAATGGGACAGATGTAAAGGCGCACGATGTGAGGTCTATTTTTGAGATGTCAGAATCAGTACTGTCCCTTTTAATCTTCAGCGACAGATCAGCCTAGTCCCAAGATTCTCAAAAGCTTACCACAAATTGCCTTTTCCTTGAGGATCAAGGGATTGAGTCTCGAGCCCTCCCCATAGAGATGGCTTGCACAATCAATTTGTGACAATTGGTGGGTTGTGCATTAGAAGGTATCTAACGAACCAAATCTTGCATTTCTGAATGGAATCATGGGATATTTTACTAGTTGGGGCATTTCCTCCTCCTTTCTTTGTTCCTTTCTTGCTTTGTCTGGAGTTATCCTATCTGTTTCCCTTCTTTGCTTCTTTTCACTTAAAAAAAGGAGGTCCAAATTCCCTCAACCGTGTAAAATAGAGATGCACTATAGAAACATGATCTTGATTGGCGGGATAATCCTCCTGATGAAACCCGCTATTTTATTGGGGTGATGACCAGATCCGATAATCAATTCTCCACAATAGCTAGGCACTCTCTCTCCCTGTTCCTGTACATGCACGCTCGTGTGTATGTCGGCATGGCATCATTACGAGATTGCACTCTAAATTGGCAATAAAATGAGTCCTGATTGTATTGCTGATGAACTTGGCCATGTCTATCATGTTCCTCAAATTTTAAATGAATTATTCCTGCCCCCATTTTCTTTTCCGCAAGAATTGATTCTTTCCCCACTCATCTTCCTTTCAAAAGGAATCATTCAGCCAATCCCTGACATTTGCTTCCCCTCTTCTTCCTCACCACGAACTTAAATTCCTCCATTATATACACCAACCCCTTCCCATTTGGCTCTGCATCTGCATAGAGGTACACATTATTGACTTATCACAACCTGTTCCCCTTCGGTGCACGTCTTCTTCACCTTGTAGCATATTTTGCTTCAATGGCATCCAAAAGAATTCTGAAGGAGCTCAAGGACTTGCAAAGAGACCCCCCATCTTCTTGCAGTGCAGGTACAGGAACATTCAGGGACTTGATTGCAACGGGGTCTATGTTCAAAACAATATCTTATTGCTCCCCACCAAAATAAAATAAAAAATTATACAATTGCTTGAGTTGTGTATTTCAGGTCCTGTGGGTGAGGACATGTTTCATTGGCAAGCAACAATAATTGGCCCAAACGATAGTCCTTTTGCTGGTGGAGTCTTCCTTGTGACCATCCATTTCCCACCTGACTATCCTTTCAAGCCTCCAAAGGTGCCAAGATTAGGCCAATTCTTCTTTTCTTGGGTAACTTTTTCAATTCAAACCCAAGAATTTTTTGAATCAGCTCGGGGGGAAACTTTGCAGGTTGCTTTCAAGACCAAGGTGTTCCACCCAAATATCAACAGCAATGGGAATATATGCTTGGACATCCTTAAGGAGCAGTGGAGTCCTGCCCTTACAATCTCCAAGGTATATCCAATATACAGCTGAAGAAGTTGTCCACAACTCACTGATTCCCTGTTAATCCTTAACAAGATACAAGTGATTCATACAGGTATTGTTATCCATATGTTCTCGTTGCTCACGGATCCAAACCCCGATGATCCGCTCGTTCCGGAGATCGCCCACATGTGCAAGGCCGATAAAGTTAAGTACGACTCGACGGCTCGCAGTTGGACCCATAAGTATGCGATGGGTTGAAGTAGATTTACAAGTGCAAGATTTAAACTAAGACCCCATCATGTTCATTACGCTACGACACATTCAATTCATCGCCACCCTCCATCCGAAGAACATATGTTGTCAAGAACTACAAGCTTGTTGTCTGAGGTTGTGTTAATTGTTATTTGCGAATCTATGAAATAAAATTTGGCGTGGAGGCTGTTTCGATTCTTGAACACATCCTCTCCTCTCTCTGCATGCGCTGTTTTACATTACATGTTCAGCAGATACTAATCACTTTCTGGAGATATGATTATGATCATCTCAGTGAGATTCATCAATAACATTGTTGGCTCCATCGAAAAGTCTCCATCAACAACTAGATGGAGGAAGAATTTAATTTGAATCGCTTATGTTACAGTATTGAAATAACAAAACACAACAAACTAAAATTTTAGAACGGTTTGTTGTAATCCAACAAATATTACAAAATATCATAGCTACAAGCGTTTAGTTCAATTTTTTTTCAAATTTCAAGTCACCTTTCCTATTTAGGCCAAAAGCTTTTACCATAGAGGTTTTTTTTTTTTGGGTGTTATTTACAATAGCGGGTTGAGATTTTACAAATTTTATAAATTATCACGAAGTTGGAAGAGTAAATTGAAGTTTTCTTTGGATTGATGAAGTTTGACATATATAAAATTAGGAAATATGCACGTGTTGGCCGCGTGCGCAAGAGAAAATTGCAAAATTGAATTCCAACGCAAATTATTTTAATATCTCGAGCATATTCAATGTCCTCCGAGAATAGGAAGGATTTATGAAAATACCCTTATCAACTAAAAATAGAAAAATAAAATTTGCGATGAGGGTAAAACCAAAAAAAAAAAAAAAATGCTTTTATCTAATTTCAATTTTTTTGTGGTTTATTTTCAGTCGAATGCCTCGGACTTGCTGAACGGGCAAACACGGAAATTTCACAATGAGAACAGGGCTATTTTGGCCATCAAAGGAGTGGACACCAACTTTTTCGCTTCATGCATAATAGAGATTATCTTAATTTTCTTGACATCATCGACTATACAAAAAGAAAAATAAATTGAGGTAATGGGCGCAAACGCTATCTAAAAAAAATAGGCGACTCTCTCTGTTGGTTAAAAAGATCAAAATGTCCTAAATGAGAATAGGCAATTAAGTTAGCTCGGAAATGTTGAAAATAAGATCAAAGATCTTAGAGTCAATTCGGATTGTGATTGATTCTAGTCAATACTAATTAGTACAGTAAATAGAAAATAGTGATTCATATGTATTATTTTTTATATTTTATTCTTTCATTCTCACATTATAAATTGGTCAATGTACTTGTCTACGGAATAAAATACAAGAAAACATTTTCCCAAATTTTATTTTTCTTTTTTTCATGATATCAAAGCCTCATCTTTCTGGCCTGCAACCCTAGAATTGCCATCATTTTTTTTTTTTTTTGATCTATTGCTACAATTCTCTTCTTGCATAACAAACCAGCAAAGCGATTAGGAATTTGTTTTTTTTTTTTTAATAATACCATGGCAAAAGATAAGGGTATAGAAAGTTCCTTAGTAGAGGATTCTTCACTTTAGAACCAAATGCCCACACCTTCTGATCAAATTGAGTCAACTGATCAAGAAAGGCAAGATGACAATGTGAACATAATTTCAACCCCAACTCTAGTGTAGATCCCTAAGCCATCTCAGTGGCGTATGGTCCACTGGTATCCCATCCAAAGCTAGTGGGCCATTGGACCGGGATAGACATAGGTCTAATACCCATATGAATGAGAAAATGTTGTAGGTTTTGGAACTCAACCCACAGAAGAGGACCAATTCCCTTTTTGTACGTGGTGAGTCGGCCCAAACAAATGTGGGTCACAAACTTGGATCTATACTAGGTCAACGAACAGAACCCTACCTAGTCCTCCAACCTTCACTCATGCCGCCTTACCTATTTCCATTCAACAGCAGTGGCCATTTAGAGTTCGGAGATCCGTTATGCACTTCGCCGACGAATGGGCTAGAATTACACCTAATCAACCAATAACTTATTGAACTGGTGAAACTACCATTCTTGGGCACAGGACCTCCGACGAACACTTGTCACCAAGGACAATGAGGGTTTCATGGATGGACTTGTCCCCTTCTCAACGGATGACCAGCTACAGAGGCACTGGTAACGGTGCAACCAACTGGTACACACTTGGATTGGGAACTGTTTGCACCCAATGTCATGGTTGGCCTCCCTCCAATGAAAGATTTGAAGACATTATGGGATAGTATATGAGAAATGTACAAGAAGTCATATTACACAAGATTATTCACACTAACCTAGGCCTTGTTTAAACTAAAATAGGGCAACCTTTTGATGCCACGTGCTTCAATTGGCTTTCAGCGTTGTGGAACGAAATTAAAGCAACTGAAGAAAAATTGGAGGGGCCAAAGGCCACTCTTCAATAGTACTGCGCCATAAGGGAAAAGGAAAAGGCTACAAGATTTTTGCTTACCATTAATGAGTTGTATTTGACATTTTGATTGCAAATCCTTGCGGTGGATTCCTAGCTACCACTCGGGCGAATCTTCCAGTTAACTATACAGGAAGAAATCAGTGAGTTGCCATAATTGGACAAGCTAGGGTTGGTGAGGAATGAGCTTCATAGAGTTCCTATCTAGTTTTGCTTCGATGGAGACGATGACTGACACCATCGAAGGTATTGAAGCACGGGATGACAGTTGAAAGTGAGGAGGGCCTTCGTGGCTGCAGCAACGAGGAAAGAGGAAGACAATCTTAGGTTTTCAAGAATGGGATGGTTGGGATCGTAGATTTGGATCAGACAACAAGGATAAGACTATTGGATCTAATGGTCAAGGGAAGCACATTGAAATGAATGGCTTGGACCAGATCTTTGGAATGGATGGTTAGGATCAATGTGCATGATCGGATGGCCCACAATTGATGATCTCTTTAGCCGAATTGGATGGACGATATTTTGCCACGTGAGCATCAACTTATAGGGGATCCTATGGCACACAAAATGCCATGTTAGTAGGGAAGGTTAGTAGACAAGATTCCAAAATTAAAAATAGACAATGCAAATACTACAAACGTCCACACCGCATTATTGATACATGTTGGAAATTACATCGAAATCCGAATGATAAAGATAGAAAAGAGAAGGAATCTACAATTTACCAGGTCTCTACACAAAGGAGCAATCTGACACCTCATCAAATTATCACCCAAGAAAAATATGAGAATATTGTTCAGGTTTTGAGCTAGCTCAAGAATAATGACATTGGTGCAAGATTCTTAGGTATTTTTCTCTATAAAAGGAATTCACTTTCAATTCATGCATGGATTATCAATTTAGGCGCTAGTAACCGCATAGTTTGCAATGAATATATGTTTTCCCATGTTCACAAAAACACACAATCTCCTGTTATGGCATGTCTTCTAAATGGGAACATTACACATGTTACAAAAATCAATATCATACATCTTGGTTAGAACTTTGTCCTAAAAAATGCTCTATATATTCTAAATTTTGAGTTTAATCTTTTCTCTGTCTCAAAAGTATGTATGGACAATTCTTGTCAAGCCATATTCAATTCGGAAAATTGTATCTTTCAAGACCATTCAACTGGCAAAGTAATAGGCTTAGGTAATGTGGCACAAGGACTTTATTTCTGCATCAACTCCTTAGGAGATTTAGAATTATTAAATAAAAACATTTCTTGTAATGCAATTAGTCGGAATAAAAATTTTCTTTTTCATTAACGATTGGATCACATTGCAAGGTTTCCTTACCCAAAATTTCAAATATGTCCTTTAAATATGTCCTTTAGCTAAACAGTCTTAAGCACCTTTTCGAATTAGCACATCTTGAACAAAAAATCATTTCTCTTTGCTTCATATGGACATTTGGGGTCCCTATCATATCCCCCATTATGATGGATCTCACTTCTTTCTTACAATCGTTGATGACTATATTCATGCCACTTGGTTACATCTTATGCAGTCAAAAGGCCAAACGTTTACTCATTTATCAAATTTTCTTTGCTTAATTAGGAATCGGTTTGGTAAATTTGTACATCAAAACCGTAAAGATAATGGGCATTAATTCTTTACTTTTGATTGTGTAACATTATTGTCTACTCATGGGATACTTCATGAGAGTTCTTGCACTTACACTCCACAACAAAATGAAATTGTTGAACGTAAGCACAAACATCTCTTAGAAGTAGCCTGTGTCCTAAAATACCAAGCTTCTATTCTCAAACAATTTTGGAGAGACTATATGGTCACGGCAACTTATTTGATTAATTGCATGCCAACTCAGATACTTAATGATAAAACTCCATTTGAAATACTTTACAATAGATAGCCAAATAATGGTCATATTAGAGTATTTGGTTGTTTATGTTATGCAACAAATGTGGGTCTTTGGGACAAAATGGATCATCGTGCAACCCAATGTGTCTTTATGGGATATCCTCCCCTTTCGAAGGGATATCGAGTTATGGAGATTTCTATAGGAAATTTCTTTAAAAGCAGGGACATTGTATTTCATGAAGATGTATTTCCCTTCAAAGAGATCCTGCCTTCATCACAAGACACTTTATTAGAAAGCAATCGACCTTTTCTATTTGATGAAAATTTATTATTAGCACCATGATTTCTTATGGCACCAAGACCATCTATGACACTAGAATCTTTGATATCAACACCGATGGCATCTACAAGTCTGGAGATGGAATCACCAGTTTTGTCTGAGGAAATTTCTCCATTCTCTTCAACAATGGATATATTAAGGATTGATCCCAAATCATCAATAGTTCCTGAATATATGGTTGAACAGCCCTCACATTCTGGATGATAGACTTGCCCACCTATGTGGACTAAAGACTAAATGTTATGCTACAAGTTCTTCAAGTACATAATATCTCGTTTCCTCATACGTATCCTTTAGCCGATTATCGCCGGAACATATATGTTGTATTAGTCAAATATAAGAAGAACATAAACCATCTTTGTTTGCCAAGGAAGAAAAAAATCCTAGGTGGCAACATGCAATGGATTTAGAACTTGCTACACTCATGGAGAATCATACTTGGGATGTTGTCCCATTACCATCTCATTGGAAGTTGATCGGATGCAAATGGGTATACAAGATCAAGTTCAAAGTAGATGGTTTTATTGAACGCTACAAGGTTCAATTGGTAGCCAAAGGCTTCACCCAAAAAGAAGGCTTTGATTATCATGAAACCTTCTCTCTAGTAGCAAAAGAAGTTATGGTACGTTCCTTCTTATCTGTTGCAGCTATACGCAATTGGTCCTTACATCAAATTGATGTACACAATGCTTTTCTTCATGATGATCTTGATGAAGAAATTTATATGGATCTTTCTCAAGGATTATGTAGATAAGGGGAGTATCGAGTATGTCACCTTCGCAAATCCTTGTATGGACTAAAGCGGGTGTCTAGACAATGGTATGCCAAGTTCACTACTGCATTAAAGCCTCGTTTGGTTCAGCATTTGGAAGGGGCTTTTGGGTTCTAAAGGGGTTTGGCCAAATGCAAACGTGTTTGGTTTAATTGTTTAGACGACTTTGGCAAAATGCAATTACATCTCCAAATGGCTCTAAGGACGTTTAGCCTAAATTAGCTCATGAGGTACTTTGGAAAGTTGCATCTTCAGAATGCAAGTCCCTTCCCATGGATACTGTTCATCTCCTCCGAAGAAATGAACGGAGGAGTTCCTCATGCTGGCAACCGCTCCCCAGAGGCCACGGCCACCCAACGACCACTATCTAAGGCCCGGCGAATTTGTCTGACGGTGGCTAGATTTAAAAAAAAATAAAAATTAAACCCTTTTTTTTATATATATAAAACTTAGTAAAAGTCCTTTGCAAAATATAGTTTTTACCAAACGGCATTCAAGTCAAAGTCGTTTCGCAATGTACTTTAAAATTACAATTTATCAAACGCTATTTGTGTTTCCAAAAACCCCTTTAGCCCAAGGTATTTGCATTTTTCCAATGACATTTGCCCAAAGCCGAACTAAACGGAGCCTAAGTAATGCAAGTTTTCGGCATTCTAAGCATAATTATGTTCTATTTACACAGATTGTGGGGAACTCATCGATTTATTTGCTAATATATGTTGACGATATACTGGTTATGGGAAATAATGATTCTCATGTTGCAAGATCAGAGGAATATTTGCGCTCCACTTTCCACATCAAGGATTTGGAACTTCCCAAATACTTCCTGGAAATTGAGATTGCCTAATATAATAAAGGAATCTCCCTTAGTTAGAGAAAATTTATCCTGAAAATCATTTCTGAAGTAGGGTTATCAAGTTGCAAGCTAGCAATAGTCCCCATTGAACAAAATGTCAAGTTGACGACAAATGAGTACGATCTCAATTCATCTTCACCTAGCAAGGATTCATTACTCAGGGATCCGTCAAGATATTGGCAACTTGTTGGAAAGTTAATATGTCTTACCATGACAAGACTTGATATATGTTGTGTAGTGCAAATGCTCAACCAATTTATGCACATGCCAAAAAAGTCACATATAAATGCAACCTTGAAAGTTGTGAAATATTTGAAGGGATGTCCAAGACTCGGCATATTTCTATCTCGAGAGTGTAATATGAAGATGACATAATTTTGCAACACGGAGTATTTCACTTGCCCAATGACTATGAGATCTATCACTGGTTTTTGTATAAAATTGGGAAAGTCATTGATTTCGTGAAAGACAAAAAAACAATCTACCATGTCATTATCATAAGCCGAATCAAAATGTTGAACTATGGCGAAAACTACCTATGAAATAGTTTGGATACAAGGACTACTTTCAAACCTAGGAGTACAGGTCAGTGGACCAAGTGAATTGTTATGTGATAATGATGATGCACTTAAATTAGTAGCCAATCTAGTTTTTCATGAGAACAAAACGCATAAAAGTTGATTGTCATTTCACTTGGGACAAAATCAAGAAATGAGTTCTCATGACAAAGGGAATTGGAACAGTGGAACAACCTATAAATTTCTTCAGTAAATCTTTATGCCAGAGACAACACAAGTTCCTATTAAGGAAGCTTGGTGTCCTTGACATATATAGGCCACCAGGTTGAGGGGGAATATTAGAAATAAGATTGAAGATCTTAGAGTTGATTCTAATTGTGATTGATTCTAGCCGATTCTGATTAGTACAGTAAACAGGAAATGGTGATTCATATATATTAATTTTCCTATTTTATTCTTTCATTCTTACATTACAAATTGGTCAATGTACTTGTATACAATATAGAATATAGGAAAACATTTTCCCAAAATTCCATTTCTTTTTCTGTCAAGAAAGGTAAGTAAATTGGGATCTACCTTATTGACACCATCTTCATCCTCAAACCCAACGTGCACTTTTTCTTTGGGCATCTAAACCCTCTAACTAGTGTTGTACTCTGTGGATCCTCGGTGGTTAGAGGGTTCCCCGTCACAGAGCAAGAGCCCGAGTACTCCATTGAGGGTTGCCCCGCCTATCCAACGAATATATCGTCGACGGGCTAATAGAATTACGTTCCTTATTTTTACGTGCTGGTGTCCGCATGCCTCAACCCCAAAATCCCTTATATATGTCTTCCCCAAGAGGAGGGAATACTCTTTAGATGTTTAATATTAGAGGGATGTCAAGGTCCGCACGAGACCTCCAACGAAGTAGTTTAAGGTCATACTTAGGACCGATACAATTTTATGTCATGATCGGGAACATTTCTAGGCTAACAAGTGACTAGCATTCATTGCGAAGATTTTCTTTAGTCAAATAAGCCATCCTAAAGTCATCTCGAACCGTGAATAATGAAAATGCCCTTTGACGATAAACTCTAATATTAAACAAAACTAGAAGACAACAAGAAAGTTTTCACGCTTTATTAGCAAGAAGATCTTCATCCCCGAACCCAGAGAACGTCTTGCAATTGACAACATCTTCATCCTCGAACCCAAAGAAAAAGTACACAAGAAAACACAAGATCTTCTTGCGAATAAAGCCTGAAAAGTTTCTTGCTGTCTTTTAAGTTTTGTTTAATTTGGAGCTTATCTTTAATGGGCATTTTCTTTATTCACGATTCGAAATTATTCTACAATGGCTTGTTTGACTAAAGAAAAGCTTCGCGATGAATATTGATCACGTGTTAGACTCGAAATGTTTCCCATCATAACGTAAGGTCGCTCGATCAAGATGACGTTTAGCTAAACCATTTAATTGCGGATCTTCAGGATCTGAACCGCTATTCAGTGATGGCAACAAAGTCAGTTTCGGCGTCAAAATTCCGTCGCCAGAAGTTTATGCGACCAAGCTATTCCAACCAACATCCGTGGACAAAAACTTGGGCTGCCAAAACTGGGAAAAAAAGTGTCAGAAAAGTTATAACATTATTGTATTTGACAAATTAGTCATAAATCTCTTAATTTTGTCAATTTTGTCCTAAACTTTTGAACTAGTGCCAATTTAGTCCTTTCAGCTAAATTTTGCTAGATATTATTGAGAGGTCGATGTTGGCCGATCTACATGGCATGACCGACTCTAACATGGACAATTTTTTAACAATATCTTTATTTTTTAATTTATTTTTTAAATTTTTCTGATTTTTTTTCTTTTTTCTTTCTTTGTGTCCATTTCTTTTTCCTTTCGCTGGTGACCTACCACTAACCATGGCAAGGGCGCGATGGCCTTGCCTAGGTGAGGGTTGTCGTCGCCTGGCCGAGTAGACGAGGGCAAGCCCCAGCCAGGGCTCCTCTTGCCAAATTTGGCGAGGCTGACCCTAGCTTGGGCAAAGGCTAGCTTTGCCCAATCTGATGAGGGGAACCCTCGTTGGGCTGGGTGAGGGGTGAGGCCAACCCTTGTCCAAGCAAAGGCATCACCTTCACCCAAGTGACGCTCAATCAAGCCTCACTTGTGGGGAGTGATGGCGACCCTTGCCCAAGTGAGGCTAGCCCACCCTTGCCATGGCCAATGGCCTATCATTGGCAAAAGGAACAAGAAAGTGAAAAAAAGGATTAAAAATATATTAAAATATTATTAAGAATTGTTCACATTAACAATGATTGTACCACGTAGGTTGGCCGGTGTCCATATTAGTAATATCGAGCCAAAATTATTGGAAAGACTGAATTGACATTACGTCAAAAGATTTAAAATTAAATTGACATATATACAATAGATTTGAGACTTTTTAGACACTTTTCTCTCGAGCGACCAATGAAATTCTCAATCATTAAAGGCAATTTCGTAACGCCAATATTCATTTCGTTCTTAATTTGATTGATTAGCATGAAGAGATTGAATGATGTGCAAATCCAAAACGGGTTGGACTCATCGTCCGGATGCCGTCGGCCAAACCCTTGGAAACCTGCACGGCAAGAATCAAAGTTGGCTTTTTTCTCTAGGGAACTTCATGAAGCGTAAGCCCTAGGGAACTCAACGATGCTTAAGTTAGAGAATGCGTGCGGACGAAGGAGGAGGAAGGGGGAGGCGATGAAGAACGCGAATTAGCTCTATTCACAATTGTCCATGACTTGCCTTGTGGGTAGGGTTAGTCCTCTCCTTAGCCGTGCAAAATGATCGTAGCAAAAGCACGCTATTCTCTCAAGACTTTTGGGGCATTATCATTCATTCTCCTTCTAGACTTTTGGGACGAAATTTATGGGCATTAGCTCTTGGTCTAAGCTTTTGCAAAGTCCAAGAGTAATTTGGGTACGGCAATTGAGTCGACTTTTTGCTTTCTGACCCGAGACTTTTGCTAATTTAGCGGAACTAGCACTTTGACTTTCATTCGTTTCGAGGAGGTTGAGATTCTTCAATATATTCGACATATTAACTAGTAGAATTGCGCACATAACTTTTCTATAACTTTTCGAAGCTTAAATTGTAGTTCTTATTCTCGGATTTCTAGAGGGAAAGTGAAATGTGGAACATAGAATATCCGAATAGAGTAAAGCTAATAGAAGTGATATGAAACCCTTCTCATACATTGCCAAGTGACATAGCTTTCTTTCACATTAATAAACCCCTTTGGCTAAAAAAAACAAAAAAGAAAAAAAAATTACACAATTTCTCTTTCTATTTCCTTTTTTTTTTTTTTAATAAGACTAAGGCACCAAGGCTATTTGCTCTCTTTTATTAGAACAGTCTAACAGATGGGTTGGGTCGGTTCAAAAATAGATCAATCCAAATAGACCAATTTAACCAGTTTAAATTCAATATAGATCTAGTAACTCATATTTGACTTGACCTATACTCAACACACATTCAACTTGACTGAATACTAAATATACTTTTATATTTAACCAAATCTATGAAAAATTATACTCAAACTAAGATGAAAGTGCAGAATGAATGAGCGCGAGATCAAGCGAAGATAATAAAGAACGAAGAGAGAGTCATAGAGGTCATTGGGTCCAAATAAGTTGTAAATCCATTTGTGACCCATTTAACACTATTATTATGTTCAAACTCATTTATAATCTATTTACTTAATATAACTAACATGTTTATGACAACATTTAACACTCATATGAATTAAGAAAATTACTATCTTGACTGGTCCATCTCTTGTAATGAAAGGTCAATGCGTGTGCATCTCTCAAACTTCCTTGCTTCGTCGGCACCGGCATGAAATTCGTGGCTTGTCGCGCCTCTGTCGATCTAGACTTGTCTTTAATTACATGGAGTCACGCATTCACATGCGAGAGCACGGAGCGATCAGTTTTCAAAGGCCTTGAAATTTCTGACAATGCATCAGTAAGCATATCCACATCAACTTTATTCACGCACCAACGCCAGACAAAGACCCCATCGGTACGCATGCACCGCATCGATCAGCGCCATGCATGAACATACGCACAGTCTCGCGAAAATTCAAACCCCGACGTGTTGTTTTCTATTATATTCATTGTCGAACGATTGGCGTGCCCGATACGATGATGGTTTATAGGAGACTGGCGTGTCTTAGTTAGGTTTTAGGAAACGCGGGAATTGTTTATAGTCTACATCTCAGCTGCACACATTTAAAGATCTGAATATTATTCGTTATTTCAGATTTCTTACAACCACCGAGCGCATTGAACGGAGCCCTATCACAACAGTTGATTAATTATGCGAGTCTGATGTTGGAGGTACCAATTAGTCTCACGAGAACAACGATCGTGATGTCATTTGGGCCTTAGACATCGGATCTAGAATAGAGTTTTTCCGATCATGTCCCTATTTGAGTGGTACGCATTAAGAATGATTGCGACTAATACAAGTTTATATTTTCCCCTGTCCCTGAATGACGAAACATATTTTCTATTAGATGATTTCAAGTTATGAACATCACGCGTTTAACTGATTACAGGTAAGGTGATGTCTATGTTAATCTGTGCCATTGCCTTTGGAAGTGAGTTTCCGGGAAGGCAGAGCAAGTCAAAAAGATCTTTTTATAAAGGCAGGCGTTCTGGGGTGGCTTTTTCATTGAAGGAAAAGGAAAACGTTAAACTGGAAATACAAGCCTAACGAGACAAAAACCAAAGCAACGCTCGACGCACTGCAAAGAAGATAACGTGACTCGCCGACATGGGCCGACTGGTGAAAAGCAGACTAAGCATGCCTTGCACCCAGTCGAAGTAGGTAATCGCACGGGAAGCAAATCCGAACCTTTTTTTTATTTTCTCTCTTCTATTGTTTTTGCACTTTTGTTATTATTTACGGGGAAATTAATATTTGAAGATCACACCAGACAACGACACAGTTCACATGACTTGGGTATATTAGCACCAAGTAGCATAATTGACTATTTGTTAGAGTTTTATTTGTTAAAACAAAATGAGTGCCTTTTTTCTTTGTCCCACATAAAAAAAGTAGGAGGAAGTGGGCCAATTTAAAAATGTGGGATTTCCTTTTCATAGTTAAAGGAATGATTGAGTGGGGCTAGACTCATCATACCTGCGTGCGGGTGCGCGATTATTTGGCGCACTTAGCACGCCTGCGCGCCCACGGTTTAATTAGCACTAATCCCTTTATTTTATTTTTATTTTTTATGTTATTAAGTTATAATAAATTCAAAGGTTGCCTTTTATTTTCAGAATTTCGAAAAAAAAAATGAAAAAAATGAAATATCGAAATTTTATTTTTAAAAAAAAAATTCTGAATTTTGTTTGTGTCTTTTCAAGACAACCTTTGGAAAATTACTTATTCGGTTTCAACTTTTCCCAAAAGGTTGCAATTATTCGTTTTTCGACTTTCTTTGAAGAGTCGCATTTGTTTATCCGAACAATTTTTCTAAATGACGTGTTTGTTCATTCTTTGGCAAGTTCACGAAGAGTTGCAAGACCGTTTCATATATACTTGTCAATTTTCAGAAGAAAAAAAGTGTGGTCATTTTTTGAGTCTTCTTTCTAAAAAAAACTGCAGCCAATTTTTCGGTTGTTTCCTATAGAGACCCTGGAGAAATACTAGAATTGCTATATAATATTCTCATCTGAGACTTTGTTGTATCCTGGAGGATTTTTGCCAGTGACCATTAACAACGTTGTGGGACAAATAAATCCTTAAAATTGTTGGAAAAAATATGGTTTCGAAATGGGTTGAACAATGAAATCGGATCGAGTAAAACAACTCGAACTTTGAGGTGTGATATCACTTTCATTTCCAAGAAGAAGAACAAAACCCTCCAATTGTTCCATGTAAATCTCCTCATTTTTAAGTCTCCATTTAAGAAAGCAGTCTTGACATCCATATTTCGAAACCATATTTTTCCAACACTATCTCTACTTCGGTTTCTTTTAAGGTACGTATCTTGTCCTGAAGAAGTCAAGCACTGAGAATCCTCTGAAAGATATTATAACATTTCAAATATAAAGCATCGTTTGGTTTGCGGAATGGAATAAGGCAAGAACGGAATAGGTACTTTATGGGAATTGAATCGAGCGGGACTAGGAATGAGTATCAATTCTTCAGCTTAGTTTGCACGATGGAAGTGCTATCGCAAGACTATGCCCTTGTTTGGTTGGCTAGAATTGCCTTAGAAATAAGTTAAAATTAGTTTAAAAAATACCCACTATACTCTTTAACAAGATAGGTCACGTGAGTCTAACATATGCCTTCAACAGCTAAGATGGAATGGAACCACATGGTCCTAGTGTATACAAAAGATTTTTCCACCTCTCGAGTGCGATCAAGCCGTATCTTTAAACTAATATTGGTTCACGATAAAATTCTTTGTTTCTTTTGCTAGTACAAATGGTAAGATTTAGAAAGATATTCAGTGAGTGCATGTGAAGAATATTTACGTTTTATAAATCAGCCAACAAACTGACAAAACATGATACGTAATCCACGGCACTGCCACATACATCTGCTCATCTACCCGCAATCGTGCTGACACTCCCTCTATAAAAACCCTCAATAATAATAGGAAGGGATTGAAAGCATAGCGACAAGCCTGTGGGGCGCCATCCCATGGACCGTCGATTTATGGATTTTTTTCATGGAACACAATGCACGTCTGCACGATCACCATGTGACCTGGTCTCTCTCCGAGATAACGATGGAATCGAAAGATTTCTTTTTTGTACTCCACTCCACTCCACATTCGTCGGTCCTCAGTGTAATTTCATTGCTTGCGGTGGCGGACAAGTTCCAGATCAGTACAAGCAGATGAGGACTTGCCGCCCCAAGCGAGGACAAAGCAGGGGACAGACTAGGCAACTAAAAGTCTTGTGAACATAAAGACGCACGTACGACTTTTCCTCTCATTAACTAGATCGGACAGTCCCCAAAGATGAAGGTGAAATCGGGGGATCTGTCCTTCTTTTCTTCCTTTTCCATTTTGGCCTTTTTCATTTGGGCATCTTTTCTTGTTTTTTTTCAGCTGTGGCTCCATTATGTGCCGCTGCCCAGCGATTCAGGGCATTGAAACGGTCCATTGAAGTCGCTGTCACGGACATCAGGTCAGACTTTCATAGCGGGGGGACTCTAGAGAGGATTAGATTATTATTCACGTTTTACGCGCCTAGGTGCTCTCGTAATTCTACGCACTGACCTCTCTCTCTTATATAAACCCCCCGTCTCGTCTTTATCAGCAAGCCGACCCTGAAGCATTGCACACGGCAGAATCTTGAGCAGGAGCATGCCCACTTTCTCCTCGGAAAGATGATTATGCCATTTACCATGACATCTGACATAAAGAAAGAGTATATGTACCTGCCCTGCTGAGGAATTCAGTATTCCAATTATCTTTTTCTGACGATAAAAGAATATTATTTTTGAAGTACGGACAGCCCCGTTTGCAGTGTTAGAAAGATATCTTTAGTTATACTTTTAACTTGCAGTTCGTAAGAACCAAAAATCATCAGGTGATCCAATAATTTAATAAGTCATCGCCTTTCTCAGATATTTAGATATATGTGTCGGGGTCCGCACCCCGTATGTCCTCGTGGTGTGGAGCACAATAATTTGATCCTGGTCTGATAACTCCATTGTCAATTTGCGGAGTACGAGCAGCAAGAAGCCCCTCAGTAGCAAAAGATTATTCAATCGGATTGAAGAGGCCAAGGCACTGAGGCAGCAACACGGGCACAAACGCATCGAGAACAGCAAAACGCCGATGGATAGATAGCTCTGGCCAATAGCGGGGGAGGGTGGTCAAGAGGCTCGACGAGTCGTATGCATGCAATGCTGCATAACCCCAATACTAACTGCACTGTTGGGAAGCGGGAAAGGTCTCAGAAGTTGCGTCCACATCCACTTTTTCTCGCCCAAAAAACTAAAGAACAAAGACAAGCTGTGGTGGTACAGAGAGAGAGAGAGAGAGAGAGAGAGAGAGAGTCTTCGAGCATAATAATAATGAATGCACTTTAGGGGGGGTGGTGGTGGATTGGATTCTTGGCCCTATCCATCGAGGACTTTAATAATGCCCCCACGCAGAGTCCCGCGTCTAGAGGCTTTTCTTTTTTCATCTTTCAGTCAATGGGGACAGACCGGAGAGGCGTCGATGTTGATATTGATGTTGAGTGGGCTATGGTGTTTGAGCGTTGGTATGTGTTCACATGGAAAACACCCGCACAGACGCCCCATTCGTCTTTCTCGGGCAGATGATGATGAACCGTCCCAAGCGGAAAAGGACAGACTCTTTTTTCTTGAGAGGTCTTCATGCCCTGTGTGGGCATCACATGGCCCACCACCACCCACCCCCACCACCCCTCTCTCTCCCAAGTCTCTTTCCTCGCTTGCTTCTTTTCCGGTGCCAATGGAAGAAACTCTTGGTTTTGTTTTTTTCCACGACACATGTCATTCGTTACTTTTATGTGTGAACCTAGCATTATCTTAAACATTGTCGGCTCGAACTAATTTCAATTTAACGGGGCATGACAACTATGTGGTGGCTGTAGTTTGTCCACGACGGCCGTTGCGCTATGGTAGGGGCCAGCAAAATGATGTTTCGCACAATTAACGTAGGGAGGGAGGGAGGGAGGGAATAAATTTATGAGGGTGCATCTCCCACTATTGAGCATGTGATGATATTGCCTTTAAAATTACGATCCTAAATTGAGGAGTCCCAACCGTTGGAAATCTTGGTGTTATACACCAATTGACAACGTTGTCTATAAAAGGATAATTATTTGGAAAATGGGTGCAAATCTGACATCGACTTGCACCGTTGATATATGGTGAAAAGATTTTGTTGGAAGGAAGTTTCTAGATTGATAAAGTATTAAACTTACAATGGAAGGGACTACTAAAGAGGTGGATGGTTGTGCTAACTTTGCATTGTGGAGAGATGTTGGAGGTGGCAACTAAGTAGCTATCAACGCGAATTGGAGAGTGAATTTCATAGGAAACTACCTTTAAAGCGATAGCTTCTAGTATATTTGGAAAGAAGTTTCTAGATTGATGAATTATTAACTTACAAATGGAAGGGAGTCCTAAAGATGTGGGTGGCTGTGGTCACATTGCATTGTGGAGCAACGTTGTTGGAGGTGGCAACTGAGTAGCTATCGAAGTGGGGAAAGCAAGGGAAATTCATCAGTAGTGGAGGTAGCATAGATGGCAATAGGCACCAATAGCATTGATGATGACAAGGGAATTGGGTCGAAAATGAATGATAGAGGTTGAGATCGTTGGCTACATGAACTTCAAAAGATGACTTTGCTTTTTGAAAAGAAGCGAATCACTTAGGTTTTTTCATAGTAGAGGTTGCATTGGTGATAATAGTCACAAAGCTAGTTGGGAAATGAGCGATAGAGATTGAACTTATAGGTTAAGTGGATTTGGTAGACAACTTTTACTTATTAAGAGGACAACGGAATATGCTCAGTTATTATTTAAAGTTTAAATTTTGTCAATAAATTGTGAGGAGGTTTTCTCTTCATATCTCTTTAATTTGTAAAAGCATTAACGCTGCACAGTACTAGCACCAAAAGTGGGAGGAAGCCTGTGAATTTTATGAGAGGAGAAGTGGCGATTCTAGTAAACTCAAATGTCGGCATCCAATTATGGAGAGTTTTAATGCTTTGATTGCCAAAATAGAAAAGTTAAATGTTGAAGTTTCTGAGTGGAGAAGCATATATGCCCAAAACTGCTCCAAATGAATAAATTAAAGGGCTTACTTATCGTAAGAGGGCTAGAAAGATTAACGAATAGAATCATATGACATGGGAATCCTAATATAGGGGCATCAATAGTGACCAAGTGATCGAGTGTTGAGAGGACACGGGCTAGTGATTGCTTACTATGTGTAATGAGGATGCCAATGAGGAGTTATCACTCAGTAGTCATGTTGACATAGGTGAAAAAATTATCCAAAAAATCGTGCACTTATTACATGACATGCTAAGCCTCTTAAAAACTTTCAATTTTTCCCCCTAATTAGTAACACTTCTCCTTGAAATCTTCTTTCCGTGGACTTTAGTTGTTGTGGGCGTGGATCTCCGAATCCGGCTGACATCGGACAAATTCCCCTCCGTGATTCCAGATCCATGATGCATCACTATTGCTTACCGTCCAAATTGGGTCCTGCCCCAACCCTACTAGCACCGGGACTCGTTTGACCATTTAGCCAGAGTGCATCAAGTTTCACATCACATCACATCACATCGCATTTGCATTATAGTATGCAATCTCCAGCTCCAATCTCTCTTTTTCTTTTTCCCCCCTTCATTTCTCGATGTCATCTTTGGTGGGCAGCTTCCTACTTTGCTTTGCTTAGTTTAGGGTTTGATGCGTCGTAGGGCTATGTGCGCGCTTGTCCCACCGAGATTTTGTTTTGACATATTTGGGGATTGACGTAGATTCTCGTGATGACTGTTGATGTGATCCGACCTTGTACTAACTAGGATGATTATTCAAAGTTCGGAGGTAGACATTGAAGCGATAGGCTTACGTCCTTGAAGAGCAAGATTTGAAGTTAGGCAAGTTTGGAAACGACCCGGCTGCGATGATGGAACCTAATGCTATTGTACGTCCCACATGCTTTCCCTGTTTATGTTTTGTATTTACTTTATATTGAGAGAGAATGCCCTTTTCATATCTTTATCGTCTAGCAATTACTTGCTACGGAAAGGTTTTGAACTTAACAAAAAGTGTAGGCGGGTGTTGTGGTCTAGAAGGACCAATTTAGGGTTTGAAACTTAGAGAGGTTTCTTCCGTAAAATTTGCGATTAGAAATTGGACCGGTCTATATCAAGATCTATTTGAGAGCCCCACTCTTTATTTTATGATATTTCGCTTGTGAGATTTGAGTTGTTTGAGGTAATTAAAGCCTACCCTAATTTATACAAAGGAGCAAAAGCTGAGTTATCAAAAGCAAATTGGGTCTAAATCGACTAAACTACATATATATATATATATATATATATATATATATATATATTGAGTTGTTTGAGGTAATTAAAGCCTACCTTAATTTATTACAAAGGAGCAAAACTTAAGTTATCAAAAAACTACTTTGGATTCTGCGCCAGGTGCCACCCCTTCCAACACTGGAAGGGGAGGTCGAAGGGGAGGGATAAATGGGGACACCTTTCGGGAGTGAGTTTACGCGCTTACGCTTAAGTGAAAGAGATTTCGACTCCCACGCCTCTACAAGAAAAGTGAGTGTAGAGTAGGAATAGAATAGGACAAAAAAAAAAAAAAAAAAAGTTATCAAAAGCAAATTGGGTCTAAATCGACTAAATTACATACATACATACATATATATATATATATATATATAAATTACATATATATATATATATATAAAGCAAAAATGTTGCCAAAAAGTGTGACTAAACTAATGAATCTTAAGTCCAAAACGGACTTTGCCACCTTTAAGTATTGGCAAAACGTTGTAGTATTTTTTTGGCTAGACATTCCAATGAATACTTACGAAGACTTAATTTCTTCATCCCTCTGTTAGGCTATATAACAAACGAGTGGTCAGTGTGACCAATTTTCATCCATTAGAATTATTTTGAACACAATCCGACAACATTTTTTCGAGAAAGGAGATTGAAAACCGATTCCAAGGCCGTTCATCTGGTCCTAATAAATTGAACTGACGGTTCAAGACTGGAATCTAAAATCAAACTAGCTTGAAGCAAATCCCGAGTTTCTAGAAAGTTGGAACCAAACCGATTCTCCCACCACAACTTATTGTGCTCAATTCTAGTCAATTCACTAGCCCAACCTGAAACGATGGTCCTTCCCTAAAGAAGTTCCCTCAGGTATGCATGCCTATTGATTACCACAACTTCTTCATAAGATAGACTTAAATGGAAAGGACCCCTAATGGCCTCTTCAGTCTATCTAATCCTGCTCTAAGTAATCTTTGGCTACGGAAAATTAGGTTAATGAAGGTTTCATTCCTCAAATGACGGACGTTTCTGTCAAGGATTTGAATTTAATGCATTATTGCCGCGGACAATTCAATCTTGACGACTTGATTGCACGCATGAGCAAGCTGCTTCAAATGATATCCCTCGAGGACCCACGAGTCCAATCTCAAGCATCATAAAATATCCTTTTTATTGAGTCTTTTGAATTAATTATATCACATGGCTAGAAACAGTCGAGTCCTCATACATCAATTCATGACGCTACGAGTACGCTAAGAAGACGACACCCATATTTGAAGGGCATTCTAAATAATTGTCAATTTTGACTTGGTACGGCAAGTATGAACTTGATTTATTAATATTTTTCTCCGTCCTATTCAGCAAACGGATTCCCCATATGATACTCCACGCTCCACATGGCTTACTCTCATTTAAATTATTCATGCAAATGTTGTAGATTATTGATATTATTTCTATTGTCGTTATCATCACGTAAGTTTAAGCTATTACTAAAAAAATTGACCCGCATGTAAGTAGGTGAAAAAGATGGGGAAAAGGGAATAAATAGAAGGAAGAGAAAGTGTCATTTGAATTACTTTAGGAAATGAACATGAAATATTATAAGATGGAAAAAGGAAACTTAAAATTTACATTTAGAATAAATGAGATGTTTACGTAATAACATGAATATTATGTTAGCCTTTGTAAATTACTATTTAATCTATAATTTATACTCTGCGGTTATTAGTCATGTGATACCAACCATGGAAATCATTATACGTTTTGGGGTATGTTGAAATCACCTCAATTTCGTGTTTATATATATATTACAAAGATATCAAAATACGCCTCCCCCCCCCCCCCTTTTTTTATCCCTAATCAAGATTCAGAATAAGAATTAGATAGGACTGACGACTGTGGGAAACGAATTATATTCCTGTCATACCCAATTTATGCAGCATGGGGGACTATCACATTTGATGGAGATTAACCGGGGTGTTCAAAGAGCCCCAGACACCGATTGATTTCAAAATAAATAAAAAATCTGAAATGGATTGACGTTGCTATAATGTGAAATATTATTTTACCATTAATGAGACCGGTTCAACAAAAGCTTTTTTAATTTCCTTAATTGGAACGTATTCTTTTGGGATGAATGCAATCAATTTCCAATCATATATTTGATTTAATTGACAAATATATATGTCTAATACATGTGATTGCTCTTCAACCATTAATGACTGGATCAAATTCCTTAAACTGAGGGGGTCTTTAGGAAGACCAAAATCGATTCAATGATCTCAGTAGACAAGTAATTCTCTAACTTGGTTGCGTGATACGTTACAGCTATCTAGAACAAAGAAATTCAATCGAGGAAAAAAGAGTCAAAAAACAGAAAGTAGCCTCAGAGAGATTTTAAGGTCTTGACTAGGAATTTCGGGATCGTTATGTATTGATTTTTCTTTTAATCGATAGTCTATTTATATCTTGATTTATTGATAGTCATTATGGTGATTTCCTGGTGGTTCTCGAATATTTAATCGCCCGACAATTACTAGAAATATTAGGGTTTCGAAAGCAACTCTGGAAATTTCTGTCAAGAGTTTCCAAATCTCAATACGCGTTGGATATTTTCCAAATATCGGAACATGATCATTTGTTGATGAATCAAATATTTCATAAGTTACCAGAAATTATCTTTTGTTAGAAAGAAATCATCTTATGTAGAATTTATTAAATAAAAGTTGCGAAAAGTTTTTGGGACTAATATGCAGAAACGACATAATTTTAAGACTCATCAAAAGTTGTTATCACCATCCATCATTTTTCAAATATCTGCAAGTTTATTTTGAAAAATGGGTAAAAATTAACCACAAAAAAAAAAAAAAATCATCCTTAACTGTTCCCTAAATTAGTTCTTGAACATCTCTAGTTTCAAAATATATTCTTTACACCCTCCAATTTCAAGAAAGGATATTTTGAATCCTAATTTCGCGGGACTCACACTTTGACTTTCACTTTTAATTGGAATGATTCCAATTTGTGATTGTTTTACTTTTGCAGAAGTAGGCTTTTATTTAGCCCAAATAGTTGTCATCTTTCATAATTAATTGCGCGTTCCTAATTCCTAGAAATTACTTCGCATATAAGATCTCGATTTTTCTTCTCTCTTGATTTTTTCTTCCTGGGAAACTCGAGATCCCACCCGAGGATGAATATTGTGATCAAAGTCTCTGGATTTTAGACCCACTCGACATAGATCTTAACCATATTGATAGAGATACCCAAATGCACGCATATCTCACGAGAACAATAGTAAAATGGCAACATCAATTGCAATCTACAAGCTATATAGGTATCTCAAAATTAAGGGTGTCCAGCGATATTACGGTCCACACCATCATAAAATCGATTGACATATTGGGCAAGCTTATGATCCATTCGAAGCGGCCGTTGAATTGAAAATCAAAGCTCCCTCATCGTGCAAGCTGAGATTTATTGAATAGTTGAAATCTGCTGCATTTTTAATTCGACAGTCCATAAGGGAAATACGTATCACCTTGAGATTTTACCCTATATTAGCTTAATTTATTTCTCTTCATTGGAGGGTTGGCTTGAGCTAAATTAGCTTCAATGATCTACCAAGTGGGATAACCGCGGATCCAGCCTGCCTAGGACTTACACCACCCTAATAACAACTTCTAATTTTATTTTATTTTTTACCAAAAGAGAGAAACGAATCCCTCTATTTTTGTCCTGCCAAGAAAAGGGGAGAATCCCTAGTTCTCCGACGCGAAAGAGAAAGCTCAGACGCAAAGAGGGCAGGAATTGAAAAGCTTGCCCACCCTAATTTTCAGCCTCACCTTCAAAAGAGCAAACTGACAAAATCTCTCTCTCTCTCTCTTCCCTGCTTAAAATATGAAATCTGACTCATTCCCATGCTGATATATCTCAACCTTCCAAGCGTCCCTCTCGCCCCCACTTGGAATTGAATTCCTTGCTTTTCTCACTTGCCATGTCATGTGAATCAACCAACAAGATCAAGAAAAGCTCTGTCAGTTCCCCCTCTCTCTCTCTCTCTCTCTCTCTCTCTCTGAACAGAAACCCTCTTGACCCGATAGTTCAGTCACAAAATCTGCATGTGTACGTTGCTGCTTACCGCGTCCCGAAGGCTCTTCCCCATCCTCTATCTTTAACGCTCATTCAAGCCAGGCCATCATTATTAATAGACCGTGCCAGAGAGAGAGAGAGAGAGAGAGATCCGAGCAGCCCTTTTCCAAGTTTTTCAGTTACTAAGGACACCCCCCCCCCCCCCCCACTGCCTTTTTAATTAATTCCATACGAGTTGATTAATGAAAACCCAGGTCACCCTCCTCCCCTGAGTCTTCTCTCTCTCTCTCTCTCTCTCTCTATATAACGTTCCATCCGCCCTTAGGCTCCTCCATATGCCCCCTCGAATCCTAGCACAAACCCAACAGAGGAGGAGAAACAGAGAGTGTTCTTGAAAAAGCTCTCTCGAAGGAGATCGACGCAGAGGGTGTTCGGGTTTGAAGCAAGATCGGTTGCGAGAAGGCTTTTTGGGGAAGTGGGTATCGGTGTAATTGGCGTGGTGTCGTTACAGGAGAGAGAAATGGCCATTCAAGCGCAGCTGTATCGTGGGAACAACGTTGCCGCTGGGTTGCCGGCATGGGGCTCCTCTCAAGGTTATGCTGTTGCGGCCAGCCACAGTGGTTGTGGATACGACAATGGCTTTTTCGGGATGAAACAGAGGGAGCAGCAGCAATTGCAATTGGAGCTGTTCTTGCAGCAGCAGCTGCAGTGTCATGACCAGAGGAGCGATGAGAACTGGTGCTTTGACAATACCTCGTTCGTGACTGCCCCTGAAGACGGTGCAAGCAAGAACAATCACCTCAGCATCCACAACACGGTTCAAGCAGCAGCACCAATCGCTGCTTCTTGTTCTCCTCCTCCTTCTGCCTATTCCCAGAGCCTCCCTTTTCAACTCGATCCGCATGGCCAAGAAATCGACCACCTCCTCAGACTACAGGTGAGCCACAAACCTGACCGGACACGCCACCGCACCATAAGATTTCTTATAGAATTGCGGAATAGGCGATCGATGAATCATATGTCAGGAAGAAATTAGTTGTCCCTGACCCTGCTTTTATCTCAACTGTTATGCACGTCCATGAAGCACTTTACGGCGTCGATTTTAATCTGATTAATTCTTGGCAATTACAGAACGAGAGATTGAGGTGGCTGGTGCACGAACAGAGCAAGCGGCAAATCGAGTCGATGACGAGGAAAATCGAATTGAGAGTGCAAATCCTGTTAAGGCAAAAGGACGAAGAGATTGCGCAAGCGGCAAGAAAGGCCGCAGACCTGGAGGAACTCCTGAGGAAGCTAGAGGCGGAGGGCCAGGAGTGGCAGAGGGTGGCCCGAGAGAACGAGGCCATGGCCGCGTCGATGAGCAACGCGCTCGAGCAGCTGAAGGACAGCGCCTGTTGCAGGACCTCAAGCTCGTGCAGCAGCAATGGGAATGTAGGAGAAGACGACGCAGAGTCGTGCTGTCGCCTGACGACGAACGCGAATTCGAACAGGGAGAGTCGTAAACCGGGAATTAGTGACAAGGGCGCCGGGATTTGTAGGAGCTGCAACGCGAGAGAGTCGTCGGTGCTGTTCATGCCTTGCAGGCACATCGGATGCTGCATGGTGTGCGAGCCTCTCCTGGGTTCTTGTCCCGTGTGCAGAACGGTGAAGAAAGCTAGCGAGGTGGTTTTGTTTTTCTAGGATTTCTTCTTCTGTTTTTTTTTTTTTTCCTGGGTTATTATTATTCGTTAGTTTACTTTCATTTTTTTTTTTTTCATCTTATATCTTGATCTTGGTGAATTCTAGAGAGCTAGGGTTTAGATTGTGTGAGACTGATGGTGGAGCAAAAGGGCCTTTTTGAGATGGATGGTGAAACTGATCATTTTCTGTATTAGATAATCTAATTTTTTCATTCTTTTCAAACAAGCCTCTTTTTCTTGGGTAAATTCCAAGGCAATGTCTTTGTCCTTGGAATATTTATATGTGTGAATTGGAGCAAGCATCCTGTCATCGAACTCTACGACTTTTACTGAATTGATTGACAGTATAAAATTGTTACATCGCTGACACATTATTGAAGTCCAGTAGTTATTTCTTCACATTGCCTTTTTATTTTTTTTTAGAGGTGAGTGATTTCAAATACTTTACAGAGTAATTCAAATGTCTAACAAGTTCTTTATTTTATTTTATTTATAATCAGGCAAAATAAAAGTGAATGCAACAATAAAATAAAAGTTTCTTATTTGTCAGTAGAAATAATCGACAAAAGATGAACAAATAAAATAAAGCAAACAATCACCGCCCGTAGCGGCGTAGCTGGCTCGGGCTCTCTTCCCTTCATGAAGGGAAGAAGTTTGAATACGATGAAATTTGAATTCGGCATCGTTAGGATTCTTACATGGAGTACTGTGGTGGTGGGTCCTCTGCAGTCGCTCTCCCAGGGTTTGTTCGCTGGCTGTTAGCTTACGGGTTCTCTAGGTTACCAAAATAAATAAATAAAATAAAATAAAGCAAACAATAAAAAGTTCAAAATACGTAATATTAAATCTAAATTATGGAACTCCAATCCTCAAATATCCATGGAAAATACTAAAAAATTCTAACCACCTAAAACAAAAACAACAAACATAATTAATTACATAATAATAATTTAAAATAAAGTAATATGAATTAAACTAAAATAATTATTAGAAAATCTCACCATCTATATTTATTCCATTTCAATTCATAAATTCTATTTACCGATGATAATCTACTCATTAAAACAATCTATATTTTAAAAAAACAGAAGAAGAGATCAAATAAAAAATCCACTTATTAGATATAAAAGGAGTTACAAAATAGAAATATAATCTCTACATTCTCGATTCTCCTAGTTCGGTTTTGATTCTTAGTCTGGTTCCTAAAAGAATGGAAAGGGAATTGGACGAGGACGCGATGAAACTTGAACCAAATCGGTTCCCACTAGTCCGATTTCCAATTCTACCTTAAAACCAAATCGGTTCCCATCGGTTCAATTGGATTTTATGCTAAAATCACGCTCACCCCTACTTTTGATGGTTAAAGGAAAATTTGACTTAGGGAAAAGTGTTAAAAAAGTTTTAAACCTTTTTGCATTTATGCCAATTTAGTTTTAAATCTTTTGTTGGTGCCAATTTAATCCTAAGCATTTTCACTTGGTGTCAATTTAGTCATTTTTAGCTAATTTTGGTTGGATTTTACTGATTGGGCGTCGGTCGGCTGACATGAGATGATCAGCACTAACGTGGACTTCTTTTAATAATATTTTCATTATTTCATTATTTCCTTTTTTCCTTTTCATTTTCCTTTTCTTTTTTTTTTCTTTTTTTCTTTTTTTCTTCTCCTCCTCCTTTCTCTAGCTGGTCGCTGAGGTCAGAGATGACGGACGATGAGGCTTGACTCTCGCCAGATTCGGCAAGGGTAGCCTCATTGCCCCGCGCAAAGCCACCCACGTTGCCATTGGTGAGGGCTCAAGCCTCGCTAGTAGCCAGTGAAGCTCATTAGAGGCTAGTGAGATCGACCTCAACCTCAATGGTTGTCAACTCTACTAGTTGCTGAGGTCCAACGACCTACTGGAGGAAGGAGGAGGAGAAAGAAAAAAGAAAAATTAAATTAAATAAAATTAAAAATATTTAAATTTTATTAAAAGTTGTCAATATTAGCACTAATCATGCCACATCAATCGGCCACTATTCAGTTAGCAAAATCTGGCCAAAATTAGCCGAAAACAACTAAATTGGCACAAGTGAAAATGTTTATGACTAAATTGGCACTAACAAAAGATTTAAGATTAAATTGGTATAATTGAAAAAAAAGTTTAGGACTTTTTTTAACACTTTTCCTGTTTTATTTATGTTAGTAGAGTTAAGTAAAGTTGTTGTTTGTGTAATTTGATCCTTGTTTTGTTTATTGTGAACCACTTCACTTTCTCAATTTATGGTATGCAAGGCCTTTGGCTAATGTCGTCGACGAGGCCGAACACACACTCAAATTACCGTTCCCTACTAAAGTCAAATGAATGAGAGACCGAACACACACTCAAATTACCATTCCCTACTAGACCGAACACACTCAAATTACCGTTCCCTACTAAAGTCAAATGAGAGAGAGAGAGAGAGAGAGAGAGAGAGAGAGAGAGAGAGAGAGAGAGCACTCAAATTACCATTCCCTACTAAAGTCAAATGAATGATGAATGAGAGGGAGGGAGGGAGAGAGAGAGAGAGAGAGAGAGAATTTGAGAATTTGAGAATTTGAGAATTTGTGTTAGTGTATTTTATAATGAATTTCATAAAAATAAGGGCAAATCTAGTCATATTGAGAATTATGATCCTTTAGTTATTGTCGGAAAAAAGTCGGTGGAAGACGACTTACCTATTTTCCCATAACGAACATTGAATTGCAGATAAACGACGAACAATATTACTTCATGACGATCTGAATGCAGTCACAAAAAAAAACATCCAATTTCTACAGCATAAATGCCAATTGTCTTCGTGAAGGAGTAATGGAACACCCTTTTTTCTTTGATGGAAATGGGAGAAGAAGAGAGAACAATTTTTTTATGAACGTACTTTTTGTCAACCGTCCCAACGTTATCTTCAGAAGTTTTTTATATAACTCCCTCATACCCTTTCAATGGTGTCTTTCCATCATAACATATTAAGACGAAACGGTTCGTTTTAATTGCACCCCATCATGGACGTACTAATAAAATACAACAGTTACTAACACTGGAAGCTTGGAAACTGAAGTGTAACTAGGATCATTGGCTATTTCGAGGGTTCGTCACCTAGGCACAAGTTTCCGAAGAAACCAATTGAAGACCACCCTATCTATTCAACGGATATACTGTTGGCAAGCCAACAAAACTACATTCCTTATTTAATGTGCCAGTGTCACCATACATCAATATCTCAATTGCCCCCTCCCTCCAAGAAGAAGAAGAAGAAGAAGAAGAAGAAGAAGCTTTTCTTCTTGGGGAGGTGGGAATACAGGAGTCAATAGGCGGTCCCACCTATTGGGGGTTCTTCCCCCTACTTCCCTTGAGCCTTTTAAAACCTGCTCAGATCCAACATCTTATAAGGAGATCGCCAGCCATTATATTTTGGAGGTGTGGGAGCTATCTCTACCCCTATTGTTCTTTTATCCCCACGGCATTGGGACCCAAGCCCTCAGCTGGTTTACCCCAGCATAGGAAAGACCCATAAATTGAATTTGGAAGCATTATTTTAAGGTCTTGTTCAGGACCAACTTGATGTATATGTTTGGCAAAGAGATAATATACAAAATCGCAAGAATCCAAAAGGTTATTAGGTAACTTCACGAGAGATATTCATGATGCATATGTGTAGCACTTAATATATTCGTAGGAATCCCATCAAAGGCATTACAATCGTGTTAGAAAGATACTTTCAACTTGTCATGTTTGGCGACATCAATACTCGAACGTCCAATGTTCGAAAAGAAACCATAGAAAGCCACGAAAACCGGCCATAGTGTTCGGGAGAATAATCATGATCACAGTCCCTCGTGGGGAATGTGCTCCACCAGCTGATCCTGACTTTCGAAGGATCTCGCATGCAACGAAAAAACAATCGAGTACGAAATTGGACCTTTTCCATGTGTTTTGCTTCTTACTATCATTCCAAGAGGGCGTCGGAGAAATATGAAATGAAAAAGGACCCGCTGTAAGTGTGAATCATTTAATCCAAGACCCTAACGAGGAGCCACGCATGTGAAAGCTCTCCTAATGGGATGAAATTATTAAAAAAGAAAATGCATTATTACATGCTCCTGGAGCGGAGAAGGTCAGTGTTCTCGGCCTTTTGAATCACGTGGGTCCTATATGGGATGCACGCCATCTGAGCCGCCGTGATTCACTGGCTGATGCGTGCTTGGTTCGCACAATTATTTCTCCATTAGTAATGGAAATTTTGGAATGGCTAGGTCGTCCTAGATAGTCAAGTCACATTTTTTTCCAAGGATATGTTATGCTTTGGTAGGTTTCTCAGAGATATCTACTCATCCGGGGTTTGAATTATTGTAGTCAGCCGCCATTTTATGAGCAAGAAGCACCTAATCAATTTTTTCGTGATTTAGACCGCCATACCTGCACGCATGCTCACATGACGGCAGTGATAATGAGAAGATTATGTCATAGGAATTGTATGTATAATTCTACGTTGAAACGGCTCTCAGTCGATGGAAACACGCTAGCTATAATTATTATCAAGTCATTGGAAATAATGCACGTTTATTACTGTTATTATTGTTTAACATTCTGAACAAGACAATCAACAATTTGACCCCCTCTCTCTAGAAGGTGTAGGGATAGGAATAGGATCCAATCAACATTTGAAGCAACGTGATGAAAACTATATCTATCGGTCTTGAAAGTTGAGTCAGAAATGTCGATCGGTTGGGCTAGTCATAGCTCCATCGAGGGTTCGAGAGAAAATTAGCTAATCAGTCCTAAAAATATTATACACAAGTCAATTTAATTCTAATTTTTTCAATTTGCTAATTTATTTCTATATATTTGCGCGACATTCTAATATTGTCATTTCAACCAATTTTTAAGAAATGTCGTTGGCATGACAGTCCAGTCATTGTCGATCGCAATTTTAGGCAAAATTGCTGGAAGGATCATATGTCAGAATTTCTCGTAAATGTTTTGGAATAAATTTGTAAAATTGGAGAGTTTATGACTAAATTGATATATATACCAAAAAATTTATGACTAATTAGACAATTTTCCTAGAGATTGATGAACCTATAACACTAAAAATTTTGATTTTTAGGTTGGAATAGCGGATTATAATGACGTCTAATGTCGATAAGGAACTTGTTATCTAGGGGCTAATTTTATAATTAGGGATAGGGTCACATGATTTGACTTGATTAATTAGCACCACTCGTGACTGTGCGAGGAAGAACCTTTGAACTAACAGCAATCTAATCAGATTCGTGATATGTAGTTGTCACCTTTTGATCTACGTTTGTGAGCCCAACATGTGTAAATTGGTATGGTGATCTAATAATTTCACGGTCTTATCGCAATTGAATGCACATTCCGTTCGACACAAGTAGCACAATTTCTAGCGGAGCTTTTTATGTTTTGATCAACTTTTATCACGATGGAATCACGCTTAAAAAAGGCTAAGAGCTGTAAATGAAAAGGTACATCTCATAAAGTGTAACGATTAAGAGAATTAGGGTAAGTTTGTTTAACAGAAACTGTTTATAAAAAGGCTAAGAGCTGTAAATGAAAAGGTGCATCTCTTAAAGTGTAACAATTAAGAGAATTAGGGTAAGTTTGTTTAACAGAAAACTGTTTATGCAAATCAGACTTAACAACGTTTGAATGACAAAAAAACCACTCATTTGATGGAAAGCATTTTCATACCTGAAAAAGATAAGTTTTGATTGTGGAAAATGATTTCTCTCTCTAACAAGAAGGAAATCATTTTCACTAATTTCTTTCTTCAAACTTAAATGAGAAAAATCGGTCCCTTTAGTATCCGTTTCTTAACTCTCATCAATTTTATTTTCTTTTATCTTTTTCAATAATTCTGATTTGTTTTTTTCCTAAAAAAACTTACCATCTCCTGAATATGTTTCAGTAATGATCACATCCTTCTACATTCCCAAAACACATCATCATATATTATATTTTACAAATATGATTTCATAATTTCTTTATAATTCCTGTTATTTTGATCGGGTACAGAATAAATACTAAATATGTTGATTCTAGTATGTTAGCCATTATATTTCATTTTACAATATAGTCTGCATTTAGTGGCTATTATCAGGTACTATAAAACCAATTTTTTTTTTCAACTTAATTACAACATAAAGTTTACTTTCTCTAAAATTGAATAGTGGATCAGGTGGTATTTGAACTAGCTTTTGCACGCCTAATTTGGTTCACCACCTCAAACGATTTTCAAGGGTGCACCTCCTAACATTCGGATGATGGATATAGGATTTTACTATTGGGGTGCTCCCAACAAAGGTTTGAACCCAAGACTTAGGGGAGAATAATACTAGAAGTACCAAAAGTTACTTATGACATTCACTTTAATGCTAAAAGTTATGCATAACGCTCACTTTAGTGTCAAAGTTTATTTAAAATCACTTAAGTGCTAAATTTTTTGAAAAAGCGATATTTTTAATGCCAACTCTGGTCTATTTGGCTAGAAATTCAACTTTGCCATCTTCTTCTTTAAAAAAAGAAGAAGAAAAAATTAGTTTCTTAAGCCAACATGACTCATTGGAGAGTCCGATTAGCATCTAAACCCTATAATAACATTGTCTAAAGTACCTTTTCTTCGAATAAGAACCCTAAATCCCAAATTGAAAGATACTCTCAATTTTAAACCCTAAGCCGGCCATCGAATTGGCCATCTTTGTGCCTTACCAGATGACCCCATCTCTCTCTCACCCTCCCTCTGTCTCTTTCTCTTTATAATCACTACGTAGCTTTGAAGAAAAAAAAGAACTAGCTCCATCATCAGAGAGTAATTTCCTCAAACACCCGGTGGGCATATGGTGTTCCACGGTGCGGAGACAAATCAAGAGCGGAGGAAGTGGACAACGGGTTTTAAATGGACCAAGATGTGAGAGCAAGCAGGAACAACACACATGGAGTTGGTCTTGGCATGTGATGCGGAGGTGGGACGCCAATTTCAGGCCTTGCTTTGAGGGACGAATGTATGGGAAGCCAAGCCCAGCCTTCCAGTACTCCATCTCAAACCTCCATTAGGGGTAGTTCCACACGATCTTTGAGCCCTTGCTAGAAGCTCCATTGTTGGTGGTGGTGATCGCCACCGTGCCACCGTCATCTCTCTCCCCGATGCTTCCTAAGACCGGTGAGGTAGGGAATTGGAAAGCATGTTGTGTGACCTTGTTTTGGATAAGCCATGGAGGCTACGTGACATCATTTTTGTTGTCCATGTGGACTATATTTAAAAAAAAAATTTGTCGAGTTATTTTAACAAATTAATTATAAAGGCCATGTAATCAAATTGGCCAAAATTTCTTACCAATATATTTAAGTGATCGTTTTTGTTCCAATTTGACATTAAGTGAGCTGATGGGAATTTTTAGTACTAAAGTAAGTGTCATACATCACTTTTGGCACTTTTTGTGCACTTCTCCCTAAGACTTAGAGAGGAAAACTCTGTCATTTGTGCCAATACTTTGTGGGCAATAGTTCTACTTTTGGTTGCATTGTAATTAAAATTTTAACACAACTTACTTTTGCTAGCAATTCCATTGATTGTCTACAGATAATTAAACTTATACTTTATTATACATAATTATCCATTGAATTCATTTATTCACATATCAACATTAAAGTTGATGGACGAACATAGTTGATATGCTCTGTTGAAATTAATGTCAAGAATAGTGAATGGAGTTCTATCGAATAGGTGCCCAATTTTCTAATTTGAAGTTAAACTTCAGTCTAAAGTCTCCATAGTGGATAACAGAATTACTGATAGTTTTCATAATCCGGTTCGATAGTAATTTTCCAGTCACATTATTCTACTAATCAACAAGCAAAACAAAACCCTTGAGTTAATTATGGAGGCCCAATTTTGTTGAGTACATTATCTGATTCCGAGGAATCAAATGGCCCAAATAACATATCCCAACCCAAATAGCACCCGAAAAGACTCCATTTGCCTTCTGGGTTAATTGCTACAAAGCCCAAAATGTAAGACCTTCGAGAATGATTGCTTCAAACATTTTCATAGAGGTGATTGCTTATTACTTACAAAAATGAATAAATGAATAATACTTTCATCGTCCCAAAAAATGTTTAAAAGTATTATTATAATGAAGACATTTTTCATCGAATAATTATTTCAATCGATTTCAATCAATATATATATATATATATATATATATCATTTTTATAAAATATATATATATATATATACGATTTTTTAGAAAATACTTTTCAGATCATTTATTCTCCACTCCGATGATAATCCCCTCATTAAAACAATTCATATCTAAAAAAGGAGAAGAAAATATTAAATAAAACATTCATTCATTAGATATTAAGGAATTACAATATATAAATAAAAAAAGAGGATCTCCTCATTCTTGGTTTGCCCGTTTGGCAACTAATTCTCGGTCTAGTTCCTAAAAAATAGGAACTTGGAATCGAGCAGATTCTCTGGTTCTTGGTTTAATCTTGAAACCATGCTCACTTTTACTTTTTACGGTTAAAGGAAAAATTGACTTATGTTAATAGAGTTAAGTAAAGTTGTTGTTTGTGTAATTTGATCCCTGTTTTGTTTTTTGTGCAATCAAACCAATTCATTTTCCCAATTTATGCGATGCAAGTCCTTCCGTTGACAATGGTCGAATTGCTTATGTGAAACCGCTAACATGCGAAAAATAGCGCTATTGATGCCACTCTTATAATTCCCACAAAAATCAAATGAGAGAGAGAGAGAGAGAGAGGGCGGCGCTCGAGGGTTGGCCAGGGTAGCCGTTCCCATAACCCTCACCAGATTCATATTAGAAAGAGAACAAGAGAATTTGTGTTTGTGTATTTTTCGGTAAATTTCATAAGTATAGGGGCAAATTTAGTCATACTAAGAATTATAATCCTTCAGTTACTAACTTGATTTGGGGAAGTTTAAATAACTCAGTTCGAAGATGGAGATATTTGATGTATATGTTTGGCGAAGAGATAATCTACAAAATTGCAAGAATTCGAACAGTTATTAAATAACTCCACTAGAAATTTTTGTGACGCATATGCATAGCACTTAATGTATTCGTAGGCACCTCCATTATAGGCATTAGGATCGTGTTAGATACGTCCAACTTGTCCAATGTTCAAAAAAGATCACCATAGAAAGCCATGACAGCCGGCTGTAGTGTTCATGAGAACAATGATATAACCACAGTCCCTCGTGGGGAATGTGCTCCACCAGCTGATCCTGATTTTCGAAGGATCTTGCGTGCAACGAATTAAAAATAAGTACGCAATTGGACCATTTCCATGCATTTGCTTTTTACTATTATTCCAAGAGTGCGTACGGATATAGAATGGAATAGAAGAAAATGAAAAGGGACCCACTGTCAGGATGAATCGTTGTATCCAAGACCGTAATGAGGAGCCGTATATGTGAATGCTCTCTTAATGGGATGGAATTTTTAAAAAATACGCATTATTACATGATATTGGCGTGCAAAAGTTCAGTGATTCTCAGCCTTTTGAATCATGAGAATATTACGTGCGATACACATATCTTAACCACCGAGATTCACCGGCGGATGTGCAGTTGGTTCATGCAACCATTGCTCAATCAATAATGGAAATTTAGGAGTTATTAGGTCGTGCTAGATAATAGAGTCAATTTTTTTTCGAAGGGTATGTTATATTTTTTCGAAGGGTATGTTATACTTTGGTAGGTTCCCGAGAGAATATCCACTCATTTAGGGTTTGAATTATTGTCGTCAATCGCCACAGTATGAACAAGAAGCACCTAATCAATTTCGTTATTTAGACCACCAAACCTGCATGCCTGTTCACATGACGGCTGTGATCATAAGAAGATTATGTTGTATGAATTGCAAGAATAATTCCACGTTGAATCGGCTCTCAGTGGATGGAAACAAGCTAGCTTTAATTATTATCAAGTCAATGGAAATAATGTACGTTTATTATTATTTAAAAAAAACCATTTTGAACTAGACAATCAACAACTTGACCCCTTCTCTCTAGAAGATGTAGGGATAGGATCCAATCAACATTTGAAGCAACGTGATGAAAACTATACATTCGAATTGGAAAAGTTGATTTTGGGCTAGTCTTAGCCCCATCAAGAGTTTGAGGAAAAATTAGCTAGTCAATCATAAAATGCTAATTTAGTCCTAACTTTTTAAAATTTTGCAATTTTAATTCTAAACATTTACACGACATTCTTATATAGTCCTTTTAGTCAATTTCAATGGATTTTGTTGATGTAAGAGCCAATTATCATCAGTTGTCCTACGTGGCACACAACCAGATCAAGGAGTTTTGGTAGAAAATTAGCTTGAATGATTATATTAGAATTTTGTACAAAGATTTAGAAGTAAATTGGCAAAAATGAAAAAATTAAGACTAAATTGGCATTCGTACTAATAAGTTTATGATAAATTGAACAATTTCCCAGAGTTGATAAATCCATAACATTAAAAATTTCAATTTTGGGTTTGCAATAACAGATTTCAATGACGTCTATTGTCGATAAGGAACTTGTTCTCTAGGGTCAAATTCAATATTAGGGATGGGGTCACATGGTTTAATTTGATTAATTAGCATCATACGTGAATGCGCGTGGAAGAATTACAGATTGTTTTCATAATCCGATTTGATAGCAATCTATTTTGTTGAATACATCACCGGTTTCCGAGGAATCAAATGGCCCAAATAGCACCCCCAAAGAGTCCATTTGCCTTCTGGTTTAAATGCCACAAGCCCAAAACTTATAAGAGCACCAAGCAACGTTTGTTTTCCATATATTAACGCTTGCATTGTCAAACATTTTCAAAAGAATGATGATTTGTATTACTTACAAAAATGAATGAACGGATGGTGTCACTGGGTCACTCTTGTAAGATTGAAATGTCATAGAATGGAATAATATTTTCATTATCTACAAAAATGTTTAAAATTGTTATTGACTAATTATTTCAAATAATACAATCGATTATCTTTAGAAAACTATTCTCCACATAATTTATTTTCCGCAAAACAAATAGAGGAACTCTTTTTGTGCCTAAACAACTTTAATCTCCATTTGCCTTCCGTGTTAACTGCAAATACCACAAGTGTCTCCCTTCCTCAGGAAACCTTCATCTCCCATATATTTGGTGTTGTTCTTTTTAACTCTTAGCTTTGTTGTCATTGAATGAACTCCTCATCCAACACTATGCAATTAAGATATTTGTGAGATTATAGATATGCTGTTTTTTTTTTTTTGTTTTTTGTTTTTTTGTTAGAAAGGAAATATTATTGATAGTGGGGCAAATTACATTCCACTGCGATAGCGTCCGAAAGAAGCAGGTCAAGGAGAGGAGGGGGAGGGGATTCGGCCCAAGACAGGGGAGGGGAACCCTTGTTGTGCAATCTTGCGGCCCAGTCAGCTGCGGAGTTGGCTTCCCTCTTACAAAACCTAAGATACAGGATGGGAAAAAAACGAGCGACGGCTTCATGGACTCGAGGGCAGATCTCCCACGGGGGTTCTTGCTGGTTGTTTATGGAATCTACCAAGAGTAGACTGTTCAATTCGATCACCAGAGGCGTTTCAATCTTTCCTTGCTACAAAAGGTGGCGTAGAGCAATGATCAATGCCTGAGATTCCGTCTGCAGTGACGACAACGCCTACATAGTTCTAGTAAAGCCTTCTTTCAAATGTCCAGAGTGATCCCTACAAATAAAAGCGATAGATCCCTCTGTATGACCTAAAGTATAAGCACCATTAATATTGATTTTCAAAGTGCTCGGATCGGTTTAGAGGTTGCAGATGACTATTCTATTTTGGCCATTTTTTGGAATATTTTTTCGACCAAAATAAATTTTAGAATGCACGTAGTGAAAAATCTCGACAAGTCGAGTAGAATGGTGGGTCGAACGCCACCAAACAACTCCGGAAACGTCCTCACACACGACCATAAGTCATGGTATGTGAGGGCCATGTGCCATACACGTTGGGAACGCCAGCACTTAAGCGCCACGCATGTGTCGATGAATTGGCATGTGTTGACGTCACTGATGATGTTAGCAAACGGTCAGTAATTGACTATATGATGTCATCCATGGCATCATCCACTGGTCGTTCATTGATCGACGACCCGACTCAACCCGACTATTGACTCGACGACTCGACCTAATTGACCAATCAATGGTTAGACTGATCAAAGTGATCAAACCGATCGAACAAGTTTGACCGTTGGACTGGTCTAACCGATCAGATCGGCTAGGAGTCACATTGGTTTGTTGGTGTGTGCGTCATGTGCACCATGCACTCAGGTGGCGCATGTGGGTACGTGTGAAGTCTGATCAACGCGTGGTTTGTATCGTAGTGCTCTATATTGTTGTATAGTTATTTTACATGTTTGAGACTTTTAAAGTATAATAACGTGTACGAAACCCTAAAAACACATATTTTTGGGGTCTAAGTGCATCGTTTATTCCCTCAAACTTATATTTCTTTATGGTTTTGGAAATACAAAAGTTAGCCTACATGAAAATGACCACAAATAAGTTGAGTAAAGCTTGGTTTGATGATAGCATGTATATGGTTTAATATGCTTGCAATTTCCTAATTCCAAGCAAACTCAAATAATGGTTGGAGATCCTTTATCTTTTTATTACATATTGAATTCTACTTTCGATTATAGTTGTTATATAATTGTCTTGTACGATGGTTCATATTATGCTATATTTCTTGATATTTAATAGAAAATGTAATAATTACATTTGATCATGTAATCATATTTTCTATTGGGAGTTAATTTGAAGGAATTCTCATCTAGAACTCAAAATTTGCATAAATTAAAATAGTTAGTGATAGTAAAACAATCATATATAAAAACTGATTGGGAGCATGTGGAACTTTTGTTTTCGTACTTTTTGTTGAATTATCATTAATTTATTTTGTCTTTACTACAAATTTTATATGCGTTTTCTTTATGGAAAATGTGTTAGTATTAATCACGTGTTTATTATGTTAATGTGTAGTAACAATAGATTATGACTTGAGCATCCAAGACTATTGTGCCTGACCTTAATAAGGATGAGAAACTTAATAGTGACAATTATGATATTTGGTATCGAAAGGTTTAGTATATCCTTGAGGAGCAAGAGGTTTTGGAAACCCTCATCCACACCATGGATGAATCTGATCATGGAATTTCAGCTCAGTATAGAAAAGATCAAGAACCTTATCAAGTTTGGAAAAAGAAAAATGGCATTATTTGCATCACGCTGCTAAGTTATACGCAAGATGATCTTATGTGTAAGTTTGAAGGTTATGATAATGCTCAAGTAATTTGGGCTGCCTTAAAAGAAAAGTTTTGGAGTACATCCACCACTAAGTTGAGGAGATTCACCATTAAGTTTGACACATACCGAAAATGCCCAAATCTAACGATAATGTAGCATTTTTTGGAGATGTTAAGCATGTTTTGTGAGCTAAAGTCGGTAGATCACACCATAACTGATGAACATCAAGTTATAATGTCTCTTTCTAATAGTTAAGAGCATATAAAAATCAATATGGAGCACAATGAGAATATCATCACTTTTGACAATATAGCGCATTACTTGGAATTAGAGAATGAGCACTTCGAAGTTGCAAGATATTCTATTCATGCTTATGTAGCTGAATTAGGTTTATGCAAAATTTCAAATTTCAAGCGCAAGGGAAACCATAAATTCAACAATAAATAAAATGAGACCAATCGATTATCCAAGAGAGCTAAGATTCTCTGACATAAGAAATGTGGTGGGAAAATGGACAATGTTAAGATGAAGTGCCACAATTGTAACAACCTAGGTCACTTCATTCGTGAATGTACTGAGTAAAAAGAAGTATCCCAATACTACATTACTTTAAGTAATGATTTTGTTTCTAGAACTATAATTCCTATTTAATCTCATCTTGTGTGGACTGTAGAGAGTAACAGATCACAAAACTAGAGACCAAAGAGTATTTGTGGAATATCGTTGGATATAGCTTAGAAGAAGATAAATATATGTTGGAAATAACTCAAATGTTGAAATAAAGGGTATAGACACATATAAATTAATCATATATGTGGAGGGAGAAAGTAATTCCTACATGATGTCCTCCATATTCTAGATATTCGACAAAACTTAATTTCCGTAGTTGATCTTCTAAGCTTATGTTATGTATTGAATTTCTATGGTGATTGTGTTGACATTTTATTTAGAACAATTTATTAAGGTTTTGGGCATGTATTGAATGATTTTATGGTGTTAGTCATTGATTATGATATGAACAACATTAATTTTGACGATTGTTTTCTTTAATTGCATTTTCTAGTAACGTGGAGATTGATGCAAGTACTCGATATGCTAAATTAGGTCACATATGATTACAAAGAATGAAACAATTAGCAATAAAAGACCTTTTAGAGTCATTTGCTAATATTAATTTATCCGTGTGTAAACATTATTTAGCGGAAAAAGCAACTAGAAAATCATTTGGTAAATGAACTAGAGTTGGACTTCCATTACAACTCATATTCTAAATTAACTAGAGCTAGACTTCCATTACAACTCATATATTTTAACATTTGTGGTTTATTGAATATGAGGGCGAGGCATGAAGGCGAGGCATGAAGCCTCATATTTTATCACTTTTATATATGACTTTACGTGTTTTTGTTATGTTTTTTTTATCTCTCATAAGTTCAAAGCATTTAGTTGTTTTAGACGATATATAGCTTTGGTAAAGAATCAGTTAAACAAAACTATATGGAGCCTAAAACATGTATCAAGCACTTCGGATGATGTTCAGGAGTGGAAGTCATGAGCTTTATCGTCCGGTACATCCCTTAATTCGCTTGGTATTAACTCTTCCAGTCTCAATATTAAAAACCGAGTGTCTTCACTTTTCAACGATTGAACACTGTTAAAAGTAGGATCGCAAACAAGATGAGAGATGATTATTTAGCAGGATGCCTGATGCATTGACAGAAGGGTCTTGAGAAGTTCGATTTATGCTTGATTCTTAATGAATTCTTTGCGTTCGGACTTCGGTGATTAGGCACGACCGTTATTTCTAATGGATTCTTGTTTAATTCTAATGGATTTTCTGCATAGTAGTTAATCATCAGCAACTTAGTCATGATGAATGACGTTTTGCTTGACCTGCCCAATACTAAATTTCTCGATCCATCCTGCTTTAGTGCTAGTGAAGTAAAGACCGGGCAGTGATCAGGCCCAAGCAATTTGGTCGAACCGTGCTCTGAAGACTACTCTTGATTTCCTCCATGTCAGGTATTCAGTTCCAGCAGAAGCGAAGGATGGGTGGGATGAGAGTGTCGAAAAAGGAAACACTAGCGAGTGTTCTATCTTTCTAGTTATTTAGTAGGATGTCGGTGAATTGTACAATTGCTTGACCTCGGACTGTGTCAACTATGTGATTGTAGCATGGTAAGAACGAGTGAATTAAGGTCTAACTTAACATATATCTTGAGGACTACGACCAATGGCGCGTGATTGATCTATCATGGTTTTGGGGTCCTAGGCAAGTAGATCGCGAGCAAGACATGTACACATCAAACTCGCAGAAGAAAAGGCCTAGAACCAAGTTAAAAAAAGAAGCTCATCAAATTACTAAGAATAAGGCTATGAACGAGCACCAGGAGAGATCTCTCGAGGAAGACTACCCGCATTGGAACCACGAAAGAAAACCGAGTTAATCCACAGTGACTTAGAAAGAATTCTAGGTATTGACTCTATTGAAAAGCGATATGTACTTTAGCACGAAGCAATAGACCTCGCACAGGGCAATCGCGCCGCTCAGGTTGGTATCGAGGCTGGCTTTCTCTTCCTCCAGGGCCTGGCGCTTGCACTCGGACTCGTCTAGCTGCTTCCTCAGCTCCTCTGTCTCAGCCAGAAGCCGAGCATTCTCTTCGAGGGCCTGGCGCTTGCACTCTGACTCATCGAGCCGCTTTCTCAACTCCTCCACCTCGGCCTCAAGCCGAGCATTCTCCTCCTGGAGGAGGCCCTTGCCCTCGCTGTACTCAAGGCAGCACTGCTTATAGTACTCAGCGCACAACGCCTCATTGCATGTCCTCCTGGCCAAGTTGAAGCTTTTGCGAAGCAGCTCCCGTTCTGCCCAGGTGATGTCATGGCAAGCAGTCGGGTCCTCTAGCTTCGAGGCAAGTTCGAGCCTCTTCATGGTCAGCTTGTGGATGTCCTTGCTATATCCATCCGCGAGCTGTTGGTACATATTGACAGCGCCCTTGGCCTTGTCCAGCTCCTCCACGAGATAATCCCTTTCGCGTGCCCATGGACTCCTGTAGTATCCTCTTCCCAGGCTGCAGCAGTCTTCTTCGCCCCTAATCTGTAAGTACTCGCGGTACATCCCAACACTGGGTGCAGGCAGTGGCACGCATTGATGCCTCGGTTTCTTCGAAGGGCGTGATTCGTCTCCCGCTCCGCTCTCTTGTGGCTGCACGAGCGGTGGCTCCCCAGGGCTCCTGCTTCCGCTCATTGCTTGTGAAGTGTCCAGCATCTGCTCATCATTGGCTTCACAAGGAGCAGCCCAGTTAACAGTCTCCTCCAACTTATCAACATGTCCCTTGGAAGTCTTCTCTTCGAGGCCCGCCCCTTCCACAGCCTCTTTCTCGGGGCTCTCCAGCCGAGCACCCTCTTGCTCAACTTTAGACTCCACAGGCTTGGCGTCGCTGTTTCCATCCTCAGTCTTCTCGGTTTCCTCATCAAATATTTTCGCCCAAAAAACCTTATCTCCCCAAACAATCAAAAGAAAAGGTTTAAGGCAAATCGAAACAGCAGTTTACGACTGTTGGACAACACACCATTAACAAATCTTTGGATTCAAAAGCTAGAACAATCGAAATACGTAGTTACGAAAACCATCAACGAAGATGTGTATACCTTTCTTCCGAGTTTAGGATCATGAAACTCTTTCTGGTGTTCGGGGTCCTAGTCTTTTAGTTATATGTAAGGCAATATCGTACATACAAGATGAGTTCCATTCACATCATACTGAGGAGAGAGAGAGAGAGAGAGAGAGAGAGAGAGAGAGAGAGAGAGGGAGAGAGCTCACTTTAGCGACATCTCCAGAATGCTTGGCCCACCACGCCCGCAATAGGCGAATCGCACAGGAAGCCTCGAAAAGGAGGAGGGCCATCGTGAGAGGTGGCGGCTGTCCGGACTTCAAGTAGACGTCAAGAAGGATCGCCGCGGCGTGCTCTGTCATATAGAGAATCTTCGATTCTCTCTTCGAACCCTACACCGAAACACCCGAACCAAGCACACGTCGTGTAAGAACCCTAGAAACTGCGCAAGGCATTCACGCTCGACTCAAACGTCGCACTCACTGGATTTTCCGATTGGATGACGGCGCGCCCGAAAGACATGAATTGGAAGGCGAACGAGAGCGCGATGCCCAGGCGCCAAGTCGCCGGGAATGCCGCCACCGCCAGCGTGTAGGCGCCGAAGAACGCCACCCGCTCCAACCAGAAGAGCACCTGGCATGCCGGCTCGAGATCCCAAGCCATGGTTGAAGCCATGGCTGATCAAACAAAGAGTGCAGGAGCTTTTAAGGTAATGTTTAAAAGAAGACTTAAAAAGGAATGTGCTTCGATTACTTATGGGAAGTAGAGAGATTACGCTTGGTATGGATGCGGTTCGTTGAAGGATATCGACTCCCTTTCCGCTAATATTTATCGGTTTGTTCAGGCTTTGACTATAGTTGAAATCAATAGAGAGAAGTTAAAGAGAGTAAGGGGAGGGAGAAGAGAAGTAATCTTGGATAATCCTATGTTTCTTTTTTCTTTTTTTTTTATGACCCAAGAACCCACGCACCGTACCAACACGGACAGCCCGACAAGCCCCACGCACCATACCAACATGGACCACCCGACAAGCCCGAGGTAATGGGGGGTAAACCCTGACCAACGCTAGCGAAGAATCCACCACCTCGATGTCGCATTTAAGATCCCATGCGGCCAGCTGGGATTCGAACTTCTCTCCTCTGGCAAATGATCATGGGAGCACTTATCTAACTGGGCCATCACAGGCGGTGGTTATGTTTCTTGATTGGTCCTCAATTGTGTAAAACCCCCTCCATGTCACTGTGGGCCGGGCCCATTCGATTGGACGACACGTGGCACCGGGTGTCGTTCAGGGTCCTACCTTCTCTCTTTCCATTGAAGCTCTCATTGATTGAAGACCCCTCTCCCTCTCCACTTGTTTAAGTACTTGTTCATAACTTCATGTAGTGTTAGATGAGATGGGGCATCAAATGACACCCACCCAAATTTTTCAGGGTTCCCTTAAGTTTTTTTTTTTTTTTTTTTTTTTTAAATGGGACATTTAAAAGTGTGTTTTTTTATTTGCATTTCGAATATGTGTGGTTCTACAAATTCTAAGATATCGATGTTTAAAATAACTTCAGCCTTGTCCAAAGTGATTTAAAAGACATTCTATATTTAAAAATAAGGGGATAAAGATTTAACAATATATCTTGAATCATTTGTGGACGATTAGCCATAAAAACTAAGGCTTAATGATCGAATAACAAGGTGTTGGAAAAATTATATGGTATCAAGCATGGACCAAGGCCTTTTTTTTTATTTAAGACCAACCCACAAAGCAGCCCAAGAAAATTTAGACCCATTCTATTTTGGTCTGGACAAAAACTCTCTTCAAGTCCTGCCGGCTCCGCCTATTTACACCCCCGAGTAGTCCGGCATCCGATTCCAAGTGCTACACATTCAAAGGTTTCACTTGAAATTCAGGAGAATATTTTTATTTATTTATTTCACAAAAAGTCAATAATTAAAGAATATTTTCCTTAATATTCCAACGTTTATATTGTCAAATGAAAGAGTTAACGATATAAATAGTTAAACATCAGGAGAAAACTTTTTTCCAATTGGTGATATTTTGAGATTTCTCTCTTCTATCTCTATTTTGATTGTCTCTCTTCATCTACCGCAAAAACTTGATCCATTGGATTTAATTTTCGATACGCCAAAATCTAATTTGCCTTATAATATATTAAAAATTAATCAACAGAATATAAAATCTCATCGGGGTGAGATACAAAACCAACCCAATGAGTTTGGTTTAAACATTAACATGATTAGTTTCTAGCATTCCACCTACTTTTTTAAGTGCGCATGAATTTATCATTAACTTCACAAGCTAAGTCCTCCAAAAATAAATTATTATGAGAAAGTCGTCGTCTCTAAACCCATTAAATCCATGACGAGGGAAATCTTACATGTTGAGAATTTCAAAATCTTCGGAGCTTGATCAAGTTATAAAACAGGACAAAGATTACATAGAAAAGCATGAGATCTTTAGGTACAATCTTGTTCAATTTAATCTTTCAATGTTTTGTCGTGGTTGAATTGAATTGTCACATCAGGTACCAAACCAACTTGATTGGCTATAAGGACTAAATTGATTTCATTCAAAAAGCATAACCAAGTGACCCCAAAATAAAATTTAAAAGCTACATTTAATATTGATGGACGGTACATGAATTATTTTTCTGAACAGAAAAGAAAGAAAGCAAAAGGCAGCACGGCGTGCATAAATGAAATCATAATCTATCAATGATGAGAAAGTAATTTATAAATCTAGTACATACAATAATTTGAATATCCATCTCGTATTCAGTGGACCTACAATACAGATTCAGTTTCGTATATAAAACTACAACTTAATATAATAAATTCTTATAAATAATTGTTGCATTTGGCAACCTCACAATTCCGCCATCTCCAATATTATTCCGGGGTATATAAAAATATACGATTGAAACAATTCAAGGCAGTCGCAAGAGCAACACGCTATCCTTACTTTTAATAAAAGGATTTTCTCACATTAAATCCATAATAAGCTACCCCAAATTCCAGATTGACAATTTCTTTGTAACACGAATATATAATTGGGACTCGGACATACCACATCTCCAATAAGAAAAACCACGAAATTTATGATGAAAAAATCAGCAATCATAAAAATCTAAATGCTAATAATCCTAAAATGGGAAGCCAAGTTTCAAATAGCGGCCGCTGCGGAAGACCACAAATTACTACTAATTCACTATAAGATTTAAAAAAGCATGTAAATAGGGATACCAATGCTAGTCATGGAATCGATAAGCGCTTGGATATTAATTTCTTTTCATTGCCTCCTACAAGTTACTTCATACTTATTATGGATAAAATAGGGATAGTAGATTTACGACATTAAATTTTTGTATTTGACTTTAGCCCTTTTTCACTAAAAAAAATGTAGATAGTCATGAGTTTTTTTTTTTTTCTTAAAGTCAACAAAGGTCAAAAGATAATTATATAACGATAATGTAAAATGAAAAGTTAAAAAAAAAAAGAAAAAAGAAGAGAGAGCTTTAAGTAATTCAATTGAAAATAAGAGTGGCCAAGAGGCAGAGGTGTTAAACAGGTGTTAAATAAGATCGGGTTAATAATAATCCAATCCAAATTGACCTATTAACTCATTTATGACCCATTTGACAAGAGACGTCGACAAGAAGTGCCCAAGTGCGAATCATGGTTGTAGGTGGTCGAGAACACAGAACCAAAGTTGCAAGTGGTCGAGAACTTTGTGTTAATTCAAACAAAATTGGGAGTGGTCGAGAACTGTGTTTAATTCAAACAAAAATGGGGGGTGGCCGGGAGGCGAGGACAACAAGTGCCACAAGCGCCGGGCAAAGGTCGCCGGCAGCACCACCTGCGAACCTCCCGAGGGGCAAGCCGCACGTGCGAAGGCATCGGTCGTTTCTATTTTGCGGGAGTCCACAAGGGGGAAACACCGGACAAAGACCCCTCACACGATTTGACCCATGAAAGTGGGTGGTTTAGGGTTTAACACGAGCACGCGCGACATCACTTCCCCACACCCCCGTGCGCCCAGCCTTTCCCGAACTCCCCTTAAGAAACGACGAAAGAGCTTGTCCCTTTCCGATATGGGACGGAGCAGCGTTTTGCAAGCGCAGAGCAAGTTCAAATCTCGACTTCGACGCGCTAACTCGAGCGTTTATTGTGTTTAAATCGTGTTCGGCTCAAATCCCTGTTGTTACAATGAAGTATACATATCTCGCCCATGATCTTATCATGAGCGGCCTAGTATGGCGGCATCGGCCTTATCTGTGTTACTCTACCGTATCTGTTTCCTTCACGCCAGTTCATCCAACATGCTACTGATGCCATGGCTCTCGATCTGGGACTGCAGGGACGCGATGGACTCCTCCAGTTTGGAAGATTCCAGCTCGATCTGGCGTATGCGGTCTTGGGTCTCGGCCACCTCTGCCCTTGCAAACGCCGCCGCCCGTTCTTTCTCCGCCAAATCTTCCAAATGATGTTTTAGTTTCTTCTTTGTAGTCTCGAAGACGAGATCACATTTGGCCTTCTCCACCTTTACACCGTCCTGCTGAGTGGTGAGCTCCCCATATTTCCAAAGACTTTCGACGACTTGGCGCAACCAATCGACCTTGATCTGCGAAGATTCCAAGTCCTTAAGGACTGCTGACATTTCCTGGAGCTTAGAATCCGGTAGCTGAGCGGTCGAGGAGGACCGGAGGTCATGAACCACGAGGCAGACGCACTCGAGGCAATAAGAACGCATGGCAATCGATTCCATGCGACAACTCTCGGCTATATCCCCATACTTGTTGAAAATGGCCTGCAAAGTAGAGGAGACACTTTCTTTGACATGGTACTTCCCGACGGAAACTCTAGAATCCAATGTAACTGAGTGGACCTCCTCCTGGCAGGTGTTTTCAGTCAGACGGTCGGGAACAGAGATGCCGGAGCTCAGAGAATGGTCTTGCGATCCTATATGTTGAGTGCCTTCTTCCGCACCATTGACGGGAATGGATGAGACTGCCTCAGGGGATACGTGACGCTGATTGCTTTCCTTCTCTTTTGGCAGTTCCAATGATGTAATTTCAGTAACACTTGAACCTGACACTTTAACGGGACGATCTGGCTGTTGACAAAACAAGTCGGGGTTCATAGAGTAAGAAAACATAAATGCTAACGACACGAGTATGTGCATGACGAAAGGGAGGGGGCGATGGAATGGAAAGAGCATAGTCCCAACGAATTCAATTACGCTGGGGTTGAGTTTCAGTTTATAAAGAAATGGGACCTGTCATAAAAGAAGACAGCAGCCGTATGCATCGCATTGCAGACCTTAATCAATGTGCAATCAACGTCTACAGAACACGTATAGAGATAGAGAGAGACAGCTCACAGAGGGAACAAGAGCTGGTGTGGCATTTCCTGCATCTCTAGTGAGACGAGCGGTCCTGAGTTTCTCCTTGTTGAAAATGAAGTCCTCCTCGGCATGAATTTCTCCGGAGACAGGCACAGATGATGACAAGGGGCTTGCGCTCTCCGGTTCGCGTTTTGGAGAAGTAGCGCGTTTTGGAGAAGTTAACTTCGAAATAGATGACCGAGCACTGGCTACGGGGACGGTATGGACATTTGCCTTCTCAGGCGCATCTACTGGCTGCTTGTTGTTGAAACTCATCCCCCTAGTCGTTTTCTTTTTCGAACCCTGGTAACTGTCATTTCCGCCATTGTATCCTGCAACAGATGAGGGCGAAATCTTTCGGGTCAATCAACCACTTGGATGCTCTGTAGTTGCAGCAGTTCGCAGTGAAACTAGGCTGTTTCACTGTCCTTTGATGATGACTAATGTGCGATGATCAGTCTAGATATTTATCAAGAGCATCGAACGCAAAACAAAAGATTAGCAAGTTCAACATGGTTAGTCGAAGGCGACTTCAATTCCCATTAACCATTTCCTCTACAAAATGTAAAACCCAGTGACAAACCAGAAGCCGATCGACACAGTAAATTTATCAAAGAACTTTGAGAAAAGATATGTACACGAATAATCACCAAGCTTCAAAATAACTCAGCATTACCACAGTCCGAAATTCAATTAGTCCGAGAACTAAATGTTCTACTTTTGTCACCACTTGAAACAGGGGAAATTTTCCAATAGTTCTCCAAGATATCCTTGCTATAAATACGAGTCACAACATCCTTTTTATTAGAAATTACATTCATCAAAGCCTTCACTCTACAAACCCCGACAAAAGAAAAGATCCGCCCGCCTCCATTGCCTCCATCTGTTTTGGCGCAGGATGGGCGATGAAAGAACCATATCTTTGCATCTCTAGATTACAATTCATACTACTAAGAGAATAAATGTGTAACCACAATCAAGAATCGAAAGAGGACCGATAGTTCAAGAAAGAACCTGAAAAGCTTTTGCTCTTGCGGGCCTTCGATGTTGCGATCTTTATGTAGCACTCCTCCACGCATCTATGGAAAGGATTTGACGCGTTCACGCAATCTGGGTGAACTCTTTCCCTCTCAGCCATCTATTCTCAGATGGGCACTTCGTCGCTGCACATACCCAGACACTCACTCAATCAGCAGATGCAGCGTGAGCTCGGGAACGAAAAGAAACAGATGTACTTCAAGGATATGCAGGCCCTGGGATTTAGTATCACCTTAAAATGCTCCCAAAATCAACAAATAGAAGAAGAAAAAAAAGGGGGGAAGTCACTAGCTATATGAATAATCAAATTTTCCATCGTCCTGCATTTCTTAGAAGTTCAAAATTTCATTTTGGAAAGTGCACGAATTGAACTTCATTCCCATCTATGTTGGAAAGCCTTGTATCAACTATCAAGGGCTCTCTCTCTCTCTCTCTCTCTCTCTCTCTCTCTCTCTCTCTCTCTAAATTGGTGTAAAACTTCTCCAGAATTTAAGGTAAAAACCGTTCCTTCGATGCACAAAAATACAAGATGGTCCTTTTAAAATGCTTTCGATGCTATCTATCATGACACAGGGGAACAAAAACTTGTTTCCCAATAAAACGTTAAGCATACAGAGAAATTCCCAACAAAACCGACACAATCACCCCCTCCGGAACGCCGACCCTCCCTGTTCTGTTCATGAACTTCAAGAACAACGGGAAAGAACCAAGAACCAGAGCACCAGACGAGACACCGCAAAACCACGATATACCCAAAAGAAAGAAAGAAACACCAATCGAAGATAAGCATCCAAGAAACGAAAAAAAGGAGCAGAGATGGCGTCTGAAGCACGAAAGCTTACCAAGAACGAGAGGAGCTCCGAGTCCAACCCTCTGTTTCTTCCGGGTTCGTGAACAGGGCTTTCCTTTTTTCTTGCTTCTTTTTTTGTGGGCGTCTAAACTCCACCCGTCTCTGTCGCGAGCTTCACGATTTGACCGACGCCTCCCGACGAATTTAAAGACCCTGGATCGTCAAGCCGTCATGTAAACGCGCAAGCGAGAAGTCGCGGCAGAATTTCTCCTCGACTCCGAGGAAAAACCGAAAGCCACGGCTCCAGCGTTTTCCCACGAGAACAGGGGAAGAGGAGGAGAACTTTGGAAGTAGGTTTCGGTCCTTTCGCGCTGGAAGTGCTCTGTGAGGGGGGACCAGCTTGCCAACCGGAGCACGGGACGGAAGGAGTACTGCATGTCTTGCGATGATGGAACGTTTGCGGGCTCTGAGACGGTTCACATCGAAAGATTGTCCATTCAAAAAAAAAAAAAAAAAAGAAGAAGAAGAAGAAAATTTAGCACCACAAAAAAAAAAAAAAAAAAAAATCCCAAAAAAGTAGGTCCACTTCGATATCAACGCCTCGAATTATTCATCGCGTTTCCGAAAATCATAAATTCCGTGTGCTGCTTGACATCAACATCCCAATTTCTTTGTTTTGAAAATCTATAAAATTGTGCTGTTACGACAAATGAAATCATGAATTTCCGTTATACCAGTACAAATTTGGATACGGGATATTGGAGGGAAGAATTTATAGGAATTTTTTTTTTTTGGTCATATAGTGTTCTAGTGATGAGAAAAAAAAAAATTGGGCTATTGCCATCACAATAGGTACAACTTAGGGTTTTTGGTAGTTTTTTTGAGAAAAAAAATGAATTTTTTTGGGGGAAAATATAACGATTGCAGATCGGAAAAAACTTTAAAATACGCACTCCTTATATAAATATTTTGAAACATAACATCAACGAGAATGAAGGATGAATGGATAATTCTCTCTATCGCAGTTTGGCTTTCGTGAAACTCTAAATTCGTCAAACTTTTCAGGCTTCTAGAATTTAGCAGGGGTGATAAGTGACAGCCAGAGAATGCTGGGGTCAAACAAATATTTATGTAAAAATCGAGGGAATTTTCGGAATATTCCGGTGAGTGCATATATATATTTCGGGAAAAATTATCTAAAGTCTTAAATTTTTGTCAGACATCGATGACATGGTGGTCCAATTTTTGCCAACTCTCCACATCACCACTTACAGTCATTTTCCCCTAAAATTGGCTAGAATAACATCATTGCAAATTCGCACTGAAGTTTATAATTAAATCAATAAATTGGAGAGTTTGATATCTATGCGATATATTTATAAGTGATTGGACAATTTTCCCAATATTGCATATAAGATTTTAAAATTCATCTTTTCTTTAGGCTTGAATTGTTGTTAGTAATGATAACATTTTTTTGTTGGTTAATTATTCAAAGAGATATAATCAATCGTTTCCTAAAAATATTTTCCAAATAATTTATTTTTCAGTAAATAAACGACACTCAAGATTTGGAAACATTTTTCCAAAAAATGATCGCTCGTATTCCTTATACAAATAAATGAATGAAAAGTCTTTTTATCACCCACGAATCTAATTGTTGTCAATAGAAAAAAAATCCATTTACTAATATTTCTAAACAATATAACCAAATATTTTTCGAAAAATATTTTTTCAAATTTTGTGTCTTCCGTCAAATAAATGCACCCTTCAAGCTATTTATTATCGCTCCATGTGAACAACGTTGTTCACTTAGCTTTCAATGTGAATCCCGTTTTGCACCTCATCGTTGGGCGCAAATCATCGGATTTCAGCATCAACTCATATAATATTGCGATTTTGGAGATTACCAAGTCCAACTTGATGATGTCTTTGATTTGGAATGTCTAGCAACTAGTCATGCAACTTCTGGTCATTGATGTTGATGCTGCTGAATCGGGTAAACGGGTCCCACTATGCCATAAATCGTGGGCAAGAGGAAGCAATGTCTCTCGGCCTTGCTTAACGATTTTAAATTCAATTGGGGTGGTTGGTGGTCTTAATATTAGTCAAATGTGCTTTAAAGCATTTGGCGGCTAGTCAATTTTGCACAACAAACAATTTAGCATTCAAAAGAGCCATATTTGAGAAATTACCGATATTTACTGATTTTAATTGATAAAAATCTTGGTTTTATTGCTAGTTGATGAGGGTTTTGATAGGGTGGAGACATACCACACATTGTTGAAATGTTTGTTTTATGGTACCAACTATCAATCAAATGAGCCTGCGATCACAGCACTAACAGTTGCGATTAGGAAAGTCCAAGACTAAGGATATACCTAACTTTTGTCATAGACTTAGCTTCAAATTAAGTACGAATCATATATTGTAATGCAAATCAAAGTAATAAATTTCCAATTTCAATATTGAAAATTTTTATAATGTTCTTATGTCGCATGGTGCATGTTTCAGTTTTCAATCTAAATTTATGCTTATTTTTGGAAAATGACACTAGTTGCCCTAAAAATTTTGACCTAATGTGTAAGGTAATTTTTGAATTGTTAATTCATTCAATGTAGTCTTTGAACTATTCTTAAATATTCAATATAGTTCATTCAATGTAGTCTTTGAACTATTCTTAAATATTCAATATAGTTCATAAACTTTCAGTTTATTCAATCTAATTCCTCAACTTTCCAACAAAGTCTTTTAATACTATTCACAAGTTTTCATAATTACACTTTTACCCATACACTTTTACACTTTTATATAATATAAAATAGAATCTTACTTACAGTTATATCGAATTGATATTCCTGCTATTTTACGTGTGTGTTTTTTTATAAGAAAATTTGGAAGTCATGATAATTTATAGATGGATATATGTACTCATTAATATAAATCTTGCTCGTCATGAAACACAAAACATGCAAATTGAAAACAATCTAAGAATTAGGTGCAAGATTGCAAATTTTATCATTCTAAATAAATAAGGAACTCTAAATTAATGTCGTTTCTATATTTGCTTTGCAAAACACTCATAGTTAATATAGCAAGAATATTTACCGATACAACTCTAAATAAGATTCTACATTTATTATTATAGAGATCATAAATCAAATTTTACTTAAATGAAATTATTGTAATAACTATAAAGACCAAAACAATAAAGAAGGTAATTTAAAGAGATAATTTCTTTGTTGATTTAAGAAGAGGATTAAAATGAAAAAGGTATTATAAAATCTAGGTAACAGCATAATTATAAAACTTATGAATAGTACCGAACGACTTTTTTTTTTTTTTTTGGTTGGTATGAAGAGGGGCCGACCTCGAAAATCATATTGTTAATCTTCTCATAAAATATAGTCCAATCTGTTCCCCTAACGACAAAGGAAGTAAACCATCGGTGGCTTACATACAAATTTATCACTGCATTATTGGACTAGATAACCTAGTTAAGGCATAAGAAAATTTAACAAGGTTTCAGCATGGACGTTAATAGTTTCAGCCAAATATTCTTCGATTTTGCTTCATACACTCCTGCACACACTGAGGAAGTGATGTCACATTGATGATCTAGTGTTTCGTGTTCGCAACATGCTGAACAAGAAGACACTTTTACTTCGATTGCTCTTTTTCGGACCTATACATAACGAGAAAGCTTAGTGGAATATCCTTCACAGTTGTGCCACGTGTTGAAATCAAGTAAGTTCTCGCCTTTCATATGATCGGACATGAATAATACATGTGACATGGGAAGTGCTAAAAATAACACTTTTACTCTTTAATCGATACACCTTGAATAATCGTCTAACATTTTTTTTTTAAAGTAAATTTCCCGCAACTTGATATCAAAGACAATGACAAGGTAAATTCGTTATTGATATTTAGTTTGATTTTTTTTTTTTTCCGTTTATCACTCAAATAGAGAAAAAAGGCAGTGCCAAATAGTAAAAAGCGACTTAAATGTGCAAAAATTCTTACTAATATTTCTCGGTTTTATTGAATATTCTTACTAATGCAATTATTTGTTAGTGTTTTGTTTGTTTTTTTTTTTTTTTTTTTTTAACTTGCATGAAAATGAGCCCATTTCATGGTAGCCTTGATCCCTTTTTTCAGTTTCAAGTATTTTTGGGAAAAACTAAAAAATTATAACCCATGTTCATGAAGAAAAAGATGGGTCCAACATGCTGAACGTTTGGTGAAATGTGAACGCATCATTTATTTTGAATTGTGTGTGCGTGCACTCGCGCACGAAAGAAGAGAAACTACCATTGAGGGCCAGAGAAGGAAAAGCTCCTAATTTACTTTTTTTTTTTTTTTGAAACTTTTATTTGTAGAAGTATGTATTTTAGTGTAACCTTATGTTACTTCCGGCATATTAAAGTTTTATATAAAATATCTTATGATCACCATATTTATTCATACATGAAATATTGTGATTTTATTCGGCGAAAATTTGTTGGCCTGTCATTATGGAGTTAACCGAAGCAGGATTCTCTTTGTTAATTGTCAAATAGGTATCATCAAATTGTGTAGTCAAATCTGTTTCTTTCAAATTATTGTTAACCATAAAATGCACATATTTAGCTATGTTATAAATGGCGGTTCTTTAGCTATACTAACGAAATTTACCAAGCAATGCAAGACATTTACACTATTATATAGAATCATCTTGAACAAGTACAATTCCTAGAAAATAAATTGGAAGAAGTCCTCAAACATATAAAGACGCCACGTAAGATCTTGTTATTTCAAAATGAAGAAAAACTAATTTAATAGCCAACGTTCAGGTGCAAATAATTTAAGTAAAATGATGTGATATAAAGCTTGTGTCTTCTACTATAGATGGAATATTGAGCTCATCAATTGTCAGTTCACTATTTAAGTGATAATCATTATATTTACTCTAATTCCAATTTTAAGGGTATATTAGGGAATTCCGATACAATTCCCATATTATTACATGTTTCTTTAATGAAAATAAATGGTATAATAGGTATTACATTGCTTAAACCAAACAAAATATTATTACAATATAATTAAACATGATAGAAATCAATTACATCATAATCTTATTCCATTCTTGCAACCAAGCAAGCCGTCAAATACTCGCTTCTCATTATTCATATTCTTTCTAGTTTTAACATGCAAAAATATTTATTTCTTCAATCTAGTCCCTCATTTCTTCCAAACCCCAACCGTCTTCCCAACCATCGACCGTGCTAATCTTCATCATGAGAACATATTGGAGCACTTGAAGAGAGTTGCATGAGACATGTGGTTAAATATGTGCAGCTATAAAGAGAGAAGCAATGTCTTTGAACCCGGCCCAGTGGAAGAACCGGTAGCGCTGGCGGTTCGTGGGTCAACCAGTTGAACCGGCAGGTGAACCGGTCATGCCTTTTTTTCTCGAATTATACAATCAATTGACTCAAATTACCAAAGAAAAAAGGAAGAAATAGAAAGCAAAATGGTGACGTGTGTGAATCCTTCGAGTGACAGTTGCAGAGTAGTTGAGACACGAGTTGCGAGCATCATCTTCCAGGACGGATCGAAAGACTTGCCAAGGTAGTTAGGCTTCTTGGCACGCTATCTTAGGTCATGCGATATGCTCCTGCATCATCACCTCGGTTTGCATAATAAATCAATATTTAAAGATACTATTTCTCTCCTTTAAATTGGGAGGTTCCCTTTCTTTAATCCCATGCAAGCATCGCATGTCACCTACTATGTTTCGAACAGGCCTCAAGCTCTTCAAGAATATCTGAGAGGTGAAGCATGAAGAGTCGATGACTCTTGTCCCTCCTCCTCATCTTTCTTCCTGAATCAAGAAGTACAGATTTAGCTGTAGAGATTCTTCAATTTTTTTCCCTGTAGTTTTCTGGGTTTTTTTGTTTCTTTCATTTGGTGATGCAATGAGGTGGGTGTGGGAATGATGCAGTTAGCCATTGCTATCACCTAGAATTTTTATGTCATTGTCTTGCCTTTTTGTTCTTTATCTGCTCTGCTCTGTTGCTCCCTTTTTCTCTATTTCGATTTCTTTGGTCTTGACTCCTCACTGATAACGCTTAGCCAAACCGGGTAGTCACTGAGATTTTGTAGGTACCTACCATCATATATGTCATGTTTTTCATTGCAGCTCTCTGGTTCTGGCTCTAGTCGGTGTGTCTGGTGTCGAAGATTGTTGTTTGAGAAACCTGAACCTTGCCCTGATTGAATTCCTAGTCCTTGAGCACTAGGATTGTGCCTGAAGTTCACCTTCTCGTGAATTCTTCAATCGAACTGATCAAATAAATTTGCAGGTGAAGATGATTATTGCCCAGACTCCGATGGAAAGACTTCGACCCCTTGTGGGCTCGAATGGCTGGGACTTCTGTGTTCTCTGGAAATTGAGTGAAGATCAAAGGTTTAGAAATTCCTAGATTCCTCTCTGTCTCTGTCTCTGTCTCTGTCTCCTATGTTCTCAACTTTTTCCGGTGAAAATATGGCCTCGGTATATGTTATAGATTGATAGAGTGGATTGACTGTTGCTGCGCTGGAGCTGAACACAACGAAATTGGAAGTGAAGAATTCGATTTTCCAGTGTCTCCATGTAGGGATGTCATGTTTCAGCATCCAAGAAGAACCAAAGCTTGTGAACTCCTTGCTCAGATGCCCTCTTCTGTGCCCCTAGAGTCCGGGTACTTTCAATTCACCATTTCCTCTCGTTTTTCGATGGACTGAAGTTTCTGTTCCCATATGAAAATACAAGTTCTTGTGAGCAGGATTTATGCGCATGCCTTCATGTCATACCAACCAAAGTGGCTTAACTTTGCCAGCAGCTCCGACTCAAAAGCAGAAGAAGTGAGTTAACAGTTGTTGTGTCCATCAAACTGCATTGTGTCTATTTATCTTGCTCGTTTTAAAATCATTGATATCTCAAAGCGAGGTGATCAAAGAAATTTCTGTCCTTTTGCAGGGTACAATTGGGACCAAGGTCCTTGTACCGTTTACTGGAGGTTTGGTTGAGCTTTTCGTTACTAAACAAGTATGTGATTAGAATGTAACAGCAGTTGTGAGTTTACACCTAGTATGAAGATCGATAGATCTTTTGCTTGATCAACTTGTGGAGTTTTATTATCTCTCCCTGAAATGTGACCGGGTGCGTTTCTGTCGCTTTAGGTACCAGAAGATCAACAAATCATAGGCTTTATCACATCCCAGTTCTCCATTCCGTTTGAGGCCGATTCCTTATCCTCAGTCTGTATGGAGACAAATTTCTCGATAATACCGAATGCTTTGAATGATCTGCAGTCCAGGCCACAGATGATAGACCCAAATGACCACACTGATTCGCCGGCACAACTGCCTGAAAATCTGAACCTGCACGATGCTTCCAGTGACAGAATCCACCAGTATGAGGCGACCATCGGAGGATCGTATGACACTTTTGTAGCTAACGAGGAAATGAATCCTTCCAACAAGTTGTCAGCAATGGACGGATTTCAAGAGATGGATGGAGCGGAACAAATGAATGTGGACCTTACAGAACAAGTGAACACAGAGTGGCAAGGGAATGATGAGGAAACAGTAAAACCAGAGAATGGCGCGACAAAGTCCACATCTGATTGCAGCGATCAGAACGAGGAGGATGATGAGAGGAATGGGAAGCAGCCTCACTCGAAGAACCTTCAAGCAGAGAGGAGGAGGAGGAAGAAGCTCAATGACCGCCTCTACAATCTCCGCTCATTAGTCCCAAAAATTTCCAAGGTAATCTGCTGCGCCATACTGGAAATTAAATTCTAATTGAATTTCTCAGCATGCTACCATTCTATATACAGTGTATTTAGCAATTTTTTAAATGAGATTCAGATACTTTGATGGGCTAAAAGTGTTCAAGATATTAGGAATATCCGAACTGCGATCAAACTCTATTATATTGGTTGTCACAGGATTCTTGCTTTTAAATTGTGCAATTTGACTACTTCCTCATGACAACAGCTGGATAGAGCTTCAATACTTGGGGATGCAATCGAATACATAATGGAGCTGCAGAAGCAAGCTAAGGAACTCCAAGATGAGCTTGAAGAGCAATCGGATGTGGAAGACCCTAGGAACTCCGGCAGCAGCAGCAACTTCACCGTTGGCCAACCCGAGTTTTTCGACATTGGGCTCCTGTCAGCATCAGAGAAAGTGGCATTTACTTATCAGCTGCCAGGAAACACTCAAGGAGATGGATCCACCAGGAGAAACCGTGAGTCAGAGACAGCATATGACAAGCAACAACGCATGGAGGTACTCCATTAGATAGTCTCCTAATTCTTTTTCAACTGCTTTAGCAAAATGGCTAAAACTGCAAACACACAGCCGCAGGTGGAAGTTCGGCAGATAGACGAGAATGAGTTCTTCATCAAGGTGTTCGGGGAGCACCGGCCTGGCGGTTTTGTGAGATTGATGGAGGCTTTGGACTCCATAGGCCTCGAAGTGACCAATGCAAATGTGACCAGATTCCTAAGCCTTGTCTCAAACGTTTTCACTGTTGAGGTACTGTCGGAAAACATGTCTAGCATAGTAAATACTAGGAACTCTTATTATACCGAATGAGAAGGAAAAGTAGAACATCAGATAAACTTCACATTGAACACTCTCTCTATTCAAAAACTCTACATTGAACTTGTGGAGCAATTAGCGAATTTCCCATATAGGCCATGATTATGCATTTCAGGTATTTCTTAATGTAACAGCATTCAGGAACCTATCATTTGTAGCTGGTTCAATTTCACAAATGCAGTGCATTACTCCAGACAGGACAATTATAGTGTTCCTAGATTTGTTTAATGCGTACAGATTATTCTTTTTTGGTAGGATTTAGCTTGAAAAATTGGCTCTTTTTTCGTGATTGAATTGCAGAAGAAGGACAGCGAGCTGGTGGAAGCCGATCTCCTGAAGGACTCTCTGCTGGAGCTGACGAGGAATCCCACAAGTGGGTGGCCAGGGCTGAGCAAAGCGGCGGAGACTGGCGGTGCCAGGAATTACCATGGCCATCAGCATCATTACCACCTCCTGCACAACCATCTCTTCTGATTCCACAGTCAGTGCCTTCCCAGCGTTTGATAAGAAAATCTCTACCTTATAGGTTGTTCAAGTGAGAAAGCTGCTTGTCTCCTCCCTGTTCTTGGCTTTCCCCATGCTTGTGGGTGAAAAATAATAGTACTACTTTGTCAGGGCAATATATTTCACTCTTCGGTCCATTTTGGGTTTGATCTATTTTAGACTTGACAAAATTTCAGAATCTATAGCAGCTAAGGTGCTAACCATGTTTTCATGACAAGAAATGACCGTTTATGCATATAGCACTTCGCGTACTTACTCTCTAAGGGGATCCTACTACATGAATAGCTTCCGGTCCTATCACATGGCATTGAAGTGACATTGCCAGCCAGTTAAGAGTGTTCTTCTTTATTCCAACTCTTAGTGAAAACGAAACCACTTAATTGAAAGCGCGGTGCAGTTGTCATGGGTGATCAATTCCATAATAGGTAAGCTCCAGATCTCGATTCCCAGTTTTGAAAGAACTGGGCCTTGTAAATGTTAAGTATTATTTTAGGGAAACATTCCGTGTGAATAATCCGTTGCATAATGGTTAAGGTATTGATAGAATAATCCGTTGCATAATGGTTAAGGTATTGATAGATTTCATATATTTGTCATGTTAAAAAAAAAAAAAAACCCATCTTTAGCATATTTGTCTTAAATAACTCTATTGCATCCCTCCTTTCCTGGTCGAAGCATCGATATAGTCATAAGTAAATTGCGGTGAGCACAGTGCAGTTTGGTCGCAAAAATACATTTCGACAAAAACCCAAACCAGCCAAACCATTTTACTTAAAAGAATCCAACCAAACCACAAAATACCGTTCGGGTCAAATTGAACAACAAAAGTCTGCTAAGTCTCACAGCTGAAGTTAAGCCGAAATAGAGTTTAATGAAACATCAACACCAGAAACTAACAAAGACCGTCACTAAGTTATTATTTATCTACTAGTGCCTCTCGATGCAACATCGGATGAAGTCTCCAGTCCCATACTTTCACATTTTGTGTCTAGGTAATTGCGGTTTTACAGTTCGGTTCAGTTTTTTTAATTTTCAAAACTGAACCAGGCCATGCGATGGATATGGCTTGGTTAATGAACCATTTTTAGGTAATACTCCATCGTGAATCTATTGCAACCTTACCTCGATGAACCACTTAAGGGATTACTATGCCTATTAAGTCGGGCTCTCCCATACCCATACCAATTCACAACTTAGGTTTAAATTTTTATCATGTAAATGATTTTTATCTAGAAGTCACTACTAATCAATTTATAGCGGGTCAATTGAAAATCATGTAAATTATCAGGAGTCTTATTTTACTCTTACAAACCAGAGATTAAATGGACTTGGGGACTTGATTACGTTTGGTACATTTCTCTTTAATTTTCATATATACATGCAATTTGGATTGATCTTATCATATCATCTTACGTGCAAGGAGGTCATGCGGATACACGACCATTATCGAACAATCGATAAAGCAAAACAATAAATAAATTGCAAGCCTAGGAAGGAACACTTACCTCGATGCAAATGCAAACATTTGCAACAAACAAGAGCGTATTTTGATTTGGACAAGGTCGGAAGCAAATTGAGCTGTTCATTGCAAATTTCCCAAAAATTATGAGAAGAAATTTTAATTAGCAAAAACTGCACTTGTGTAAAAACCGAGTTCTTTAGAAGTGTTGTATTCGTATTGAAAGTTTCCAAGAGGTAGTTGTTCTTATATTGATTTCTTGTTCAACTTCGCACTTCAAGATTCGGGGTAATTCATATTGAGTTTTTTGTGTCCACATTTTTTTAGTAAGTAATTTTATTTTAACATATGCCTTTTGAGCTAGTGAATTGTGAATTGTGGTTAATCTTTATCAATGGATTTTTCCTCTAGTATCATTCTAGGATGATACTTGAGAAATTCACCCTTTTTTCCATTTCCTCAAGAAATAGTGGATTATATGAGCTATCTTTGCTTAGAAATGCAAAGTTGGCATTATTTAATTGGGTTGAGAGCTTTAAGGGTTTCTATTAATAAATAACGGATTGATCCATCTTGCTTACTTGTATCCACATGAAGCAATTATGTTTTTCATTCTTTCCCCAAATTGTATAGGTAGAAGGCAGATTTTGTTGTAAATGTCAAGCTTTGAGTTTTTGAACTCTTCTTTTGTTTGCTTTTGTGGAAGTTTGGATGCTCTAAATTAGTTGACACGTGAGTTGTCATCAAATTCTACTTTCATTTTCTTCATGAGTGAACTTTATGGAATAAGGCATTCTCTTTTTTGGGCTCCCTGCATCATCATCTTCTATTTGTCTGATTTGTTGAGCATTAGCAGTGATGTAAATGACCAATTTTGTAACTTCAAGGTTGCAATATGGAAGTTTCAATTCTCTTCTTGATGAATCTTTGATTTTGAAGGTAATGAATCCTATCTTCTATTTGCCTAATTGAAGCATAAGTATGATGCTAGTAATGTGGCATCATTTTATATGATACAGTGTTTGTGTGAGAAAGATACGAATGTATATGAGTGAATTTGTTTACTTATTAGTATAAGCATGTATCTTACTAAAATCAATAAAATTGCATAACTCGCAAGAGATTGGGCCATATTTAAGTGGGCATATGTCTTGTTGGTCAATTTCTATTTCATTTATCTTCTATTGGTTTGGTGTGATAATTTGTATCTCTAGTACTCATCTGTTTGATTCAATTTGCAGGAATGATGGGTTATGGAAAAACCATCATTGGCAAGATCCCATCACAGGTACATGGATATATTTTTTGTGATAGGTTTGTTTGTGATTCCTTGTTTTCACTTTAAAAAATGTTGCAAATTATAGAATGCTTATGGAAGTATTAGCATAGAGAATTGCCGGGAACATTCCATTGCATACTTATCTTCAATGTTGCTTTTTTCTTGGTGAAATGTACTAATTTGGTATGCGTTTTCATTTGCTATTTAGGAGATACATGAGACATGGGATCAATGTTTGGTTAGATGTGCCTTTGGAAGCATTGGCAAAAATAATTGCCGCTATGGAAACATATTCTCGCCCACTTTTGCATGATGAATTAGGTTGACGGATACACAGAGGTGAGTTACTCTCATTGCTAACCAAGATACACAACTTGTGCATTTCTTAGTCGAAGCATGATTTAGTAACATGTCATTCTTAATACTAAGAAATTGTATGCAGGCATTAACACGCTTGTCTAATCTTTAGGCATCTATTGATATCTATGGACTAGATTAGGAGCTTGTATCCAAGTTGCCAAATCATTTTTGGGCTCTCGTGAAGAACAAGATCAACTAAAACCCACCTTCAACAAAGTAGAAAGAGAGAAAATATTCTATTAGGCGTTAAGATAATTTCATGGGTGATAACATACTACCTTTAGGAAGATTTGGGAGAGCTATGATTGGTTGTTGCTTGTAGGTGTCCATAGTAGGATGGGTGATCAATAAAGCTTTCTATTGAGTGTTGTGCACGTTGTGCACACATATTGATATTTTAGACTCATCTGTTGTGCATGTTGTGCACACATCTTTTGTAATGAAAATATTGAAATCATTTAATGATGAGTTATTGATGATCATCACGATGCTTGTTGGATCGAGCTTAATGATGATGTGGTAGATCTATTGCCAATAACAAAAGCAAGCAATAGGCATAACTTGAAAGAAAGCATTAAAAGACCATACGAGTAAATTAAAGGAAAAAGTAACCCTTCTCAACAATAGGCACAACTCAAAAGAAAGCAAAACAAAATAACTAGCATTAGATAAACTTGAATTGATCCATATTGTTTGACGAAAAAGAGAAACATCCCAACATAACACATCTTCTCAACAAAGTAGACCTACACATACTTTAACTTTAAGGTGCTTCCAAAACATACTTATAGAGACCCTTTCATATCATCTAATAATAAAACAAAAAGGAGTTTGTGTTATTGGTATTGTTGGTCTTGCATATCTCCAACAAATTGCTTATCTTTAACTCTTTTCATGTTTAGGTCTTTACATCCTCCTCTCTTTACCTACAATTGAATAAATAAAAAAAAGAATTAGTCAAAACAAAATCACACTAGGAAGAAGAGTTTTATAACAAAGTTAAGCATAGATGGATACTTGCATTTTCACTCTTCCCATAGATGATATTGAGTTTTAGATGTTGCTAAAAAATGACGCAAACAATTGAGCTATCTCAATTTGTGATGTTAGGGCTAAGGGAGTGCTTTCTATCATATCTTGTGAACATAAGACAAATGTAGAAGTCGTTTGGGTCGATCATGTTGTTGTTGTTATTGGTGTCGTTGATGCTACGAATAGATTCTTGCAATGATATCTATTGTGGTTTTCCTACAAGTAATTGTGGTATTTTGTCTCTTGAACTTTCTTCTTATAGGCTCTCGCATAATTTTCAGCTTCTTGGTCTTTGAATTGTTATCAGTAATTTCATTCTTGACTTTGTTCTTTGTTTTTTCTTTCTGCCAACTTGTTTGGGCACATCTGGTAGGGGTAAATGCTCTCTAGCAGGCCTTGTGGCCTTAGAATCTATAGTATGCACAACATGGCTATAAGTTTGCCTGAATGTTTCAATACTGAAACACATGTGACCCAATTTCTCATGTCGTTCCCTCAAGTATACAAGAGTTGCCACAACATGGTAGCGAGGGATACTACTAATGTTCCATCATCTACAGTTATAAGTTCAGTTTATTATTAACAACCATCTTGTCTCCATATAGCCCACTCAATTCAAACTCATCCTCCCCATTATGTGCAGGAATTCATCATGCCAAATACTCTTTTTGAAGCTCCAATATCTCTTAGATATTAGGACAAATTACACCAATGTACTTAGCCAAGCAATTCCTTTGTTTATGAATCATGTCCATGAGTTGCACTCTTACAGCTTCAAGCAATGTTATTATGGGCTTGCTCCTAGCGTCAACAATGCTCTTGTTGAACACCAATTATTCAAGGAAGTGCTATATTTTGAGCTTGTCCTAAAATGGGACTTGCTCCATTGCACTAGTGGCTTCTGGAACAATCAATTATAAGCCTTTCTATCAATTGTTTTAAGCTCTTTCATTGCCAAGTCAAAATCACATACCCTAGTTGCCATAGTAGCCTTCCAAACCAAAATTTTAAGTTTTAATCCTTTTTGAAGTGGTCTAAAGTTCTTGTAAAGATGTTTTAAGCAAAACATGAAGCAAAATCTATGTCTTACTTCAAGCATTAGATTTGCTACTGCTTGTACCAATCTTTTCTACCTGTCATGCAAAAAGTCCATTACTTTGAATTTGTAGAGTTTGTAATTCTCACATCCTCAGGAATCATACTAATAAACCAGTATCATGTCATGTATGTTTTTTGTCCTACGACTACCCATATAAATGGATACATATAATTATTTCCATTTATGCCCATGGCTAATAAAAGTATACCCTTGTAGCCCAATGACTAATGGCAACCATCAAACCCCACAAATTGCCTACATCCTTTTAGAAAACCCCTCCTCAACACATTCAAACATATGTAAACTCTTATAAACTTGAATTAGTCTTGACATTACTCACTCTTGATTACACATGTGGATCCTGGGTTATAATCAAGAAGTGCTTGGCAATAGCTTCTAAGCATCCAAAGTTACTCCTCTTCATTACATGTACTCATACTCATTGTCGTAGCCTTGGCTCCATAGACCATTGTTTTGTATAGCTTCAAAAGATTCTTCTCTCTCAAATGTTTTCTTCAATGAAGCACCTAACCATGTTGGATTATTTCTCAACTTATCACAATACTTGTTTGCCAACCATTTAGAGCTTACTTGAGGAATATGTAGAGCTCTATTACATATATACAGGGTTAAGGATTTTAACTTGTAAATTATGTTTCCTCTACACTTAAGAAGCATAAATGAGCCAATCACAACCGTCAAAACACACTACCCTTAACTTATCCAATGATTCTTAGCAAACTTCACTTATCTCCCATTTTTTATTGCATAATTTCTAACTATTTCTCTAAACTCTTTAGCATTGCTAAAGCACATCCCTAATATAATGATAAGATTCATATCAACCTCTGCAATAAACTTGATATGTGTATACTCAACTTGACTAGTTATATTCAAGATATCTACATTATCAAATAATATATCTCCATGCAAACTGATGTCTTCCATACCCCTCTCCATTGCACCTTCACCCTTAGGACATTGCACATTTCTTTTGTGTAACTCATGGATCAATAATGGCAAACCCATCTTCTTCAACACCCTCGATACACCTACTACTAGACATGGTATCATTCGCTTTTTCACATTTCTCACCTAGTGCAAAATGGAAGCAAAAAAAAAAAAAAAAAATCAATACATTTCTAGAATAAAAGAAATTTAAATCTACATGAGGAGAAACACAAGTTGCAACTACAATATGTTATGTTTGGAGAGGTTCCAAATAGAGTTTAATTGAAAAGAACTCATAGCGCACATGTAGGGACAAAACAAAAGCCTCATACATAGTTGGGCAAGCCTCATGCAAAGTTGGGCAAGAAAGAAAATTGCTATTATTTGCAACTTTTTCAAACGACTTTGATTGAAATCTTTAAATTTGATTACTCTTTGATTGGAAACTCAAAATCAAGAATGTAAAATTTAGAAGTGACAAAACAAAGTCTTGCGAAAATAAGGATTGGATTTGCATGAAATATAATATGTAGAATCTATCTACTTCCACAATTAAAAATAGGGTTCATGGAATAAAGACAAAACATGAGTTAGTGGATCGATTGTTATCAACAAATCATACATTAAAAAAAAGAAAAGAAAAGGAAAATACTAAAATAAAAATTGAAAATCATGGACCACAAATGACATGAAAGAACCACAAGTTACTCCATTATAATTAGAACATGCATAATAAATAATCAACTCACTGCCATCGGTGCCATTGCTGTTGTATTGCACCCACACCTTTGTCAACATATTACTTCAACAAGTGCAATCACTTCTCTTGGGCATTGGAAATACAAGTTGAACCAAATTAGCAATTTGACATCCATGCAAATGAAAGAAATTTGAAGATTTATGAAAATTAGGGTTATGAATCAAAGCTCCAATTTGGAAATTAGGGCTACGAAGGAAATGTTTGTTTTGTTCATGATCCCTCACCTTTGCACATCGCCGATTCTGGCACTTGTAGATTGTCATTTGGTCATGTTGCTGGTCACACACCACCTCAAGAGTTATTGGCTCTATTTTACTCTCCCATCAACAAAGGCTAGGTGAATATCGTATGGGCTTTTCTTGTTTGTTTACTCTTCCATCAACGCCACCGTTGGTCACACGCTGCCAGTCGCATGCCGTTAGTCCCTTAAGCATTCATATCTCAACTTTTGTTTTTTTAAGTGCATTGAGGAAAAAAAATTGGGTTTCTACTTTTATTAAAAAAAATTTAGACAGAATTATCCTTGTTCTAGTCACTGGAAGAGTCACATAGTTGCCAGTTAACAAGTTCAAGCCTTTATTTAAGACTGATTTTTGTACTTCAAACCCTTATTTGAAATAAGGTCCACTCACGCTCCTTTTTGACAAAAATGACCCCACTTCAAGTTCTTATTTAGAATTTTCCCTACTTAATATGCAACTCTTGACATGCAACTTAATTAACTAACTCTACATAATATGCAATCTAATTAAATAAACCTATCATGCAATTTCTAAATGACATGCAAGTATCAAATTACATGAACTAGTTATATATACATGCGCATGATTTTTTTTAATCAAAATTCGTAATTAAAAATTACTAAAAATAAAAACTTATGAGATATTGTCTATTTTTAGGTTAGGACATAGAGTAACCTAAATCCTATCTTAACTTAGAAACTTATCTCAACAAGCAACTCAATTCTAAGATATTAATTAACTTAAAAAAGTATCAAACTATTCTATCATGTAATTCTATCTATAGAATCAAATCTAACCCAAATGCAATACAATCTTTTTTGGTATTTTTGAGATGAGGAAAGCATTTAAAATAAGGTAAAATTAACCACTTGAGATCATCAAAGATATCACCCAATCAATTGACACAGGGAAACCATATCTAATTAGATTCAAATTTCACGAATAAAATCGATAAATTGTTATTAAGCCTTAAAAATAGAATTAAAGATTATATGCGGTTGTGAATTAGGAAATATATCCTGAATAATTTGCTATCACTCAATTAAAGATTATATGCGGTTGTAAATAAGGAAATATATCCTGAATAATTTGCCTATCACTCAAAAGGATTGAATAGACATCCATTTATTCAAAATAGGCAATGACCGAATAATCAAATTTTGAAATAAGGTTTTACCCCCTTTTGTGGATATGGTATCTAAATATGAACCGACGGTGGTGGTGACCAGCGATGGTGCCCGCGGTGCTTGATGGCTATAGCTATGCCGCGCGGTGTGACTCGAGGACAGGTGGTACGCTGTGGCTGGGGAGTGCCGTGGTGATGCAAGGAAGCTTTATGGGACTGAACCGCGGCTGACGTCGTGGTGGAGAGACCAGGGCAGCGTTTTGATAAGGCTCCGAGATCAGCGTCAGATGGAACTTGAAGGCGCGACCTTGGGAAGGAATGCTCGACTGGGGGTGTTGGCGTCTCTGGAGAAACCCACGGGAAAGATAGCAAACAATAGTAACCTGGGCTATCCGAACTGGGGGAGTTGGGGTCTAGTCTTGCGGCTCCATACACGTTGACAATTCCCGGGAAAATCTGGAAACGACCTTGCAGCTGCTTGATAGGCACGACTAAGCTAGTCGGGGTGAGAATTTCGCTAAAAACCTGCCAAGAACTCCTAGAACACGAAGAGGTAATCTAGAATTTTGATGGACCGTCGGTGTTGTTGGCAACGAGACAAGTGCGATCTGCGCTACAACGAGGCCTCGTTAGAAGCGACCTTGGAGCTGGTTCGCTGGATGTTCACCTGGAGGTTGCCGGGCTGTCTTTGGGAAACCCGTATGACTGCTGGAACACCGGTGTTGGCCTTAAAACTTCGTTAATGTGGCTGAGATTCACTGAAGACTGCGCCATGATGCTGCGGGAAGGCTTCACCGAGACTGATAGTTTGCTAGATGGAAATTCGGTGCACGCTGGAGCAAGAACACGTCACGACAACAGCAAAGAAGAATGACACAAGAAGAGACAAAACTTGACTGAACTTGAGGAGCGCAACATGCGGCACCAGTAACACGTGTAGTGTAAAAGTCATTGCAGAGAGACAGCTAGCCTCCTCCCCTTCACGTTCCCTCTCCACTCTCTAGATTGCCATTGGTGGGTTTTCAATGCAGTTGATCCTCTCTTTTCACGTGAACGAACGTGCTCTCCCTCTCTTTGCTCTGAATTGTGGCCGTGTTTTAACATGCAAAGCGAGGGACTTGCTCATGGAAAGAACTGATCTCCTTTTCCTTCCCTGCTAATCGCGCATGTATCTTTCTCCCTTTCCCATGCGAATTGCTTGCTGACATTCCTCTTTTCGCTTTTTGCTTCTTTCTACATTGGACCGTGCGTATGCACACGCCCAAATACTCCCCTCATGACCGAATCTCTTTCTTCGTTTGCTTCAATATTGATCGAATTTTCCCAAAATCCACAAGGTTGATATAACCATGTACCTATATATACCCCAAAGATTATTACCGATTTTTTATTTGCCACGTGACAAAAAAATCTTGATAATATAATATATTTATTGTCTTGAATTTTTATCATATTTTCAACATGTGGTATTGGCCAGTGTGGGCTTAGTCCAATTAAGTTCAAAACCGTTTACTTGAGTCCATCCACCGTACAACGCAGATGCAATTACATGGACCTATTATTATCAATATTAAAAAATATTTCTATAATGGAAATGTAATTTAACCTAATATTTTTGCTAGGGGCTAGAATAGATCCTAATTTTCTATGTAATGAATTACTACATGGGATGTCAAAATTTAGACGTCAATGGTTGCTTTTCTTTGAAGGCGAGCTCGCGGAGGTTACATCTAAGGACGAAATGATGCCTAAATTTTGACCGTGTACATGTAATGGATAATATTTTAGCGGGATATGGATCCCAATTTTTTTAAATGCAATGTCATGAGAATGGTAATGCAAGTGCATGAGGCATACTTGTAATTACTTACCAGTTAGTGTGGTAAAGCATCTTAAAATATAGGATGAATTTTCGTTTACTCAACAAGTAACTAGTTTTCATTTCAGATTCCTTGAAGAGTCTAATGTCCATCAGATTACCTAGGTCCAAACTGAGGCAACCGAAACGAATTTAACCAATGGACGCTCAATGTTAGCTAAGATGACCATTAATTAAGATTACTTGAAACACCTAGATTTAGACTAAGGTATAACAAAAGAGGTAGGGAGAAACATTCATATTAAAAATGAAATGTTTAACACAATGATTCAAGATAACTAGACCGAGAAAGATGTCTAGAGTTTAGTGAATTTAACTAATAGACGCTCAATGTTAGATGAGATGACTATCCAATTAAGATGGCTTGACTAATACATGCTTAATGTTAAGTGAGTCAAGTAGTAGGTTAAGATAATTCGAAATACTCAAATCCAAACTAAGATATATCGAATGAGATCGAAAAACATTCATATTTAGAATGAAATACTTAACGACAAGATTCAAGACATTCAAATCCAGACTAAGATGTCAATATTTGGGGAATTTAACCAATAGACAATCAATATGAGGTGAGATGAATATCGGATCAAGATAGCTTAATCAATAGATGCTTAATGTTAGGTGAGTTAAATATTGGATTATGATAACTCGTAATACCTAGATCCAAACTAAGGTATAATGAAAAATCGAAAAACATTCATATCCAACATGAAATGTTTAATGAGAAGATTTGAGACATTCAGATCCAAACTGAGATATCAAGAATTGATGAATTTAATCAATAGGCACTTAATACTAGGTGAGATGAGTATTGGATTAAGATAGCTTTATCAATGGATGCTCAATGTTAGGCAAGTCAAATATTGGATTAAAAGAAAATTCGAAATATCTAAATCCAGACTAAGGTATAACGAGAAAGATAAAAAAAAAAAAAACATTCATATCCAAAATTAAATGTTTAACGAAATGATTTAACATATTCAAATCCATATTGAGATGTCAAAAATTTGTTGTAAGATATTGGGTGAGATATCTAGATTTCGCCTCGGATACCTAGATGAGATACTGGATTTCGCCTCAGACACTTGGATAAAATACTTAGATTTTGCCTCAAGCACTCAAAAGGAGTCATGGTGGGATAACTAGATTTTGCCTCAGGTAGTCTGATGACATACTTGTTGAGATACCTAAACATCACCTTAGGCACTCAAAATATTTCACAAATATATCGGGACAATTCAAGCAGGTTAAGATGTAAGAGATAAGGTAACAATCTAAGTGGGACCGGGTATCAACGAATATTAGTCTAGGTAGTGATGTACTTACCTAACTAATGTGCGAACTTCTTCAATCTTTGAGGGATATGTATCCTGTTCTTGTTTGAAAATAGGAGGGACTTTGACCAACAAAAGCACACTGTGTCAATGAAGAGAGACTCTGGACTACAAGAAGCACGTTGGGTAAAGAAGAGCAACTACGAACTAGCAAAGCACGCTGTGTTGATGAAGAGGGGACTTGTAAGCATGCCTTTTCAAAGTGCCCAAAAAAAAGCATCAACAAAATCTAACCAAATTGCAAAAATGATTTGGTTCATTTCGGTTCGATAGCTTAAATTAATTTAAATTGTGTTGCGTTCACACCTAAGCATGGCATTCTGTCTACAATGCAGTTATCATGTCACTATTATTATAGTCCTGGACAATAGCACATCCACATCACCACAAAAATAAAAGAAATAAAGGCTCTATTTGTTTCACAAAAAATATATTCTAGCAATACATTTTCATCATTTTCCAACATTTGGATCACTTACAAAAATGAGTCAGCGAAAAATTTATGCTTGAATTCAGAAAAATAATTTCCTCTTTAAAAAAATCAAAAATAATTTTCCAAATAATGACTAAGGATGCTTGGATCAAAAAATTTATCTTTGGGTACAAGAATCTCAACACTTGCTTTTGGAAAAAGTACCAAAAACATTTTGAGTATGTTGCATTAATACCAATTCAATTCTAAATCTTTCAATTGGACTAATTTAATCATAAATCTTTTCATTTCATTTCCATTTTAGTCCATCCGACCAATTCAAGCTAGAAATCACTAACATGGACACCAGTTATCTTATATACACGGTCTATGTAGATGTTGATTTAAAATAACTTTTTAATAATTTTTCATTTTTTTCATTATTTAAAAAAAAAAATTCCTTTTCTTTTTTTCTTTCCTTTTTTCTTTTCTTTTTTTTTCCTTTGGACTGTTGTGACATTTTGAATTTTTGCATTTGTTATTGTGTGACATTTGGGTTTTTTCCTGTATCCGATAATAATGATACTTAGATTTTAAAACTAATCATAGTTTAATTTAGACTTTGGATGGATACGCAAAAATTTTAATTGAGCCACAAATCTTGTGAGGTGCAGAGGATAATTTTCTGTAAACGAAAATTATCCCAAGTTCAACGTGTGAATTGAATTATGCATATGCTAATAGTAGGGCGGTATTAGTTAATTTATTGCTGTCTTAGGGTGATATTAATTGTGTAAATTTTAGTTAATTAATAATAATAGGAATTACTTATGCTAATGATTCTAGGAGAGAAGGATTGCGTTTTTCTTTCTATATTTACTCACAATTTTTTTTTATTAAAACATTTAAGTGCCACTTGTTCTTGAAATGGGGTTTGGATGACCAAGTGTTTTCCTAAGAAGAGGTCTTATAGCTAAGTTTGACACCTTAAATTTAAGCCAGGATTACTTTTGAATTGAGTCATCTTCTAAGTCTCCTCCACCAAGACACGTATTAAGTAAAGCTTTGAGAAGATGCCATCAATAATATGCAAAACATATGCACAGCTCCACCTAGCCTTGAAGACATCATTTTTATCTTGGTAAATTTTTAATAAAATTTCCTTCTACTTTGGTCGTAGAACCCACTTTCACCTCTCTAAACCTCAAAAGGAAATCTTCATGTGTTATTCTGACCTTTCAATCCTAGAATTGGAGAATTAAATCTTCCTATTCAAAGGCTACAAGGTGGTTATGGCAATTGGTGGTTCACGTTTGTTTGAGGTAAGTGAAGTTTCTAGGCATTAAGTTAGTTCAATTTACTTAACACTTCTATCTTAGTGGATTAATTGAGATGTGTAATTTTGATGTGCTCTAATATTGTGATTATAATGATTGTTAAATTTGTCTTTGATGATCTTGTGCATGTCAAAAAGGTACATAACCAATTTGCTTATGGTATGGTATAATTGGTAAGTAGGAATGACGATTAAAGCTTGGTAGAATTATATTACTAATTTTAGATCCAACTATTGCTAAAGATACACACCTTCTATCTGCTTAAAATTGATGAAGTTGATCTTGAAAATGTCATTTTTGGAGTTTTAGACTCAACCGCCATTGGTAATATCTACCTCATGTTCATTTCCTCTACCGGAGTTTTACTAAGATAGAATCTATTCATTCATTCTACCACAGTTTATTGATCCAAAATCTATTCATTGGTTCTACCAAAAATTATTGAGTCGGCATTTATTCGTTCTACCAAAATTTTCTAAGCGAGAATTTATCTGTTAATACTACTGGAGTTTATTGAGCTAACATATGTTCATTCGTTCTACCAAGTTTTTGCTAAATCGGATTCTATTCATTGGTTCTGCTAGAAATTATTCAATCGGATTATATTCATTCGTTCTACTATAATTTACTAAGTCAGAATATGTTTATTCATACCACTAGAAATTATTGAGTCATAATCTATTCATTCATTCTATCAGAATTTACCAAGTTAGAATCTGTTCATTCGTTCTACCATAATTTATTGAGTCAGAATCTATTCATTTGTTCTACTAGACTTTTCTAGGTTTAAAATATATTCATTAGTTCTACCAGATCAATTAGAGTTTGTTTATCAATTCTATCAAAATTTTATTGAGTCTAAATATGCTTATATGTTAAATTTGTCCATTCATTCGACCAAATTCCATTCATTCAAACTCAAAATGTATCTATTTAATTGTTCAAATTGTAATGACTAGAATCTACTCATTGGTTCGAATTTAGAATGTACCTATTTGACTATTGAAACTTTAATGACCAAAATATACTCATTGGTTCAGATTCAAATGTACCCATTTGAGTGTACAAACTTTAACAACCTGAATATAACTTTAGGTTATTTCTTACTCGGCTATTTGACTAACACTTCAAATTTGAGTTAAGAAATATGTGTTGTGCTTATAAGTGTGCATATATCATGACATGTATGAGAATAATGTGATTCCATTACCCGCAAATTAATGGTGACGATGCCTTGGGAGTTGAGATGCCCCTAGATTGGGATGCTTCGCGTGTGTCGGGATGTCTTAAGGTTGGGATGCCTTGGGAGTATCTGAGAGGAGAAATAATAAATATGATGCGTGATCATATGATGTGTAGATTCACATATTGTTTAATTGGTTTCCTCATATCGGAACATGTTATGCCATATGCATGAGTCTGGATTGAAATATTAATTACTATGGTGTATGAAAATAGGCAAAGTAAAGGCTATATATGTTGTCATCACACTTACTGGATTGTTGTGCATTCGCTTTGTTTGTACTAGGTGAAGTGATAAGATGATTCTTCTAATTTAAAACTAAAGATTTTATTTACTAGGTTTTGGCTCATTCCTTTATTTTTTAGACATGTAGGATGGATACCTATTAACCTTTGCACTATGGAGTTCATATGCACTACGGAGGTGTTTATGAAAGTGTCTTTGAACCTAAGTTTGGAATAGTATATAGTTAGTGTAGTTCTACTGTGTGGGTTGATGTAGGTTTCATGGAGTGAGTTCCCTATCGTTTCGTTGCCAAGTACCAAAACCTTGATGGTGAGTTGGTTCATCCATTGAGGAGCTTTGACCGTGATGATGGTGGTGACGCAGAGAAGCAAAAAAATAATTGATTTGTGATGTCAATCTAGACATTTGTATAGGCGAACTTTTGAAGTGTAGTGTAGTATGGATGTAAGTCTCTCCAACCCCTTTGTATTTTGTTCACAATTTAGTGAAGTTATGAACTTAAAATGTGGTATAAATAAAAGTAGCATAAGTACGTTATTTATACTCATACAACTTTCTTTACAAATGGATTTTTGAAAAATTTTGATACGCTTCTGCATGTCAATATATATATATTTTAAGTGTCGCGACCTAATTTCCGGGTGCACCACCTAAAACTAGGTTAATGGACTGCTAAGCTTTTACACTTAGCTCGGGCTCTCCCAAGCTCATACCAATTCGCGACTTAAGTCTAAATATTTAAACATGCAAGAGGTTATTAATTAGGAGTCGCCACTAATCGGTTTATGGTAGGTCGATTAGACACCTAAGCAAAATAAAGGGAGATTTATTTTACTCCTACGAACCAGAGATTAAGGGTACGAGGACTTGGTTACACTAGAAATTTCTAATGCCCTTTCGGTACCATTTCTTTTTAATTTTTCAAAATGTTTTTGCAAGCAGCTGATTTATTTTAACCTAAACTATTATCATGCAAATGTGGTGACCACACGAGTGCTCATCCATTATTTAAAACATTCAAATAATAAATCGCATCACACAAAGCAAGCAATCATTCCTTTTGGGATTTTCTTAAAGATTAGAATTTTTTTTTTTATAAAATGCAGTTTAACACTAAATGACTTAATCTTATTAATGTGGAAATTCTAATTAAATGAGTCTATTATGCAAACTAGTTATTATGCACCTCATGACCTAACTTCGCTAATTAACAAGCTCTGATTAAATAATCCTATTGTGCAAACTAGTTAACATGCACCTAGTATTTTTGGATTTTTTTATTGAAATTCAAAACTAATAAAAACCCTAATTGAGCTATCTAAAGGGATTTTCTAATCCATTTTTGGGATTAATTTGACTTAAACCCTATTTTGTCTTAGAAAACTATTTTATTTTTTTTCTTTTAAAAAGAGGATGAGAATATGAAAATGTGCCAATTACATCTAAAACACTAAAACGACCATTTAAGTCTAATCCTAACTTATTTTTTTTAAATATCTAAAAATGCAGTCCTAAAAATATTATCTAAAAATGCAATCCTAGAAATATAATCCTAAAAATTTGATTAATTAAACCTACGTGTCTATTATATTAACCCTTAGTGTCCTATATGCTCGTGCAAATTTTTTTTGAATATTTTGATTTTGATATTTTTTTTAGTTTCTTTTTAAGTTGAATAATTGTTAAACAAGGGTTAAATCTAAACAATTAATATAATCACTAAATAAAGGATCAAAATAATTGAAAAAATAACCTGTCATCTCACAGGTTAAATTAACAATTATTCTAATCTTAATTATCACAACAACTCAAAATAATTAAAAAATTTGGTCCGAAATCTTACGGACCAAATTAATTAATTATTATGATTTAACAATTGAGATTCTACCAAAAAGCCCAAAAATTAAAAATAATTAGAAAAATGATCCGATGTCTCTCGGATCAAATTAATAATTATATTAATTTCGGACAAAATCCCTACGGATAATGCATACTAAAATTATAGATATTAACATCCAATATTACAAATCAAATAATTAAACCAAAAGAATACTCTCAAATAAAATAAACAGAAAAAAAAAATAACATAAAAATAAAGACAGTAAAATAAACTAAACTATAAGAATAAAACAAAATAAAATAAAAATAACAAAAACTACCTAAAGGGAGGGGTAAACCGACGGTGGACGGCGCCCGTCGTCGTCGGGGCTCCGGCGGGGAGCGGCTGCGGGTGGACGGCGGACTTGAGCTCGGGGCAGCGGAGATCGGTGGAGCAAGGGCACGGCGCGGCGTCTGTCGGGGCAGCGGACCGGCGAGGGGCTGAACAGCGGCGTCGGGCAGCAAATCCGGTGGACGTCGGGGCGGAGGAGGGTCGCGGGTCGCCGGGCAGCGGCGTCGGCTGCGGTGCGGAGCTCGGCTGTGGATCTCGAGCAACGGGCGGACACGCCGGCGACGATGCTAGGCTGCGGGTCGCGGTGGGCTTCGGTGGTGAGCGGCGCGGAGGTAGCGCGGGCTGCTGGCGCGACAACGTCGGGCTCCGAAGTCAGGTGCGGGGGCGACGCGGCGGTGTCGGGGACGCAACAGGGGCTTGGTGCGGGGGTTCGCAGGCTGCTGCAGATCGCGGCAGCGGCGTCGTTGGGTTGCAAGCTGGAGTGGCGAGGGCGTCGGCAAATGCGCGTTTGGAGTGACAGGAAACGATATGAAAAATGAAGAGTATTTTCTGTATATTCATGTACAGGGCACTGCTCTATATATGTTACAAGAGGAAAAAAGGAAATCGAATATACACGATTGTACTACGATTACATGCCCACTTTACCAAGCTAATCACAGATTAACTAAATCGATTAATTGGCAATTTAATCGATATGAAATCGATATTTGCCATCATATTTCCAACACTCCCCCTCAAGCTGGTGGCCTATATATGTCAAGGACACCTAGCTTGCTCAAAAGGTATACATGTTGTCTTTGACATAATGGCTTGGTAAAGATATCTGCAGGCTGCTGCTCTATAGTTCCAATTCCTCTTGCTGTGATGATCCCTTCTCGAATTTTGTCACGAGTGAAGTGACAATCCACTTCTATATGTTTAGTCCTTTCATGAAAAACTGGATTCGCCGCTAACTTGAGCGCAGCATCATTGTCACAAAATAATTCACCGGGTCCATCGATTTGTACTCCAAGGTCCGAGAGTAATCCACGTATCCATACTATCTCACAAACAGTCTTTGCCATAGCTCGATATTCTGATTCGGCTGACGATAGTGATACTGTTGACTGCTTCTTTGTCTTCCATGAAATTAGTGACTTCCCCAGTTTGATACAAAAGCCAGTAACTGATCTTCTTGTCATTGGACAAGTAGCATAGTCTGTATCACAATAGGCTGTTATCTTCATATTGCAATCACGAGATAAAAAGATACCAAGTCCTGGACATCCCTTCAAGTATTTCACAACCTTCAATGCTGCATTCATATGGGATTGCTTCGGCTTGTGCATGAACTGGCTGAGTATCTGTACCGCATAACATATGTCGGGTCTTGTCATGGTGAGGTAGATAAGTTTTCCAACAAGACGTTGATATCCCGACGGATCCTCCAGCAATGGATCAACAATAGATGAATGCAAGCTCATATCATATTCATGTGTCGTCAGTTTCGTATTCTGTTCAATCGGTATGGCAGCTGGTTTGCATCCTGATAACCCTGCTTCTGAAACTATCTCCAAAATGAACTTTCGTTGACTAAGATTGATTCCCTTATCAGATCGAGCTATTTCAATACCTAGGAAATATTTGGGAGGTCCCAAATCCTTGATATGAAAAGTAGAATGCAAATAGTTTTTGAACTTTGTGATAGCCATCTCATTGTTCCCCATGATAAGAATGTCATCAACATATATCAACAAATAAATTGATGAAGTACCTTCATTCCAAGTGAACAAAGCATAGTCATGCTTGGAGTGCTGAAATCCTACGCTGATCAATGCAGTAGTAAATTTGGCATACCACTGTCTTGAAGCCTGTTTAAGCCCATACAGGGATTTGCGTAGACGACACACACGAGACTCCCCCTGTCTGCGTAAACCATGTGGAAGGTCCATGTAAATTTCTTCATCTAGGTCCCCATGTAAGAATGCATTATGAACATCCATCTGATGTAGTTGCCAATTACGGAAGGCTGCAATTGATAAAAAAGAGCGAACAGTAACTTCCTTAGCTACAGGGGAAAAAGTTTCATGATAATCAAAACCTTCTCGTTGTGTGAAACCCTTTGCAACTAACCGAGCCTTGTATCGTTCAGTGGAACCATCTGCCTTGAACTTGATCTTGTAAACCCATTTGCAGCCAATGGGTCTTAAATGCGGAGGTAATGGAACAATGTCCCATGTGTGATTTTCAGTTAGTGCTTTAAGCTCAGCCTCCATTGCATCCTGCCATTTGGGGTCACGTGCCGCCTCATAATAGGAAGATGGCTCTTGTTCTTCAGAAATCCGACTAATGCAGCACATATGTTCTGGTGACAATCGACTAAAAGAAACGTATGAAGATACGGATACCGTGTACCGGAGAATCTAGCGTAGGACATATGTAATCCTTTGTCCAAGTGGGTGGTCGTATATGTCGACCGAACGCCGAGGTTGCTCTATTCTTCTTTCTTCGAAATAACGGTAAGGAGTCTTGTGAAGAATACTGCGACTCTTCTTGTGAAGAAGTGATTGGAGATCCAGATGGTTGATTTTCTCCATTTGAAAGAATGGGTGATTCAACTGCATGATATGATGGATTTGTTGTAACCTGTGTTGACTGTTCTGGTGCAAGAATCACATATGGAGATGCCATAGATAGATCTTCTTCTGATAAAAAGGGGCGACGATCTAAAGTTGAGACAGATGATGAGGAGGTATTGTTTCGAATGGAAATATGTCTTCATGAAAAACTACATCTCTCGCTCACGAAGAAATGTCCCGTAGAGATCTCCATGACTCTATAACCTTTACGCAAGGAGGGATATCCCATAAAGACACATGGAATGGCCCGAGGATCCATTTTATCCCGAGGTCCTATAGTTGTGGCATAACATAAGCATCCAAATACTCTCAAATGATCAATTCTTGCTTCTTTTCCATAGAGCAATTGAAAAGGGATTCGCCCATTGAGAATCCGTGTTGGCATTCGATTAATCAAATAGGCTGCCGTAATAATACAGTCTCCCCAAAAGTCTTCAGGAATCGAAGCCTGGTATTTAAGAGCACGAGCAACCTCTAAGAGGTGCCGATGTTTACGCTCTACGATCCCATTTTGTTGAGGGGTATAAGTGCAGGAGCTTTCATGTATTATCCCCTTAGAAGATAGAAGAGATTCACACTCTCTACTATAAAACTCACGCCCATTGTCTGTACGAATTCTTTGAACATATTTGTTAAATTGGTTTTCAATGAGAGTGAGGAACTTGGATAGAATTGGAAAGGTTTGACTCTTTGATTGCATAAGGAAAACCCAAGTTGCGCGACTATAGTCGTCAACAATAGTAAGGAAGAATCGTGACCCATCCCGATGTGGTGTATGATAGGGTCCCCAAATATCAATGTGGAGTAAAGAAAAAGCAATGGTGGTTCGAGATGTGCTAGTGGGAAAATGTGTTCGAGACTGTTTAGCTAAGGGGCAAATGGGACATTTTGAATAAGAGAAACGCGCACTATGACCCAAGCGCTGATGGAAAATGAGATTCTTATTATTGATAATAGCATTACAAGAGGTGCTTTTATCAAAAACTTCAGAATAACTAATCCAAAAGTAAAGTCCTTGTGCAACACTACCCAAGCCCATCGTTCTGCCAGTCGAAAGGTCCTGAAAGAAACAATTGGCGGAATTGAATATGACACGACAAGAATTATCTTCGCAAGCTTTTGAGACAGATATCAGGTTGAATTCAAACTCTGGGATATAGAGAACATTTTTTAGGACAACATTGGAGTTAAGGTGAACAGTTCCAACCTTAGTGACATGAGTAACATTGCCATTCGGAAGACGTACGGAATATGAGTATGGGCTTTTCTGGGCATGGGAAAATAATTTTTCATCGCAAATTATATGATCACTAGCACCCGAATCTATAATCCATGCATCGGCTGATATTGAATTTGTTTTTCCAAGGATAGTACCTGAAAAACTTGCAGTTTTGTCATTTGTGGTCAAACGATCCAGAGCTCTCATAATATTCTGGTACTGGTCATGGGTAATTGGTTGATGTGCCCCATCGGTCCTCAATGCCGAAACCGATAAGAGAAAACTCTTTTTCCTTTTTTTCTTTATCACCGGGCTTCCCATGCGGTTTCCAAGAAGTTTCAATTGTATGATGCGGCCGTCTGCAATATTCACAAAATTTTCCTTTATTTTTGGAAATTTGCCCACCTGGTCTGTGTGATGACGTGGCATGACGTGGACCGTTTGATCCCACATAGATGGGTGCTGACGTGGCGAAGTGAGAGCCGTTTGATTCGGGCGCACCAAGGGACGAATATCCACCATTGGATGTCTTTTGATGTCCACCATTGGATCCAAAAAAGTTGCTGGATGAAGGAGAGCCGTCGGATGGCTTCTTCTGATCTTGGCCGTCCATCCGTGGGTTTTTAGGGTTCCCAAAGTTTGTCTTCCTCGCAGCTGCAAGATGTCCAACGTTCCCAAAGCTTCCGCTCCCTCCATTGCCGCCGAGCGTCGAGTCTAGCAAGCCGGAACCACCCACGAGCGCAGCAGCAAGGGCGACTCCATCAACTGTCCGTGCGTGCTCGACCGTCGCCAACCGTTGACTCTCTTCCCGAACGGCCACCGATAGATTCGGCCGAGTGACGGCATCGGTTCCATCGCCAAGATTTGTGACCTAAAGGTAGTGTACGTCTCATTCAAGCTTAGTAAAAAACGCGTCACCTTCTCCCTTTCCTTTATGGCCCGATACTGACGAAGTGTTGTTTCGGGTCCCTCCAGTCGTTCCTCGGCCGCCTCGAGCTCGTTCCAAAGAGCCGAGAGCCGATTGAAGCAAGCGGTAACCGTGAGGTTCCCTTGCTTCAATTCGGAGAGAGCCTGTGTTATGGTGAATAGCTTCACCCGATCGAGCCGTCCGTACATCTCACGGATGCTTTCCCAGTAGGTTCTTGAGTCCTCTGTTGGAGGAAGACCTGCTGCAACATCCGACGCAAGGCAGTTTCCGATCCAGGTACGTACCAATTGATTACATCGTCGCCAATGCCGTTGAAGTCGTTCATCTATTGGGTAGGCACGAATCCGTCGAGAAAACCCTCTTTGTCTTTGGTGATGAGAGCTCGACGGAAATCGCGCGCCCAGGTGCTGTAGTTGTCGGGGCCGGTGAGCTGCAGCTGGATGAGTTTCAGATCTGGTCGATCCGCCGGTGAAGTGAAGAGAGGGTCGCCGGCTTCGGGTCGGCTACTGCTGCCGGCGGGAAACAGGTACGGTACATAGCCGGGTCCAAAAAACGGGTAGGGATTTGGTCCTTGACCCGGTATGGACCCGAACGCTTGACCCGTAGACCCGTTTCCTTGGTTCAGATCCCTCCGATCCGGTTCCTGACTCGGGTCTACTTCATTTTTGTTAGGGCTCGGATCTCCTCTGGACTGTGGTCCAAAGACGTGGGAGCTCTCTCCCGCATACGAGTTATGTTGAGCCCACCCCTGTCCTGGACCTGCGCCCCATTGGCCTTGAACAGTACCATGGAAACGCAGGCCACCGCATCGGACCCGAAGCGAAGGAAAAACGGGACCCGGGAGCGAAGTAAAGGCGTGGTGTTTTGAGGATCCTCGGGTTTCGGATGAATGCACCCTCCTGTTCATTCGGATTGATCTGAACCGATGAAGTTGAAGTTTGATCTTGAGGCATTTCCTCCAAAGGTGAATCCTGAGTATTCCCTTTTCTCGCCATGGCACAGAAGATTGAGAATTCCAACTCGGCTTTTTGGTTTGTTTTGCAGATTGGAAAAACCGCAACAACAATAACTCAAGAAAGAAACGAGGGCAATTCGAGATCGCGGAAGCTAGGTCTCGGGACCGTTGCTCGATACCATGACAGAAACGATATGAAAAATGAAGAGTATTTTCTGTATATTCATGTACGGGCACTTGCTCTATATATGTTACAAGAGGAAAAAAGGAAATAGAATATACACGATTGTACTACGATTACATGCCCACTTTACCAAGCTAATCACATATTAACTAAATCGATTAATTGGCAATTTAATCGATATGAAATCAATATTTGCCATCATATTTCCAACATGGAGCGGGTCGCGATGCGCAGGCGCGGCGGTGGGCGTCGAAGGCACGCGGCGCGCGCATTGAGGGGTTGCTTGCGTCGGCGGCGGCCAGGCACGCGACGATGCTCGCGGTGGTGCGGCAGCGAGTAGGCTTCGGGGGTTCGGTCAGCGGTGCTGCGGGTCGCTGGGTGGCGACGTTGGCAGCGGTGCGGGGCTCGGCTGGCGTCGGGACTCCGGTGGGAGCTGGCGGACGGCGACAAGCTCCGGGGCAGTGGGCGTCGATCCGGGTAGCAGCGATCACCGGCGGAGGCGGGGTGGTGGCGCGGGGACGCGGCGATGGAGCTGCGGATGCGGGCGAGTCCGGTGGAGCGTCGGCAACAGCGCGGCGGCGGTCTTTGCGGGTCGTCGGCGGAGGTCGGGTGCGGGCGTCGGCGAGGGCGGCCGGACGGCTTGGGGCGTGGCGGACGGAGACGGCGATGCGGGCGAGTCTGGCTGCGCGAGGAAGACAAACAGTAACCTGTTTTTTCTTTTTCTTTTTCTTTTCTCTAACCTCACGTCACTCACCGGTGTTCTCTCCTTTTTCTCTGTTCTGCAGCTGACCTTTCCCTTTTCTTGTCAGGGAAAGAAAATGGAAAAGACCTTCTCTTTGATCAAGGCATACGAGAGAGAAAGCCCCTTTTTTTCACTTTCTCCCACCCCTTTTCACGAATTCTCTCTCAATTTTTCTAACTTCTGAAAATTTTTCTGAATTCCCATACGGCCATTTTTATAACCACTTTCGACTTTCCATCTTATGTTGCATTAAATCAAGCCTGCAAATTGGAACGTGATTTCGTAATCAGCTCGATCTTGCTCCGATTTATTCCGTTTTAAAATTTCTTACCTCTTATTCACTTGATTTTTAAATTGCTTCTACATTTAATAAAAATCTGAATATCAATCAGTTTCCAATTTTCCATGCATAATCAATCAAATCAATTTCCATCATATTTATTTTTTCTTTTCAAAATGCAATTTTATTTTTCCAAAATTTTCCTAGATTTGCTAAAACTAGGTGTCAACATTAAGAAACATGTATCACCCATGACATTTTAGGGCAATACAATTCTGTTTGCGATACTAGGTATGGCTAGCAATCAGCCACAGGGGAGGGCCAGTGAGAGCCGCGATAGAGTCACCCTTGCTTGATATAGTAAGGGCACGACCCTCGCAGCCTGGGTGAGGGTATCCTCGGAAGAGAGACATGGCATTGGTGGATGCAGGCGGGACAAGTTTGCGATAGTTAGAACACGTCGGGGGAGGTATCCTCCTGGGGGCAGGGAGGCGGACGGGGGCCGATACGTGTTCGCGATCGGCGTAAATTTGGAGCGTGCTTCGTTTTCGATCTCAAAATCTTTTTGCGCAATCCCTATTGAGCTCACTCCAATCGGCAATAGAAAAAGTTAGACGAGTGGCAGTCCGGCAATTATTTCCAAGGAGAAAGTTATTTAGGAACCCCCGCCATGCAGCGAATAGAATAGGAAAGCGAATTTCAAGGCGGGCTCTGCTCCTCCTTCAACTGCCTTTGTCGGCGGAGCGTTCCCTCTTTTTTCTTCCTCTCTCGCCGTAATCATCTGTGTTTCGGCGCCACCTGTGTCTTCTCCCTGGTTATATCTAATCGTCTCCTCCTTCGACGTCCAACCTTCACTGCACACGCGTCTCCCACCATCAATTTCCATACCCCATATTTTATGAATTTTCCCAGATTCCACGCACCAATTCAGCCAGTTCCTATGTTTTTCTTTTCTGGGTCTCTCTCTTTCATGCTTTTTTTTAATCGTTCCTTTAACTAACCCCACTGACAATGGAGTCACGGCGCAAGCCCTTTAAATCCTACGGCCCCTACAAGCACACGCCAGGCGTCCCTTCTCTCTCTTATTTTTCTTCTTCCTCTCGCCGACCCGCTGACTCCCGCGAAGATCGCTTGCCCATCCTCAGTGAACGAACGGCCGCCGTCGACCCCTCCGACCTCGAGATAGGCTTCAATGGGTGATTCAAAGAGCGACAAGAGTCACAGTTTGAGAATGCTGAGGGAAACCAGCATTGAGTTCTGGAACGGGAGTGAGGAGGAAGCTCCTGCGGAGGGTCCTAGCCACTTGCCGCACCAGCTGGCGGCAGAGGACCCGCCGTCACGGCTGATCGGGCAGTTCCTCCACAAGCAGCGGGCCTCTGGGGAAGTGTTGCTGGACATGGACCTGGAGATCGAGGAGCTGCGTGGCGGCGGGAGCCGGGGGGACTTGCCTCCGGTCGCTGGTTCACCGCCGGTGCCACAGCCACCAAGGCAGAGCCAGGACGGCTCGAGGGTGTCCTTCCAGCCGCCCATCTCGACAGGGACTGGGCTAGGTACGCCGCAGAGGCGGCACAAAGGCTCACCGAGCCAGGGGGAAGATGGAAATTCTGTCAGCAACAGGGAAGAGGAGGTCGTGAAATGCACGTCGAGCGCGACTTTCCAGCGGAAGTCAAGCTTGCTCCGCACGAAAACCCAGTCGCGACTGATGGACCCGCCGGAGGAGCCTGACCGAAGATCGGGCCAGATTCCACCGTCAGGCCAACCGCGGTCTGGAATGTTGGGGAGGGCAGGGGATGAGGAGGAGGACGACCTCTTCTTGGAAGAAGACGTGCCAGAGGCGTTCAAAAAGGCGAAGTTCAGTGCCATGACTCTGTTACAGTGGGTGAGTTTGGTCTTGATCATTGGTGCTTTAGTTTGTACTCTTGCAATTCCCGCATTGAAGCATAGAGATCTGTGGAAGCTCAAACTGTGGAAGTGGGAGGTCATGGTCTTGGTCTTGATATGTGGGAGGTTGGTCTCTGGGTGGATGATTCGATTAGTTGTGTTCTTCATCGAGAGGAACTTTTTGCTGCGAAAACGGGTTCTGTATTTCGTCTACGGCATTCGAAAAGCAGTGCAGAACTGTCTGTGGTTGGGGCTGGTCTTGATTGCTTGGCATGTTCTGTTCGACAAGAAGGTCGAGAGGGAGACGAACAGTGACTGGCTGAGGTATGTCACCAAAGTGCTGGTGTGCTTCTTGGTGGGGACTCTACTGTGGTTGGTCAAGACGCTGATCATCAAGGTGCTGGCATCGTCGTTCCATGTGAGCACCTACTTTGACCGGATCCAGGAGTCTCTGTTCAATCAGTACGTGATCCAGACGTTGTTGGGTCCGCCTGTGATTGAAATTTGGAGGACGGAGGAAGAGGAGGAGAACTTTGCAGCAGAGCTTCAGAATTTACAGAAGGCAGGCGCGACTGTGCCACCAGATCTAAGGGCAGCGGCTTTTCCGACTAAAAGTGGGATGGTAGTTGGGAGCGGAGTGGTTCAGAAAAGTCCCCAAGTGAAGAACGCCAAGCTCTCTCGAGGGCTGTCGGGAAAGAGCGAGGGAGGGATCACAATAGATCACTTGCACAAGCTGAATCCCAAGAATGTGTCTGCCTGGAACATGAAAAGATTGATTAATATCGTGCGGCATGGATTTCACTCGACGTTGGATGAGCGGATACAGGATTCTACTGAAGAGGATGAGTCGGCAACAATGATCAGGAGTGAAAACGAAGCCAAAGCTGCAGCTAGGAAGATCTTTCAAAATGTGGCTAAGCCTAATTCAAAGTAAGATCATAGTTCTTCACCTCAATGTTTTGAGTTTTTGCCATAATCCTTGGATGAGGCAATTGCTTCCCCAATTGGATCTCTTTCCAATTTGCTGGTGCACTACATTCGGTCGGTATTATCTGGTTTTATGATGGAAAGTGTCCAAATCGGTTATGATTTTCTTGTTGCTAGGTTTATCTACTTGGAAGATCTGATGCGGTTTATGAGGGAAGATGAAGCCTTGAAGACGATGAGTCTCTTTGAAGGAGCTGATAAATGCAAGAGAATCAGCAAGTCATGCCTGAAGAACTGGCTGGTGAGTAGAATTCTGTAAAATTAGGTCCTTGGACATGCTTATTTGAACTTCTTCGTCTTCAGTGCTAATCGAATTAAGCAAATTGTTTTAGGTCAATGCTTTCAGAGCGAGGAGAGCACTTGCCTTGACCTTAAACGACACCAAGACTGCTGTCAAAACGCTGCATCAGGTGGTCAACGTCATAGTCGGGATCGTCATATTGATCATCTGGCTTCTCATCCTGGGGATAGCAACAACCCAGTTCCTGCTCTTTCTCAGTTCACAGCTTGTCCTAGTCGCATTTATTTTTGGGAACACCTGCAAGACCATATTCGAGGCAATCATCTTCTTGTTCGTGATGCATCCATATGATGTGGGCGATAGGTGTGAGATTGATGGAGTCCAGGTAGATACCAATATCATCTGTCGATTGTTTATCCACTGCTCTATCTGCTTTGGCTTGTACCTACTTCATGGTCTCTTCTGTTATTCGTTGCTCATTCATATGCTGTATCCTTTAGATGGTTGTGGAAGAGATGAACATTATGACGACTGTGTTTCTGAGGTATGACAATCAAAAAATTATATACCCAAACAGCACTTTGGCAACGAAGGCTATCGGCAACTATTATCGGAGCCCTGACATGGGAGACGCGGTCGAATTCTGTGTGCACATATCTACCCCGGCGGAGAAGATTGCAGCCATGAAGCACAAGATAACAAGGCAAGTGAAAACATCTAGAGTTTCTCGAATTTTGTTCAATTTTCTGTCTTGTAAAGCATCTTTTCCGAGGAATGATTGCTGCCGTATATAAAGATCCAGAAAAGTAGAAAACTGTAATGTCTCTTAAGTCAATCTGTGATAAGAAACATGATTGATCGAGGTGTTTGGGTTTTAGAACTAGGTAGATAACCATGTTAAAATTCTGGGCTCGCTTCCCTGAATATTGCCAGTCTGTTTCTGTTCTCTCTGTATTGATGTATTGATAAAATAAGAAATAATCTGGAATGCTTCTTCGTTGTTCTACCGGTTGCAGTTATGTCGACAGCAAGAAAGAGCACTGGTATTCCTCGCCTATGATCATAATGAAAGATATAGAAGAACTGAACAAAGTGAGGATCGCCGTCTGGCTGTGCCACAGGATGAACCACCAGAACATGGGGGAGAAGTTCGAGAGGCGAGCCCTCTTGATCAAGGAGATGATCAAGATGTTCAGAGAGCTCGACATCCAATACCGCCTGCTACCACTAGACATCAATGTCCGCGCAATGCCTGCTTCGGGCTCTGCACGGGTTCCTCCTGCATGGGCAAATGCTGGCTGAGTCGCTCGGCTGGTAGGATAAAGAGCTGCATTCACCCACAGTATATTGGCAGCTGGTATTCCCCGGCAGCAGTGCGAAGCGGAAGTAGCAGCTCTCATCAAACACATTCATCGCACTGCAGTGAAAATTTGGTTTCTCCATTTTTCCCGGCACCTTTAGGCTCTTTTCCTTTCTTAATCTGAGGCATACTTGAAATTAGAGAATGGTTTATATAAATGATGCTTTGAAATTGAGGGGACATAGGATGTTACTCGAGAGAGTTGTCAGAATGTAGATGTTCATATATCTAGTGATGTTCGTCCTGTTACTTTTCAGCAATTTTAGTTTATCCGACATGTATCCTAAACTTCCTTTGATGGAAAATTGCAAACAAAACATATCGGTTTCACCTTCATATTTAACATCACCTTGACTCTTCAAAACACAAATTTTGCATCCGGAGTTTTGCTACTTTATTTTATATTGCATCCTATTATCCTCACTTATTTACCAACTCTCCAGTTTCCTTCCCAAACTACCTCGTCTAAAAAACCACCCACAAATCCTCACCCGACCTTCTCTCGCCAACTCCCCACCGCCAACCTCGAATCTGGTCTAGATTGAGAATGGGATGGTCGTAGCTGTGGGAGACCTTCATGGCTCCCGGGAGGTCGAGGTTGCACCCACGGCCGCGACCTGCGAGTCAGCATGCTACAACGAGAGAGAGAGAGAGCTCTGATTAACAATGAGAGTTGATGATGTTGCCATTGGGTTTAGAAAATGAATACAGCGAAAAAGAGAGGAAGAGACGAAGGATTATAAATGAAAGAGTTACTTGGGCTATGCAAAGTCAAATAATTTGTTGCGTGCATATTTGGATATCATAAATTTCCCTTTTTCTAACACGCAATGGTCAAGTGAAACACATGGAAATTAGGCCTCAAATTATGACTGGGGATAAGTACACCAAAAGTATCAAAAGTTGTGTACGACCCTCATTTTAGTGTCAAAAGTTGTCGCCGGCTCATTTAAGTGTTAATTAGAGAATGCTAAGAACGAGAAATTCCGGTCAAATTGATTACTTGTCATTTATAATTACAATTATAATATGACTTGACAAATTTTTTAAAAACTCCGATCCATGTGGCATCTTCACATGAAATGCTTGGCACTGAAGTGATTGCTTTTTCACAACGATTGTCACTGAATTGATCACTTTAAATAAAATTTAGCACTCAAATTATCACTTAAATAAACTTTTGCACTCAAATGATCATTATTTGGACAACATCATTTAAGGGTTATATGCTAACTAAGCACACCAGTGAGCCACATAAACTGAGAAATTAATAAAATATAGTCATGTCGGATTTCTGATGGGCATTTAAATGATTTTTTTATTTTTTTAAAAAAAGTGGCACTTAAGTGATCCGAAAAATAATTTTGGTGCTAAAGTAAGCACCATACACAACTTTTGACACTTCTACTATATTTATCCCTAATTTTTGCTGTATTATATCCACAATGACTATGGCTTGGTGTGTGATGAAAAATCTTCTTCATTTTATTAAGATTTTTCTTCTCTATCCACGGAACGATCTCTAGAATCTGCGCCATGTTAAAAATTGTATTTAAGCTTCCTATGATACTTAAAGTAGCCATCGATGTCAAAGCAGGTATGCATTACTTGCATCAGATTAACATTATTCACGGAGATATGAAGGCTGCCAATCTATTGATGGATGAAAATGATTTTGCCATAAATTTCTGAGGAGTATTTCATTTATATGATTTTGTTGACTGGAATATCTACTACAACATGATCTAGAGAGTTTGCAGGTTCAAGGTTTCATAAAGATGAAAATTGGAGTTTGCCCAAATATGTGAAGGCAAGGATTCATGTAATTAAATGGGTGAATGACGTCGTTTGGCATCTCATTTGCTAACTGAACTTGCCAGCAGGACACGTTGGCTAGGTTAATGTTATTTTAATGCCGTGTTAGATTTTCTAGCGAGACAAATCACTAAGGGCATTTAAATGATTGATTTTTCAAATTTGTAGTACTTAAATGAGCGAAAAAAAAAGTTTTGGCACTCAAAGAGTACTGCACGAAAATTAAGCCAATTCCACCGTTCTTACCCCCAAAGATAGAGCATTTGCATATGCATTTTTTATACATAGTTATTTTTGTATTACTTTGAATCCATATTATTTGTTGGTACCGGGCTGAGTTTAAGCTATTTCCTTCCTTAGAGATTTTGTTTGGGCTTTGACTCACCCCTTATTTTTTAAATTTGTAGGATGGTTCCCTAGACATGTTGACGGAGGGGACAAGATGATGTTTGAGGCCATCAACCCTTTAGTTGGAGAGTGGCTTGGTTAATGTTTAGACTCACTTTTGATTTAGTATTAAAGAAGTGGTGATAAGTGATCCCAACATTTCTTAGGACTACGTATTTTGTTGTGTTTTGCTTAATACTATATAAAAAACTGTATGTATATTGATTAGACTCGTGTGATTTCATTGTAAGGGATGTTGGGAAAATTTTATTGTGCTTCGGCATGTATATTTATAATTATGAGTATAAATGAAAAGGATATGTGTCGCTCGTGACAAACTGAGACGTCACTTATCATCTCAAAACACGCTCACCCAAACCTTGGTGAGCCACTGCAGAGGTGCTGCAGGCGGATGCAAAGAAGAGACCCGACACCGTTGATATAATCACAATCCCACAGCAAATAGCGAAGGAAGAGAGTAATCATTGCGCACGTGAGCCCATTCCATGTCCATTAAAATCTTCTCACAGACCGAACCATTTGAAGCAACTAGGTTGTTTTACGTCCTCCTGAGTCTCGTACATTGATTCCTTCAGACGTGTCGATTGGGCAAATGCGTCCATAGTGACTAGGGTGGATATCTTGTATTCGAAAACTAGCAGTTCGCCCTGTTAATCCTCCAGGGCCCAAATAACTCAATTTTCTCCCATGAACAATTTGTGTCAATGGATTCGTTCGATCCAAAACTTGAGATAATGGGTGTAATCCAAAAAAAGATTCATAAGTGATTGTTAAATAGGGCGTTCTATTTAGTGAAGAATTTGACAATCTCCGGTTTTCCTACCCCTCCTTTTATACTTTTGTCGTTATTCCCCCTGATAGGATTTCTTTGCCTTTGTGGAAGATGGGGCTCAATGAAGAACCCATTTCTGGTCTTTTCTCCTCAGCTGTCGATTACTTTCGATTTCAATAGCAAACTGGGTTATTTCCAGTGTTTTCCACAGTCGAATATTTGTAGAATTGCCATTTTTCTACTTTGGTTTTGATTTTCTTTCTTTACTAAAACCCAGCTCCTCAAATGCCGGTTCAAATTCATGTCAGCTTGATTTCTGAGACGTTGCATGCATGAAACAGGTTGCAAAAGAGGGGGACGATTAGTGCAAGGAGAGGCCTAGCAAATTTCTGTCCATCCTCCGGAGAGGACTATTTGATATATTGTTAATATAGTCCAAAATAATACGTCATATACAAGCCCAATAGGTGAATGCACTGTTATTTGGGTCCATACGGGCCGGAGCCCAATAGCTTTCATATAAACTCTAGGATTCCCCTACATTGGAGGTAACACTGTAGAACGTTCCAAACTTGACGTCTCTTGGTATAATATTTCAAGCAACCGTTTCTTCTCTCTCAAACCTATAACCTCCAACAACCTTGAAGAAAGCACCAAATTTGCAATTCCAGCATGAGTCACCTTTATATAAGCAAGTTTTAACTACCATTTACTTACCTTCTAATTGTGTTATTTAAATTATCGAATCTTCCTTTATTGGCTACAATGATAAGCACAATTTATATGTTTTATCGATGTTCACAGTTGCTAACTAATTTGAAAATTGTGAGTTGTCTCATTCCAAATTTAATGAAAATGACTTTAACCTAATTCAAATGTTCCATCAAGAAAACTTGTGTCATTCCAAATTTGATGCTAGATTATTTAACTTTAAGGAATCGGTAACTAAGACATTCCAAATTGAAACATAGAAATAGTTGTTTACATAAGAAGCCCGCTGGTCTTGTTCTTAATTGAAACTTGATATTACATAATTAGGTTATTGTAAGTGACTCGACTATTGGTCATGTTCTTTGAAACTAGATAATAGTTATTCTCTTACAAATAAACTTAAGTCGATGGCTCTTTGTAAATCACATTATTTAGGTCTTGTTCATAATTTATGAAACTCGCTTAATGCTTATAAACATGATATTATGATGCTTTATGACATCAATATATGTTCTTTTTTACCTTATGGAATGGTGCTAAGTTTTTATTCAAATGATTATTCATGATAATATATTTGACATCCTATAGGGGTGGCAAAGATGGAGGAGAGCTTAATAAATGAGATCCTAACCAGAATGACTTACTTGATGAATGAATATATATCATTTAGAGCATGTGGGGACTTGACAGTTATTGCCTATTTTGATGGAGTCCATTTACTTGAGACTTGCATTTTGCTATTTTTATTTTGTAAACATTATTATGCTTGTTTCTTATATTTGTAAGGCCTTGCATTATTTTGACTGGCCTATTTATACTTGACTATTGTACATATATTGGTTGTGAACTGAGTCTGAGATTTATTTTAGGATTTGGATGAGTTTAGACTAAATAAAACTTATAATACTTATTTTGATTTGTTAATCTCATAATAGATTCATGATAAGAATGATTTACTTATTTGGATTGCGAATGATAATTGAGTTTAATACTTTATTACTGAAAAACTCTGACCGATTCGAGTTGATTGTCTTGTATTGAATGTGGATGATTCTTGTTTGTCTTAACATTACATTGACCACCTTATTGGATTGTGCTGTATGGTAAACATAGGAGGAGATTATTAGATATATTGTTAATATAGTTCAAAATAATATGTTCACATATAAACTCAATAGGTGAAAGCACAATTATTTGGGTCTATATGAGCAAGAGCCCAATAACTTTCATAAAGACTCTAGAGTTTCTTTACGCTAGAGGTAACACTGTTGAGCATTCTAAACTTAACGTCTCTTATAATGTAATACTTCAAGCAACCGATTTTTCTCTCTCAAACCTATAACTTTCAACAAGGACATCAATGAATTGCCAAGAGCAAGTATTATGGATGCTTACCGGTCAAGTAGGGCTTTTATCTTCTTCTGCATATAAAGATCTGAACAATTCCAATAGCTGAAATGAACACACTGTACATCAATGCTTCTCCTTGCAAATATTATTAAGGGTTAATACCCTGAAAAACCCCAAACTAGTACACTTGTGACAAATTTACCCCAAACTATTTTTTTGACCATGAAAAACCCCAAACCGGTATACCTGTGACAAATTTACCCCGATTGACTATAAAAAACCCTAAACTGGTACATTTATGACAAATTTACCCTAAACTAATTTATTTGACTGCAAAAAACCATAAAATGGTAAATTTGTGACAAATTTACCCTTTACTAAATTGGATTAATACCACAAAAAATCACAAAAATTGTAAACTGTGACAAACGGAGCATAAAATCCTAAATTGGTATACTGGTTAACTGTCACGTGTCATTTAACTTAATAATTTGAGAATAAAATTTAATAAAAACTAACATATGGTAAATTTGTCACAAGTGTATCAGTTTGGGGTAAATTTGTCAAATGTATACCAGTTTAGGGTTTTTGGCGGTCAAAAAAATAGTTTGGGGTAAATTTGTCACAAGTGTACCAGTTTGGGGTTTTTCAGGGTATTAACCCTATTATTAATTAGTGATGTAGTTCATTATCACTTAAAAGACATTTTCTTTTCCTTATCCGACTTGCAATTCCCATGTATGTCGTTCCATCGGTGACATGTATTTGTAGTAGGTGATAGTTGCATCGAGTGCCCCTTATGCACGATCACTCCTACACACTGATTGGGGAGAAGGGAATTTGGATTGGGTTGGCTTGTCATGACCCACGAATTTAGACAAAGAAGTTTCTAAAGAGATGAAAAACCAGAAGTGCCAATAAGATCTCAAATTTTCATCTACTCCATAGTGTGAACTCTGCAACATTTCCATGTGATTCCTTTGGCACAACAAAACCTTGCAAAGACATAAATACAAATCAATCAAAATCCTAAGTAAAGACACAGAAAAAAAAAATCAATATTGATAATACTCCATGAAGCATGCCATTTTGCTCATCTAAAAGCTCATAAATTTTTTGACAACATAGTTCAAAAATTCAATGTACATAAAAAGGAGCTTGCATTAAAATTATGATAAAAAAAGTTATTTATCAATAAGCCAACAAAAAACCTTGCTTGACTTCTCAATCGTTGGATCCATTGCAAGTGCGATACCACCAACTTTATTTATCGATCATAATCTCCGCATTAAGACCAACCATATCTGAAAAAAAGAGGAAGAGATTAAATAAAATATTCACTTATCAAATATACAAAAAAAATTACAATATATAAAGATATAAACATTACTTACCCAACTCAAATTGTTCGGCGTTCTCAATACACTCTTCAACATCAAGCGGTACACGAGCGGCTCTCAACCAATCTTGAGTGCAAATCAAAGCTTCCACTACTTTTGGAGTTAAAGAACTCCGAAAGCCATCAAGCACACGACCCGATGTACTAAAAGTTGATTCTGAAGCAACGGTAGTTACAGGAATTGACAAAATATCTCGAGCCATCATGGAAAGGATCTTATATTTTGAGCCATTAGTCTTCCACCAAATCAAAATGTCAATACCAAGATCCTTTTCATTTTTTTCTTGAAGATACTCATCAAGCTCGGACTTGTTGCCATCGCTCCCTTGTTCATTCGAGTAGAAATACATTTTCTTCCAATCTTGGGCGTAATGCTTCTTTATTCCTTCGCTACCACTTGTATCGGTATTGGAATTTGAACTAGTACTACTTACACCCAAATTATGGCCACCAAAATCTTGATCACTTGAAGGAAGAGAATATTGCTCATAAAATTCATACAAACGCTCCAATGTATCCTTCACCTTGTAATGCATCTCTTTAATTTTCGATTCATCATCATAAATTTGTCCATACAAGAAACTCACATAATTTAACTTGGCTCTAGGATCTAACACAACCGCAATCAACACCATCATATTCACTTTATCCAAGCTTCCATAATATTTGTCAAATTTTTCTTTCATTTTCACACCCATATCTTGAAGCTTAGGATTCGAAGCATTGATCGCCTCTTTCAAATTTCTATACAAAACAGCTATCCCTTCAAAATAATCATTTGAAGTAACATATGAAGTCCCAGACATCTGATTGGTGGCATCATAGAATATTTTGAGAAAATCCGAAAGAATAATAGCATTGTCCCAATCATCTTCACTAGGAGTTTCATAATTAAGCTCACTTACAAAAGATGGATCGTGATCTTCCATCCTTTCGAAAGCTTTTCTGAACTTTATAGCGGTCTCTAACATGAGGTAAGTGGAGTTCCATCTAGTGGCGACATCAAGAACTACCGAACCCTTATAAGTGATCTTTTCTTTCTCAATGTAAGATTGAAATACTTGGGCTCTTGTGGGAGAACTCCTTACATATCTAACAATATTTCGAATACGTGCAATGGAGTCACGTACCATAGTCAAGCCATCTCTCACAATCAAATTTAATATATGAGCTGTACACCTCATGTGCAAAACACTACCATCTAATATCAACGACTTTTGTTTCGAAAGTTTATCCCTCAAATAGCCAACCGCAACATCATTCGAGCTAGCATTATCCACGGTAATTGTCGACACCTTTTTTTCTATTCCCCACTCCTCAATACATCCCTCCACCATTTTTCCAATCTCCTTACCCTTGTGACTATGCATCACCACAAAATTGATGATTCTTTTATGCAACTTCCAATTTTCATCAATAAAATGTGCAGTGAGACACAAGTAATTCAAATTTTGATTGGAAGTCCATGTATCAGTCGTGAGTGCGATCCTAGAATTAATCTTTCCAAAATAATTCTTCAAAGAAGTTCTTTCACAAAAAAACAACTTCATGCAATCTTTTGCCACTGTGAAACGTGATATATGTTTGACGAGAGGTTGTAACTCACTAACATATTCACGAAATCCAACACGCTCAACCAAAGAAAAGGTTGTTCATCAAGGATGATAAACCGAGCAAGCATTAGCCTACAACGTTCTTGATTAAATGCCCATGTTGATAAGACGCTACCAGTACTAGAATCTCCTCCTCCCTTGCCAGCCGTGTTGACATTACGTGGTACAAAAAATTTCTGCCTCTTATCTAGATTACGGGGAAACCTCTTGCATGTGACCAAGTGCTTCCTCATTGCAGAAGTACCGTTAGCAACACGGTACTTAAGCATTGACCCACAATGAATGCACTTCACTTGATATATGTTTCCATCCTTATCACTAATTTTCGAATAGTGATTCCAACATTCGGATGTATGTTTCTTATCATGGGAAAGATGAGAACCGGGTACCTTATTTGTGGCACTCGAGGTAGGGGGTGCCTCTTCTTCAATTTCATCGTTAGAAAACTCCAATTCCGTAATCGGAGTCATTTCCTCACGTCCCTCCACCTCCATTGATATGTTATCTTGATACATTAACTTCACACTGCACAACAATAATAGAATATAATTAGAAATTTCAAAACAAATAGCAAAGTAGAAAGTAGAAATAAAACACCACTAGAACAAGAATGTCTAGAGGTAAAAGTTTTGAAAACAATTTCGATTAAACCCTTAAATAAACTCAGAAAATTCTGAAATTTGGACACGTTGTATTTAAGACCTAGAGGTACAAGTTTCATGAAGAAATCGTAGTCCAATTCGTTCTGGATTAAAAGATAAAATCGATTTACTTTTCCTATTCTCTACTTGCACAGTTTTGGAAACATTTTTGGTTAAATAGGCAAATGAACTAAAAAAATTACGAAATTTAAATATGTTGTAGGGAAGACATGAAGAGAGATATTTCATGCAGAACACATTTCCAAAAGAACCTCATACAAAATGATATAGTCCACGCATTGCAACTTACAAGATCCGAACACATCAGATTGCATAGTTTTATAAACATTTCTGATTAAATACCCAAATGACCTTAAAAAATTATGAAATTCGACTATGTGATAGCCAAGACCATAAGGTAGATACTTCATGAAAACATCGAAGTCAAATTCGTCCTAGATAATTAAATATGGACGGTTAAAATCCCTGTTCGTACTACCGTAATTCCAGATCTAACCATCTCCAAAGGACCACGATTTCACCTACCTATTCTTGTTTTTTTTTTTTCTCTAAATTTTTTATATGTTGTACCTCAGGATGTCCTTTACAACTTTTGTTAAGAAACAGAAGTGAAATTTCGACAAAAAGGTTGCCTTACAGTCCATGCATTCATCAAGGGTCGGTCCCAAAATCTCCAGATCCAGTCTTTCCAAAGAATAATGATTTCACCCATTTATACTTGTTTGTTTTGTCCCAAATTTGAGTATGTTATACTCCAAGAAGTCCTTTACAACTTTCATTTAGAGGCCGAAGCCAAACTTCAACTAGAACATTACATACAAGTCACTAGAACATCGAAGGTCGAGCTGTTTTTCTCGACAACAATACACTAGACTAGAGCACCACTCCCACCTCAATGGATCATCTTTTTCGTTTTTTCTTACTTTGCATTCCACCAATTGCACATAAATATTTCTTTGTTCAATAGATCTTGGATCAACAACAGTGAATAGACTTCAATGCATTTAACTTGAGACAACAGTGAATAGACTTCAATGCATTTAACTTGAGACAACTTATTCATCAATTATTAAGGAACAGAGAGACGCAAAAAAGAAAACAGAGCTGCTCTACCTTTCCTATTCACAACTTGCGGAGATGGGCGGTGCGGCACGGAGATGGCCGGTGGCGCGGAGATGGCCGGTGCGGCGCGGAGATGGCCAGTGGCGCGGAGACGCGGCGGTGCGGCGCGGAGATGGGCGGTGCGGCGACTGAGCGAGTCTGATAGAGAGAGAGGGGGGGCGGCTACGGGCGACCGGGCGGTGCGGCGCGGAGATGGCCGGTGCGGCGCGGGAGATGGTGGCACGGAGACGCGGCGGTGCGGCGCGGAGATGGGCGGTGCGGCGACCGGGCGAGTCTCGAGAGAGAGAGAGGGGGCTACGGTGCAGACCGGGCGGTGCGGCGCGGCGCGGAGATGGCCGGTGGCGCGGAGATGGCCGGTGCGGCGCGGAGATGGCCGGTGGCGCGGAGACGCGGCGGTGCGGGGCGCGAGATGGGCGGTGCGGCGATCGGGCGAGTCTGCGGCGACGAGAGAGAGAGAGAGGGGGCGGCTACGGCAGACTGGGCGGTGCGGCGCGGCGCGGAGATGGCCGGTGGCGCGGAGTGGCCGGCGGCGCGGAGACGCGGCGATGCGGCGCGGAGTGGCCGGCGGCGCGGAGACGCGGCGGTGCGGCGCGGAGATGGGCGGTGCGGCGACTGGGCGAGTCTGAGAGAGAGAGAGAGAGAGGGGGCGGTTACGGGCGACTGGGCGAGTTTGAGACTGAGAGAGAGAGAGAGAGAGAGAGAGAGAGAGAGAGAGGGGGGAATCGCTTTCTGCCCTAAATTAACCGGTTCCGGTTCCGGGACAGGTTCCGGGACCGGTTCCGGTTCCGGTTCCGGACAGTTCAGAAACCGGTTCCGGTTCGGTTCCGATCCGGTTCCGGTTCCCTGTTCCGGTTCCGGTTCCGGTTCCGCTTGGACCGGAACCGGAACCGGAACTCCGGTTCCCGAAAAAAGGAACCGGAACCGGAACCGGTCCCCCTTGGAACCGGGAACCGAACCGGACCCTCCTCCGGTTCCGGTTCCGGTTCCGGTAACCCGGAACCGTGCTCAGCCCTACCACGAGCCTAGACCAACTTGACCCAACGGGGGCCTCGTTCATGCCCCAGGCAGAGTTATTGAGGAAAATGTGACTAAATATTTGAATACGGTAACACTTTACCTCAAGCGCAACTAGATTCGAGAAGGTGAGCAGAACAGTATTAATTAAATATGGAGTCAAAATTTGGGGTAACATGGAATGCACGGGGCTCGAGAAGTATGCTCTCGCGTGAACTCTTTTCAAAAGATCAAGATTGGTTGGTGGTGCATCTGGGCATCCACAAGGGATGCACCAATTAGCTTCCTCACACCTTACGAGAGAACTTGCTTCGTGTAATGTATGACTTGACTTGCTTGTAATTGCCTTATTCTCGAGGCAATCCAACGCTAAAAGATTATTTACCCAAAAAAGAAAAAAATGAAGTATCGATAACAAAAACGTAAGATGACAAAATTCGTTTACTATTACGTATATTTAAAGGGTTTAATAATGTGAGGAAAAAAAAAACAGTTAACTGATGTAAAAATTGATTGATTAATGACGTTATTAAACATTTTGCCTAAATAAATTATTTTTTATATTAATTAACCATTTAAAGATACATGATGAGTATCTTATATTTGTAATTTGATCTTTTGATCTTTTTGTTATTGAGGGTTTTTACTACTTTACTTAATTATCTCTCATCCTAATCTGTCTTATTAGTTCTATTAATAAATCCATCAAATTTTAACAATTTTTAGTTTTTTTTACATTATTGGAAGCTGAAATGAACCTCTCGATTCACCAACACTAACAGCGTTTTTACCTATCCCTCAATACCTACCAGCAAGAGTAGATCATCTTTCAGATGCAAGGGTGAGCAGTGATAAGTGAAGCAAGTTCCGAAAGTTAAAAAGTATAAGCGTTTTATTGGCAAACTCTTCTAGAAAGCACAAATTCTTCCTTATCATAAAGCTCTGGACCTCGAAGCCCCGACATTGGAGCTAGGTTTTCCCTAGATTTTTCATAGATAAGGGTCTAGTTTCGCTCCTTCTATCAAGGGGGATTCCTTCTCAATGTCATAGCTTACTACATAAAATGTAGCTTAGTCTAGGACAAAAACGAAGCACAAGTTCTAATATAACAAGAAATCCACTATTTTTACAATTACTCTAAGATATTTCATACTATGCTCAAGGCAATCCAATGATTGTAATCTGGATTTTCTATATATAAGCTTAGTCTACAAAATAATATCAGGTCGAGTGTTTTTCATTGAATGCATTGGATTCCCAATGATATGAGCATCCTTAGACTGAGCCATACTATCTCCTTTATTTTGCACTAATTGAGTATTAGCATCATAAGAAGTACTCATAGATGTAACATCAAAGTGTCCATATTTTTTAAGTAGGTTCTCCACATAATGCTCTTGTGTAAACAATTTGCCACCATCACTTCTTGTAAGTTCGCTAAGCTATCAAAGCAACAAATTAGTATGGACACCGAATGAATGAATATATTATATTAAATTATGTCTTGAAAGATTATAGATCAAGCAACATTTTCCCACCAAATGAAACGCATGTTACTAATATCCATAACTTATTTCAACCCGGAAAACAACTTGATACTACAAAAGCCTAAAGAATGCCTCTAAAATACCACAAACTTGAATTGTAGTCAAACGTTCTACACACAATATCGATATTATGTAAAAGAGTCACTGTATCTTGAAATAGTGAAAACATATTATATTAGCAAGCCAACTAGAGTAACTAAAAATTATACCATGACCAGAACGTAAAATCCTCCTAATGAAAATTCCATGTGCTCATAGCTTCACCTTTCCCGCTCCAATGTTTCTCATGCATTTTAACTCGCATAAAAGAGGCCGATAAATTGCCAACTCAATTACGCTGATATTTCTCACAATTGACGGGTTGATATTGTTCTCCTATTGCACCCTAAAAAAAAAAAAATTACAGGCAATATGGAGTTCAGAACACAAGTTTGAATGAACACGAAAAAAATGTCTGCAATTCACACATATAATATGCTAACCTTACCAAGTGCTCAAATAGAGAGAACATAAACAACAATGCTCGACGATCTTTGCTTCAAACATGCATCTGGAACATAATCACCTAGAAAAATGGATTTCATGGCGACAACTGCGGTAGTTCTTGAACATTATCACTCTGCAAGTAATGTAAAAGAGCTTAAAAACTAACTTATGCTACAAAAACTCACAATCCAAGAACAGGCATTTCTTAATAAACAATCTACTAGCGTAGCATCACGTCCACACAATTTCCACATGAAGAGTTCTTGAACTTCCCCAAACAAGCACATCTACGGGGAATGTCATAATACATCAATTTTCTTACAATCTCATTTTCCTTAAAAAGACAACGTAATTTCTCGCAAATTGGAACACCTCACCGCCACAGGGAAAAAGGGTTTATTTCAAGCTTGCGATCAAAAAGAGGAGGTGTGCATATCCAGTTATGGTCGATGACATGGACGATCAGGACGAGCTTGCCATACTCTTTGCCATAGTTAATGATGAGATGATGAGAGGATGAGAGGGACCCTTCCAATCTCTACATGCCTCTTGAAAGGCAAGAGACAGACAAACAGAGACACAGAGGGAAGCCCGGGGAAAAGGGGGGAAGCAAAAACACCTATACATCTATCAAAATATTTTTCATGCATAAAAGGAGGCTAATCATATTACCCTTGTATCATGCTAAAAAATTTTGATTCCGATGTGCTTTAGATTCAAACCACGATCGTTTGATGTCATCATAGCGTTGGTTTCGACCTTCTTCAGATCCTGACTATGAATGTCTAGTCTCCTCATAACATTGGTTCTGACGTGCTTCAATTCCAACCCCACAAATGTCGAACCTCTAGTTTAGAAACGCCACCAATTTTGCGTCGAATAGAGGAGAGAAATTGGGAGAATTCACCACTACAATTGTGTTAACAATTGCTCTTGTGTTTGGCTAATTTTGATTGATCTCTATCATCACTTGACCATCTCTAGATTTACTCCCTCAATCGCCTCTTATAACCAAACTCAAATCTCATTTATTTAATTCAATTCGGCTGCAACATCTAAGCTCGCTTCAGAGTTTAAATATGAACGTTGGTTCTAAAACCATTCTAGAGTCATAATTTGGGCATTAATTCTGTAAATGTTACATAGCATATTTCGGCCATTAATTTTGTAACCATTACAAACCTTATTTTTGGCATTACATTTGTAATCGTTAGGAAACTTTAATTTGAACATTATGTCCATTTCTAAACAATAATTTGGTTTTTTGAATCTAAACTCATTTTAGATCATTAAACTATCCGCTGATTCTAAAATCATTTCAAGTCATTAATGTGGCCGTTAAATCCCTAATGTAAGTATTACATGATTGGTTTAGCGCATATAGCTAACAGTTTCATCTTGGGAATTCATACGAGCATTATGAACTCAGTGCGAAAACTTTTAAGCAACTGAGGAGTGCAAGCATTCTCTTTAAAGATCATTCTGCCCCCTTGAAGTATGAACTTAATACAACAACTTCTAATGACTATCCTCCCAAACTTAACATGTTGGGAAAATTCCTATATTGTTTTAATGATGTCAAATGCAATCAAAGGATTCTTATGTATATATTAGTTTACTAGTATCAAGAGATAAATACAAAAGCCACGATGCAGATTGTATCATAATTAGTATCGAATGTGATCTTGATATGGAGAGTGTTCTGTCACAATTGAGAATGCTCTACCGATGTGGAAGAATCACTACAAATATATGAGATGAACAAGGTATTGGACATGGATATGTCTACAAGCTGGAAGGATCTCTACAACAATGAAAAAGCTGAAAAGACCTTGATCTAGGGAGAAGAAGTAGAAAAAGAACAAGGATGTTTGTAATCGCTTAGAAGGACCAAGAGAAAGTGAATAGTTGGATGGACTTACTAACGATAATAAGCCTAGAGCCATGATGTTCATTGAAACTTGGAAGGAGTATACTTGTAAACAAGCTTAGAACAAAGATGTTAGCTGGTGGACAGCATCAACAGACTGCTAATAATTTGCACTCCCGATTATGGTAAAGGATCATGTTGATATCAAATCCTAAAGGGGAGGTGCTTGTCACTTGCTCATCTGATTGTAATGGTCATATAGCCATTATAAAGGCTTGAAATTTGCATCAAGAGCTCTAGAGATTAATCAGAGTAGGTTTGACAATCCTAAGCACAAGACAATCCCTGACAAGAGTAGTCTAACTAGTTTGGGAAACTACCATTGTCAGAGAGAGTCATACTAACACTAGTGAATGACAAAGAGTCATTCTGTTGTTGACAACATTGAACTAATGGCTACTTGATGGAGTTGAGTAAGAAATGGTCATTTAAGGTTAGATGGCTACATATTCAATCCAAGACAAGTAGTAAGATTTGGTTATGAACAAATCGAGTTTATAGCTTTAGAGTATTCTTTTGTTATGTATTTGTTGATGGCGACTATGTTGCTATATATTCAATCCCATCCTTGATTACGCAGATCCGTATGCCTATTTTGTTGATTACTGTTGGGAATGACTGATCCCCGAAAAATCGGATTAGACACTAAATCGAACCCCTAAACTCAAGCGGAAGACAAGCCCGGGAATTCTAACACGTATCACCGATCCTAAAGCACACCACAGATTCGAGCGTACCTTTTAGCCACAGATTAAACACCGACGCCAATGGAGGAAGAGAAATCAGACTCTGTTCAATCCGAGGAGGTCTTGAAGGGAAGAAAAGCGCGCCGTATGCTTACTGTTCTTTACTTTTTGGGAGAGAGAGAGCGTGAGAAGAGAAAAGACGTACGTTTTTTTTCTTTTAATCAAAACGGTGCCTTTTCTCTCTCTCTCTCCTCCCTTTTATACCCCATTCTTTCCACGGGCCCTATTCCCGTGGGCCGGGCTTTCTGGGCCCAACTTGGGCGGACGGGCCTTAAGCCCAAATCAAATAAAGCCTTCATCTCCCACTCGCACATGGTGGGCCGAACAAGATTCTCTTTACCTCTCTTCAACATTCATACTCATGAATAATCCGTGCGACCAAAGATACTTTGAGAGCTCGTTGCTATACATCTGTTAGGAATATGTAGCAGCTCATAATTGGGCGTCACACTTTGAGTAGATTTAGTATGCAGCACTAGATCGATCGATCACATGTTATATCTCTCTTGATCTCTTTTAAACATGATATATATATTGTATTCACAATTATAATTATCACAAAGACACTCATAATTGGTCGACCAAAGGAATACAAAACCACAATGTGATTCTCCAAAATCGATCTTCCTCTTTCCTTCAAACTCTCAATTTCAGTCCAGCTTTGCTTTTCTAGAAATGCCCTATTAGATCGAATCATCTCATGACCATTGGCAACACCCTAAGATAGCAAACATTAAATAGAATTTTTGAGAATAAGTAAGAGTCATGAGGGGACTTAAAAAAATTGAGGAACTCTTTTCCTCAAGAGTCTCACACGTCATAAAAGTTGAGATCAAACTTTTTGCCACTCTTATTGGTCGTCTCATGCATACGTAGTATGAAATACATATTACGGTATTAACTCCTTTCCCATGGAGCGTATGTCTATACCTTTCAATACCATACAGATGATAGTTCAGACATACCCAATGTCTAACCTGAGTTCACGTATCTACTCTATTTACAAAATTCATCGAACTCACATCCGCATCTTAGATGTATAAAGTAAAATATGTGGGGTATTTTACTTTCGGACATAGTAAGTATTATGTCATCATCTTAACACTCGTTAAGGCGACATACGTATTTTAAGCTTGAGCTCTCGATTATCACCTAGATAATAAGCTCAAAAACAGTCTCATCTCTATTTATCACACAGTAAATAGAGGTGATTACCTGTGTGAGTGGGCTAATCTTTTATCTGTCCGACATACTTCCTCAACTTAAAATAATGCACTGAGCATTAAGATGCATAAAGATCATACAAAGATTCATAGGCATTAATAATGAAACAAGACAAGTTCATTGATGTGAACAACTCAAGGAAATTACAATATCCAGTACATCAGACTCTACGCAATCCTAGAGATTTTACATGACCACAAAACACATTTCTAGGTATTGGCTTTGTCATAGGATCTGCTACCATTCTATGCGTAAATATGTACTGTGAGTTCACATCCTTTCGTGCAACCATATCTTTCACAAAGTTATACTTGGTATCTATATGTTTGGTCTTGCCATGATATTTTGGATTTTTGGTGTATACTATAGCTGCTTGGCTATCACAGTTAACCAACAATGGATTTGCAGCTTTCTCAATAACACATAAATAATTCAAGAATCTCTTAAGCCAAACTCCTTGCACTGCTGCTGATAACGCCACGAACTCAGCTTCCATCGTGGACAAGGCTATGCACGTTTGCTTCTTACTGCTCCATGATATGGCGCCATTGTTCAGTAAGAAAGCAAATCCAGAGGTAGATTTTCTTTCATCTAAATCTCCTCCTCAATCGGATCTCGAATAGCCTTCAAGTCGCAGATCCTTTCCTTGGTAATTCAACTTGAAATCAGCAGCTTCCCTTCGGATACCTCGTATTCTCTTGACGGCTTTCCAATGTCTTGGACCTGGGATTGGATTGGTATCTACTCACCATTCCAACTGCAAAACATATGTCGGGTCTTGTACACATCATAGCATACATCAAGCTCCCAACAGCACTAGCATAAGGAACATGTTTCATTTGTTCCTTCTCTTGTGGAGTCCCCGACACGCTTATGGCTCAATCCTTCACCTTTTGCAATAGGAGTGTCTATAGGTTTACAGTCTTGCATACGAAATCGTTCAAGAACCTTATTTATATAGGTTTCTTGCGAAAGAGACAACGATCTCTTCGAACGATCTCTTAAAATCTTAACTCCAAGAATATATGCAGCCTCACCTATATCCTTCATCTCAAAGTTGGAAGACAACCAACTCTTGACAATCTTAATCAACTCCATATTGCTTCCGGCAATCAGTATATCATCAACATATAATGATATGATCACAAATTGATCATTGGATCTTTTGATATATACACAATAATCCTCATCAATCATTTTAAAATCATATGCCATTATGGCATTATGAAAACTTATATACCATTGTCTTGATGACTGCTTAAGACCATATATCGACCTCAAAAGTCGACATACTTTTTCTTCTTGGCCTTTCACTATGAAACCAGCAGGTTATTCCATATATATTTCTTTCTCTAATTCTCCATTGAGGAAAGCAGTCTTTACATCCATTTGATGTAATTCAAGATCCGACTAGCCACTATTGCCGAATAATGCGAATCGAGGTAAATCTCACTACAGGAGAAAACGTATCTTCATAATCAATTCCTTCCTGTTGATTATACCCATTCGCCACAAGGCGAGCCTTATGCCTTTCAATCGAGCCATCAGCCTTTCGCTTTATTTTGAGAACCCACTTGTTCCCAAGAGCTCTGTGTCCTTTGGAAGATCAACCAGCCTTCCGCACTTGGTTTGATTTCATTGACTCCATTTCCTCTTCCATTGCATGAATCCACTTTTCCTTACTAGGGCAATTCAAAGCCTCATTGATATTTCTTGGCTCATTCTCATCTTGTGGAGCAACCATAAAAGTCTCCCCTTCAATGTCAAAACGTCGACGATGAATACTTTGGCGACTTGTTCGCCGTATGGGAGATTGTACACTTTGCACATCATTTCCCATTGTGCTCCCACTTGGATGAAGTCCACTAAGGTCATTATCTTGATCCAAGGTTTCAAATAGGGAGTGATCTTCCCCTATTCCGCCCTTCATAGGAAACTCATCCTCTAAGAATGTGACATCTCGTGATTCAAATTCGCTTATACTCCCACTTTCCTGCTCACCAATGAACACATACCCTTTCGAGTGTTCCGAGTATCTTATGAAAATACTCTTCTTTCCTCTAGAACCCAGTTTCCCAAACTTGTGAGAGGACTCATGTGTATAGGCAGCACAACCCCATGGCTTAAGAAAACTTAAGTCCGATTTTCTACCCGTCCATAACTCATATGGAGTGGAAGTAACTGATTTGGAAGGCACACAAGCTAAGTATATATGCAAGTTAACAATGCATCACTCCAAAAGGTGATAGGCAAGTTAGCATGCGCCATCATGGACCTAACCATTTCCAAGAGTTATGTTTCTTCTTTCCGCAACACCATTTTGTTGAGGAGTGTACGGAATAGACAACTGTCTTTCTATTCCTTTTTCATCACATAATTTTCTGAACTTATCGATAAATATTCTCGACTCGATCGATCTTAATGCTTTTATTTTCTTATCTAATTGATTCTCTACCAGGTTCATAAACCTTTTGAAACAACTTATTGCTTCAGATTTATGAGAAATCAAATAGACATATCTAAATCGAGTATAATCATCTATAAAAGTGATGAAATAAACAGCCACATGCCTTCCTCTCACATTCATTGGACCACATACATCAGAATGGATTAAATGCAGAGGAAATTCAGCTCTTTTACCTTTTCCAAATGGTTTCCTTGTCGTTTTCCCTTCTAGGCAATGCTTACATATGGACAAATCGACTTTTCAATGTTGCCCAACAAGCCCTCTTTGGCTAGTCTATTCATACGTTGTTGGCCAATGTGACCAAGTCTAGCATGCCACACATTCACATCATTATCATATGTATTAGGAGACGTGATAAGGGAATAACAAACATTTGTATTGACATACTCAATATCTAATACAATGAAACCATCCAGAAAATAACCATAACCATAGTAGTTTGTATCCAAATATAAATCTACACCTCTATTATGGAAGTTCATATTAAAACCTAGTCTAACCAACACTAAAACAGACACTAAATTCCGACGAATCTCCGGAGCATATAATACATCATGTAGGAATAAAGTGCGTCCACCACGCATATTCAGTTGGCATGTGCCAATTCCTTTGACTTCAGCTGGGAGTTGTTTCCCACATAGACCCACTTAGTTCCAGGTTAATTGGTACTGTCGAATTCCACGAAGGATCCTCTATCCTTCGCTACATGGTCTGTCGCTCCCGAATCTACAGTCCACAAAGGATTAGACTCAGTCAAGAATACATAACTCGACACATAAGTAAAGTTCTGAAAAGTACAAGGGTGTTTACCTTCTTTGGCTCACGACAATTGCGAGCATAGTGACCCTTCTTGTCACAATTGTAACACTTCACCCTTGACATTTTCTTCACTTGAGGATGTTTTCCTCTCTTGTGTTGGTTAACTTTTGATTTCTTGCAACAAGGACTTGATCCTTTGCAATCCCACATATTGAACGAATCAATACGCTTACGCTTAGAGCTCAAAGCCCTTTCTGAGCTAGAACCAGCATTGTAAATGTCTACTTTTGACTCAAATGCCGTTAGACGGTTCTCTACTAGCTCAAGGTGGCGCACTGCATCCTCAAGATCTTTCATAATATGGTCAAGAGCTTTTAGTGTTTCTTGCTTTTCCAGCACGCACATATTGGACTTTCATGTGCCAAATTTCATAGTTGTCACCATTGAGCTTTTCACCTTTGTTCAAAATCGAACTATGCTCTTTGTGGTCAAGCCATTGATCCGAACACATCGACATATGCACGAATTATTAATGCCTATCATTTATGCATCCCTTTTTACATAGACCCATCATATTAATGAATAATTTCAAGTAAGGCTTCAATCAAAAGGTCACTACGTTTCCAATCATCCTCCAAAATCCTAACTTAAAACTATCATTAATATGATTGTCATATGCAAAATCAATTCTATGAAGCTACAAAAACTTCTAAAACTACCCACAGCCTAATTACCCACAAAGAACTAAAGATTAACGTAAAGTACGATAATTGACATACAATAAAACAATAATACTTTCAACTATTACCAATAACATATAAGTTGCTACAAGAATAACAATCGTAGTAAACATTACATTAAGTTGTATATATTAGCCAATACAACTAACACCAAGTCAGCACACGAACTGGGAAAGATCCTTTTTGTTCAATTTCTTGATCTTTTCCCTTGAAACAATACAAGAATATTCATTAACAAAATCCATCACAATTTTCTTATAGGAAGCAAAGCTCGTTGACATCCCATATGCGATTCAACACATCTTGCCATTCAAAGTGGAAGAGTGTTTATGAAAAATCGCACCATCTCTCGACCGTGACATAGGACGACCTTTCCATATGACCTGTTGAATTTTCCCGTTGACTTCAAGGACATGATCAATTAAGTCACCTTTCTCCCATCGATGATCACGCCTCGCCCATCAACTTAGACAAAATCTATCCTTTTGTTCATCGGAATTGTGCGAATAGGTGTTCGCAATCTCGTAGGAGGCATTGTCCCCGCAACAAATGCAGAACAAATAAGGGATCACATTATAATCCACATAGACTTAATTGAAAAAGAAACACATTCTTTTCCCTTTTTTTTTTTTTTTGGTCAACGGTCAACGGTCAACGGTCGTCGGTCGTCGGACCGATCGGATCGGTCGAGCCGGTGGGGCCGGCCCGGGCGAACCGAAGGCACGTGCCGCGCACGTGCGCGGGCCGACGTCCACGCAGACGTCAGCCGCATATGCCGCGCGTCGGGTCTCGCTGGTCGGGTCGGGTCGCGGCCGGTGACCGCCGGCGAACGTCACTGTGATGACGCCATCGGTGACGCATCCGAGCGGTTACCGACCGCTGGATGACGTCACGATGACGCCATCGCGTGACGCCGCACGCTGTCGGTCCGCAGACCGGGCGCAGCGTACCCGGCTTGCCGGGCGGCGGTGCGCACGCACTGTTCGCGACCGGCGCGCGGTGTCGACGCGGGCCGGCGAGGCCGCGGCTCGGCGCGCCGCGCCCACGCGCTAGCCGCTTGTACCTCCAAACTCGCCTCTCGACGTCGCCTTTCTCCCCATGTATTCGTAAAACGGTTTCGACTTACAAAACTCAAGAAATGGCCGAAGAACGCCGGGTGTCGGGATTTCGCCCCGATCCGTACGACCGAAACACTTTCACGAAAAATCAATCAAAAACATCAAAACAGACGGAAAACGTGAACTAGGGCTCGATACCAACGCTGTTGAATGATGATCCCCGAAAAACCGGATTTGACACTAAATCGAACCCCTAAACTCAAGCGGAAGACAAGCCCGGAATTCTAACACGATCACCGATCCTAAAGACACCACGATTCGAGCCGTACTTTTAAATTTAGATTAAACACCGACGCCAATGGAGGAAGAGAAATCGACTGTTTCGATCCGAGGAGGCCTTGAAGGAAGAAAAGCGCACCATATGCTTATCTTTTTTCTTTACTTTTGGGAGAGAGAGCGTGAGAAGAGAAAAAAAGACGTACGTTTTTTTCTTTTAATCAAAACTCAGCTTTTCTCTCTCTCTCCTCCTCCCTTTATACCCCATTCTTTCCACGGGCCCTATTCCCATGGGCCGGGCTTTCTGGGCCCAACTTGGGCGGACGGGCCTTAAGCCCAAATCAAATAAAGCCTTTAATTACCAATCAGGTGATTTCGATCACATTCAAGATCCTTTCATCTAGAAACCGGTTCAAGAAAAGACCCATCAAGACCGCGAGTCTCATCTCTCCTTGAGACGACGCCGCATCGAGCTCACACGTGCGACCCCACGTCCTCCTAGAAATCAAAAGCGTCCAAAACCCTAACCCCCAAAAACCCCGCACCGCTTCCCCCGCCACCGTCTCCCTCGCCCTGTGCTCTCGCGTCCGTCCATCCATGGCGTCGCTGAGCGGCAGGCTCAAGGAGCTCCTCAAGAAGTACGGCAAGGTGGCGCTCGGCGTCCACTTCTCCGTCTCCGCCGCCTCCATCACCGGCCTCTACGTCGCCATCAAGAGCAACGCCGACGTCGAGTCCCTCTTCGCCAAGCTCCACCTGCCCGGCGTCTCCTCCACCGCGGAACGCGACCCTCCGTCGTCGTCGTCGAGCGGTGAATTCGCGGCGGACGAGGGCTCGGTCAAGCACGATGACGACCGGCTCCGGCCGGGCGCGATCGGGGAGGAGGAGGAGGGGGAGGAGAAGAAGCGTAACCGGACGGCCCAGCTCGCGGCCTCCACCGGCGGCGCCCTGACCCTGGCCATCCTGTGCAACAAGGCGCTGTTCCCCGTCCGGGCCCCGATCACGATCATGCTCACGCCGCCGTTGGCCAAGTTTTTGGCCAGGAGGAAGATCATCAAGGGCAATGTAAGATAGAGATCGATGCTCGTGGCGATTTAAATTTATGGTTGATCATGGAATGTGTTGGTCAGCAAGGAGGAGAGAGGGAGAGAGAAGGGAGAGATGTATTTGTTTGTTATCAAAAGAGACGCATGGCTGAATAAGAAAAAAACTCAATTTTGTGGAGATTACTGTGATCGGTTAAACAGTTGAATCTTTTTGGGTTTGGGTTGAATCATACTCCTCCATTGTTGGAATAGATGTTGTTAATCAGTCTTAGCTGGTAATGTAGCTTGCAAGTGCCGAGTGTTTGGAAGTGATCGGAAAGGCGGGTCCTTATCTTTACCTTTACCGTTGTCATTTTGACTGAGTCGCAGTTAAAAATTTCTGAGCTTCATAATCACTGAATTGCATATCTGGTGCTGCATATATAGTTGTGGTGAATGGCGTGTTGTTGGATGGCGATTGAGTCTTCGATGCTGTGATGGGTATCATGCGTCATTGAAGCTCAGAGAGATGGATTAGTTCGAACTTAGATTCTCTAATCAATGGGAAAGGAAGCCGTATGAGTTGGAGGAGTGGCATTGGATATAGATCCTGATTGTATATAAAACTTTAAGCTAAGTCATTTGCATCTGACTAGGTGCCTCTTGGAGTCATCTGCTCTTGTTCTGTTTTGACTTGGAAATGTCAGCATGTGGAGAGAAGAATACAAAAGAGAAGGGAGAAGGTAGAGAGCGATCCAATTGTGCTTGACAAAAGGTTTTTTTGTTACAAGAATCACATTGTAGGCCTTGCTATTTGTGATTCAACATAGATTCTATGTGTTGGAACGAGGTATATTTGGGTGCAGCTTTGTGATGGCTGGTGCTTCATGGTGATAAGAAATTAACGAAAGCGTAAGATGATGAATTTGGTTGAGGAGGTCAGCAGTAGTTATAAAAGTTTAGTCATCAACATGAAACCCTATTTTTGTTTGAAATCTCATCTCAGCCTTTGGTGGCAATCAGGGCAGAGAGGGAATTGCCTTCCAGAATACCATTTGCCTGGACTAGTTCTCAGAGCCTCGAGTTTGACCTCGGAGTACCTCAGTCCCTTAATAAATAGTCAATTAAATAATTTGTGCTGCAGATTATGGTGATAGAATCCATATTAGGGGTCATGATTCGTAGAGTTGACATCATGTCAAGTTATTGACTCGTCAGCTTGCATTTATTGCCAGTATATTTACTTGTTGATTTTTGATTGTCTTTGCTTATGTTCAATGTACAGTCCTTTGTACCTGCATGATTTCTGTTTAACATGTCATTTATCATCTCTTTGCGTCTGAGAATGGCCAGTTAGGGTCCATTGATCTCTCCCTCTAATTTGCTTTTCCTTGAAACGAAAGGACATGCCTCTGCTTTCTGCACCGTTGCTTTTGTTCCCTGTATGATAGCAACCTTGCCGAAACAATTGGAAGTCCTCATATATTCATCTAGAGAGTACATCTGTATGGGAGTATGGGACATTCATCCTTCTGATCACTTGCTATGCATATCTTCACATCCATCATCTCCCATTTGGCTCTTGCGGAGCTTCCCTCACTCAACCTAATCCTTTTTCGGATAGTTCACTTACCAAGGGCTAGCTGGTATAGTTCTCTCTCGGAAAAGTGTCTCTCTCTTCCTGTCACTCTGCTCTACCCGATGTCGTAAGAAATAGCAAACTACCTCTTTTATGTACACATTTTCACTAGTTACATGCCTGGCTTTGGCCAAGGGCTGGTGCCATAGGGATATCTAATGGATCATGACAGGTTTTTTCTCGTTCAACCCAGCACAGCACTAGTTTTGTCTGAGTTGATTTTCGTCTGTCTCTGTGTTTCCTTTGTTGCTCAATCTGGCTAAACTAATCAGTGTCGACTCTCAATAAGTAGCGGTTTATATTCCGTCTGCTGTTGAGGCTGGAAACTGGATAAACAAACTCTGTAGATGAACGGCGTCAATGGAGGTTCTCAAGGCAGTGGCCATCTTGGTACTACGATTCCGCAGTCTTACATATCTGCAGACCGGTCTCTTTTCTTCCTCCAAGAAACCGTTCATCAACTTGAATATGCGACTGAAAAGTCATAGAAGGGAGACATTCAAAGAATAAACCGGTTCTCATTGTACGTGAAGACCTCAAAAGCTGTAAACTCTCTTTTGATAAGCTGTATGGATTGTACACTCTTCCTCTTGTACAAAACAGGCCCCAATATTTCACAGCACAGATCTTAACGTTTCATGCTCCGCCCACGGTAAAACGTAAAGCTAGCCTTCATCTTCGACAATATAACATGAACCGCTTTCTTCGTACGATGTCTCTTCGGAAGCATGAAGTTAGGACATGCAAAACCCTACGGGTGTCCAAAAGAATTGGAACCACCCAAATAAGACAAAATCGGACTGAACTGATTGGTTCTGGGCGGTTCCCATGAGAACTGGCCTAATACTCAATCCCAATTTATTGGAACCTGAGTCTCAATCCGATTTCAGGTCTGAAATTGCCCACCCGAACCATATAAGTATATAATTTTTATGTTTTCATTCCAAACCCTATTTCCTAGAAGCTTCATTACCGGCCACATTCGTTGTCAAGGGAAACAAAGAACAAAGATAAAAGTTCCCCCAATACCGCAGGGTCATGAAAGGGGCCCATCGTGGCCTTCTCTAGAAGGGCTAGGCCCAAAAGCTTAAGGCGGGGAAACTATAGACTCGATGCCGGCACTTGCCTATCTGGCCTTCTCTCCTTTACACTCCACTCTCTAGTCTTATTCTAGCCTAAGTATTAGCAGATCCTCGGCGGCTATAGCCCGGAAATTCTTTCCTTGTGGTGCACGGGTGCACGGCGCACGGTGCTCGAGGTCCACCATCGCCGGGCTGAGGACCCACCAGATTCACGCTCAATGGATTTGAACATGGCACGCAGTCAACAAGGGTCTGCGGTTGCGTACGCTGCATGCTCCTCTCCAAAATGAAATATGAATTGTCTTCAAATTGTTAGGCAACACAAAAATGGGTGGGCAATTTTCATCCATGGTCCCTAGACGTTAGTAGATTTCACGATCCGGTCGCTGAACTTCGATTTTCAAACTCCCGATGCACACCCTTTGGCACGAGAATGGCTTCGCATCTACATTCATCTTTGACCACATTACAGTGAGCTCAACAATATGGACATCAAACTGTCGAAGACGTCAACGACAGTGCCTTTGATCAAAGAAGAACGTGAAACATGTTCCGAGCTCGTGCTTGAGGTGACAACATCAATGGAAAATTGCATGACTAGTTCACACAGCTTTCTCTAAATGGCAACCGGTTGATTAATCGAGCAATAATTGAGCTACGCTCGCACGAACTTAGGACTTATTTGATAACGAAAGTGAGGTCGCTCAGTAGCCTTGATGGACATTAACTTATAAAGAGATTCGATTGGTGAGTAAAAGAAGATTTACGTAATCCATTCAATAAATGGATAAATAAAACAATTGATGACAACTAGAATCTTGCTAAATGCGCCTGCAGACACCTACCAATAATAATCATTATCCTAAGCTCTGTTAAGAAATTAATCATATTAGGCTGTTGATTTTCAATTATTATCGAACAACCTTTTATTTTTTATTTTCAATATTCAAAGATGAACATCACTTTTCTCAAATGATCGTGAAACTTTAATGAGGAAAAATTGTTGTATCCACCTCACATATATACCTCATACATGATTAGATACGCTTTCGTTTGATTTTGTTCCCACTGAGCAAATGATCGTGAAACTTTATCATTAAAAAAATTTGATTTGGCACTTACCATGGTGATCAAGATGACGGACGGAATCTTGGGAACCCTAATAAATCGCATATCCTATCTAACTTCCTTTTCTTCTTTATTAGATACGAGGGAGTACACGACTTTGGTTTGGTCTTATCTTCAACACAGAAAGCGTGCATTATTCAATTGTATTTTTGATAAAAAGTAGCATATAATTTTCATCCTCCTTTTCACTGGGGAGAGGTGGGATCTGGGGACGATTACTCTGACCAATCGAACGAGCATGCATTACAAAAGTGGGGACGAAACGCGACGATTTAGGGACGGCCAAAGGTTGGAGGCTGATGAAAGAGTCCTTGCTCTAATCCAATGTATGATAGTATAATCTATATTATATATATAAATTTTTTCTAGGGAAACAATAATATTCAAGAACTTTTTTATCAACCACGGAAAGTTGCTTCGGACGGTCGTGCGACTTTAATATCTTTGGGCCCCCAAGATGTTAGATGAAAGAAATTGTCCAGAGAACATCAGAACATCTTGGGAGTGGGTGTCAATTTTTTTTTTTTTTTTTACTAAATCGGTCATATCTAAATGCATAATTGCATATATAATATACATGTATCCATGTATGTAACTTTTTTATCCATTACGGCGAGGACAGTTGCCCATTTTCCCGCATTGAAGAGCGATTTCATTTGATTCACCAATCACTTTTTCAAATTGAGTAAGGGATTAGCTTTTTCATCATATAACCTAACTCGCATATTGACCACTAAAGAGATTCCCCATTTATACCTTGCATCGTATTTGGACCAACCAAAGCGCTCCAATCACCCGCATCGTCAAACATTAATTACCAAGTGAATGGTGCAAATGACATCGTGCTTGGACCGCCTCCTTGAGTTTTATATCTTGTGTTTTATCCAGCTCATCGGATCAGTAAGGCATATCATGCGTCCTTGATGACCATATTAAAGTAGGTTTCATTAGTGAATTTATAGTCTAAAAAGTGCCTTCGTTATGATGACCTAAAATCAATACAAGACATAAAGTTAAAATATCTTTCCCGAAAGAATCGAATATTTAGTATAAGGAAGGAGGGAGGGAGGGAGAGAATTTCTACATCAAAAATACAATGATAACATATGTGGAGGGGTAAAAATGAAAGAAGATGAATCTGACCAGAAAAATTATCTTATCGGTTCTAGACCATTTGCACGGATGTTAATACAATTTTAAATTTTTTTAATAAATTTTATCAATTTAATCCTAAAAATCATTAGCATCCACATAATAGGTTTAGAACTCATTAAATAATTTCTCCAGAGATAACTAGTAACCTAAAAGGTGGAGGCCGACACTCGAAAACTCTTTGGTCAAATTGATGTGAAATTGACCTAAAACTGTCCAAATAGATTCCAAATGGAAGATGGACCCAATCCTCACTTCATCATGCCATTATACAGAAATTGACTTGTAGACTTTCATTGCCTTGCATGAAGCGTCCGCCCAATGTCATTCCAACAAGCGAGCGAGGAATGCTTTAAACCCACTCACTTTTTTCTTTCTAAATGGTTCTTTTTAACGATGGTTTTAACTTTAATTAGGTATTGCTTAGAGGATGATGCCATTATGCAAATTTTGACTTGTGGACTTTATGATCTTGAATGAAGCATTCGTCCAATGTCATTCCCACAAGTTATAGAAAGAGGGAGGGGTTTTATCCACTCGCTTCCTCTTTCTTAATGATGTTGCAACGACAGTTTTAACTTTAGTTAGGTATTAATTGGCCTCTCCATTGACTTTCAACTCTTCTCCCCTCCATAATTAGGAAAAAAGTAAGGTTATTTAATGAAAAAGGTTACTAGAAGGTTTTAAATACCATAGGCGTGGTAATTGCTGGTTTTGGTTGCTAACCCCCGCGCCTTTTCTTTTTCTTTTTCTTTTTTTAATCTTTCCTCCTTTTACTTTACTTTTTTCCTTATGACGTGTGCTTTGGGATGAGGTGTTCACAAGTTTGAGAGATTCATATTGTTTGGAGAGTATGAATGATCAGTTGAATTTTTGTGCCCATCTTGTGTTATTTATCAAGATTCTATCACTCGATCTTCATAATTTGTTAGTAATTTTTATTCGAGTTCATTTTGTAAAAAACTTTTATTTTGTGATCATCTTGTGTTATTTGTCAAGATTCAATCACTCAATCTTTGTGTTAATAATTTTTCTTATCTCATGTTGTTTGTCAAGATTATATCACTCGATTTTTGTGATTTGTTAGTAACTTTTATTCAAGTTCATTCTGTAAAAAAAAAAAAAAAAAATCTTTTATCTTGTGCTCATCTTGTGTATTTGTCAAGATTCTATTACTTGATCTTCGTGATTTTTTAGTAATTTTTATTCACTTTGATGTTTTCTTTAGCTTAGGAAAAATGTAATTAAAGGGGAACAAAGTACACCCATCATGAAAATCTATGGAAAACCAACGTAACCAGATTTGAAATTATTAAGATGTTACGAAGACATCGACACTCAAATGGAAAAGTTGAAAAGAACACTACATTGGTGTTTACAACACTCGTTATGAATTACAAGCTTAATTCCAACGCTAAAAAATCAAAATCGAAACACAGTGTTTTGGCATAACTTGAGCGTGTCTTCTTCCTACAAGTTCTTTCTATATGCACTCCTGGGAACTTCCTTGACGATTACCAGAATTCGTGTGCGATCCCTTCTTATTGCTCTACCTTTCCATGATTTCTTCACCAGCATCTAATGATACTAAGCCATTCCCCCCATACATGCATCTTCAACCCTTTCCTCCTTCCTTCCATAATTTACCAAACAAGTGAATTTGGGAGGACCCAATGCCTTTGTTTTTACCACGTAAAGCTGGGACATCAAGAGGACCCACCCTGGGGTTCATTGCATCTTGGCATGTCCTTATCGAATCTGAGATTCAATTCATTGCGATGCTTCACGTCAATGGAATTCGACCACTCACCTCACGCAAAATGATGAGTACTCCACATCCAAGGCTCACGTTACATCTCAACAGCAAAGATAATAGGGTCTTGCGTTTTTCACATGAAGTTGGATTCTCTATGTGGAAGCATGAAGCCCTAAATATGATAAGATCGATTTATAAAATCAATTTACTAAGTGATGTGATAAATTGTAAGTGACCTTTTCAAATAAGAGAACTATATAAAGCGTTTAAGTTAAGTAAACCTAAAATCGTTTTCTTCTAAATAATACATATCAAACCTAATCGATGACTTGATTTGTTATGCGACGATAAGACCTTTGATTCTAACAAGCAGAAATATCCTAAGACCTTTGATTTTTAGTCTTGCTAAGGAAAACCCTTCCGGGCTCTCCATCCGTCAATCATTTTCTACAATTATTGATGTACCATCGTGCACTTGATAAGTACAAATAATTCATAATCATCACCACATTGTCGTCCTGAATTGAATGCAGTGGGGATCGTGCAACTGACCTGTGCTGCTCCAAATGTTAAATCAAGACTAAGTTCATTGGTTTCATACTCTCACTTTGGGATGATGGTCTTGAGGGGTTCCATCCAAGAGATTTGATAAGCATATCTTGTAAGAGTCACGGTGGTTGAGAGAGATGAGGCATATCGTCTTAGAAAAGACACACGAGGTATGTGACTTACCTTCGAGAGGTTGTCCTCGCTCGAAGTCTCCCAATCCAAATCAACTCACTATTGAAGCAAGTAGAAGATAAATTGATCTAGCATTGAACCATGACAAGTCAAGGTCGAAATATGAAGCACACATATATGAGGTATCTCTTTGATGCAAGTTGTAATGCATAATTTTAGGGAAATTGACATAAATTATAAGAGGTGATCATAATCCATATTGGGCCGATCTAGCACTTAACCCAGAGACCAATCCGTATAGTATTGATCCTCAATTTTTGAAATTGAAGACCAATCTAGTTGAGTTTAGAACCGAGGATCAAACCAACCCTATAGGTTTGATCCAGTTCGAGGGTTAACTCGAAACCAACTAATAATTTTTTTTTTTGTTTCATTTTTTATATCCCCTAAAAAGACAAACATATCATTTCAAATTACATATCCATCAACACGAGTGAGCCGCAAGACGAGGGCCCGTCGTGAGGCGAGCAAATAGAGGCAAGCCGCGAGATGAGCGACGAACAACAAGCATTGCTAACAAGTGAAAATGGTTTCTAATTAGGGCTTTATTTCCTTCTAATTTACTTGGTGACGAGCAAGGCCAACGAAGAAAGGTGAGCGGCAAGTGTCAAGTGGCAACCAGCGCAAGCGTTGGGCGGCAATCGAGGTGAGTGTCAAGCATCAAGCGACCAGTAGGCCAAGCATTGAGAGGTGAGTAGCATGAGCATTGAGCAGTGGTGCCGATCATGGCGAGGTTGAAAATGATAAAAAAAAAAAAAAAAAAAAAAAAGAACAAGAGTATTGGAGGAGGAGGACACCGTTTAAGGTCGTTTAATGTCATTTACTGCCATTTGATTTAAGGTTGCTCTTTATAATAGATATAAGAATATTATATATATATAGTCAAGATTGGTCTGGGTTGGACAAATCTTAAACTTCTAGAATCGAGCACCAACTTGCACAGTACTGATCCAAGAATCTTAAGACCAATGATCGACCTAGTTCCCCCGAGAACCAATGATTGACCCAGTTCCCCTGAGAACCGGATAAGGACTAATAGGGTTGACCCTGGACCGATATTCACCCCTATAAATTATCCATAAAATCCCTTAATTTGCGTAATGTAATCCCTAAACTTTACCATAATATGAAATATTATCGATAAACTATATGAAAATCTTCAATGTTATCCCTAAATTTGAATTAATAAAGGATTATATTTGATATTTTCATATAGTTCAATGACTAAATAGAACATATACTAAAAAGTTTAAAGATTACATTGAATAAATTAAAAGTTTAGAGACCACCTTATGTATTGGAGTACAGTTTATAAACCACATTAAACAAATTAAGAGTTCAAGAGCCATAATACATATTAGGTCAAAATTTAAAGTTCATATGTGTCATTATTTCTAACTTTAACTAGTCCAATCTTTACAAGCCAATTTATCTAATCGACAAGACTTCTCATTGCTTAAGTGACTCGATGCCGTTATTGTTCTTGACTTTTTCTTTTTCTTTTTCATGGAGCGTTAACAATTTGAGCCTCTCATAGATCCTAATCGATCTCATCGAATCAAGTCGGCCTTTTGTCCTTCACCCCCTGGGGATGCTCCAAATAAGAACCCTAGAATCAACGATTACGCTTGTTGAAGCATCAAGTCGCGATGTTCGAGAGTGGCGTCGCCGTCATCGCTTGCAAGCTGTTCTGGTTCTCTCATTTAAATGTAGGGCTCTATCATCCACTTTCCACAGGGCAAGTGCCAGTAGGTTCGGAGCCAAATTCTCTCTGCGTTCACGTGGGTTTCGCACGGCTCCTGGGACGTCCATTCAACCCCATCTAATAAGTGTGGGACACTCGCCAAATCCCAATCTTAGAACTCAGAGATCTCTCGAAAATATTTAGGTAAAGGGACATTTCAATGGTGATTTATCTATGTCTGATCGGTTGCCCTTTTCAAAATAATTGAATCCTCACAAAATGTAAGTATTCGAGAGGTTATGTCACGGGAAAATTGATAGGGTTACATGAAGATGAGCTTCGACCAATCATATGTTTATAAATAATAACCGAATTGGACTGTCGTGAAATGCAGAAATTTAATTTGTTCTGTAGGTACATCTTGGATGGAGCTTGGATCCCACCAATTAATTGGAGAGGACAAAGTGGGTTCATTGGTAGCTTTTCATAGGAAATAGCCAAAAGGATGGGACATGACCGGTGGCCCAAGTGGACATACAGGAGCATGGGCAGAATTCTTTTGTAAGTACTCGTCTTTACATGAAACGTATGGCAGATAAAGCTCCCTACAGCGAGGGAAAATTTTGGTTTCTTTTTAATCTATTACGATTCGCTACGTTTGTGAACCGATGATTGATTTGATTTTCTCTGACAATAATGATTAGGTTCGTACGTCACTCAATTGAAGACGTCTTCCAACTTGGGTTGTCCATCGAAATTTTGACTCTTATCTTATACATGAGACTGGAAAGTATTTATTTATTCAATAAGAAAAAGAACGTAAATTGCAGCAATAAAAACATTTGTTGGTCTCTCTACGTCAACGTAAGATCTGGTGAGGCGTGCGTGAACGAAGTTATGGCCAAGAGAGCATATATACATAATTAGGAAAATTATTAAGAAAGTCCTAAATTTATTGTACTTGTACTAATTCAATATTAAATAAATAAAAATTCTAAACATTTTGACGATTTATTAATTTAATCCGTTTGACCAATTTTGGACAGAAACATTAACATGAATGCCACATATCTTATGTGATATAACTAATAAGGATAGCCGGTACTAATGTATACGAATTTTATTAATTAAAAAAAAATCTTTCTTTTTTTCCTCATCTTTTCACTGGTGGCCGGTCACCATCCACAAGCAATGGCTACCAAGGATTGAAATTACTTGGGTGAGGGTGAGCACCAACAAGGCTAGGTAGGCCTGCGGTGGGGGAGGGGGGCTCATGAGCACTCACCCTCGCCCAAGCAAAGCCGACCATCACTTGTGATTGATGACTAGTGATCGGTTATTTGCAAAAAGGAAAGGGAAAGAATAAAAGGGAAAATGATTCAGAAAATTTTTCAAAAATTATCCATATTTGTGTTGTCATGCCATGCGGGTTAGTGAGTCTACGTTAGCAATTTCTGATCAATATTAACTGGATAAATTATATTTATAAGTTGTCAAGATCATATTAAAATGTATATAATTGAATTGACATAAATACAATAGATTTATAATAATCTTGATAATTTTTCCCGTATACATTCTAACGGCATATCAAGGAGTTTAATAGCATCATGCTTTAAAAATTATTGTCGCCATCTTTGCCAGCCACCAAAAAAGGTGAGTTCATGTATCTACTTTCCGATAGATGAATGAATAAGATCGCCATGACAGTTCATAATGTCATAAATGAGAATGAGATGGTCACTTCATTTTTGTCAGAGTTGACCTAATTTATGAGCGTGCGTATTAGGTATAACAAAAGGGTCGGCAACATCACAAAACGGTCCAATCACACGAGGACGACCTCGTTACCTTCGGCTGATCTTGGATTTGCGGATCACCGGGATGGGCACATGATCAGAACGAGGGGGAGCTCATGGCAACTTCGTCTGTGCTCAGCAGCTTCTGTTCCTTCTCCTTGATGAGAAGCTACTCGTGGAGATGAACCAAGGTGCATGGACATTCTAGAAGCTGAGTCTAATGGTTAGTTCCATGCCTACACGTGCAGCCGGTTCCGTTGGTATAACCATGGTTCCGTTTAAACTAGATGAGGCAACTTCCTGGAGACAAAGCTCAATCAACTTTTTCCGTAATCGCCATCGCCACAGAAAAGAGACAACTTTTATTAATTGATGTTGAGATAGGCTTTTTGCCATCTTGACAGTTGAGTGATGTGATTTATCGAATCACAAGCATGTTCCAAATCTTGTGTATATCCTGTATATAATTGCCATTATATCTAGATTCATGATGTTGAGAGCCTTTCCACATTAGCTTGAGGTTAATACGTATGATCGAATGTTGCTTGTATTATGTGTAAAAAAATTTCAAACCATTCTTGACCGCTTAAAAAATTTATGTTGTTAGATAAAAGCGTGATCCACTGTTTAAATATTCTAACACACTCTCTCACATGTAAGCTAGACTTTGGCCTAAGATTAAACATGGAAATATATAATAAGGGAGGCAAATAAGGGGCCTTGAAAAATTTAAACTCAGGACAACTCACTCTAATATTGTGTTAATTTGAAAGTCAAAGAGAAGGTTATGACATGGTGTTTACGGAGGCTTGACGCAATTAGGGTTGCGTGATATGTATTTATAAAAGTAATTAATTATCGTCAAGAGTCTAGATTGAAATATATTAATATAAGGGTCCCAATCATACATATTCATTACATATTAATATTATGTATTTCAATAGATTAAAAAAGCTAAGATTTCTTATCTCTCACTGACTTGTTATCAAAGCAATGGTTAAAGAATTTAAAGCCACACAAGAACCAAAATGTCACTACGATGGAATATTCTTGAGATGGCTTGTTGATTGTGATAGGAAAAGTCACCATATCATCTTCCAGAAGGCATGATAATGCTTTTGGACCGTCCATCCGCCTTCACTTCTGGAATTGAAACAATCTAAAGAAGTTTCGGACCTGCTTGCTCGCGGCGTCCTCTTAGTGATCTTGCTTACCGGCATCAACGCTAGGCCACGTCCAAAGGATGGATTAGATATTAGATACTGGACAATACGTTGCTGGAACGTGCTCGACTGACAATCTCTGAACTGGTGGGGGAATCCGACAACGAGCTATTATGCACGCTTCCCGTTGAGATCTCCTATATCTTACTCACTTTCTCATGGCGTTGTCCGATGACTTCAGCTGGAACATCGCTTCTTCTTCATATTCCTTGCCCCCTTTGGAGGCAGAAGTTGATAAACGTACCGAGTATAATGGACTTTTCAGTTTTGAGGCGAGAAAATCATATGTTTTTTCTTGTCAACCCTTCCTCTTTTACTTCACAGTGCCAATAAAACATTCAATTGTGGTCAGTTACAAAAGCTGCAAATCTTGTCCCAATTGTAGATCTTTTTGTTTTGTCAAATTGTCCCTCCGTAGAGAGGACAAACATGCAAAATCGAGCGATATAACAAACCTCATGGTGCGAAACAATGTCGCATTTTCTGTAATTTGAGTGTTGACATCTCGAGCGCGATGACCCATCAAATTGTTTGTTCAATGTCATATGTGATTTTTTAGTAACACCAGTGGCTGATGTCACTTGAATGATCAAAATTTAGATGTTTTTTTTTTTTTTTTTGTGACCCAGGGGAACCCCACATACGGACAACGGAAAGAAACCCCAGGGAAGCACGTAGAAACCACCACCTACGCACCCCCGGGTAAGTCGCCAAGTGTCTCCACCTGCCTCCTTGCCACTTGCGTCACAGGGGCTTCGAACTCCGGCCTCCAGGGTGGAAGTCCTGGAGCCTACCAACGGAGCCACCCTCGCGGGTGGTAAATTTTAGATGTTTTGATACTTAAACTATCGCTTGAAAAATTATAGCATCAAATTGAGGGTAGTACAATCTTTTCATGTGATTATTGTCATGTCCAATAATTTTCTTGTTATGTTTCTATTTTTGAATTTGCCATGCCATGTTATATGTGTGATGGGAAAAGTGTCAAAAATATCCTAAACCTATTACATTATCACAAATTTAGTCTTAAACCTTTTAACTCAGTGCCAATTCAATCCTAAATCTTTTAATGGTGTCAATTCAGCCATAAACATTTCGAATTAGTACTAATTTAGTCTTAAATCTTTTGACTTGATGCCAATTTAGTCATTCTAATTGATTTTGGTTGGAAATTGCTGACGTAAACGCCAGTTGGTTTACATGGCACTACTAGAGCTAATATGGATAATTTTTATAATATTATAATATATTTTATTTTATTTTTTATGTTTTCTATCTTCTTTTTTTTCTCTCTCTCACTCTCCTTTCTTTTCTTTTTTTCCTTTAGGCAATTGCTAGCCATAGGTGATGGCTAGGCGAGCTAGCCTAGCCTACCCAAGGTGAGGCCGAACCTCAACAAGGGTTGGCCTCACCTAGGGCAAGGCGATCTCGCTAGGCGTCATCTTCGCCTAGTTGGCAAGACGGTCAGCAATGGTCAGCATTGTCCAGGCTAGATCTAGCGAGGTCGACCATTGACAAGGCTTGACCTCGCCCTAGCTAGGTGAGGCCAACTTGCCCAACCATCAACTGTAGCTAATGGCTGGCCACCTCCAAAAGGAAAAAGAAAGGAAGGAGAGAAAAAAAAAAAAAAGAAATCAAAAAAGAAATAATAATAATAATAATAATAATAGAAAATTATTAAAATATTATTAAAAAATAGTTTACATAAGCACCAGTGGTACCATGTAAGTTAGTCGGCATTCACATTAGCAATATTCGGTCAAAGTTAGCCGGAATGACTAAATAAACACCAAGGGCAAAATGTTTAAGACTAAATTGGCACTATTTTCAAAGGTTTACGACTAAATTGGCACTATTTCCAAATGTTTAAAACTAAATTGACACCATTAAATAGTTTAGGACTACATTGGCATCAAGTCAAAAGGTTTATAATTAAATTAGCATTAATAAAATATGTTTAAAATTTTTATGATCTTTTTTCCCCATGTGTGATTGTCATGTCATGTTCGAATTTGAATTAGTCAAGTCATGTTGCACATGCAATTATCATGTCATGTCATTTTCTTCCCGTATTTTGAATTTGAATTTGTAATGTCCTACTTCATGTGCTTATTGTAGGTTACATGTGATTATTACCATTTCATTTTACTTTCTTGATGTTTTGAATTCCTAATTTGCTTTGTCATGCAGCATGTGAATGTTGTTATGTCATGTATTTTTCGAGTCGTGTTTTTAAATTTCGAAATTGCTATATTATGTTGGATGTGATTAGTGTTATGCCATGTCATATTTTTTTGTCATGTTTTGATCGCGATTGATATGTCATATTGTATGTGATTATTGTCCTGCCATGTGATTTATCCATCATCTTTGAATTTGAAGTGGCCATGTCATTGTTGGAAGTCCTTAGTAGAAATCTAATACTTTTACCAAGGGAGATCTCTAAGGGAGAGCTCAAGTTTAAGCCTATTAACATATTCAATTGAACCAATCTTCAATAAAAACATGAAGCTAATAAGTTATAGACTAACTGCAAGTGGCCAACTAAAGGTGAGCGTCGGTGAGGTCAACCTTGCCAGCCTCTGGCAAAACTTGCTCTCATTGGCCATTGGCGAATGTGAACCTCCCCTGCCCTTGATGAGGTCAACCTCGCCAAGGGCTAGCAAGGCTCGCCCAAGGCCCATAAGGTCAACCTTGTTAGCTAAAGCATGAAGAAGGGGAAAAAGAAATGAAAAAGAAAAAAATATTGAAAATATTAAAAATTATTAAAAAAATTTCCCGTCAGTACTGTCTTGCCCTATAAAATTATCGATGTCTACGTTAATGATTTCTAGTCAAAATTAGCCGAATAAACTCAATTGGCAAAATATGAAAATTAAAAAAAAAAAGGATTGAGATGACAAAAGGGTAATAAATTTAAGATTGTTTGAATAATTTTCTGGTCTGCAACCCGATAGACGCTCGCCGCCATGGTGAGTATTGCCCGGCCATCATTCCACCGAAGTCAACCCTCTCTCTATACCGCTCAATCGGATGGGCTTGGCGGCACGTACCACCTCGCGATGGTCTCGCAGTATCCAAGAAGCAACGACCACCATAATGATCGTCGTAAGATATGGGTGATGTTTGCCCTCATGAAGGTCACACAGTTGTTCTAAGTTTCTTGAATTTTTTTTTATATTTTAATTTAATTTTTTTCTTATCATATTTTATATTTCTTATTTTTTTTGAATTATTCATTTGATCATTTATGTCTATGTCCAATTTTATATTTAGTATTTTTCCGAACAAATGATTAGGAGGTAAAAACATTGAAGGGATATTACTTATCTCATCTCATCATCCTATCCTACTTAGGACGTGATTATTAATAAACGATTTTTCTCATATCACGTATGATCATTGTTTTGACAATCAAAACGTTCTTATTAAAGTATGCTAACTTATTTGATTTTCTTCTCTTAGGACCTTTTTCTACAATTTTTGTATACTTGTGATTCTTTTATTTGATAAGAGATCTCTATTTGACTTTACACAAGATGGGTTACCCAAAAAGAAAAAAGGATCAACAAACAAGTACGCCTCGTAGACTTTTATTACATCTTGTTATATCCAGTCATATCTTATCTTATCCCGTAATGTGAGATTACAAGCAGTCTTAGGTTCTAATCACCTACTTAAGTATTGGCTCACGTCAATATCAGAACAACGGCGGGACTAAGATTTACTGTAGAATCATCAAAATTCATGATAAATCCCAAAGTCGTCTTCTCGAACTCTTCCTAAATAAACATCTTTCTCCTCCCTCTATACTTTTTGACCTTAGGAAAGATAAGTGAGGGGGCCAAATTTTTTCACATTCTTTGGTATGGAGTGAAGTCTAGATAACATCATTGACTCTATCCATCCGCGGATTCCCCCTCTCCTCCTCCCCCTTCTCCTCCTCCCCGTCCTCCACCATCACCATAGTTGGCGTGGAGCCCATGGCTTGACCTCTGCTCTTGCTGTCTTTTCAACTCACTCGCCTTCTCTCCATTCCCATGTCCATCGTGGGCTTAGCTGCGTGGGTTCTTGGAGCACGGTTGGTTCTCTTCTTTTCCCTTCTTTTATACTTTCCTCACTAGACCCTCTCTCTCTCTCTCTCTCTTTCTTCCTTTCTCTCTCTCTCTCTCGATCGAGGAGCAAATACCAAGAAGCCATATCCATTTTCTCTCTCTTGTTTTTGGTGGATCTGCAAGATCTGGGCTCCCCATGATCTCCTCTCCCGTTTTCCTTCTCTGGAGTGGCTTTTGATGGACCGATGAATTCTGGGTATGTTGTGGGTTCTGCTTTCTTCCTTGTTTTCGTCTTTCTGCCCTTTTCTTGGCACTGCTTGGAAAAGTAGGGAGCTGGGAAGATGATGGTGATCGGTATTCGTTCTTGGAGATTTCTGAATCAGTGGGGGTTCTTGTTTTCTTCTTTTCCCCTGTCTAGAGAGTCAAGACCTTCTGGATTTCCTAGAGGCTGACCGAACTCTTCCCCAGCTAGAAAATGCGACTTTGACTTCTGCATTTCTTTTTTTTTCTTTTGTCAAAACCTCACCTCTTTTTTCTTTTCCTCCTATGGGTTTTCAGTTGATTCCCTTTTTTTCCTTCTTTCGTCCCTTAACTGCTGTTTTGTCACGCTTTCGTCTTTGACGGAGGAAATGAGGCGTGTCTTGCCGGTTGTGATTTTTTCTATCTTCGCTTAATCTGCAGCTGCAGCTGAAATGGTAGCAAAAACATCCAATCTTGGACTTTTCTTTGACGTCTCGAGCTAAAATTTCTCAATTGATGACCTACTAGTTCGATTGCATTGCTGACTTTGTTCTGCGCTTGCAGTTTATATGCCTTGTGTTAAGGTGCGCTGTAGAATCTTTTATGTTACTTTGAGTTCCTTCCAGTAGATTATGGCTATGAGAATTTTAAGAGTACTAAGTCAAAAGAGGGTCTCAATCTGTTCAATTTGATTTCACCTGATTTCTATTGATGTATGGAGCGTTCTTATTTTGTAATCACCAATCTTTTGCTTGGGGGAAGCACCATAAACACTCCTCGCTTTTGATTCAAGGACCACTTACCTCTATCTTTGTAAAATATCATTCACACACCTCTAAGCGTACCTCTATTTTCTCTAAAATCCAAGAGTGCAGGTATAATGAAAGGTGAGGTCTGTTGTTGGTATTATCCCTTTTGTTTATGACTATGATGACATGGTTGCTATGCTACTCTTGCAGTGTGAATTTATTGACGTGATCAGAACTTGGAAATAAGAGGAACCTTTGATGCTTAAAGAGTGGGAAACTAGTCTTGCTAGATGTGCAGAATCTGTGGAGGTTGTTGGGTGAGATGAGGGATGTTATCTGGGTTGATGAACTTTCTGAGGTCCTGTTTCCGGCCGAGGTCAGACCGATATGTTCATGCCGGTTCAGACTCTGGAGGCCGCCAAGATGGGCTGTTGTGGTACAAAGACTTGGGGCAACACCTAGTTGGTGAGTTCTCAATGGCCGTTGTCCAGGCCAATGCTTTGATAGAGGATCATAGCCAGATTGAGTCGGGGTGTTTGAGCTTGCATGAGTCCGGACCTTATGGTACTTTTGTCGGTATATATGATGGACATGGCGGACCTGAGACATCGCGCTATGTTGTTGATAACCTCTTTCAACATCTCAAGAGTATGTCCTTTAACTCTACTGGACTTTTCATTTGATGTCTCCTCTAGCTGTTCATTTCTCCAATGTGGACACCATTGAGCTTAGAAAAGCCAATAGGTTGATCATTCTCCGTAGTTGTTCACCCAGCAGTCACCTGTTAAGACTAGAGGATTCCTATGCATGACCTAATTGGCCAGAAAATAAGCAGACATAGTCATTAAATGCTGCGTCCAGCCATTTGCATATGCAGCCAAAAGCTTCTTTGCCCTTCAGCTCTTGTTGGTGCATTCAGATGCTAAGTAAAATCTATCGAGTTTCATACTCCTAAATCTGGTAGCAATAAGAATTGGTCTAGTTCACTGAACTTAAAAAAATCCAGATAGGTGTTTTGTGAAATCTTGATGTCTCTAATGAGCGCCTTAGTAAATTGTTTTGTTTTGTTTGTTTTTTTTTTTTTTTTTTTTTTTTTTGGGGGGGGGGTTGTTGAAAGTGCATGAGTGAATTCAACATGTGATTTCCTGCATGTTTCATATTGACCTTCCAGCACTGGGTACTGATTTGTGTGTCAATACAACTTCCAGTGTCTACATCAGAGAATCAATCTCTGTCTGTTGATGTGATACGGAAGGCATACCAAGCCACCGAAGAGGGTTTTCTTTCGATAGTCACCCAGTTATGGCCAACAAGACCACAGATTGCAGCAGTTGGATCTTGCTGCCTTACTAGTATAATTTCTGGTGGAACACTTTACATTGCAAACCTTGGTGATTCACGAGCTGTTCTCGGGAGAGCTGTCAAGGCAACCGGGGAGGTTTTAGCTATCCAGCTGTCAACAGAGCACAATGCTTGCATAGAGTCCATAAGACAGGAACTCCATTCAACGCATCCTGATGACCCACATATCGTTGTTTTAAAGCATAACGTATGGCGTGTTAAGGGCCTTATTCAGGTAATGTTTTTGCGGCATGGAACATGGTGGATAAAATTATTTTCTCAAATCCTTGAGATTTCTTGCTTTGCTGTTCAACCTCACTGATCACATGATGTTCTTTTTTGTTTAAGTCACCGGGATCTTGCTCTGCATCACTTTTTCAATAGATTGATTGATTGTGCACACAATGAGATGGCTTCAAAAAATAAATGAATTGTATAGTGTAAGGGCTTTGGTTGATTGTCTAGCTTTCTTGCTCAATTGATCGTAGACAAAAAAAAGGGTCTAAAATTTTGTGATTTAATAGTTTCTGCTCAAATTTTAGTGGACTTTCTATGGGCACGCATGATAAAATTTTCACTCCTCTATTTCTCTGTTTCTCTGTTCCCGGGAACAGGCTTTGAACAAAAATCCGTTTGATAACGAAATTTGATTTTTCTATTTCTAGAACAGATTTCTATTCCATAAATAGATTTGAAGAAGAAATCAGAAGTTAAAACTTTTAATTTCTCAGTTTCTGAAATAGAAATTGAGAAATCAATTTCTGTTCCAGAAATTTTGTCCTGCACACCCTATAAGTACTGATATGGCACCAAGTGCAATCTTGGATTATAATTGCCTACCTGTCAGGCTTACAAGTGAGGTGCCTTGATAAACCCATCTTGGCCTTAAATATGAAGCAAATCTACTACAAACTCATGCTTACTAGAGTCCCGTTACTGTAGTGCTATGTATTTTTGTTTCTTTATGCTGTGTTTGCCGCTATATAGGTATGTAAGGTGACAGATCTGAAAGTCTGATACAACTGCCGTGCTGCTTGTTTGCAGATCTCACGATCTATTGGTGATGTGTACTTGAAGAAGCCTGAATTTAACAGAGAACCTTTATATGCAAAGTTTCGCCTTCGTGAACCTTTCAAAAGACCAATATTAAGTGCAGAACCATCAATTTCAGTGCACCAATTGCAATCGCATGATCGATTCATTATCTTTGCATCTGATGGACTATGGGAGCACATTGGCAACCAGGAAGCAGTTGATATTGTTCAAAATCATCCTCGCAATGTACGTATATCTCATTATCATTATATACTCATTCAGAAAGCACAGAGGAGGCTGCACGTGAACTTTGTATGGACTAAGTTTAATTTAGGTCCTGTTGTTCAACGAAAGTTTACCCGAGTGCTGCTAGGACATTTGAGTGAATCTTACACTTGACATGGAAGTTTTCTGGGTTGCCTTAGCTTTATGCTTGTTATTTGACCTTTGAGAAGATTTTGCACTCGATAGAACAATTTTTTTTATTTGCTTCTTGTGGAAGTTTCTTCCTAGGAATTAGAAGAAAACAACTGACAGATGAACAAACAATACAACCAGGACCGATCTTGCTACTTGCTGCTTAAGAGCTACTTAAGTTTATCAGAGAGCAAATTAACAAGTAGTATCTCTCATTTAGCCAAAAAGACAAAAGCTAACAGATTTCTCTTGGGCAGGGGATTGCGAGGAGGCTTGTTAAAGCTGCTCTGCAAGAAGCGGCGAAGAAGAGAGAAATGAGGTACTCGGATTTGAAAAAGATTGACCGTGGTGTCCGTCGCCATTTCCATGATGACATTACAGTGATTGTCGTGTTTCTCGACTCCAACCTCATGAGCAGGGCAAGCTTGATAAAATCCCCCAACGTATCTGTCAGAGCGGGCGGGGTCAACTTGCGCCCCAACACATTGGCTCCATACAGCGCGAATGGTACTACCTGAAGATGCTGCTTATGATTTCTCTATGTGCTGCAATTTTTCACACATGTGAATAGGACACCAGGCAGCTTCCTTTAGTAGAGGAGGCTTGCCGTTGATTCTTTAGTGTACACAGCGACGTCTTTTAACGTAGAACCGATGCTTTTAGCTTCTGGGCTGATGGACAAAAAGGGAACGGGACTGTTGACCCAAAATTTCCGATGTTAATGTAGTACTAGGACAGTTGCTCTATGTACTTCCTTTACTTTTTCGCTCTCGCGCACACTTTAGGTTTGTATATTTGCATTTTTCGTTTCTCCGAGAAAATGATTTACTATATGGAATTACTTATGTAAAGCAAGAAATTTCTAATTCGTGTACCCTTTTCCTATTGGCATTCGCACCACGTAGTGGTTCTTCACGTTTTTAGGGAGGTTTTGGCTCTTGGGGAAAGCTGTACCATCGGTTGCCTCTTTGGACAAGACAATTTCCGAGATGGGAAGTGATTGAAACCGGTACATCTCACAATGATCTTTTCGAAACATGCATCAGGAGCACTTTGCAGTGTATAGGACACATCACATAGCCTCATTGATTGTGGCCAGTCATTGGGTTCATGCAGAGCAAACTGGCATATGCTGCATCAGGCCAATTCATGGGTCAATGATAGCTCAGGCCACCCTGGACTGAATTGGCCGGATTGATTCGGACGCAGCACAGCACTTTCGCTTTTGCTTGCGAATGGGGACAATGAGATGTGTCGGCTGTCTTGTGGAGGGGTCGAATGTGTGTCCTCACATGCATCGGGTCTACGTATTCTGGTGTTGATTTGGACAGTTGAATCAGGTGGGTCTCGCGAATAATCAATGAGATGATTCATCCTTCCAACTCGCAACTTTTGAAAGCTAGTGCTGTGGCCTCCTTTTGGGTAGAGGAAAATGGGGTCCAGATAAAAATTGGGTAGAGGAAAAAGGACGACCAACTCCGAGCAACCTTCTCGGTATTAATATAGGAGTTTGATATTCGTGACTAGACTTGTCATATGGGTAGATTGGGTCCAAAATGGTCCAATCTAAATTAACTCATTTAACCCATATTGACATATTTTCATGCAATCTTTATAAACAACTCAACTCATAACACTTTTATATTCAACCCAATCTAATACCCATATTAGAGTGAGAGCACACAGTGAGCAAGCACAAGATCAAATGAGGGGAAGAGAGTGAAAAGATGATCGTAGAGATTGATTGGGTCTACGTAAATTGTGAATCTATTTAACACCCATAGTACTTTAGTTTTTATTATTGAAAACCCATTTATAATCTATTTACCGAGTAATAACTAACTCATATAATAACTCAACACATCAAATGAGTTTATGATTCATTTTAATGTATCTAGTTGCGGTAGAATACTCGATTTGAGATATAACTAATTGCCATTGGAGAGCCCATCACCATCACCCCATTGCAATGCTAGTTGGAATTGAGTTGGCGGCATCAGTCTGGCGCAAGCCAAATCAATACCGCAGACGGACCAAGATTTCCTAACACCAAAGGACAATATGGAGATTCAAACCTGGGACCAAGAAACACATTTGACATCTCTATATCTAATCTACTGCCCTGAATCAAACATCGTTGTTATATAGGAAACGAAGTACTCATCTCATTCCTATTCTATTCCAGTTTACCGCATCAAACTCACGGTAAGGACTGCCTCTTTTACTTTCCCATTGTTATTATCTCAATCAGGACACGCACAAGACAATTTTGCCCCCATCAGACCTTGTGGTTGGAGTTCTAACTCTTTTATCTTTGTAATAAGGGCAGTAAAAATCTTAAAAATTATCACAAAAGTGTGATTATGTTCTAAAACTTTCAAAAAATATAATCAAGTCCTACAACTTGTCAAATTTATGGAATCGAAATCTTTCCGTGAAGTCCCTCAAATGTAACTAATAGAAAATGTTGACGTAACTTCTTCTTTTTTTTCTCTTTCCTTCGTAGTGTTATGGTTAACTAAGGCACTAAAACAACTTTGGTTTGATCAAAATCTTTTTTTAACCTAAATTTTAGTTAAATTATATTAAAAGTAAAAAACAAAAAGTTTATATAAAAAAAAAAACACATATAGGTGGGAGGGCTTGGGCCAACCCTTCGGCCTATGGTTGCCGCCCTGTCATTGGTGGGGCATTGGTGATGGCTGGCAACCCTTACCAACCACAAGCAAGGGCTAACATGCTCTCGCTAAGGCGTTGATGCCCCACTAGAGATAGGGTGGCAGACATAGGTGACGGGCTTAGCTCTCTTTCCATTGTTGGTTGTTTTTCAATTTGTTGTGCTTTCTAACTTTTAGCCTTTTTTTTAGTTGCTTTTTTGGAAAAGCTTTTGGATTTTTTTAACCTAATTAAGATTTGGTGTTAAAATTAGGATTTGGATCAAAATAACATCATTTTGGTGCTTTAATTAAGTTTAACACAACCTAGAATGCCACATAGGAGAGAGAAAATAATGAAAAAAAAGTTACGTTAGTATTTTTAATTAATCAAATTCGATGGAGTTAACGGGAGGACTTTACACTTATTCGACAAGTTTTAAGATTCATTATATTTTTTGAAATTTTTAAGACTCCATCGCATTTCGGGACAAATTTTAGAATTTCTACCTTTACTTAGCACAACTGATTGTTAAGTTTCCAACGGCAAGTAAATCAGTTGGAATTTATGAATGACAAGACAAATATTTCATGTTTTAGCGGTTGGGCAAATGTTTCCTAGTTCGAACCAAAGTAAATATTTCTTGTTTTAACACACCTGTTAATAAAACCAGTTTTTTTTTTTTTCCATGGCCATTTGAAAAATGCTTATTTGACTTTCCTAAATTCACTACGAACATAAGAGTCTACTTTGAGCCACAAAAATAAATAATAGTAATTAGAAATTATTGTGGGTCCACTTCTTCTAGAATTTATAACTCATAATATGCTATTTATAGTTCCCCAAATATGCGAGCAAAATTCTAGACATTTCTTCTTCTCTTCTTTTTTTCATCTCTAAAATTCCAAAGCTATCACCATGTCCTTTGTAATGTCCCAAATTTCCATAAAATTTGAACCTTAAATGAGTATATAAATTTAAGTTCGCTTCAATTCTCTACAAATGACTAACTTATCCTCAATTGTACAATTAATTTAATCTTAGCTATTATACATCAAAACCTTATGTATAGGAACCTATCTCCACTTTCACCATGCACCCTAATCAGATCTTCGAAAGCATTAACCTAATGCCCTCGAACTCCTAACCTAACAAATCTTGAATGAAATCTTCAATAAGTAAAGCATTTTAATCGCTTTGTGAGACACTAAATTGAAAGTGAGCGTTAGGACCTTAATCATCATGAAAGAGAGTCCAATGAAAATTTTGAACTTCAAGAGGTGAAGAATAGAAAGTCACATGCACAAGAGGTAGGGAAAAGGCATTTAATCTCTTGTCCTTCACATTTGTTTTATATTGAAGAGAACTTTGAAATCACATTAATTACTTTGACTTAAAAGCAATAATGTCAATTAACTAGAGTTAATAGTAGATATAAAGTTACTAGGGCTAAAAATAATATGCCATGCATAAGGTCATGAGAGCTAAGTTCGACAGATTCAATCGAGGCACGTGGGCAAAACATAAGGTGAGAATTAAGTCATTTGCCAAGCTTAAGTAGTGACAAATGGCGTGGTTTGATTAAAAAGATGGAGATATTAGGTTTAGTTTGGATAGATATATAAACAAGGAAATCAATATTCGTTTGAAACGCTAGTAAATCATAAAATTATTTTGAAACCACTAAAATTATTAACAGAAGATATAGAACTATAGGGAAAACTTAACTCAATAAAAATTTCATGTTTGAAAATCATTTGATATGTATTGAGAAGCATATCGGTCCCCATTGACAATTACTATACCAATTACATATATCCTCAATTATAAAGAAAATTTTGGATGTCACATTCTCTCTTTACAAGATCGATTTCTATGGCAATTAGATCGACACGTGCATTACCAACGACCCCTACATCGTCACATGTTGGATCGGTGATGTCAAGTGCGCCCACCTACTCTAGCTAAATCGGCTCATTGTCGGCCTGGACATAGAATGGTGCCTGAACTTAGAGCCTGGTGTTGCCCACCTGGTCGTAACCTTGCATCTGTGTCTCGTTCTCAGTTGCTTCATCTTTCAAATTCTCCATATGAATTATGTCTCGGCGTCACTCCATGCTTTCTCGCTAATCTCGTCAACTACACATTTGTCCGCGTTGGCGTCAAGGATGACACGACAAAGCTGAGTGACAACTACGACTTATCATATCACGCACGGTCGATTTGTGAGCATTGATGGTGGAGAGTTTGTGAAAGCCATCGCTTGATTATATAGGACTGAAGAAATTGGTTAACGTCCTACACAAAAAATTCAAGATGGCCAAAGAGATCACATTGAGTTGGTAGGACAAGAAGGTGTTGATAGCTCGTCAAGTTGAGTACGCATGCCTCGATGCCTTTGTAATGTTCGAGTTTAAAATGGTTTTGCAAGCATGGTTAGTGGATAGAGCTCATGTTGGTTGGTATGCCAAAGCAAGCTGCGTGCCCAACATGATTTGCCCTATTTTGCTCATGAACCAAATTAATAGTGAAATATTTTGTAAACGTCGGACGATGGAGTGTGACTTCTTTGTTCAAATAAGAGTAGTTTGCCTATATACAGAGTTGATTTTCAGTGAATAGTAGCGAGTTGTCAAATTTTATATAATACCCTAGCCACCAAACACTGGAAAATATTACGTAATTTTTTTTTAAAAAAAAAAAAACAAAGTAAAGTAAATCTGTTCTTCAATTAATTATTGATATCTACAAATAATTGCTGCTTCACAATTTTATTATAAATCAGTCTATAATCCACGTTTTGAGTTATAGTACTAGACTTACCATTCATTATTATATTTATCTAGTTATCGAATTATTATTTTCTTTTCAAAATTACCTTTCTTGCTATTCTTTTGAAGAGTTGTTAGCCTAATCATTTAGTTATTTTTCATACTAATCCATCCACAACGAAAAGGTCCAAAAGGGGTTCCTCCTATCAAGAGGACAACCCTCTTCATGCGTTTTCTTTTCTTACTAAAGCATCCTTTACTTCATATCATATTATGTCCATGCATAGAAATATCAATCTAATTTATTATAAAATATTAATAGTGGTACGAATGTCATTTTAATGTTATTAAAAAATTTAAAATAATCATATTTCCATGACTATCTAATTTCGCAACTGATGCTGCTTTTATAATTTCAGTCTACTTTTGACTTCCTTGTTCAAATAAGAGTGGTTTGCCTCCACAAAAATGTTTTTATTAATGACTTTCTTTTGATACACTCGTTATGCACATTAAATAAGAATGTTACAACTTTCAAAATACCGATCTCACACAACACAAAATACACTGGATCTTTATTTCTTTTTGTTGCTTAACGAGTATTGCTCATAATAAAATACTTATAAAACTCGCCTCTCCTCCCCTCCCTCTCTCCGTCGGCCTCTCACCGCCTCAAACCGCCACTCGCACTGCTCCTCCTCCGAAGCTCCCGCCTTCAGCACCTCTCAGTAGGGTGGGAAAAAAATGGAAGGATCCTATCCTACGACCGAAAAGGAGAACCGAATGATGAAAAAGATGGAACCGCAGGATCATGAATTTTCATTTTGGAGATCATGTTTTGATCCTTTCGTGCGTTTTGAGGCGGTAAATGAGGACTGGGATCTGTAAAATTGGGTCCGGGTAATTCAGGACTAGGAGACACTATTATCACTATTATCAATTTCAGGATCATAAGTTTCCTTCTGCGCTGCCCGGACGCGGTAATGTTTACTTGTTTAGTGCTGATTTCTATATTCTGCTCTACCGTTGAATTGTCCGTTGAATTGTCCGCAAATGTTGTGAATAAGGGCGCATTTGGTAACAATTCTGTTCCAACAAATAATTTTTTTTTTATCAAAAATGGTTTTATTTGAATCTTTTCCCAAGAATAATTTTTGAGTGAAAAAATGCGCTTGGTAACTATCCAAAATTTATATTCCCGGGATAGAAATACATTTGGTAGAATTCTTAAATTCTTTTGTTTCTTTTAATTTTTAATACTTTTATTATATTTTTCTTATTTTCTCTTCTTCCTCCTTCTTTGTAGCTGGTCGCTGGCCACGAGGTCCAGCGAGATCGCTGAAGGCTTGCCTAGCCAAGGCGAGCCTCAGCCTCGCCCAGGCAATGCAAGATCGACCTCGCCTTGGCCTGGAGAGGCCAAGCCTTGCTGTGGCTGTGCAAGGCTCGGCCTTGCCAAATCTAGGCCAGGTCGACCTCGTCTAGCCATGGCGAGGCTCGGGCCAACGAGCCTCGCCGTGGCTCGGTGTCGCTAGGGGCCGGCGATGCTTCGGCAAGGTCACCGGCCAAAAGGAAGAAAAGGAAAGGAGAAGAGAAGAAGAGAAAAGAGGAGAAAAGAAAAAAAAAAAACAGATTCTAAGAATTATTCTTGAGAACAAGAAGTTATTTTTTTCTACTTCTTGATTATGTTCCAAATCTATTTCTAAGAAAAAAAAATAGATATTTTTGTTCCCAGGAATAAAAATTTTAGTAAACGGATTTCTATTCTTTTTTCATCATGGGGAACAAAAGAACATAAATAGTTATTTCAGGGACAGTTACTAAATAGGGCCTAGTTACTAGGTCCCAGCTGACGAAGATTGAAGAGTGCTTGGGCTGATGATCCTGAAAACCATGAAAGTCTTCTTTACATTTTCACAACATGGATGGTCATTATGTAGCTTGTTTTAGGGATAAAAGCAGTAGAAACTTGTCAAGAGTGCAATTAAATCATAAAATTTTCAAATAGTGTAAATCAAATCTCAAAATTTATCAGATTGGTGCAATCAAATCCTTCAATGAAGCCCTTCAAACTTGGCTAACAAAAAATGATGACGTGATTTTCTTTTTATTTTCTCTCTCCTATGTGGTGTTAAGGTTAATTAAAGCATCAAAATGATATCGTTTTGATCAAAATCTAAATTTGTTAACCTAAATTTTAGTTAAATTAGATTATAAAATAAAAACTAATAGCTATTAAAAAAAAAAGAAGGAAAAAAATACAGAGGAAGAGCTGGGCCAACCCTCTCGCCTGCGGTCAATGCCCCATGGCCGCTAGGGCGTTGCCAAGGCACCAATGACCTCGTTGGTCATTGCCAATGCCCTAGCGGCCATAGGCTCATGCATTACAATGGGCAGAAGAATTCCTAGGGCGTTGCCAAGGCACCAATGACCTCGTTGGTCATTGCCAATGCCCTAGCGGCCATAGGCTCATGCGTTACAATGGGCAGAAGAATTCGAAAAGCTAGTTATTCAAGGGAGGAACCCAACCCATTATAAGCCCCAGAATACCTCTTTGGGTGCTCAATGTGAAACTTTGCCCTCATCATCCTTCCCTTCTTCAAGTATGCTGCAATCTTCAACTAGATTAGGAGAGCATTGCTACCCTATCCTAATCCTAGTGAGGGCCAACCTGCCATCACTAAGGCATCAATCTTGGCGAGGGCCAACACGCCATCGCCAAGGCACCGACAACCCTATTAGCCATTGCCAATGTCCTAGCGGCCATAGGCTAATGTGTTACAATGAATGGAAGAACTCATCCTAAAAAGCTAACTATCTAGGAGAGGGAACCCAACCCATTATAAGCCGCATAATATCTCCTTAATTGCCCAATGTGGGACTTTGCCCACATCATCCTTTCCCTCTTTAAGGGTTCTATGACCCTGAGGATAAAGTGCCATCCTGAAAAGCTAGCTATTTAGGAGAGGGAACCCAACCCATTATAAGCCTCAAAATATCTCCTTAGTTGCCATATGTGGGACTTTGCCCACATCATCCTCCCCCTCTTCAAGGATTTTGCAACCCCGAGGATAAAATGCAAGAAGGCGGGCGCCCAAGGAGTGGCTTCGATACCAATTTGATGGGTTATAATGGGCGGAAGAACTCATCCCAAAAAGCTAGCTATGTAGGAGAGGCACCGAACCTATTATAAGCCCCAGAATATTTCTTTAGTTGCCCAACATGGGACTTCGTCCACATCATAGGTGGAGGGCTTGGCCCTCCTTCCACATTGGTTGTTTCTCTCTTTTGTGTTTTTCCTAAATGTTTAGCCTTTTTTTTTTTTGTAAGTTCGCCTTTTTTTTTTCTTTAAAAAATAAATTTTTGGATTTTTAAAGATAATTTAATTAAGATTTAGTGTAAAAATTAGAATTCGAGTCAAAACAATGTGGTTTTAGTGATTTAGTTAACCTTAACACCACATAAGAGAAAGAAAATAATTAAAAAAAAGCTTTTTCAACATTTTCCATTAGTCTTTGCTAAAAAAAAACATTTTCCATTAGTCAAATCGAATGGAATTAACAGAAAGAATTGATTGTACCAATTTGATAATTTTAGGATTTAATTACACTTTTTTAAAGTTTTAGCATTCAATTACACATTCATAATATTTTTCAGGATTTCAACTGCACTTTATCCCTTTATCTTTACCATGGAGATAATACTGAAGTATCATTAGTTGCGTCATTGAAGTTAAGAATCGTAGTGGTGTTGGGGTCAAATTGGGAAAAGTAACAAAAAAAGTCATAAACATATTATATTTATATCAATTTAATTATAAATCTTTTAATTGGACCAGTTTAATCTTATACATTTTCATATTAGTACCAATTCAGTCTATTATGCTAATTTAGGCTAGAAATTACTAATATAGACAACGGTCATCCTATGTGGCATGGCCGACACTAATTAATGTAAACATTTTTAATAATATTGTATTTTTTTTTTTGAACTTTTTGAACTTTTTGAATTTTTTAAATATTTTTTTTTTTTTTTTTTTTATTTTCGCTCTCCCTTTTCTTTGCCTTTCTTCTTATTGGTGATGGCTAGCTCATCCGATCACCCTTGCAGGCCACAAGCAAGGGTCAGTCTTATCAGGCTACACTTGCGTGAGGATAAGCGTTGACTATCCAAGCAATGCCAATCGTCGCCCAGGCCAGAGTGGCCTCGTCGCGCCTCGCCTGAGTTGAGGCCGGCCTCACTGAGCCTCACACGGCTAGCCCTGCTTAGGCCTCGAGGCCAACCCTTGCCTAGGCCTTGCCCTCACCTAGACGAGGCCTGACAAGGTGTGATGAGATCACCCTAGCCTAGGCGAGGATCAACCTCGCCAAATCTGGTGAGGGGGGCTCGCTTGGCCACGCGTGGATTGCTGATGCTTGCCCTCGCCCAAGCATAGCTCAATTTGACCAACCATCACCTAGGGATGATGAGGGTGACTCAGGTGAGGCCAACTCTTTTCGGCAATGGTTGTAGCCAGTGGCGACTAGCGATGGCCACTAGCAAAAAAAAAAGTAAAGGAAAAAAAGAAAAAAAAAATCAAAAGATTATTTTTAAAAATTCAAAAAATATTATAATAGTATTCAAAATGTGTATATTGACACTAACCATGTAGGATAGCCGATGTCTTAGTTAGTAATTTCTAGTCTAAATTGACATGGTGTGCTAAATTGGTACCATTATAAATTAGTCCAATTTAAACATTTAAAATTGAATCGATACTAATGCAGTAGATTTTGAACTTTTTTTGTACTTTTCTTCAGTCAAAATTGTAGCAGGTCCAACACAAGAATTGCTTTCTGTCGGAGTAATTCCTTTAGACCGAATATCTAATTGATTCAAACACCATCTTATATCCTATCAAATCGGGCGAGACTCGGTGTGAAAATCATCCGAGTCCCTCAAATTGACATGGGTCCGGAAATGAATTTCTCCTTGCACAACGATGAAGACAACAATAATTATGAGCAAAAGCCAGCAGTCCGGCCTCAGCAGCTATTAGATCAAGATCAACAAGTACGACCAATGCTTGAGATAAGCAGCTGTTAGATCAAGATCAACAAGCACGGCCAATGCTTGAGACTCACGACTCCGCCATGCTCGCTCAAGAAAAGTTCTTGAATAGTGAACATGCCTAAGATGCCCAAAATCACCTCGGTTGTACTTTAAAAGCTTTGCATATTTGCAAGCACAGAGAGAGGAGTTAGATTCCAAGGGAGAGGGAAGAAAAGTACTCCCGAAAAAGCCCGATAAATGCATTCCCGATAAATGCATTCGACTGCATCAAACTAAGAAGAAATCCTCAATATAAGTTAGACTAAAGTCTTCATTTGTTATAGAAGGCCTAAACCTGGAAGGAAACGCTCAAAAAGCATCCTTCCAATTTCTGCATTACAGATTGACGAGAATAAGTTGCTCCAAAGCAGCAGGTTTGTGAGGAGAAACTACAAAATAATACCAGCGGTATGGTTTTACTGCGAGACAACTTGCCAGAGTTACGCATGCGCACATGATGAAGCTCATAACATGTACTCTGGTGCATAACATTACAGAAAGTTTGAGATCCGACACAAATCAAAATGCTCCTGTTCTAAAAACTGTTCGAGACAGAATAAACAGAAACAACTTTGCTAAAGCTTATAAAGGATAAGCTCTCAAACACAGGCAAAACTGCTAAGAGGTACCAAAGTCTTTAGCAGTAGATGTCTGTTACGTCGCTGAACAGAATGCAAAAGCAATTCAAGCTTCACTTCTTTGTATAGTGGATTTTGTACAATGTGCAATGAAATGCATCCTAAAGGAGGTCGGGCATGATCATGCAATGAATAGTTACAGGTTTCAGGTTCGACTTAAATGTGACAATCATCTCCCAACCCTACCTAAGATACAAGGAAGCAAAGAGCTGAGAAAATAGGATGAATTCGCTAATTACGGCAGCAGGAGAATGAATTCCAAGAAAGGGGACAATGTCCACCTGTAACCAGCTCTCTACTGCTGAACCCACGACAGCTCCAGCCAGAAGCCCTCCTATGGTTATTATAGTTGCCTTACCTGCAAAAGCACACAAGGCCAATGAAACTCGTTCACTTGGCTTGAATGACATGAAGTTGGATCCTATTAAGAGAGGGCTATATCTCTAAGAGAAAATCCTACCTAGCTTGACATTCTTTTTGGTCATAAAGTACAAGGAAGCTCCGAAGCTAGATGCAAGGATCAACCCAGGAACATCAGCCCCCGCATAAGGTGCTACAGATGGTGTGGAAGCTCCATTGACATACGTTAAAACAATCAATGCACCATATACACCAATTTGTAGGCCCAAGTCTCGAGTTGATGGTGCTTCAACAGACAAGGGCGTATTCTTGACAGTAGTTTGCAACCATTGAGGCATCGAACCAATGGTAGAAGTACCGACTGGTTTAACATCAGCATAGCGAATGCTACTGCTCACAACTTTTCCAGCTCTCCGCTGAGTTAAACTTCGCATGAGCAACATATCATATGCAGCCTCAACCTATAAAAAATTTTATCCACAGAAAATGTCCATCAATTACCTGCCTAAATCCACCATCTAATCTTTTTCAATATTCGCAAAGATGAAATATCCACCAAGTACGTTAGCTGAAAGTGGAAATCAGTTGATTGGGACAACATTTGATGAGATCATCAGGCCATTAACAAACACTGAGAAACCCAATCAGATTAACAGATGCATACTCTACAGCAGAACATGCAAATTTGAACTAGGCAAAAGTATTTCTGCGTTAGCATAATTTCCAAAAGAATGAACCAAACAAAGCAACGTGTGGTTTCAACATCATATTTAAGATCCATTAAAAGGTTGAGACTTCGGGTCATCACTGATTCTATAAAGATAATGTATCAGAGGTATCACTTATCACAGGACCAAGGAAAATTTCTGAACAATAGGAGAAACGGATAGATTATGATACATTCCTAAATTTTAACACCTAGGGAATGATATTCAACAAGAATGATATTCATTTCTTCAAAGTTGTAAACTTTTGTTTCCTGAAATGTTCTGAGAAAAGAGATTTTATCTTTTTAGATCACTTATTAAATTTGATATCTGCTTTCTTACATCATTAAAAAGAACAAGCAACAGAATCAAGCTGAAGTCCTCTTGCATTACATAAATATTTTCAGCTGACAGTCAGATGTGATAATCATAGTTCACCCTCATCATGGTTGTGTCACATCATCAGAAAGACATACACCATTTATTCAGAAACTAGTATGCAAAATAAGCTTATCTAAATCGTAATTAGGGTCGAGTTTCACTTTGAAGCATTCACTTGGGGCCACTCACAGGGTAACATCTAACATGAAAAAGTAAGAGATCTTTCAGTAGTTTTATCATAGAAATTAAACTGAACAACAACACTGACCACAAGTTTAAAAATATTACTAGCAATTTCTCTACCAAATATATTGTCACAAGGCAACCCCAGCTATTTTCTACAAGTGTCTGGGCACACCACTAGACAAACCAATTTTGAGGAAATTCCCTAGCTTACGTAGGCATGTATTGTGTATCCAGGAATACGAATATCTCTATCATAATATGCACATAAGTGTACACCCGAATAAATGGACACCATACATCCATACTATAGAAAGAATAAAAGATTTAGAAGAAAAAATGCATGCATCACCAATATAATGCTCTTATATTAAAAAAAACAAAAATGAGCAAGAACATAACCACTAGCATGCGGCCCATCCAAAGAGGCACAAGGCCATTAATAAGGTGGTAAGCCCATGATGACTACCACATTTTTCCCTCCTTTTTGGACAGAAATAAAAATCTTCACATCCACATTCTCCTCTAATCATCCAAAATCAGGAGAATAAAAAAATGTGGCAGCAAATGCAACAAATTTGAAAGTGAATGAAAGAGAAGGACCACCAGAAAAGTGCATATTAAGGCCCTATCAGGATACTACACTAAAAATGATTCCACAAAGAAACTATGCGTCCTAATGCTTTCTCAAAATTATTTGTATCCGAAAAGGAAAGATCCTAAAGGAGAAAAGAAAACAAGGACCTCACAGTAGGAGACCAGCAGGATTGACTAGAGCATCATCTCACCCCATCACCTATCAATCATCTGAAGCAATCCCACATGACAACAGAGCACAAAAATCGCCCACCCAATCTCATTTCTATATACTCAATTGAGCAAAAGCAGTTGCACATAAAATAATCCTCACGATGGCACGTAAAGGGAAAAAAATAATGCTCGCGGCACATTTTTATGCACCAGCCAATCCCAGATAAGTAGTTATCCCCACAATTCAGTCAAGTACTCTTGTTGTTTTCTACCTTCTCAGCAAAATTCATCAATTCAGGAAATCAAAGGTTGGAACAATGGTATTCACATCATAATCGGAAAAGCACACAAGAACACCCTGCTCGTTTACTGAATCATACAGGGAAAAAGCTTCTGATGCATTAAGAAAGAGCAAATCACTCAATCCAAAATTCAAAGGGAAAACGACCCAATGGGTATTTTCGCCACAAAAATTCCGGCAAAGCCCAGTTTGCTGATGCCGGATTCAACATATTCAATGGGAGATTTCCGAAAATCGGCAACAATTTCATGAAGAAACTCTATTCGCTATACGTACTAAGACCCAACAATCATGCTATCTCAACTACAAAATTAGCAGAAAACCCACTTCCAGAACTAAATTTAGTTTCAAGAAAAGACAAAGAACGCGAGAGAATCACGGCCGCAACGCATTCCCAAGTGAAGTTTCCCCGTCTCCCACCTCGACATGCACCGAACGAAACGCAAAAGGAAGTATAATTCGAGTCGCGGAGCGCGAGGCGAAGACACCCTCACCTGCGCGATGGCCTCCTTGTCGTCCTTGCACGAGGCGACGATCGCGTTCTTCGCCCGGAGAATCTCGTCGAACGACGCCGTGTCCGGGACGCCGAGCAGCTTCAGCGCGCTCTCCACCGACATCTCGAACGGGGCCGAGTCGTCCGCCCTCCTGCCGGCCTGCGCCGCCAGCAGAGCCCCGGCCCTCCGCTGCTGCGGCAGCTGCTGCTGCGTCATCGGCGGCGGGGTCGCGGGGGTGGTCGGCGGGGGGAGCCGCCGACGCCGCCGCGCCACGGCTCGGCGCGGCCGCCGGCGGGGCGGAGGGCGTGGGGGAGGTGGTGGGCCGGCGGCTTGGGGAGGGGAGCCGGGGGAGAGCCGGTTCGGCCGGACGGAGAGGGTGGCGGCAGCCATTTTTCTCGGATTGATTTTTTTTTTCGGTGGAGTGAAGTGAAAGGCCGCATTGGTTGTATTGTGTGGGATTGAAATGGGTGGGGCGGGGGAGCGATCGGGTGCGGGCGGGCGCACGGTGGGGACGCAGCCAGAGCCGTCGGATCGGTGGAAAATTTGGGGACCGGGGGTCGCGATCGAGGGTGAATATGGGTTGGGAGGGGGAGAGGGGGATTGAGAGATTGGCTGGCGCGGGCGTGGCAGATTTTTATGGGGGGAGCGCGGTTTCTATTTTTTGTGGTAGGAAATTGCTGTTTTTGGGCATTGATTTTATTTTTTTCTAAAATTTCATTTTCTTTCAATCATTTAGTTGCTCTTAGTTTCGTAGGAAGAGCGGCAAATAACGATAGAAAAATCACCTGCTCATGAGGACAAATTAGCCTCACTTTTGGAATGTATAGAAGAAAGCTTATATTCTCACTCGAGGGACAAAATTGGCTACCGCTCTAATTTTCGTCCTAACAGCTTTAGGTCGCCAACGAGTGCTGACGTGACATTTTTATGAGGAGAAATTTTAAGAATAAAGTTAAATGATTATAAATTCACACAAGGAAAATAATATTAGAGATAAAAGGAAAAAGATATCTAGGATGTGGTAAAAAAAGAAAGGGTTAATACCCTGAAAAACCCTAAACCTAAGGTATTACTTGTGACAAATTTACCCCAAATTATTTTTTTGACCGCCAAAAATCCTAAACTCGGTATATTTTGACAAATTTACCCTAAACTGATATACTTGCGACAAATTTACCCTATGTTAATTTTTATTAAATTTTATTCTCAAATTATTAAGTAAAATGATATGTGACATTTGACCAATATACCAATTTAAGATTTTATGCTCATTTTGTCACAATTTACAATTTTTGTGATTTTTTTTGTGGTATTAATCCAATTTAGTAAATGGTATATTTGTCACAAATTTACCATTTTGGGGTTTTTCTGCAATCGAATAAATTAGTTTGGGGTAAATTTGTCATAAATGTACAAGTTTATGGTTTTTTATAGTCAGTCGAGGTAAATTTGTCACAGGTATACCAGTTTAGGGTTTTTCATGGTCAAAAAAATAGTTTGGGGTAAAGTTGTCACAAGTGCACCAATTTGGGGTTTTTCAGGATATTAACCCAAAAAGAAAAGGGGAAGAGATGGGGCTGGCATCGGTGGTAGACAACACTATCAAGGTTGGCACTAGCCACAACCTCCATCATGGTACTCTTGATAGCTCTTAGATTGGATGCTTTCCCTTCACGAATCTTAAGATCATCAGACTTATGAGTTTGTACATGACTAGCATATGATCCCTGTAATTTCTTGGTGAATACATATATGTTTAGTCGTAATTTACAATAGAAATAGGTTTGCATGATGATCATGGTCATATTTATCAATTATATGCATCCACATCAACTACGAATTCATAAATTCTAGTATGGTGGTTTAAAATGCATTTCAGGAAAAATATGATCGAGTCAGGTTTAATGCTGACTAGTTTTAATGCATGCACTGTGCGCGCAAGCGTAATTATTTTTCAATTATCATGCTATATCATAGTGAATTAATGATAAGATTAATAACTTTAATTGAATGTCATATTATTATCTTTTAACTATATGAATTCTAATCTAGAACGAGAAATGGTTTACTATTCTTTTAAAAACTCACATCGAACATTTATTTATAATCTAAATTAAGAGGGTTATGCATTAAATATAAACAAAGTCGGTGGTTATAATGATGGGCATTATATGTATATAAGGATATTTTGGGAAATTAAAAGTGACGCTGATGACACTTTTGACTTATTCTCGCTGCGTACAATAATTTTAATAGCAAATGAGAGTGACTCAAGCTTGATGCCGAACAGCATCTTGATTCACCAAATTGGATAATAGTAATATTCCATGGATAAAGTTAAAATTCATGCTTAAAAAAGCATAATCCTTACAATGGTATATTATATGAGTCAATATTTTAGTAGTAAATCGAACACGAAGTTTCAATTTCAACCATTGACTAGAGAAATTGCAGAGAGGATGTCGATTCCTAGAGCCAATGTTTATGACATAATATATTGACTGTGTCTTGCTCGATTGTACGCGCTTAGCTAAGAAAGCTTATCTTCCAATTGTCTTGTGAATTTAATACAATTGAGTCAGACTCTAGCTCCCCTAACGGTTGATGGAATTGGTCAAGGGAGGGGGGATAAATACATATTACATGTGCCTTATTTTTTGCAAAGTGGATGAATTTTATCAATAAAATCATATGGCAGTGCTTAGGGACGAGTGTTTGATGAGCAATATTTGTGAAATCCATTGTAAAGCAACTTTGGCATAATTTGTGTTCGGGAATAGTGTTTGCGAGCACTTTATGATTGCACAATTTTAGGGAAATATAAAATAAAATCTGCCATCAACTAGCGTTCAATCAATACTCTCCAGCTGTTCTTTCCTTCCTCTTTTCTCCATGTGAATAAATTACCAGATTTATGTTTCCTATATGGAGGGTTGCTATCGTTGTTTTGAAATCATCCATCAAAGTGGTCTTTTTCTTGATTCGTTGCCCCTTGCAATCTCTTATTCGTTGGTGAAGTTGAAGTCCATCATTGCAACAATCGGAATTTTTCTCTTCAGTCGTCTGGGTCAAATCTAATTGGAATTGGCTTTCGAGATTGATCTTTGCAAAACAGTGTGTTGAGTACAACTGTTTGTCTTCTTAGAATTTGTCTTCCTGAGAATTTGTGTGTCAAAAAGAGTGTCACCTTTGGGCGGATAACCTCGAAGATCACAGTGAGTAAACTAGGGGTAATGATGCATCTTAAACACTAATTGGAAAATAAATATACTCTCTTTTTTTTTTCTTTGGGAAATATAGAGTATGGTTAATCCTTGGCTTCCTCTTTCTTCCTAGTATACTTTGAGATAAGTGATCGGAAATCTTATAATTTATCACGAAAATTCAATTAAGCCATAAAATTTTTAAAAAGTGCATTTGAATTCTAAAATTTATCAAATTAGTGCAATTAAATTATTCCGTTAACCCCATCAATTTAACTAGTGAAAAATACTATGGCTATTTTTATTATTTTTTTGACACGTGACTTCCACTGAGTGCCACATCAGAACAAAAAAATTATACATTTGAAAAGGATCAAGGGGATAAAAGAATAATTGCTTCTTATTCTTCTTTGCATTATTTTCGTCTCTTTCCCATCATCATCTTCAGCACTTTAAAAGCTTTTAAAGAAAAGGATATAAAAATCTATTTCTCCTTCTTGTTATCCTCGTCCTTTCCCATCACCATCGTAGTCACATGAAAAAAAGAAGGAAAAATGAGCTAAATTTTCTTCTCCTTTCTTCTCGTTGATCCTCGTATCTTTCCATCGTCATCTTCACCGACATCCCATTATCGTCTTCTTCTTCTTCACTTAAATGAGCGCCCGTTCTACCAAAAATAAATAAATAAATAAATAGATGTTCCAGAAAATGCCCTCCACTCAAACCCATGGATGATTCTTGACGTAAAAAATGAGAGACGCTATTTGTAGTGATACTCAATAACATATATAAATGTATGAGGTAGAAGTAGACTAAAAATAACAAAAGTTGTGTATGGTGCGCAATTTAATACCAAAAGTTTTAGTATGATTACTTCAGTGTTAAATTGAAGAAAACACAATCCTTTAGTATCCTTAACAAAAAATCCCGGTCAAAATAATTGCGTGTTTCTTTAAAGTATATGTTAATGTCTAGGTGGCTCTTTCATAAATTAAAAGAAAAAAAAGAAAGTCCATATCAATGATGAGGTGACATTAATCATAAGACTAGCTCTAGCGTTGTCCCTCACTCTCTTTCCCTGTGTTCTCATTCGCTCTCTCCTTCTCTCTCATTCAAGCTATCATGGCGACTGAACCTCGCTTTGTGAAGATGCTGTGAAGATGCTACGACCGCTAAATGGTGTGAATCTCGTGGTTTGCAACCTTTGTCTTCGAGTGAATTCATCCTCCAAGCCAAACAATGCAACCACGGAGAGGCCAGATAGGGTTCGACTGGTCGAATTAGCAGGGACTCCTCTTTGTCCCTGTATAGCTCGTGTTGGTTGTTTGTTAAGACAAACAAAATGCATTTTTCCTTGTCCCACGTAAGAAAGTTTGAAGAAGATGGGTCAATTTATAAGTATAAGCCTTTTTCTAGTGTTCAAAGAAAATGTTGAGATGTGGACTAGACATCATAATATCCATGTGCAAGTTTGTGATTTTGGAACTTAGCACTTGGGCGTGCGAGTGTGTGATTTTGGCATGATTATTAGGTATACTTAGCACTTGGGCATGCTTACGTTCCCATGGTTCAATTAGCAGTAATCCCTTTATTTTTATTTTATTTCGTACAATTATTTTATTGACCTTTATTAGTTGAAAGGTTGTTTTTTTTTTTTTTTTTATATTATTTTTGGAAATTATAAAAAAAATCGGAATTTTATTTATTAGAAAATTATTATTTTATTATTCCGAATTTTTATATGTCTTTTCAAGACAATTTTTAGAAATTATACTTATTTAGTTTGTAATCTTTCCCTTACATTTGTTTATTTTACAACTTCTTCTAAAGGAACACCTCTGTTTATTTTGCTACTTCTTTCAAAGGAATACATTTGTTCACTTTACAACTTTTCACAAAGAGTTGTCTATATATTTTAAGATATATATATCCAGTTTTTTTGGCATGAACAAGTTTTCAAGTCTTCTTTTCAAAATTATAGCTATCTTTTCAATTGTTTTCTAGAAAAACTTTAAAGAAATATTAGAATTGCTATTTAGTATTCTTGTTTGAGATTTTGTTGTATCCTAGAGGATATTTGCCATGGTTATTAGTAAAATTTTAAAACAAATAAATCTTTAAATTAAGTAATATCACATCTCAAAATCCAACTTGATTGCTCTATTCATTCGAAACAATATTTTTCCAACTGCTTGGTGAAGATGAAGAACGAGAGTGTGAAGAATTACGCTAGGATTTATGAGTTCCTTCGTGAGATTGGGATTGTCCCCACTGAGCTTGATAGCCTGGAGCTTTCAGAGAGAATTGATTTTCTTCACAAATTGGAGCTAACGATCGAAGGCATCAATAGGTACAATCTCGCCGTGGGTTGCAGCGTGAAGAAGAAAATTATTATGGTATTCAATTTGCTTATACGCCCTAATTTAGCCTTAATTTGTCAATTTGGGGGATAAATGTTAAACGGGCTTAAACCGACTTTCACCGGGTTGACTCTATCGCTCACCCATTCTCTCTCTCCCCCATTCGCCCATGGTCTCGTTCAAGCTCTGGCCGTCTTCCCTAAAATCTATTCCTCTAATTTTTCTTTTGCCGTTTGAACTCACAATCCATTGTCATCTTCCCTCATGTCTATTTTTCTGTGTTATTCTGGATTTCATATTCAAGTCTCACAAAATAAAAACGATGCAAATGAATCTAAGGTTTCTATTGTGATTTGAACATATGATGAACACTTCAACCAACCAATTTAAGCAACTCTCTCAAATACGCTTCACAACTTCATGGAGACATTTCGACAAATAACCTATGTACAAAGAAATTACCAGATCTAGTCATGAAATCGAAATGGTTTTCCATCTAAAATCAATATTTAGAACAATAGTGTCATCACCAATCATCAACTAATAAATCAGATTTTCAGTGATTTACACATGGATTTTGTGAATGGAAATTGGTCTCTCTCGATTGCACTTACTGGTCAAGCTACACGTGAAGGATCTAAAAAGTGTCGTCGGTGAGAGTGAGCGATGGTGATGAAAATTTAAATGCGAACGAGCTGTTTTGAATCTTTGCGGTTGGAGATTAGGGGCAAAACAGAGCATTCCCTATGTTCTCCTGCAGCCGGTGTGGACAAAGAAGAAAGCTAATTAAGGACCTGCGAGATGATTCGCAAGCTTCGGTGATTGATCATCGCTTTGCGAGCTATAGACGAGCTAGGCTTGCAACCATGGACGAGACTAGAGCAATGCCAAAGGGGCTAAGTAACAACGGAGCCGACCACGAGATTTGTGGATAGAGCTCAGCATGCGGTCAAATTTGGATGAACGACGATGGAGCTGACCACGAACAATGATGGAGATGTAGTGTGGGCCGACCACAAGCAATGCCGGAAGGGGTGGAAATGGTGGCCAGACGAGTAGTGCTATGTGATGGAGAAGGAAGAAGAGATAAATCATTTTTTTTTAATCTTATATTCCACCTCAACAAAAACAAATATATAAATGATGTGTTTTAGGCCAATTAATGCTAATTGGGCACGCCAACAAGCCTCGTAGGTCACAAAAATTGATAAATAAAATAAAATTGCCATGTTAGATTTCCGACAACCGTGTCAAAGTTGGCACTTAAATAATTATTTTTTTTCAATGGCACTCAAGTGATTTAAAAAAAAAACCTCCCCCTTCCATGTTGGAAGGGTGGCCATCAAAGGCGATTTAAAAAAAAAAATCAGGCGCTAAAGTGAGTATTGTACACAAGTTTTGGCATTTCTAGTGTCCTTGTGTCTAAATAGGCAGGAATGTGCACGTGCATGCCCATGCGCGCGCATGCCCATGTGTGTGTGAATGCCTTACTCTGGAACTAAACCCAGTGAACGAAATTCTGCCGAAGCTCAAATGAACCACCTCATACAACTCCAAAAACTATAGCTTCAAAGCTCGTGCCCATGGCCATTTGAGCTTGAAGCTTCCTATAGCCATGTTGCTTGAGCTTAAAGCATGCGAGTATAACCACTAGCTTTGCAACGGCTTCAAGCTTGAGCCCTGGAGCTTGAGCTCGACGCCATCTACGCCGATATCCACTTGCGAGTTCAAGGTTGACCACAAATTTGAGCATCGAGCTTTGCTTATGGCAGATAGCTCAAACTCAGAACTAGAGGTCGAGCTCCACCACATGTCGAGCTCGACGGCTTAATCTCCTTTGCAGCGTCAAGCGCGACCCCAGATTGTGTTGAGAAGAAGGTGAACTGTAATAATGGGGAGGGTGCATGGAAATGATAAAAAGAATAAAAGAATAAAAAAAAAAAGCCACCCCGGGGCCATGTGTTTTTAAAAATAGTAAAACTAGTCATGACAGCAGTTTTCGGTAATTAAATTAAACAAAGTTAACAAAGGAATTCAATTATATTAATTTGACAAGTTTTAGGATTTTATTACAATTTTAAAAAATTTATAACTCAATTGGACTTTTCTCGACATGTTTTAGAATATTTTTTTTATCCCTATATTTTTGTACGAAAATATACTAGCCTTGTCAAGATGAGCAAATTGGATGGTCTGTCTTTTCTTCTAGCAAACCTTGTCTTTAATGTTCCCGTTCCACACCATTAGCAAGCTTGAGCATGCTAGATAGAACAGGGTCAGCAGGAGAGTAGAACTAGCTTAATCGATCATCCACTTGCCATAGAATTGATCCCAAAGAGTATGCAAATAGACTAACTCTAGAGACGAAACTCATTCATTAACACAACATTATGTGAAAGCGTATAACATCACCCAAAAGCTTATAGGCCTTTTGGTTGGAGTGCTTTAGTTATGCGTTCTTTCTTTAATGATTAACTACATCGCTAGGGCTAGTTTGATAGATTGTTCCATATCTTGATTGGTGTTACACACGAGCAAATATTAGAGAACATGTCCCACAACTACTTGCGAGCTAAACTTGCATATATAATTACCTTATGAAAGAATGAATCCAACTAGTAAATAGGCAAGCGAATCATTCCTAAGCCTTTTGGGTGGTGCTCCAACTAATGGTTCTCCCCATCTCTTTCTTTGAAGCAAAAAGGCTAAGAGTTGTCTGTAGTTCCTTTTGTTCAAACACAAAGGGAAACATATTCGTGCAAACTTCATAGGGCATACAATGAAAGATTCTAACAGAAGTAGTCCTTTGGTTTTTATACTCTCCAATCTTTCTTCCCAATTCTCTTTCATGGACCAACTCAACATAAAACTTAGAAGAGCAATAACTATGCACTCAACAAGAAGTTTTAGTGCATTTAGCATATCACTTTTTTTTTCTAGGCCATCGCATCAGGTTACTCCTTAATAAGAAAACTACCCACTCATGGCTGACTTTGGGCATAGGTACGAAATTGTTCCTAGCCTCATCTTCTTTAAGGATTCCCCTCAATTTATATGGTTTGAAAGCGGACAACCTTTGAGGTTCCTTTCATCTTGGTCCTTGTTTGTGCTTTGCCATCACTTCTATGTTTGGCTAGAAACCAACAAGGTCTATGTAAATAAGAGGTTTAGGTCTTACAACCTTTTGGGCAACTATGTTGTGATTGCGAATCAAAAGGTGGCAAAGGCCTATAAGTAGTTGATGTCATTGTTGGGGGTGTAGATTTCAATAACAAAATCTTTAATTTCTAAAAGTGGAGCCTTCAAATTTGCAAGGAGGGAAGTCCATTTGAAATTTCTATGAATTGGTTTGTGCATAAGTAAGGTGCCAGAGAATATAAAAATAAAGATATAGCTTACTTCTTTGAAGTGCCTCACTCTTTTGATATAATTGCTATCTTGTGTTGGCTTACTAAACTGGTTATATTGCCTCGTCCATAATTGGTATCGACATCATTACCTATGCTGCTTGGAGGGAGATCTTTTCAAAATCATTTGAACTGCCTTCTTACACTAATAAACAACCTAAGAGACCCTTCCTTGATAGGAATATATATGAGACTTTATTCAAATAGTAGGGTTTACGTAGTGAGTATAAAAAAAAAAAAAAAAGTGAATAAGCTTTTTATTACTCAATAGGAATATATACAAGACTAAATCCAATTTCGTAGCGAGTATAGAACAAAAGTGAATAAAATCTTTATTGCGATCTCTTCTTTAGCCAATTGGAGTTTCGATTGATTTAGTTTACCTAAAGCATCCATAGAAGCTTCAATTTTCCAAATTGAGCCAAAACTAGAGGATGAAAAAATACAACCCCAAGACCATTTCATAGTCATTTTAGGGATAGAGTTCTTGAATACCAAATCAAAGCCATCCTTACGCCATACTCAAGCACCTAAGGCATCATGGATGAAGGAAGACTATGCATGATTTCAAGTCTTAATGTGGATACTAGTACTCCCCAACTTTATCTGCCTTTCAACTTGTCAAGGGAGTCAAGAATGAAAAAAGTTTGAAAAATAACCCACTATTTGTTAAATATCATCGGGTGATAGGGTTTTCTCTTTAGACTCTAAGGCTTGAGTTTCATTTTCAGTCATAATTTTTTTTTCAAGGTAATAGGTTCCATTACTAGGGAGTCCAAGTCAAGGGGGTGTAAAGGTAAAAATTGCATAATCAATGGATATGGTATACCTACTTTCAACATTTTATGGCACGGCCAGGCTCTTGCGCTGTCTCATCATAAATGCTACTTTTTTTTTCATCTAATAGCCTTTAAAAGTTGAATCGACATCCAGAGGCATCTGTTACTTAGAACTCCATCTTAACAATATTAAAAAGGAATGGCTCAAGTTAGTGTGATGGGCTAATGAAGGTTATTCTCTATCCTTTACTTTAAATGCAAAGGAAAATGTCATAAAAATAATGACTACTTCTTAGGATGCACGTGTGAGCTATTAGAGAAATCTTTCATTAGAGATTGGTGGTGTAAAGTGTTTAATATATCCTAATTGGCACATATCTCATTGGTTTAAACTTTTAAGTAATTGTGGGTTCAACTAAATAAATTAACGAGTTCGGACTTGAACTCCCTCTTATTGATCTCCTTAGGCAAAATGTATGGGCTTTTGCTCACACTCCCAACAAATGGTATTAAAGTCAATGAAAGATTGATGACCCCTAATCTATTCATGTTGAGATATCTTAATACAGAAGGATACGTGGATTAAGGGGGAGCAAATTTAACATTAAACTCACATGCAGGAGGGAAATTGTCAAGATGCACATGTGAGTCGTGTTAGAGAAATCTCATATTAAAGAATTGGTGTGGTGTATAACAATTAATATTTCTTAGTTGGCCCATAACTCGTTAGTTTAAGATTTTGAGTAAAGATGGATTCAACTATGTATGTTAACGGACTCAGACTTAGGGCTCTTGCTTGGTGTTTTACTTGAGTGAAAAGCGTTGAACTTTTGTTGCCGGTTTCTAACATTACTCTTAGCCTAGTAAGAAAGTTGAAGTATGGTTTTGTTAGCTACTCGATTCTCTTTAATTTAAAAGCTTAGTCATGTTTTCAATGATATGTACTTTTTTATGAACATCTAGTAGGTTTTTGAAACTTTTCAATTGTTGAGATGGAAAGTCAAGCCACTTTGACGCTATAAAGCTCTAAAGTAATTACATAGAACAAACATAGTGCATTGAACGCTCGACTAGCTAGGTGGTGCATCAATAAGTGACCCTTCAAAATCCCAAATTTTCTCTCTCAAAAATCAATTTCTGAGTATGGAGTCATAATTTCGTTCCCATCCAATTTGTTCAAATATTAATTTGTGCAATTAAGAGAAATAAAATATTGGGTCCATTGGAGGGCATATGATGGTTAGTTTCCGAGTTGACCTTGAACCGACCTTGTCTAATTCTGAGTTAACAAGGTTGGTTCCCAATTTCACAAATTGGTAATTGACCCTAATTGAGTAGGTTATAAGTTACAAGGCAAGAATCGATTCATCCTAGAACTTGTTTAGAATATCTCGAGTTTAACCCCAATAAAAAAGAAACTTTTTTATTTTTAATAGGTTTCATAATTAAATGGTTTCCTAATCATAGTAGATTTCTTGAGATGATGTTTCGTATTTTGGATCCATTGCTTGCCTAATTGAATGGTTTATTAATCATTTGATTGCGAAATTATATTTTTCTTAATAAAATAAATTGCCCAAAATGCTAAACTTTGGTATGAAAATTTGTGTCAAACCTCAAAATTTATTAAATTATTAACTTCATAAAATAATACAATTTCAAAGAAATAAATCGGTTTTTTAATGGAAAAAACTTATGAGATAGATAACATGAGAAAATGGATGCGTTTCTTGTGGACATGGAGGTTTGGATCTAAATTGACAGTGGTTTACTTAGTTTGTTTTGTTGCGTTTAATAGTTTGGATAGTATCTAGTGTTTGGCAACATCCTCCAGACTAGATAATCCCAAATATATCAATATAAAATGCTAGATAAGAAATTAGGGACTACTGATGAGATAAATTTGGACTAAATAAAAAAATTTAAAATATAACTTAACAAATTTGCCGACCATCATGTGAACACCACAGTTACAAAAGCCAATCATCATCATTTATGATAACCAAACAATCATCGTTACTTCCAACCATTACTAATTGTCATCAATGATAAGATTGTATTTGGATAATTGAGGGTGGAAAGAAGTCTCAAGATAATCATCACGAGGTTTACATGGATCATCCTCTCAACTATCCTCTAATCGCATGTGTCATTCATGTAGAGCTCGACTTTCCATGCGTGGCTCATGAATCAGGTTGTTCACTTACTAGTTAGCAAAGAATGGCCAGCACACCATTGACTTTTTGGCTACCATGCTCTCAAGTGTTGAGTTCCACCCGTTGTGCATCAAGTATGCCACAAAGGCATCGTAGTGCAAAATCTCCTCTGTGGGGCTCATCTCACAATGCACCTCCTCTCTATGGTTGCATCCCCCAAATCCTCAAAATGATATCATTGCCCCATTTATAATGGAATCTAGCCACCAAACCCATAGGAGTTGCCTCCCACTGCTCTCAATGCCATATTAGAAATTCGTTAAGTTGTATCTATTAAGGATCGTGATACTCTTGAAACTCACGTAGATGACCAACTTTGGAGGTTGCTTGTCAAGTTATGAGATACAAATATGGTCAATTTGCCTTTTGGTGGGATTGAAAAAAGAAAGAAAAAGAAAAGCGTTGAAGAGTTAACAAATGAAGGGAAGTGTGGACCTTAGCTATTTAAAGGAAAAGGTAGGCTAAGAGACGAACACCAAATAGAGAAAAGAAGAGAGGGGAAAAAGAGAAGAAGGTTTTGTGCCATTGGGACCTCCCTAAACTGGATCTACTTCAAATTAGAATGCCCGGTAAGTGCGAACACCCTTCGTGTGTCTAATCATAATAATTTTCAAGGTTATAGCGCAAATTCAAAGTTTAGTGAAAATTGAGCTATGAAGTTAGATTCTTGAGTTATTAAGCTTTGGAATTTCATGGAAATGGTGGATTATGTCCTTGTAAAGTCATGGAGTTTGATGGAGAATGATTCGAAACAATGCTATAGTTGAAGCGAAATTTTAGGATTCTCAAGCAAGTTTTGCATTGCATTTAAGTTTGAATAATCACTTTAAGTGAGAGATTTGTTAGCACATTGGATTTTGTTAGCATTTAGGGGTAATTTAGCTTATTCATATTTGAGGTAGAGGTTTACTTAGTTTTGACATTGATTATCATTTAATTAATAGATTATAAGATTGTTGGCTTGTTTAGCTACGCTTTGTTTGGCTTGGGTATTCCCGAGTAAGTGATGCTATCTCTTCTATAAAATTGTAAACTCATATCTTAAAAGTGATAAATATTTTAGCATTGTACAAGTTATTAATGCATATTTATTGCATAAAATCTTGATAAGGCAATTACTACCTTTTAGTATTTATGAATGATTTGAAAATGGTTTACGAAAAGTATTATGAGATAATTTATATATAAATATATACATGGCTTTACGAATTGGTTTATGAAATGAGTAAGGTAAAGTTCTGAGAAATGCTTTAGAAAAAGTATATCTAGCTGACAAGCCAAGTGCCAAAAAGGTTACGTGTTTTGATTTATGAAATCGATATATGATATACATTTTGGTTTTGGCTTTGTGAATTTTAGAGAATGTTGTTGTGAATTTGTGTTGGTGTTTAATATTACTATGAGCCTATTGAAGGGCTTGTCAACCTGCATACTAGTTTAAAATATCATTATAAGACCAACCACCAACATATAGGTGGAGACCTTGCTAAGGGAGAAATTGGTCATCTTGTTACAAGACATTATGTGTAATGATAGTTGATATCTAAGTCCAAGATTGGCTAGGGAAATGCACCATTAGCTTGTGATGTGATACGGGTTTCCATTGAAATGTGATTTGAGAATAATCAATGAAATAGACCATTGATATGTGAATTGTTAAGACTTATCAATAGTCTAAATTATTGATATTTATTATAATATTATTGATTTAACAAATGTTTTATGATATGTATAAACCGATATAACTCATTTTTTTTCTTGTATATGTATTATATATTGAAATTGAAATAAATGAGTTTTGATATTGTTTTATTAAATGTATAGTGGGTGCCTGATCTACTTAAAAGAGATGCACTACTCACTGGGTTATGGTTGCTCATTCCATTCATCTTTCATGTTTTTCAAGTCCCTTAATTAGTAGTCAATAGAGCAAAAGCATTATCAATAAAGACTTCTGAAAGTTGGACTTTGGGTATAATTTGAGACTGTATTCTTCGGGTAAAAGGACAGCCATGTCACTCTCCCATGTATGTAGAATTTGGGTTGTAACATCTTTTGGTATCAAAGCATAGGTTATGATTTGTTTGGGTGTAGATTTTATGGGACGTTGTGCTGATGTGTTAGTTTATAGTGTGTTACTCTTTGTTATAAACTAGGATGTATGTCTCTTTTAGAGTCGAAACGCCTTTCGTGATTCTTAAGGTGTGGAAACCTTAGGGATGATATGAAAGTTACTATAGGCTCGAAGGGTTGAATGTGGTGATTAAGTAAAGCTTTGATGTGCCAAAAATAACAAAGGATGTTGTTACCATAGCTAGAACTACTGAGTTTAAGGGAAGAATTAAAAACATTAATGTTAGTCTTGTAAAGAAAGTTGAAGGAGATCTAAAATTGAAAGCGGCCAATGAACTTGAATTGGCTCATAAAGTTGGGAATAAGGGTCAAAAAGATTGTTTAGATAGGAGCTTGAGAAAGAAATGAAATGCTTTGCTTATGGTTGAGATAAGTGCAAATTTTGAGGATGAAATTTCTTTCAAAGAGGATAGATTGTAACATTTGCCTTTGGCGGGACTCAAAAAAAGAAAAAGAAATCCAAAAGCGTTGAAAAGTCAATAAAAGAAGGTAAAAGTGGAACTTAGCTATTAAAAGGAAAAGGAGAGGCCGAGAGATGCACGCCAGAAAGGGGAAAAAAGAGGAGAAAAATATAAGAGTGTTTTGCACCGTGGGGACCTCGCCAAACTAGATTTATTTCATATCGTAACGCACAATAAGTGTTTACACCCTTGTTTGTCTAATTGGAGTAATTTTTGGGGTTACGATTCGAATGTGAAGTTTAGTGAAAATCGAGTTGCAAAATTTGATTCTTAAGTTCTTAAGTTTTGGAATTTCATGGAAATTGTGTATTATATCCTTTTAGGGTTCGGGTGCAAAGCATTGCGTTCAAATTTGAATAGTCGCTTTGAGTGAATGATTTGTTATCACGTATCGTTTTATTAGTTTTTAGGCGTGATTTAGCCGATTCATTTTTACTAAGTTTTGCATCAATTCTCGTTTAATTGATAGATTACGAGATCGTCAACTCATTTAATTACGTATTGTTTGGTTTGGGCATTCCTAGGTGAGGTGGTGCTATCTTTTCTATAAATTTGTAAACTAATGTTTTGAAAATGATAAATATTTGAGTATCGTGTGAGTTATTAAAGCATATTTACTATGTGAAATGTTGATCAAGTAATTACTACCTTTTAGTATTTGTAAATGATTTGAGAAAGGTTTCTACGATAAGTATTATGAAAGGATTTATATACATATATTTATGACTTTACGAATTGATCTATTTGAAGAGTTTGGAAATTATTTTAGAAATGCTTTCCGAAAAATGTTTCTAGCGGCCGAGTCGGGTTGCGAAAAGATTATGTATTTTGGTTTGTGAAACCGATTTATGATATATATTTAGGTTTAACTTTGTGAACTTTAAAGGATGTTGATGTGAGTTTTTATTGATACTCATTATTATTTTGAGCTCATTAAGGGTTTTATGGGTTTGCATACTAGTTTAAGATATCCTTACTGGCCAGCCACCGGGAATATAAGTGGAGATCTTGGCAAGAGGAAAACTTTGTCACATTTTCATGAGGCATTTTATGTAATCATGATTAATATCTAAGCACAAGATTGGTCAACGAAATATACCATAGGCGTGTGATGTGGTATGGGTTTCTATTGACATGTGATTTAAGATTAATCAATGAAATAGATTATTGATATGCGAATTTTTTAGACTGATCAATGAACTGGACTTTCAATATTTATTATGATATTATTGATTTAATAAATATTTTTTGATATGTATGTGGTTTTATTAAAGTGATACAACTCATTTTTATCTTGTATGTGTATTATATATTGAAATTGAGACTCTCTGAATTTTGATATTATTATTTTAAATACACCTATAAAGTGCCTTCTTCAACGTTTATCAATCCACTGATGTTGACTTTAGAGAACTCTTTGCTTCTATTTCCCTGACTTTAAAGACTTAACCTTCCTAAATTCCTCCAAAACCAACTTCTCTCATGAGTTCTTGACCTCTTCGAAATCCACCAACAAAAGGATTCTCGGGCAGGCTTTAAGCCTATCTTCTAGAGTGCTACTAAAGCTTCTATCTCTTCCCACCAAGGACAAGTTGAGGGAGAAGCTTTGACGTATTGTCATTACTATAAATTGCCATTGGCTCAACGCACTCTCATTGTTACTAGCAGTTGGAGATGAGGCATACAAGCTAACAGTTCAAGGTGTGAGGAAGATCTAGAGGTTTTATCCAGTTAAGAAGGCAAAGGCCAAGTTGAGGGCAATTTTTTAGAGCTTGATTTTATATGGCCAATTGGTAAGGATCTAGTGGAGGAGTGTGAGGTTGAAGGTTGAAGGATGGAGGTCAGAAGATGATGGATGAGTCTGAGAATGTCTTTGTCTTCCAAACCATGGTTCTTAGACCGGAATAGGTAAATGCTAGAAAAGCATACAAAACACGAGTATGAAATAAACGAAATCAAAATAGCAAGTCAAGAAGGCAAAAGGAAGTTGAACAAAAGAGATCTAATATCTTTTGGTGCTTATGAGAGTAGAAGCTTGTGTCAATATATAAATATATATATATATATATATATTCTTAGGCATGGCCTCTTCATTTTTAGAAGGGAGAATTGCTAAAATTGGAGCTCAAGTTGGATCAAGTGTAAAAGTGGAGTATGAGTCAATAAAATTGTATTACATAAAATTGGCTTGATATGGATTATACTGATCAATTTAAGTTTGACCCATTCTCTAACCTCTCTAACCAATCAAACCCCACCCAACTTACTTGTTTGACAAGTGCACCACCACCAGTCGAGGTCTTGTATGAAGACAAGGTAGATGTGTCAAATTGGATCATGAACCCACTTTTCTGCTCACATTTTTAAAAATCAAGTTAAAGTGGTTGTTAGACATTCAAAAGGCCAATTGAAAGTGGGTTTAATATAGGTCTAAGTTGATTTTCATAAGACCCATTTTCAACCCATCTAATAAGAAGGAAGGTTAACAAGAAGGTTAACAAAGTACTTCATACCACTTTTTTATTGTTCATTCGAGCTACCAAATTTTAATCGAACCATCATCCTCTCAAGAGGAATAGAAGCACGAGGTGTGCCCATATCCCCCCTCCCCCAAAAAAGAAAAAGAAAAATTCAACCCATCTAATAAGAGGCTTTCGCTTTGTCCTCCATTGATCTCAAACTCAAACGGTTACAGGGCATTGCTAATTCTCAAGCTTCTCTTCATGCCTTTGCTCCCATCTTGTCAAGTCAGTCTCTTTTTGTTTATAGAAAGTCTAGGTTTTATATTGACTCTTATTGTGGCATAGTCAAGAGCTCGACATTTTCATGTATTGGAAGGATCATTTATATGTCCTTTCCTAGTCATTGTATTCTCCTTGTGCTGGGTTGTCGAGACTCAGTGTTTGTGACAATGATGTGCGAGGGCTATATCATGTTCTATTTAAGCATACATGGGTTCTCTAAGAACACTAGGTGTTTCTTATGATGCCTAATAGAAACAGAGCAGGAGCATGTTTTTCTTGCGTGGGATTCGATAAGCTTGTGAGTTGTGTGTGTGTGTGTGTGTGAGAGAGAGAGAGAGAGAGAGAGAGAGAGAGAGATCGTGTGATGAAGGTGGAATTGTGAAGAAGGTGAAGTTGAGAAAGACGTAAAAAAAATTTCGCCAATTAGGTTGGGCTTGAGAAGCCTTTTTGGCTTTTCTACTTTATTTTTTAGGATTTCATTTTATGAGTTATTACTCCATTTTTTTCACATTTGTTCAGCTAGAGAGAGAAAAAGGGAAGGAGGAAGGGAATTTAGTAAAAGTAATGACATTTATGGATTTGGTTGCCCATTACATCGATTTGTCGTGGAACTTCTTTCACAAAAAAATGAGTAGCTAGTTGAATTGGTGCTATACATGTAATCGGTTTCCTTTTTGTTGTAAAATATATGACAATAGATGTATTGTGCCTTGGAATTTGAAGAGATATCCATGGCATTTAACACAAATTATTATAAAATGATCAAATTATGTTTGATCATTAAAGCATAAGTCCAAAATATGTGTCTTCACGATACATGCATACCTTTTTAAAATTCTTTATAGGTTTTCAATTTTTGGGTTTTTTACGTTTTTATTTTATTTACATACATCTTCTTAATTTGGTATTTTACTTTTTATTTTGAGATAAAATTTTGTACAAGCAAAATACTCACATGAAGAGCTTAAAGTGGGTTAAATAGGTGAGTATCAATTATTATAAATTGGGTTAAATACAGGCGTACTTTAATAATATAGATCAGATCAGGTATAAGTTGAGTTTGGGTTATATCAAGTATGTGTTGCATAAAAGGTGGTCAATATAGTAAAATGGGTTTATTTTGGTTGCATCATTTTCAATGGAATCCAAACTCAACTTGACCTACCTTATTTAATGAGCTAGGCAATGCACCCATCCTATCCTCACGGGCAAGTATGGTGCCCCCACAATCATGCTCCACAATCAACATTCAATCTGTCAACTATAAAAGGAAATGTCTAATCTTAAAATGTAATTTAAGACGCGTTTGGTAACGATTTTGTTTCCTAGAACAAATTCTAATTAGAAATGATTCTTTTTTATTTTGTTCTCAGGAACAAATTCTGATCAGCAATGATTCTTTTTTATTCTATTCTCAGGAATAATTTCTAAGCATTTTAAGCCGTTTGGTAAGAGGATGCATGACAAACTACAATTTCTATTTCATAAACAATTTTTCTATTCCAGACTTATTTCTGGAATAGAAATCTGTTTGATAAAATTATTCAATTATTTTATTTCTGAAATAAATTTTTGTTCTAGAAATAGGTTTGGAATAGAAATCAAAAGTAAAGAGTTTCTACTTTTCTATTTCTAGAACAGAAATGAGAAATAAAAATTCTTCTCATCATTTACTCTTGCTATGAACCGATCGTCCATCCATCGCTGCCAACCACCGTCCGTTGATCACCGGCCGCCGCCTCGCCGTTCGCCGCCATCCGCCGTTCGTCGGCCGCAGTCGTCATCGGTTGTCGGCCACCACTACCATTCGTTGTTCGAAAGGAAGAAATTTTTTGTTGTTATCAAATGAATTTTTAATTGGGAAAAAGCCACCAAAAACCCCAAACTTTGCCTTGAGTGACAGATTTACCCCGAACTTTATTTTGTGACGTAAAAAAGTTTGCTAACTGTGACACATTTACCCCATTAAGGGTATTTTTGTCTTATTCTTTCTGTTTTTTTCTTTTTCTTTTTTATTTTTTATTTTTTTCTTCTTCTCTCTTCCCTCCGCCGGCCATGGCGGAGCCAGCGGAGGGAAGCCGGCGTCCGGCGAGGGAGGCCCTCAACTGGGTTGGACGAGGGCCTCCCTCACCCGACGCCGGCAAGGGGTGCCCTCGCCAAATCTGGCGAGGGGTGCTCTCGCCAGCATCGGGCGAGGGTGCCTTCGCCAGATCTGGCGAGGGAGGCCCTCGTCCGACGTCGACGAGGGCCGCCCTTGCCTGCATCGGGCGAGGGGTGCCCTTGCCGGCGTCGGCCGAGGGTGCCCTCCCCAGATCTGGCGAGGGAGGCCCTCGCTCGATGCTGACGAGGGCCACCCTCGCTTGCGTCGGGCGAGGGATGCCCCTCGCCGGACGCCGGCTTCCCTCCGCCATGGCCGGCGAAGAAGGAAGAAGAAGAAGAAGAAAAAAAAAAAAAAGTTTTTAAAAGTAAAAATACCAAAATGCCCTTATGATTTAGGGTAAATGTGTCACACAAATGAAAGTTCGAGATTTTTTGTGTCACGAATAAAAGTTTGGGGTAAATATGTCACAGTTAGCAAATTTCGAGGTTTTTAACATCACAAAACAAAGTTCAGGGTAAATCTGTCACTTGATGAAGTTGGGGGTTTTTGGTGGCTTTTTCCCTTCTTATTTTTAAAATAAAAATTTTATATTGTTATCAAACGGGTATTTTTACTTAGAAACTCACCTAGAAATAGAAATAAAAAAATATACTTCTTTTCCAGAAACTCATCTACAATTTCTATTTGGTATCGTGCTCAAAATTTCTACTCCAAATCATTTTCTTTTAATTTTTAAATATTTTTTTTTTCTTTCTCTTTCATGTTCTTCTTCTTCAAGGGGCCAATTGGCTGAGTCTCGCTAGTGGCCAGGCGGCCTCGTCGGGGCTAGGCGAGGCTTGCCTGGCCATCGATGAGGCTCGCCCAAACCCGTCGAGGCTCAGCTTCACTGGTGGCTAGGCTTGCCTTTGGCGAGCTCGCCGGACCGGTTGCCTTCGACTGATAGCGGTGGGCGGCGAATGGCGAACAGCAGCAGACGGATGGCGATAGATGAAGAAGAAGAAAAGGGAAGAAGGGAGAAATATGGTCTTGATTCTTAGATTTATTCCCGGAAATAAGAATCAACTTTTTTTTTTTTTTCATTCTTGATTTTGTTCTAAATCTACTTCTGGGAACAAAAAAATTAGAAATTTGTTCTTAGGAACAAAAATTTTATCAAACGCGATTCTATTCCTAAACTATTCTCGAAAACAAAAAATCAAAATCGGACACTATTTAGATGGTTAACAAACAGGCTCTTAGTGCCACCACTTAGGGAAAATCTCTAAGAAGTTCAAGCCCTAGTCCATTAACATATACAATTGAACCCACCTTAACCTTATGAATTATAGATCAATTAGGAAATACACAACATCACTTATTTGATGTAGAACTTCTAAACACAACTCACACGTGCAACTTTATAAGTATATCTCTAATGCATTATTATCTTTTTAATAAGTGATGTAACAAGTGACGAGTTGGTCTATAAAATTCATGCATCGTACCCAATACTCACTAAAAACTTTTGCATCACTTAATCTCATTCTTAATATTTTCGCCATAATTCGAAAGTCGATTTAAAACGACATCGACGGCAAACGAAAAAGGAGTTATACCCCAGCCATGTGAGAGGACCACCCTGCTCAAAACCTCCATCCACCCTGTCGAGCTGTCGAATCATGTGGTTCACAAGATGCCATAAACGCCCCCCAAGATTTTTGGACTATTGCAATTATTACCACTTATTATTTACGTCCCAAAATTGAGAAAATTCGAAAAATTAAAATTAAAAATAAAAACCACGATATTTTATTTTATATATCTATCGATCCTCATACAAATTAATTATTTCTCAAATTTACAGCAGATCTCAGTCTGGTTCCTTTCTCTCTCTTTGTTGTCTCTCCCTTCCATCTTCTTCCTCCTCCTCCTCCTCCTCCTCTGTGACGCCCTGCTCCGTGCTCCCAAGATCAATCAAGGTAAACGGTCCCGTCCGAGATCTGCCCTCGATTTTATTGCCAATTGGGTGTCTGCTCCTATCTCCGTTTCGTCCTGGGTCTGGCTGAGCGGGCGAGAGGACGGATCGCCGCGATTGAGGGCGATGGTGACGCGCGATCTTCGCCTGATTCGGGATTCGCGTTTCTGGGTCTGTCGCCGCGGTTTCGAGATTTCAGATTGATTGGTCGAGGAGGGTTGGGATGCCACCGGCGTGATGTGGATGCTCCCGTCCGATTTTGTTCGGTTCTGCGTCGATGGAATTCTTGATTTTTGGTGCCCGTTTTTGGTTTGTTTTGTTGCGGCGTGTTGATCGGAGCGTAGAGATGGATCGAGGATAGTGATTTGTCGAGGGTTGCGTTTGTATGAGGGAATTCTGTGGTTCCCTTGTGTCCAATGCCATTGTAGAGGTCCGTTGATTTGGTGTTGGTGGCGCTCAATTCGGGCATTTACTTTATTCATCTTTGTATCAGAGGAGCATTGATTTCGAGGAAAGAATGGTTTTTGCAGCATTTGAATGGCAATAGCTTGATGTTTTCTGTTTGATGCGATTGCTTTCATTTCGTCTTTCTTTTTTTTTTTTTTTTTCTTTGGTGGCTGGCCATTGGTACTACCGTCTATCTATTCTGACACGTATGACATGTCGTGTATTTGAAGCTTCAAGATGGGAATTGCAGAAAACAGCCACGAAATGGAAGAGGGAACCCTGGAGGTTGGCATGGGTAAGTTCTTGAGAATGCTCATTCTAAAATAAATGTTTATAAGCACAAAAGTAATGCCTTCAATTTGAAATCAGAATTCTCAGTTAAGTAAAATTGGAGTGTTCATTTTTTTCCCTTTATAAATGTGGAATTTTGGGAGATCTCTGCTTTCTTGATTGATATATGCTAGTTGAATTGGAAAGGAATGGTTAATTGGTTTGAGGACTAAAAAATCAAGAGAAGTGAGCTCAGTTAAATAATGTTGGGTACTTCTCTATTGAGAGTTCTTTTTTGAATGGTTTGGTTTTCTGATGTATTGCAGAGTATAGGACAGTTTCTGGAGTAGCTGGGCCCCTTGTTATCCTAGAAAAAGTCAAGGTTTGTTATAGCTACCTCTTTGTTCTCTTTTCTCTCCCTCTCTCTCTCTCTCTCTCTCTCTCATTGCATTCATTATATTTGACCCTGCTTATTAACTGTGTAGGGCCCCAAGTACCAAGAAATTGTTAATATTCGGCTAGGTAATGGAACAATGCGACGAGGACAAGTCTTAGAAGTTGATGGTGAAAGAGCTGTTGTTCAGGTAATTGTTGTTCTCAACTGCTTCAATATTTGTTTGGATACTTGGTTTACATTGCAAGACATTGCAAGACCTTGCTTTTGTCCGTATATGGTTGAAACAATTGTTAACTTTACAGTCTTGTTAGTCATGTCCGGTCAGTTACAGTTGCGATAGAATTATATTTCTGGTTATACTTTAATGTTTAATTTTCTAATACTTTGCAAGTTTTGACTACATATTTGCATATTTTGCATCTGAGAAAATGATAAAGCAACTGGCAAACTCTGTATCTTTGTTAATCAAATTTCTGGGGCAGAAAAACTTAATGTGGTTTGCTGCTGTGTTTCCTGTGTGCATGATCAGGTATTTGAAGGTACATCTGGCATTGACAACAAATTTACAACCGTGCAATTTACAGGAGAGGTGATGGCCATATGATGTTATTTTGTTGATAGTTAAGTTTAATATATGACAAGCCTGTGTTGATTGTTTTCTGTGATAACATTATTTCCAAAGGTTTATGCAATACAACAGGATTAGGACTTGATTAGGAGTATAAATATGGTTATTGTATTGATGAGAGCATTTTTCCTGGGCTGAAATGCCATGCTGATGCTAAGGCAGAACATTGTGTTATAAAGTACGTGATTTTAAATAGAAGAGAACCTATTCAAACATGGGGAGTTACTAGCACTAAAAGCAGCTGTTATTCATTCTACATTTCTCTCGAAAATAGTTTTTTTTTTTTGGTGAAAATTTCTCTTGAAAATAGTTGCATCCTCTTTAGCCAAAGAAATAAGATAGTTGCATCCTCTTTGGTATGATTTTCTGTGCTTGATTTTATAGCTGCTGGTGCTCAGCAGGCGGAGTATGTTCGAGTTTTTCTTTACTTATCAATGGAATTCACTTTTTTCATCATTTAGCTCAGTGTCTGACCTGCTGATCTTATAGGTCTTGAAAACACCTGTTTCGCTGGATATGCTTGGGCGCATATTTAATGGCTCTGGGAAGCCCATAGACAATGGTCCTCCTATTTTGCCTGAAGCTTACTTGGACATCTCTGGTAAGTGAGTTGAAGGGGTGAAGTGAAAGATGGGTTCTGTTTCTTGATTAATTTTAATATACGGAAATTATAATCCCATTTACTTAGCATACAGTAGGAAAATCATATTAACCTACATTTTCCAACCATCATATTGTTCATTAGTTGTTTGTATGTTACTTCAGGGAGTTCTATCAATCCTAGTGAAAGAACATATCCTGAAGAGATGATACAGACAGGAATTTCTACTATAGATGTCATGAATTCAATTGCCAGAGGACAAAAGATTCCTCTTTTTTCTGCTGCTGGTCTTCCCCATAATGAAATAGCTGCTCAGATTTGCCGTCAAGCTGGTTTGGTAAAGCGGCTGGAGAAGTCTAATAATCTCATGGAGGTATGGTAGGCTTTTTGATCTTTATGCACTTGCAATTGGAATGAGTATTCCCCAGGAGGGTTAGTAGGTTTAGTAGCCAAAACTGAAGTTGTGTTTTTATAAAAAAAAATAAAAATAAAAATAAAAACACACACACACACACACACACACACACACATATATATATTTTACAAAAACACTCAGTTTGATGGTTTAACTAGGCAAAAAAGAGAAATTGATTTAGTGTTTAGTCACTTTAGTTCTTTGATACAGGAGGAAGAGGATCGCATGATTGGTCATATAGAAGTTAAAAAGTTTTAGCATGGTAAAATTGTCAGAAAAATTTTGTTGTGGTGTTGTGGAGTTGGACTGAATTTTGAATGCCAGATATATCATGTCTTGGTTCAGGACTCATTTCCCTTTGTACGTTTATTGAATTCACATTTAAAAATTGTGTTTTTTCTCAATTTTTTTTTTTCCTTGGTACATAGGGGCATTACAAGCATGCACACATGAAAAATAAAGAGACGCTATTCACAATGGCACTACTTTTTTTTTTTTTTTTTTTTTTGGGGGGAGTCAAGTGTGTTTGAGGTGGTTCTTCTGACAACATGTTCCTGGTATTACAGGATGTGGAAGAAGACAACTTTGCTATTGTCTTTGCAGCAATGGGAGTGAACATGGAGACAGCTCAATTCTTCAAACGGGATTTTGAGGAAAATGGATCAATGGAGAGAGTCATTTTGTTTCTCAATCTGGTAAAATATCCAGTCACAGAAGCACACATAAAGGATCTGCTTTATGTCGCTATTATATAATGTCATCTAGACAGGTTTACGTGGCGTAATTGTTGTTGCTCTACTTTTCTTTGTACTTTTTCAGGCCAATGACCCAACAATAGAAAGAATCATTACTCCTCGGATTGCCCTTACAACAGCAGAATATCTGGCATACGAATGTGGGAAACATGTTCTTGTCATTCTTACGGATATGAGTTCGTATGCTGATGCTCTTCGTGAGGTGATACAAAACCCCCTTGCCCAGTGTTAATTTGGAATAATAAAATCTGTGATACATCTTTCACCATCACTCAGTTCTTTTTCTTTCTTGAATGCTCAATCTTGATTGTTTTTGGACCTTGACTTTTTTTTATTAGTACTAGAGAAAATACTTGGAATAATAAAATCTGTGATACATCTTTCACCATCACTCAGTTCTTTTTCTTTCTTGAATGCTCAATCTTGATTGTTTTGGACCTTGACTTTTTTTCATTAGTACTAGAAAAATATTTAAGTAAACCTCTCTTTACCAAAAAAAAAATATTTAAGTAAACCTCTTGTTGTTTCTGCAGGTATCTGCTGCCCGTGAAGAAGTGCCCGGAAGGCGTGGTTATCCAGGGTACATGTATACAGATCTGGCAACCATCTATGAGAGAGCTGGACGAATTGAAGGACGGAAAGGCTCAATTACACAGATTCCCATTTTGACCATGCCTAATGATGGTAATGCATTTTGAGGACTCTGTCCACCTCTGCAAATCCCTTCTGCTCATACCAAAAAAGTATGCCTGAAAGCTTAAATTTTTGTGAACAGATATTACACATCCTACTCCAGATCTAACGGGTTATATTACTGAGGGGCAGATATACATTGACAGGCAGCTGCAAAATCGGCAGGTAAAAGGAACTCTGGGTTCATCAAGAGACTCCATAAGGTTTTATATTTTCTGTGGATTAGACTAAATTTAGTTAGCCTATTACACGACCCATTTAAATTAACATCTGATAGTTGATCTCTAGAGGGTGAAGCCACGGGTATGTTTGATACTAGGGATTCAAAAGAAAGGGGACCAATTTCCCTGAAAGATCACTATGCTTCTTATTGATGAATTACTTCTGCACCAAAACGATTGACCCAATGATACTTCAATATCATGGAGTATTTTAGTGTTTTTGAGGTTAAATATCTGTTTAGCATCATCTTTCTTCAGAGCATTTTGGTAATTGAGATAGTTCCGCCCTTAGTGAATTTTGATTGTGTTGCCACAATGAATGTAAAGATGCATCATCTCTTGGTAATAATCTCCAAGGTAGATTGTCATGCAGCATGAGGGTTTCACCCATGATAGAGATACTTTTGGTCAACTATGTGATCTTTCTTGCAACTCTGCTTTGCAGAAATTTTCTATTTTTTTCTGAGACTAAATTGTCTCATTTTGTTTCAATTAACAGATTTACCCACCAATCAATGTCCTTCCATCTCTATCACGATTGATGAAGGTAAAATATAGATCTAATTTGCAGAAATGTCCATTACATATATTTCTTGATAGATCCCCAGAAGGTTGCTCATTGCTGCTTGATGATACTGTAGAGTGCCATAGGTGAAGGGATGACACGGAGGGATCATTCTGATGTGTCCAACCAGGTACTGGTTACGTGGTTATAATTGGTTCATCCTGCTGTTCCTTTATTCAATATAAGGCTGTCTTAGCCTCTTGACTTTGACCTTTTCAGCTATATGCAAATTATGCTATTGGAAAAGATGTCCAGGCAATGAAAGCTGTTGTGGGAGAGGAAGCACTTTCTTCGGAGGACTTGGTCTCTATTTCACTCGTCTATTACAATTATACTAGATTCTTTGATGAATTTATTATTACAGGCTTTAGTAGCTGGAAAGATTAACTGGGTTTTATTTTGAATGAAACAGTTATATTTGGAGTTTCTAGACAAATTTGAGAGGAAATTTGTTGCTCAAGGAGCATATGACACCCGTACAATCTTCCAGTCCTTAGATCTGGCGTGGACGCTGCTTCGCATATTTCCTCGTGAACTACTTCACCGCATACCAGCAAAGACTCTTGATCAGTACTATAGCCGAGATGCGGCCCACTGATAATGGAAAGCAGCTCATGTTGAAGATATCCAGTATTATTATATGTATTGGAGCTTGGCAATTTGTTTATTAATGAGCCTTACTTCCCAGGTTGCTTCTGTGTTTTATGATAGAATAAAAGCTTTTTCTATTCAAAATAGTTTATCAGTAAATCAGACCTGTAATTTTCCGCAATAGCTGCGTAGATGACGTAATGTTTCTGGTAATTTATGTCACTACCGGGGTTTGGGTTCGGCTTTTGGTTCGAACGAAGAATTCATAGGAACAATGAGGGCTTCTGGAACATCGGATTGCTTTCTGCATGTAACGTTCTTTTTTCTCATGCCATTTATCTTTTGTATTCAGAACTTTTTTGGAGTGTTCTTTTGGTCTATTTAAGTTGATTATCCAACTGGGAAGTCCCTTGTCTACATTTATGGAAAAGCTCTTGTTATGTATTTGAGTAGAGCCGTACGGGTATCACCAGATAGGTGTTTTCATGATGATTATTATTGAGGGCATCAAAGGGGTTTGCAAGACTTGGAAGTGCGTGTCTTCAACTTTAATAGCTGAGTGACCGTGTCATGATGTTGTCATGAGTGTATTTGTGATATTGTCGCAGAACACTCAGGGCACCAAGTAACGTATTCGAGTTTGCAGTTCATGGTCACTTGGATATCTATCTTTACTTTCAAATTTACAAGTTTGCATCACCTTCGCTTTAGCTTAAGCGTTATAGTCAATTCGTTCTAAAAATATCCCTATCCGTTTTCTCCCTCCACCCCTGATCGAATTGGATCAGGAATCAGGTTGACATTGATAACCTATTGAATAGGATGCACTGGTTTTAGGTGAGTTGCGCGTGGATGTCTTGTCTTTTTGGGTCGAAGTGTGTGGCTGATTCAAGGTTACGTTTTTTGGAGCTTTTTCATGGGGGGAGGTATTTTAAGCATTTCAACGGGAAGGAAACTTGCGTTTTCAAAAGTAGAGGGTACTACAATAGCAATTTCTCTCTCTTGTTCGTATATCAACTTCAACCTCGAGAATGAATTAAAAGTAGCATTCAAGAAAACGGAGAGAAAATACTGGAGATGCAATAGACCTTTCCTTATCATGATCCTGCAAAGTGATACATGCTGCGTTACCTTGCTTTTCCACGTTCCCAGAGGCCTTCACAATCATACTAGTAGTAGCAAAACGTAGTATCTTTAGGCTGACAAGAAACCAGATGGAGTGGATTGAGTATGACACAAAAATATCGGATTAATAACGCAAAAAACTCCAAATCAGATATTTATAACAAATTTGCCCCAATGAATTTATTGATTTCAAAAATATCCAAATTGATGTGTTTACAACAAAATTATTTCAAGGTAATTTTTTTATCACAAAAATTCACAATTTAATATATTTGCAACAAATTTATCCTTCATTAATTTTCATAAATTTTACTATTAAATTATTAAATTATATGACACGTGACAATTGACGGTTGTATCAGTTTGGAATTTTACCATCCATTTATCACATGTGTGATCTTTCATTATATTAATTTAATTTAATATAAACTAATTTGGGATAGATATGTTACAAATATACAAACTTGAAGTTTTTGTTAGTTCAAAAAATAGTTTGGAATAAATTTATCATAAATTTATTAATTTAAAATCTTTCATGATAAAAAAATTAATTCATGATACCCATCCCGCTGGACGCATTGGTTCCCATCCTGCCCCCTCATTCGAAAGGGGAGGGGTTCAAAACTCTGCAGCCCCATTGCGCCACTAAAGTGGAGTGCCGTGAGAGGTGGGCCCCCGCGCTAGTGCTCCCCTGGTTTACGCCGCCGGCTGCCGGCTATACGGTAATTCCAGGGTCAACAAAAATAAATAAATAAATTCATGATAAATTTATCTCAATTATATAAATTTGGAGATTTTCATTATCCCAAGACCATCCACAGCTTCGGATTTATGAGGCGTCTTTTGTTTTCTGGTTTCGGTTACTTCAGGGAGCTTTGGGCTCGGTGAAGTCGAGGATACCACCTTGACAAAGTAACAGAAGCTCAAAATGAAGTTGCAGAACAGTGCAAGATAATTCCCAAGAAGTAAAGTGTCCGTGAAAGGAGATGCATTTAGAAGCATAATGGGTGTAAAATGTCCCAATTCCCCTCCAATGTATGGAAAAGTTACATCCAACAAATCTAAGCATCAGTAACACTTTGGACATCGTCGCATTTGCAATAGCAAAACTATACCATTGATTTCAGCCTTGGCTAATAAAAAACATTAGCAACACCAGCCAAAAAGGAGCATTTCAAATAAGATGTTCATATAGCCTCTTCGACTAAAACCGATTCCCGCATGCACACCAGCAGCAAGGTTAATTTGTTAATCTCCACAATTTAGTTGGGCAAAGAATATACCAGTATCCGGTCATCCTTAAAATGCTCTGCTCTCAGCATGCCTAGCAATTCTCCTGTATCTCCTTCAATGGATTTATAATTCCTTTCCGTGGCCCCAAGTCTTCTCCAAATCAGGATGTGGTGTACCCAAAGCATAATCCGTAGAGGGTTCACTTGGAACAAAGATACGCAAACAAGCCAAATGGATGCGCTAGAGTATCAGCCTGCTTTTGAAGTTCTTGCAACAGGTGGCAGTACAACTTCATTCAAGTTCCCTGGATAAGGAGTCCACAGGCCTAAGCCTCCCCGACTTTCTTTCAAAACGCTACCTTTTCCCTCAAACTCGCTCATGTTTTTCACCCATTCAATCTTAGAAGAATGTTCCCGAGTGTGTGGATGTAGCACAAATATCGAGTTGTATTCACAATTTGGAAACATGAAGGACTTGAAAGCACCTCCCAATCTGTAGACGACATACCCAAAACTGAGTTGGTCTCTAGGTGTGAATAGATCGACTTCATTGAACCACAAGCAGGAAAACAAGTTGTTGATTGCAGTATGCTCGCGGACAATAATGGCTCCCTCCGGAACATCTGCATTAAAATGCCAAGTATGAAGATGAAATTGCAGAAGAGAGAACAAAATGGAGCGTTGTCCATTAAAAGAACAAAGACTTCTACAAAGTGACATTAAGTACTATCTGTCCTTTGACTCTTGGCAGTTTCCTCAATAACCTGTACCCATTTTAGGAGCCTCTTCAAAGGCAAATGTATTACCATTTCAACAGAAACTTCTCCACTTCCTAAACTCTTTCAAAATAAAGGGATTACCATATACATCTCCTTTTTGCAGCAAAGTAAAAGCCAAGTTTATGTATTGACACATGATAATCTGTCAAATAAAAATAAAGACTTTGCCACTACTGCTGTTCATCAATCTTAGCTTGCCCAAGATTGAGTCTAAATCAGTTTTATTTCAGGAATCATTTTATTGCAGAAACACAAAATCTAGGATGTTAAATTAACTGCAGAAACAAGAGAGACAATCATGTAGTAAAATAACAACTCCAGTTTACTTCTTACCACTTGGGTTCCCCTTTTCAGGAGTCCACGGTTGCATCCCCTCATATTTGTAGATTTTCATATGAAGATCAATAAGAGGCCGAGCATATCGCTTCCTGCGCTTATTTGCATCAGCCTCTTCATATATGCTGCGATGATGCTTATGCTGGGCAATTGCAAAGGTATGCTTCCCCCTCCATAAATATCTGCCAATAAAACAAAGATGCAACACGATCAAGAACAGCATCCCATAGATTGGCCAAAAAGTCCATCTGTTTCCAAAAACTAATACAGGAAGGCATTTTTCTAACTCGGGCAATGGCTAATAAGGTCCATCACGCTGATGCTCCTAAATGTGCTCCTGGTCTTCCTAAACTAAAAAAATGGAGTCACAGACTTCCCATTAGAGAAGCACGTTTTTTAATTCTTTCTCTCGATCAAACAATTCATTAGAGGCGTACTATTACTACTTTAATAAGGTAGATTTGAAGATGGAAAAATAGGAAGAATATACACTTGCCAAAGACAAAATGGAAAGGAAATAAACTGAGGGTTCGTGAGTACTTGATTAAAGCCATGGAATGAGAACTTACGCGTAAACATGTAAAAGATTTTGTCAATGAGTACTCCAGAAGCACTTGTTAGACAGGAAACTTTACAATATTTAATGCATTGACTTTGTAATCAATGCTTCAGAAATTGAACTATTCCATATCAAGTATGCTTAACAGGGCATTCGACAACATGATTTCCTCATTAACATGATCCCAATGTATATCCAGTCATCTTTTGCTCCTCAACTTAAATCAAGTCAAATAGATAAGAATAATACCTTTCAAGCATTAGCAACGGATCAACTATCAGCTCCATTTTACCATCAATCCAGATGCTATACTGTGTTTGAGGGAACAACCTGTGGGTCAAAATCTTCGGAACCTTTCCATTTCTTCTGGGTTCATCATATGGTGAATTTTTCAAAAGCACAAGACGCCAAATTCCCACCCATTGTCCCCCATCATCATCCTTCCTTACAGTAACATTGCTCTTGATGAAAGCAAGAGATTTCTCATCCACCACCATTAGAAAACAAAAGAGCTTCTTTGACTGCTGACTAATGTTTGATGGCTGGTGTGGTGTATCATATCCATCAAAAATGCCAGATGCAACTACAAATCTGCACTTCTTTACATATTTGATGTCAATAGGATCCATCTCAGCACCACCATTACGGATAAATCCACAATGCACCTAGAGGGAACACAATGTTGAGACCACAATAAGGTCATGGTGTAAACTGCATAAAAGGCAACAACAGTCTGTGGAAAGAGGGAGAAGGGCCAAACAGCATCTAATTTATAAAGAAATATGCAAATAAAAGAGACTACACCATAATAAATTATGACCCAACCAAATTTGTCATTCTCAACACTAACATGCAAAGAATAAACACTTCCCGCCATTTAAAATCAATTAGCAGATTTAGAAATTTTACCTTCATTGTTGAATTGAGCTTAAAGCTTTCTTCTCTCTGTGACCAAGTTTCACGTCCTCCAAAAAGTGGAGGTGACTTCGATGAATTGTTAATTTCTTCATCATCCATAACATAGTGCAAATTTGCAACGATTTTGTCTGGCGTTCTTCCACTTGGGATAGCGACTCCATCGGGATCGTTGGCAAGGGGTATTGGACATCCTGATTAATAAGCATAATGAGTTTAAATTTGGAGCCTAAGTAGAGACAAACACTTCAATTTGAAATTATTTCTGCTATCTTACGATGCTGTGTTTGCTGTGGTTGCTGTGGTTGCGGTACTATTCCCATCGTGTCTAGTATTTTAATTACCCTGCTCTCTCGATTGCAAATAGCTGCAAGTCAAATAGCTCACTTGTCATTAGATATCTCAAATGAAGAAAGTGTTTAGCTGGTGAACAGCAATGTATATACACCAACTGCGTGGTTATCTGATTACAACTCTAAAATGTCAAGTTTATCCAACCAGAACTCATGCAAATTACACCGGGCAGCCTGATGTCGCCATCACCAATACCAATCAGACAGCCAAACCTATTCACTTTAACTTTAAATATGTCTAACTATCCAAATCAGATCAATCAATGATCTATCTACTTCTTAAAACCAAAAAAGAAGTAACAGGTGCTTGAAAAATCAATTTGTGATCAAGTGACAACAACTTATGAGGAAACAGCCCAAAATCTTAGTGGTGATGTCATGCAGCCAACAAAATCTTGCAGATGATATTTGTTCATATATTGACATTTCTACCAAGTTTTGGTGAAGATGGACTTCACAAATCAAATAAGAGCCCTAGGGGATTAGGATTCCTCTCATAGATAAATTAGTAGTCTTATGTCTTTATAATTTGATTCTTACTAGGATTTATTAAGTTCACCTTTTAGGTTAAGTAGGATGATTCTAATTATTTTTCCCATTTAGAGGATTCCTATTTCAGCTAGGATTATAATGTAGAGAGTCTATAAATGTCATTATCATTCTTTCTTTTCAATAGAGTTGATGATTATTTAAATTTGGCAGTTCTTTTGCTTCAGGTTTGTGTGATGCAATCCTTCTCTTAGACGATACTTTAAAAACCCTTGGTGTGATGATTACAAAGCTTTGGGCGTGACGCATAACATTTATGGTTTATTGTGGGACTCATCGTCCCACATCATCACGTCAGTGCAAGAGTGGTCTCCATAGCACAACAGCTAATTAGAGACCAAAGGAAACATCGAACTGCTAGTTCAATTGCTCCAGAACCAATATGGGAGAAATATAAAAAAGCTTCAGTTCTGAAATCCAATAATTTCCACAAGCTATGTGTATTTTCAATATGCAATTTTGGATAACGAAAGAAGGAGACAGATATCTCCAAATCCCATGCACTGCATACGCTGTCATATATTCAAGTATATAGCATACAAAAGAATACTAAAAGCATCCAAGAACAGGAACGAGAGGTGTTGCAGAAGCACCTGATACGAAAGCAACCGAAGATTGACAAGACCATACGTGAAACAGCAACACACTGAGAATGAGCAACATCCAGACGATGCCCGCGACCAGAACCAGCCGAACAAAGCCCATCCTGAACATGACCTTCATCGGATACTCGTGCGCCAATCTCCCCGGAGAAAAAAACCCTCCTTCGGCATCTGCAATTCAAGCAAAATCACAACTTGCTCGAAATTCTCCCCACCAAACACGCCCCCATTATCAAGCCACAAGCACGAAATCACTCCAAACTGCAGGAAACTTCCCCCACTTCGAAACCGACATAAACCGTGGCCGAGGCAATTCGCGCTCTCACCTTTCGCCGAGGAGCTCTGATTCCCGCGGTCGCCGCGCCGATTCGCTCGCAAGGAGACGGATCGCAGGCCCTCCGCCTCCACTGATTCCACAAACCCGAACTCCTCATTAGCCCGAACGTCGCACGAAAATAAAAAAACGGAACGAAATCACGAGGAACCACGCTTACTCGTTTTGCGAACTCAGACGTTCCGAGAGATCGCCGCCATTTCACGAGCGAGAGGCAACCGGGGACGGCTCCGAACCTCCCGGTCCGCGCCCGAGCTCCGATCTGCAGCTGCGGAAGCGCGGATCGATCGGCGCGGCGCGGCGCGGCGAGGCGAGGCGGCGGTGGGCGGTCCGAGCAGGTTCCGGATCTGCTGAAGAAGGCGAAGAGAGAGAGAGAGAGAGAGAAGTTCAATGTGAAATTCGGAGGAGAAGAAGCGAACTTGCGAATGGAATCGAGAACGAGTCGACTCGCTCGCTCCGGTCGGTAACTCGGCTATGGCGAGTCCGAACTCAGTTGGGGGGAGAAGAAGGGAGAGAACTTTCCTTAAGCGGCGTCGTTTCCTGTTGGAAAAGGATGGGTGGCGTGATGTAAGGAGATTTTGGGGACCCGAAGCGGTGCTCGGCTCGGGTGAGCAACGGTCCGGTTTAGGGAGAGAAACCGGCTTGTTTGTTCGGTTCGGTCCGGTTCCAAATCCAATACATTAAAACTTGAAAAGTCACAACCAATTGAGATGGATTTTTTTTGGTCGGTTCGGTTTATCATTCGGCACTAGAAAAACGGTCGGTCCTACTCATAGGCCGGAACAATCAAGCCAGCCGTCGAGTTTGTTAGACAAGTCCGCAACTAAATTTAAATTAGACTCGATTCTAGATGGATTAGGAGAAGAATAAAAATGCTGAAATTCGATTGGACTACCTCGGTAACTGGGGGTCTACCTTGGATCTTTGGTGGTGGTCATCGAGGGTACCTCACCAAAGTAGGGGTAGCTGAAGCCTCTCATGGCAGCTTCTATCACCTATTCACCAACGTGCTGGTGGCGGGCTACGTAGATGCGTTTCTTAATTTAATATGTTGGTACTTGTACTGTGTCCCCTTAAGTTAGGAGATAGTTTTTTTCCTCTCATTTTAAGGAATACCCCCAAAGTTTTTACAATACTCTTGAAGTTTTACGTCTTAGAGTTCAGACATAACAGTTTAAAGGACTAACTAAGATCCAATTCTAAAAGGATTAGGAGAAGAGGAAAAATGCTAGCATTTTTACGCCCAAAGTAGAAAAAATAAATTCTCTTGATTTTTCGTGTCGAAATGCTAGCACTTTTCAAAATTTAATATTGTATAGTGGATTCCCCTCAAATCCAATCCGGGTCCTTTCAAATTGAACCAACCAACCAACCAAGAAACCCTTAAAACCCCCACCCCAAACTAAATTAGGAAACCAATATCACCAAGTTCCAAATTCTTGCTCTTCTTCCTCCTCCTGCTATATACACGAAACTCCAATTTGAAGCAAAGAACATGCCATCTCATCAGAGAACAAACCTCCCCACCAATTAGCAAAATACCCTTTCCGACATCAGTGAACAAAATCTCCCACATTTGCGTGACACCAATTAGGCAGTCCACTTTTCAACCTTCGCAAGTGGGCATAAGATTCGGTCCGATCGATGGATACTTCGTACCATCGCCTCACTCCTTCTGTACAAATTAAACATTCCGATGAGGACGAGCACTGCTACTTCTCCACATCAGAAAAGCAATTAACGGTGGGCGACGGTAAGAATAGTGCACAAGGAAGCGAAAAGACTTTTACATGACCGCGGGAAACCCGTTCTTGGAGAAAATAAATTTACACCCAAAGGAGGAAAAATGAATTCTCTTGATTTTTCGTATCGAAATGCTAGCGTTGTGTTTAATCTGTTGGAAAATGATTGAATAAAGGAGTTAATAATCAGATACGTGTACGCTCTACGGACCTCTTCTTCTATTACAATGTTTACCTTTCCACGTTATGATAATTTACATTCACTATAGGACGAAATTGAGTCAAGCTATTTGCTAACAGCTCGTGCTAAACTTGAAGATTACTGTAGGTCAACTCATCCCGTTTCGAATGAAGCTCAAGTATCTTGTCATGTCAAAGGTTTTTATAATTGGATTAATATGGTCACGAGTGTAATCGAGTTTTTGTTACTTTTTCTCTGAAAAAAAAGATGTAAAATTAGTACAGATTAAGGAAATAGACTCAAACATTTTCCAGAGTATATTCACACTAATCGCCCTTGAGTTTATTTATAGCTTGGTCATTATTCGATTGGGCCAAGTCAAGCTTGTTTTTTTTTTTTTATTAGAATACTTTTCAATCATATTTTGCGGTAACTTTTTTACGTGGTAATGCTAAGTTTTAGTTTTATTTTCAATGAATATTTTTATAATATATATTTTTTATAATTACGTTATAACTTTCTTTTAATTTAAATGTGAGATTTTTATGCAATGGTGCTATATCTCAATTTTCTTTTTAAACGAATGAAAAATAACATAAATAATTCATTAATTTTGACACATTGTGAAATATCATTCTTGAATTTTTAACGAACACGTACCCAGAGTTGATAGAGGAACCACATTTAAGGTGTTGATTTCATTAATATACAACTAAGTTAATCTATTTTAACTAATTAGTTGATTTCATATTCAATATTTTTCAAATTAAGGTGTTGTTTCATCTTACTATTTCCCAATTTGAACATTTCCTTTTGTTGCTTCTCAATTTATCTTCATTGATGAATGTGGTTTGAAGTTTTTTATTGAACCCATTTTACACTCCAATATTAGATAAATTGGCAAGTGACAAAATCGAATCAAAAGCCCTTTAACTTCGCACACGAATAATTTGGGGTACTGGGTTGACAAATTGATTATTTAATATTGTGCGAAGCACATATCAACACAGCAAGAACTTTTGTGAGTTCTACATTATTATCTTGATGAGGGCAACTACTATACTGACCTACTCAATAATAGTCATATCCATAGATGTGATGTGGAGTTTACCTTCTCCACCCAAGGTTCCCCTAATTCCTAAGTAAACATTTATCTTTTCTACCTAGGTGGATTACATTGAGTTTTTATGTCTCAGAATTTAGATGAAATAGTTTTAGTACGTACTATTTCCTTTTGTTACTTCTCAATTTATCTTTATCTTTATGGATGAATACGGTGTGGAGTTTTTGGTTGACCCCATTCTTACATTTACACCTTAGATAAATTGGCAAGTGGCAAAATCGAATCAAAAGCCCTTAAAACCTTCGTACCGCTATATTCTTGAAGGTGCAATATTAAATATCAAATCCAAGCGTGAGTATATTTAAAATTCGATATTAAAATGCATTTGATATATGGTGTTTTTTTAATAAAATATGCTTTTACACCTTAATGTAAGCTTGACTTTTTATTTTTCATACATTTAAAAGTGAAAATCGATTTTGTCCCATAAATCGAGCGCGGCGCGGGCATCAGACCGCCAGCGTCGCCGCCTCCGCCCTCTGCCTTCTTTACCGCGACTCCGCCGCCGCCGCCGTGTCCGGCCCTGCCTTCGTCGCTGCGACTCCGCCGCCACAGCCGTCGAGGTACGACTTCAGGCCACCTCTCTCTCTCTCTCTGTGGATGTCTCTGCGTGCGCGCATGAGGTAGAGGCTCTGGGTGAGCCAGAGCTAGGGCTCGTTAGGTATCGAGTACGCAATTGAGCTTGAAATTCGTTTCTTGGGTTCGGTTTCGCTCGGTTTTCGGATCTTCCATTCGCGCGTTGACGCGGTGCTCTCAAGAATTCGCTGTTCGTTCCTGCCGTGGTGCGTTTAGGGTTCCTGTTTCTAATTCGTGGGCAGGAAGCGGTTTTACTTGAGTTTCTGGATATTGCTATGGCCGACTCTATTGAGCTTAAGATTCGTTTCTCCTCTTCAGTTTCTGGTGCATTTAGGGTTCTTGTTTCTAATTTGTGGGCAGGAAGTGGTTTTAGTTGAGTATGTCGATATTGCTATGGCTGACGCAATCTATTCTGCATATTGCTGGTTTCAGTGATCCAGCACAGCATTCTCATTTCGCATATTCAGTTTCTTTTCTCATCATGGGTTTGTGTATTGGAAAGTTTCGATTTTTTTTCTCGTGTTGGCTCCTTAGTTGGCTGTTTGTTCCTTGGCAGGTGGAAATATGGACATCGACGTGGATCATTACGGTGTTCTTGGGTTGCCTTCTGGGGAGGAAGGCGCCCAGCTCTCCGAGAAGGAGATCTCGAAGGGTTACAGGGCTAAAGCTCTGGAGCTGCATCCGGACAAGAGGCCTGATGATCCGGATGCGCATGCGAATTTCCAGAAGCTTAAGTCATCCTACGAGATTCTGAAGGATGAGAAAGCCCGGAAGCTTTTTGATGATCTCCTGAGGGTCAAGCGCGAGCAGGTCCTTCGCCGGTCGCAGCAAGATTCGAAGCGTAGGAAAATGGTCTCGGACCTGGAAGAAAGAGAGCGGGCGGCTTTTGCGCCTGATCCTGCTGCAAAAGCAAAGAATGAAGAGGAGAGGATCCTTAGGAAGCTTAGAGAAGAGATAGAAAGGATTCGGGCTATGCATGCAAATAAAGGCGCTTCTCCAGCTTCCTCAAAGGGACAGGCTGCTAGTGAGGGAAAGGATAGGAAGAGCAGTGGTGGGGTTGGTCTGGACAAGGAGAAGGTTCTCAAAGTTTCCTGGGAGATTGGTGGCCCTGACTATACCGTAGAGAGGTTGAAGGAGTTGTTTTCAGTGTTTGGTGAGGTCGAAGATGTTGTCACTAGGAAGAAAAGATCTGCCCTCATTGTAATGGCATCTAAGGATGCTGCCGTACGTCTTTTTACCCTTTACCTTTTTTCTATATCACTTGCCAATTTAGGCAATACCCTTACAATGAATGTCTCTTTTTGTAGGTTGCTGCCACAAGAACAGTGTGTGGAGATCTTTCTAACCCTTTGCTGGTCGTCCCTCTTCAGCCAGTTGTAGCACCAGATTTCCCAAGTGTTAACAAGCCTGTGGAGAAAGATCTCCGCAATGACCTTGTAGGGGCTGGCTATCAAGATTTTGAGGACTCTGTGATGAAGAAGCTCCAGAAGGTAAGGACCTTTTCTTGCTTAGAAGAGGAATGCATTCTTTATAATCTTCTACGTATGTAGACTTGACTTTAATATGACGAATTTGAATAGCGTCAACTTAGCAGGAGTATGTGGAAAAGCATATTCACTTCTAGTGTCTAAGCCATCAAAAGTTTTTTTTTTCTTCGTCTTTGAAAATTTCTAGCTGCATCTACAGGCATAGCATGATTTTCTCACTACTTAATTTGAACAAATTTGCAAACATCCTTCACAACATTCATAGTCAACCTTAAGTAGGGAGTGACAAAAGTAAGGAAAGATTTGGAATCTTTAACTTTGATAATTAATAACAAAAACACCGGATTGGGAATGTTTTAGGTATCGCCAGTGGAAATGGCTTATTGCTTTCAGTTGCAGTATGTGAAAGACTCAAGTGAGGGAACTTTGGTAGACATATTAGGAAAGTTTTTTTTATTAATTGTTAATTGTGACTTTAAAGAAAGATGAGGGATGAGAGAAGTTTGAAAACAAAATGAATGGAATCCCCATAGACATTTACTAGTAAAGCTAATCCTTTGCTAAATATGTGAACTCAGCGAAATGAGAAAAAATTGGCATCATCAGGTTTTGTAGCTCTAAAAATCTTCATTTAGCATCTGTTTCCATATTAATAATAGATGTTACTTATGAAATAGAGAAGCCGCCAAAAAGTGCAATCCAAATTTTATCTACAAAGGTTTGGAAAATTCTTAACTCCTCACATATAAGATGTTGCTAGAGCTTTTCATTCCCTGCCCTTTGGGTGGGAGTATACCAGTAAATGTTTTGGACCAATAAACTGGTAAAGAAAAGTTCCTCTCACTGGATAATTTATAATTCATAGTTGCTAATTTATCATGAATCTGATCATAGTCTTATCAATGTTTAGTGTGGATGAGGTAGAAGTAGATGCATAAAGTACTGTTTTGGCATACAAAACGGTCATACGTATTGCCTTGCAGCAATCTGGCCCTTAGTTGTCAATGTTTTGGTCTTCCTTTTCTCTGTGGTTATGGAAGTGTTTTACCTGATACTATGCTAGAGCTGTTTTTGTTCTTTTAGTTTCCTCGTACTTTTCCATTTCTCTACATGTGTAACTCTGAAATCCTGGGCAGGCTGCAGCAAGGCAAAAGTCATAGGGAAAAGCATCTGAGGAGTACATTATGTACAGTTTAGCTTCTGATATCCTCAGTCTATCATCTAATGGTAAGGTGTCACTTCTTAGGTAGATATATCAGCAATCAGTCTATCGATTCTCATTATTCTCTCTTTCTTCCATTCTGTTGAAGTAACAGTGGTTTGGGATGGTTAGAGCAGATGACGAGCATACTTGGATGGTAGCACCTGACACCAAATTTCATGTTGATGGTGTGGCATAGCGAAAACTTGATAGTGCATTTGATACTGGCGGGACCTAAAGGCTGCGATTGGCATTTCTGGACAATGTTTCAATTATTCTCGATTGCTAAAAACAGCCAGAACACATTGTTTATAATTGCTGAGATAACATGATATGTTACTTTCACTAGGGGATATACCTGGCAATTGTCATGCTGGACTGTAATTTTAGGGACTTCTTCTTGTACTGTGTAATTGCTTGGTGATTGTAATTTAGTAGAGTTGAGGCCTGGTGCTCGAATCAGCTGACTTTCTAAGCCATTAGTGTGATATGCAATATCACTTACTTTGTAGAAGGCAAATTTACATTAAAATGATGTAAGAAAAATTCACATTTACTGACCCCCATTCGCATTATTACATTGTATAAAATTTCGATCCTGATATGTCTTGGAGTACGTGAGGATGCAAGATAGTGGTAGTAGTACTGGCAGCACAGAGGGATCCTTGGCAGATGTTCTGTAGCATGGAGATATATTGGCTATTAATGTCCAAAACTTTACAGAAATGATGATTTTCCGATAATATTCTACATTACTAGGAATAAATTGCTTAGCAAGTAAAGGAAACTGGAATAGTGAAATGCTAAGGGTCGAATTAACACATGAAACTGAACAGTAAGTGCCGAAATATCAAATACTGAATTTTTAATGCTGATAATCTTTTTGTTTTGGTGAAATGTAAGAAATATATTAATAACTTTGGTGTCCAAGAAACGGCGCCAACTTATACTCTGACCACGCAGCAGGAAGAGTGGAAGTGGAAGGGAGTTGAAGAAACAAAAGAAAGAAGAAAACGCCCACAACCCGGGCCAAGGCAAATCCAAAACTAGCAAACCTCTACTACACGCTTAAAAGTGGGACGAGAGAACTAGGACGGTACAAAGACAAGCACCAACAACAACAAGCAAAGCTACCGATAAAAGACCGAGGGGTCGAAGCCCAAATTCATTTGAAGTCTTCTATTTCTTGGGATAGGAGGCACATTCTTGAAGGAGAGAACTCTGTTCTTAACAACTTTGATCAAATGATTTTTGAGAGCCGACACGAAAACGGTTTCATCCCGAAAGATGATACAATTTCTCTTCTTCCAAATTAGATAACACAGAGCTCTAAAAGAGAACATTGCAATTTTGTGGAAGAAATCCTTACTCGATAAAAACTTTAGAGCTCAAGTGGAGGTCTCAGTCCACGGTCTGATTCTTTAGGGTAGGTTGCACCTGAAGCCCAGAAATAAGCCAGGGTAACAGGGGTTTGACAGTGAAAATTAATGCTGATAATCTTCATCCTGATAATATAATCAAAAAAATTATTTGACGATTATTGAAAAGTGATAGTTAAATGTTATTAATTTCTTACTAAAGATAAAAGAATGACAATTATTGGTAGGTTTTAGAAATATGGTTGGCAATATTTTAGTTGCTGTCGATTAATTTTGCTATGGAATGAATCAAGTAATCCCCCCCTCACTTACCACATTAAGTGAATTCTCAGTTGTCAACACTTAATTAGGTAAGTATTCTACTTCCATTGTATCTAAATAGTGTTTGTTTTGAGCGATATACCTCTCAATTGTCATATGCGAGACTGTATTTTTGGAGCATTCTGCCTGTCCTTAAAACTTCCTCCTTCTGGTCTTGCTCAGTCACTCAGTGACAGCACATTAGGGTAGTCAAGGTTTGTTGCCGCAATTTGCTAAAGTGCCCAAAAAAGTAACGTGCTATGTAGTTTTACATGCTTTGGAGTAGACAAATTCAAAAAAGGGTGATGCAAGAGCATTTTTAGATTTATCTCGACGCATGGTTGGATTGTATCAACTTTTGATGCGGATGTTGGAGTATGGGGGGATGCAATTGCTAGGGTTATTGGCAACACAGACGGATCCTTGGATGTTCGATGGTGTGGAGAGATGAAGATCAATGCAAAAAACTAAGAAGAAAAATGATGATAATGGGAACTGGCAGCCGGGGAGGTGGAGTTTCCTATTGAGGCCTAGTAATTCAAACAAACTGCAATTTCAGTGAAACGCCTGATCGTGTTGCTAACTGTGTTAGCAGTGTCGCCAAATGGTATCCTGTAGTAACTTAAGCCAGAGATCGTTCTTTTGTCTCATCTGAAGTGTATGTAAATGTACATTCTTGAGGTTGAAGGGGTTCACAGGTTGTAATTCTCGGCTACTTTTGATTCTATTCTCTCCCATTTCTCCATCCTCTTAACTTCCTCCTTGCGAGCTGTGGATTCTCGGTGTTCCATCTCCAGGATGCACTTGTAGTACAGTACCGGATCCATCTCTTCCAACATTTCCTTGACCTTCTCCGTGAGTTGTCTTACGCTGCTGCTCCAATGCCTCTTTAGATTCTTCTCCATGCCTTCAACTACCACAGGGAAGACATCATCCAGTGCCAACAGTACCATCTTCACAAAGTGTTCATTGTTCCACATGTAAAGTGCCCGCTCTGCGACCTAAACATGCATACAAAATTAAAGGTCGGCAAACCCCAGGCAAACTGATGAAAAGAAATATATTGAGCATCGATTCTGTTGATTGCATGTACATGGTACAAATTGGGGAGGCCTTAATGAGAATCATTTCGGAATTATAATATAATTATATATTAAGGTTACAGGCAGCCTTAAGCTGAAGGAAATTGTCCTCTTTCACCATAGTGCGCGAGCCTTTAAGGAATGATGCTGTCATATGGAGAGGTGTTTCATCAACTGTCTTCTAATCAAAATAAAAGTGCAAGATCTAAAGCTGTTCAATTTACCTGAGAATTTAAACTATTCGAGCACCTTGTCACATGGGTGCACAAGGGCAGAGCCAACTTCCTGTACTGATCAGGGTCAATATTCTCCACAAGCTCCTCCAGTTCTCCAATGAGCAAGACCTCCTTCTGAGAGTTAGTGACAGGCCAATACCTCAGAATCCCCCTCACAACAATTCCTCCAAGCACGGGCTCTTTCTGCACAAACTGAGACACGCAATAGCTCAGTTGCTTGTGGTACATCAGCATGCCCTTTGGCTTGTGCATGGGAATGAGCACTCTGATCAGGAACAGCTTGTGCTCTTCTTTGAGAGGGACTGTGAACCCATTTATGATGCTCCCGTAAATCTCGAGCAGCTCACCGATGCTGCAGTGCCTCTCGGTCTCAAAAATATAGTTCAGAAGCACATCGTTCATCGATTTTCTCATGAAAGAACGGTGGAGGGTGAATCTCAGGTATATCATGTGGTACACGTTCTTCAGGCTATTGCGCTCTCTGGGATCCTCAGACTGAAAGAGTGCAAGAAGGTTCCGAAGGAAGGGGCGGTCGATGTGGTCTCGCAGCATCTTGGGGTCCGTGGTTGCAATGAACTGGAGGAGAATGTCGTACACGACCTGGAGGTGAATCCACGCAGGCGAAGCAGTCGCTATGAAGCCCTCATCGTCGGGCAAGTCTGATATGAATGAGAGGTTGGAAGGTGGAGGGAGTGGCCGGAAGAGGTTGGCTGAGATCATCGAGATCAGGGGCACCAATACTTCGCCGTCCAATGGCTTCTTCGAGGTCTTCACCAGGTAGAGGAGTTGGTTGAGCTTAAGCCTCTTGTGGTCTTGCTGTGAAGGAGACTCTGAAGGGTCAGTGAAAGTGAAGACAACGGAACAGTACGATATCAGTGAGAGCATCTCTTCTTCCACGGAGTGCTGCCTCCAATTGACGCTCCGAGACGGGCTATTGCTGCGCGATGGGCTGTGTCCGTTCTGATCGAACAGAAACTGCAGAGTAGTGGATCTCTTCCGTGGAGAGTTTATTGAGGTGATGTATCTATCAACACCCATCTCTCTCTCTCTCCAATGCCTATTTCTCTTCAGTGAATGAATCTCTCCTCTTTGGGATTATGGAGTTTGAGAGCATTTTTACTGCAGTTTTGCTTCAAGGGTCTGAAAGGGGCTGCCTTGTTTTGATCTTTCCCATTTAATCTTTCCTCACTCGTTTGGATGTGAAACAAAAGGACAGAAAGACAGCGATGTTTTTTATAGACTGGGAGAGTTTTCCAATGATTGAGAATGGAATCCTCTGTCCTTGTTCTCGGAAAGAGAGGTGTGACACTGACATGAACAATGCTAATTTATATCCTCCGTTAAAAATAAAGCCAGTTGAGGATCTTATTAGTTGCTGTCCCTTGCCACGTGGAATTCTCTGGGTGTGATAAAGTTGATAATAATGAGGATTTTGGCTGGTAATGAGAAGATGCTAGCAAGAGGACAGATTATCCTCTAAATTTGTTTTGGTCCAGCATGCATGTGCCTCACCATCCCCACAGTTTTGGACGGTTTATGAGGTGATTTGGGAGATTCGATTGAAGCTCTCTGGGAGCCCATTTGGAGGGGACACAGAGATCAAGAACTCCATATCTTAGGATTTGAGAGGCCAAAGAAAAGGGATAAAATTGCTTATCTGGAGACAGAGGGAATATATGGGTTTAGCTACAGTTACCATCTTGCCGTCCATTACATGATGTACCATGTCAGAGCCTTTTATACACACCTTCAATTCAGTAAGTGTCATTCAAATGAAAGGTTTACATACCCAGTGACTATTCAACTTGCGCAATAGGCATAATGTATGATCTGTGCAAGCGACATGAAGTACAAATGAAAGCGCTACATGCTGTTTTCAAAAAGGCCTTTCCAATGCTGATCAGAAATAAAAAGAAGGGCCTGTGCAAAACAATTGCATTACGGGAGATATATCCATACTCAAGGGACAAGGTTGAACTCATGGGAGGATTGCAAGCCATTAGCTGCCATGCCACAGGGAAAGAGATGGTCCCTCCCCTTTTTCCTATTTGCCATGCTCTACAATCCATAGGCTTTGAAAACTAATTAAAGACGTAAAACAACGATGATAACAGAATCTGGCCTGCAAAATTATCGTTTTCGTATCATATGGTACACACACAGCATACAGATTCAACTAAGTTTGTATGTACTTGTTTACCTATACATGTGTATGCGCTTTGGAATGATCACTTTTCTATCATTCCCTCGGACAATCATACTTGGCTATTGCTTTTGCAATTTCTCCTATTTGTGTTTCATAGTACTTTGTCACCAGTAATCATTGCAAGAGCAGCATCTGTCTCTGAAGTGGTGAACGACCTTCGCATCCACAACTATTATCTCTCTACAACTCAAATCTGATATTTTCTTTGCAGCAGAATGGCAATCTTCGCAAATTCTAGTGTTCTGTCTGATAAGAATTGGGTTCCCTATCGCTGTAGAAACCAAGCCAAAAGATATAGCCAACCTTACACTGTGAGTGGCAGGAGATTTTGCTCTTTCTTTTGCCAGATCAAGCGGTCTGAATCTAGTCACTCTTGTGGGATGAATATTTACCCCAACCCACTTGCTTACAATGTCCAATACACCGTAGATCATGCTTGCGTGTTGACAGCATTTATCATAATTGGTGAAGCTGTAGATTTTACCTCTACTCTCCATCATACTATATCCAACTGTCTTTTTGATCCCCTCTTTTTTCATGATCGATTTGATGCCTTCGAAATCTTCCCAGCGTCCAGCTTCTGCATACATATTTGACAGTAAAATACAACACCCTGTATTATCATGTTCTAACGATAATATGTGCTTTGCAGCATATTCAGCCATTTCAATATTTCCGTGCTTTCTACTAGCAGTCAGCAGTGATCCCCAAATTCTAGCATTGGGGACCAAAGGCATTTGTGCAACAAACTCTCTGGCACGGTCAAGGTTTCCGGTACGACCGATCAGATCAAGCACACATCCATAGTGTTCTATTCCAGGATCAATATTATAGCTCCCCCTCATTTGATTGAAGTATCCCCACCCCTCATCGACCAAGCCAGAAATGCTGCAAGACATTAACAAGGAAAAGAATGTGCTGGCGTTGGGTTCAACACCATATTTTTTCATCTCTTTAAACAGTGCAATGGATTTACCTCCACATCCATGTATTGCATAAGCCATAATAATAACATTCCACGAAACCACATCCTTAATCAACGTTTTGTCAAAAATTTGTTGAGCAGTCCCCAGATCTCCACATTTTGCATACATATATATGATTGAGTTTGAGATGTAGATATTTGAACCAAGACCCAACTTTAAAGCATATGCATGAATCGGCCTTCCCTCTCTCAATAATGCCACTTCAGCAAAGGCAGGCAAAACGCTTGCAATTGTAATTGCATCCGGTTCCAAAGGCTCACACCATAGCTTTTGAAAGAGTCCTAAGGCGGTTTCATTCTGCCCGTTCTGTACATGGGCAGCAATTATCGCATTCCATGAGATCAAACTCTTTTCAGCCATTTTACCAAACAAATACTTAGCCTCCTTCAATCCTCCGCTGGCTCCATACATGTTAATAAGAGCAGTTTCCAAGACCATATTTGGAAAAAAACCTTTTCTGACGGAGTGTCCATGGACAGATTTCCCTACCCGGAGGGATCCTAACTGTGCACATGCTGGTAGCAGGTTAATCATTGTGATACTATCCGGATTCAAATTACAATCATCCTGCATACACTTCACGCAAGCCAATGACTCTGAAGGAAGAGCATTCGAAGCATAACCATCTATCATTGCATTCCAAATCACAATGTTCTCCTTAGAAGCACTGTCAAACAATCTCTCAGCATAGTCTACTTTACCACATTTGCAGTACATATCAACTAGAGACGTCTCAACCATTAAGTCCGACTCAAGCCCACTTCGAATCGCCCAGCAATGAATCTCTTTCCCACTTTGCAAATAACTCTCGAGAGAAGCAGCGCCAAGAGCACTGATCAAGCTGTATCTATCAGGTCTCATGCCATACACTTGCATTTCTCGCAAAAGAGCCAAAGAGCTCCAACCATCGCCCACCGAAAGGAACCCGCTGATCATGGAGTTCCACGAAACCACGTCCCTCGCACCCAATTCTCTGAATACCTTTTCAGCTAAGTCCGCACGGCCATTCTCCGCATACATGGATATGAGCGAATTAGCCACATACAAATCCAAATCCAGCCCGACTTTAAACAACTTCGCGTGAACTTTCTCCCCCTCCATCAAAGCTAACAACCCTCCACACGCCTTGACCACAAAAGGGTAAGTATAATTATCGGCCCTGATCCCTTCCCGCCCCATCCTACGGTAAAGCTCGATCGCCTCCCGAACCAACCCGTTATTCACAAAACCTCTAATGAGCACGTTCCAAGAGTAAGCATCCGAGCGGGGCATATTCTCGAACAGGTGGACCGCATTCTCCAAACTCCCAGAATCCACGAATGCAGAGAGCGCTCTGTTGAGCGCGAAATGGTCGGCTTGGCTCTGCCTCCTCAGCTTGTTGGGTTTGCTTCCATTCGGGGCTGCTGCGGGCTTGGAGATTCTTCCTGGGTCGACGATGGGGCGGCCTCTGGGCGCTGTTGCGGAGTTGTAGAAATGGGGGTAGTGAGCGAGCGCTGAAGCCATGTTCGGACCAGCGGAACGTCAGACGCTCGTGGCGTGCGCCGACAATGATGGGGGCGGTCGGAGAAATGGAAGGTGAAAACCGGTCCGGCCCCTCACGTCGCCGGCGGACAGAGCACGTGAGCCGCTGAGTTTAACTTTGCATCTCGAATTTCAACTCGAGATGATCGTGACTGCTCCGCCTTTGTACATATTCATATTTACAGTTTATTCTAGATCACAAAAAAACCAAATCATTCATTTTATTACTCTATTATTCTCGTGATACCTGTTATGTTAGTAAAGTCTAAAACTATGTTTTATTGTTTTTTGTCAAAATTGTATTAATGTGTTGATTGGATATTAATATTGAAAAGCTATAGAAGAATGAATCGAGAAAGAGAGAGGAGAGACCATGAGATGAAATCTTGAATGAAAAAAAGGTAGCGTGAAGAGAATTCCCCCACTCTAGAGAGTGCCAAATTAACTAGGGCTAGAGCTGCTACAATTGCTTCAGCGGTAGCAGCTATCGGTATTGGAAACGTCTTCAGTAGTAAAGAATTCTATAATAGACGATTTGTAGTCGCCTAATTTTTACCGTCACCATTGCCACCATCCTAACCTTCGCCAAACCCAGAAAGAAAACGGAGGAGGAAGTTAGAAAAAAAAAGGACAAAGATAATAAGAAAAGAACAACATAAAATGAGTTGACATATTTTTTTCCCAAGTAAATATTTCATCAGCACCATTTACTTTTTAGTGTGAATTTTTCACTGGCATTATTTAACGAAATTTTGACAGAGAGATAAATATATCATATCAAAATAAATTTAGGATTTTTTTTTATATTAGCAAAAAAATTTAAAACAAATTTGTCGTACACTTACAAATTTAGAGTTTAAGGTATTACAAAAAAAAATTAAGGTTAATATGTCTTGAGATTTTTTGTGATTTTTTTATATTAAAATTTTGTCATTCTTTCGTATCGAAATTCACTAATCTCGTCGAAGAATTAGTGGCGACTAAAATTGGATTGCGATTGCTATTGGGAATTTCGGATTTCATCCACCTCCCAAGCACCTGCTTCTGCTTGCTCCACTCAAACTGTAACTATCCTTACCCATTTCCTGCGCTCAATCTATCTATTGTTTCTTCTTACATTCCAATGAGAGAGTTACCAATCGGAATTGTTAATACGTGGAATTTTACTCTGTCTGAAAAAAAATGCAAAATTTAGTTGCTGTGGCTATTAATAATGGTGAAATCCACCTTTTATTACTAGAAAGTTTCAAACGCCCTCAAGATTTCAGAATATAACTTTGCATTCACTTGTCTATCTGTGAATCACTCAAGCCTATCTCCTTGCGATGCTTCAGTATCTTGCGCAGGTCGCGACATTGCAACAAAAGGGAAGCACGCACAGGGAATCCAACCAGATAGATCTGTGCATGTGCATGTCGCTACACTCGAACCATCTAATTCACTATCAAGAAAATGTATGATGCATTAAATAAAAGGGCGCGCAATAAGGCCTACGCCAGTATACCGTTTCCTTATCAAACAGAAACATAAAGAGAGGATGGAGGATTGTCCTAGACAGCGAACATTACACATAAAAGATGGTCTTTACAGCAGATTGCAAACGCTGCAGTCCTTATCATGACGGTGAGCAGCCACCTACAGAGAGGTGTATCCCCGTGATCTTCACATACACATCATGTGAACTGCGTTCTCATATAGGTATCCTCGTGTACAAAAACAGGATTGGCACCAGTTTGAGGAGGGAATTGTGGATGTCCCATAGCCACGCCTCCTTGATTAAACAGAGGCCCATTGCCCCAGCCTTGGTTGGCGTTATTTTTGGCTGAAGTCAAGGCGAGATATGAGATCATTACGAGGGTAACTGTAGCAAGGGACGAGGGCACCTGCTGCAAACACACCGCATTTCACGACATAACAATTATCGTACCAGTAGGACCTGTCTGCCGCACCATGCTGGCTGTTTAGTGCAGCCGCTGCTAGCAACAAGAAGAGCGCGATGGCAAACGTGATCCTGCATGGCAAGGACAGTAGACAGTGAACAAGCATAGGACCGTGGGCAAACAGTATATGCTCTCTGAACTGCGGCAAGATCACAAATTATGCATAAAATTCATCACCGACTAGTTCTACATTTGCATAACTACACAAAGTGCAATCCTCAACCTTATTATTAAGTATGCTCATGTCAGAATCTGTCCCACCAAAACTCTCCTCTATACTTATGATCTATATGGGAAATAGTTCTTGAATTAATTCTGCCACTAGCACTAATCAAAGACATTGTTGACGACTCTGCTAAACCACAAGTCTGCATTCTTTAGATGATTTAATATCCATTAATCAATGAAATCCTTTTCCATCTACACCTATGCTATTAACAACCAAGAAAATTCAGTTCAATCCTCCACATGAACTGCGTTCCAATCCAAGCAGTCCAGCAATGCAAGATTAGTGCTGGTATTTGATTGCTTATCATTATTTTCACCCTTCTTCAGCATCATCCGGTGGATTGTCATCCACCAATGCCTCTGATAAACCAGAGGTAATACAATATTGTTCGATGGGAAGAAGCTCAAAATTCAATAAAATTTAGACAAGGTTGTTGCTAGTTAGTGTACCATCGTTACATCTCTCCATAGAAGAATTACAAGTCTGACAGACTTAACCAGACAAAAGTATAGAAGAACCTGATGAATAGGTAAAATGACAATGGGAGTATTCATAGCAATGTGGAGGAGCAGTAGACATAGACTGACAAAAAGGAAGAAACTGATAGGGTCTCGATTACTAGCTGCATTTTCCATCCAAATATGCTGCCTACCATGCAGCGAATCCACATATTCCTGACACCATCCCTCAATAAAACTGCTGAACGTACACGAACACCACAAAAAAGACGTCGTATTTTAACCGCATCTAGATGCCAAAGGTGTAGTTGAAATTTTACCAGGAAAGAATGAAGCAGATAACTTCAATTGTCCCACTAGAGGTCGATGGATGAGGGTTCCTTCTGCAGCAAATGCTCCCAGTTGCCATATTAATGATCACTTGGGCGATAATGAGAGTTAGTGCAGCTGTTAAACCAAGAGCCGCAGCAGGACTGTGTGGGTAGTCACACTGTGGAGGTTTTGCTGACAGCACTTCGGAAGCCTACAAATCTCAAAAGGTAATCAACCGTTATACACATGAGAAAAAGAATAACATCTTCAGCTATCTATTAAGAAAGTATCATATTTAGCCATGTGGTGAGAGCAAAATATCAACCAGTGAAACCAGGCACAAGATTTATATGATTTAGTGTCAGCATATATCCAGAGCAGACCAAAACAATCCACCATGAGAAAGCAGGAAACTAGGACTTTACCCGAGAAAGTACTGAGACCTAACCTCGGACACTATGATAAATTCCAACAAGAGATTACAAGAGAAATCACATTTTCACAACACCACCAACAGGAGTGCTTATATGACAACCTAATCTTCCTAAATAGAATAAAATGAAAAAGGAATTGGTATATTTGTAAGGAAACCGGCCATAAAATGCTCAAGCTCTCTAATGGATTGAATCTGACAATTCACACAATGAAAGGACATTTCTGCTATGCTTTTATGAGACATCCAATGAAATAGAAACCATCTAGGAAGTACAGAGGGATTTCTGACATTTTGAGTTACATTGTGTATATGAATCCTTGGACTTGCTCTCTTTTACCCTGATTCTCCATCCACTGTCACGAAACAATACATCTGTGTCCATGTACTCTCTTCAACCAAAAACACAGCATGGGCTGCTAGGGTGCTAATTTAACGCCAGACCGTTAACTGCTGAAAAGCAATCTAACTTGCCACAATATAGCAATGAAGCAGAATGCCAATTATAGTCACTTCGAGGGCACTCGAATGGGCTTCTAGGAAGTGACACAAATAAACTTTTCTCGACAGCCCCTCACTAATCCTAGTCAAACCATGAAAACAGTCCCAAGTGTATCTCCTAACTAAATGAGATGGCTTAACCATTTTATTCACTAATATAACTGTTGGGATTGTCGGATTCTCAAAATCCGGATTCGACACTAAATCGAATCCCTAAACTTGTGCGGAAGACGAGCCCGGAAAAAACACATGCATCACTGATCCTAAGGCACATCACAGAATCGAACGTACCTTGTTAGCCACAGATTAAACACTAACGCGGATATGAGGAAGAAAAATTGATCCCGTTCGATCCGATGATATCAATTTGCCTTGAAGGGAAGATGCGTGTCGCCTCTTGCTTACTGTTCTTTCTTTTTGGAGCGTTTTTGAGGGAGAGAGGGAGGAGGAACGTACGCTATGCCAAAAGGTGTGTTCCTCCCTCTCTTTTCTCCCTTAAATACGTTCCCTCCAAAAGGAAACGTATCTCTTCATCATATCACTCCATTCATGGGTCCTAATATTCTAGGCCGGGCTTTTAGGCCCAACATAGGTGGACGGGCTAACTTAGGCCCATCACTTTAATAAAACCATTATCTCCCACTCGCATATGGTGGGCTGAACAGGATTCTCCTTACCTCTCTTCAACATTCATACCAGTGAATAATCCGTGCGACCAGCATACTTTGAGAGCTCGTTGCTATACATTTGTTAGGAATATATAGTAGCTCATAATGGGCATCACATTTTGAGTAGATTATGCAGTACCCTAGATTGATCAATCACATTTATATCTCTCTTGATCTCTTTTAATCAATGATATATATATATATATATATATATATCTATAGTATTCACAATTATGATTATCCCAAAGACATTCATAATTGGCCGACCAGTGAATACAAAACTTAGAATGTGATTCTCCATATTCGATCTTCCTCTTTCCTTCAAACTCTCAATTTCAGTTTAGTTTGCTTTTCTAGAAATGCCCCATTAGATCGAATCAACTCATGACCATTGGCCACATCCTAAGATAGCAAACACTAAATATAAATCTTGAGAATAAGTAAAAGTCATGAGGGCACTATAAATTGAGAAACTCTTTTTCTCAAGAGTCTCACACGGCATAAAAGTTGAGATCAAACTTTTGCCACTCTTATTGGTTGTCTTATACATACATAGTATGAAATACGTATTACGGTATTAACTCCTTTCCCATGAAGCGTATGTCTACACCTTCAATACCGTACATATGATAGTTTAGACATACTCAATGTCTAACTTGAGTTCACATATCTACTCATTCACAAAATTCATCAGAACTCACATCTATCATCTTAGACATATAAATTAAAATATGTGGGTTATTTTACTTTCGGACATAGTATATATTGTGTCCTCATCTTAACACCTAGTTAATGCGACAGATATATTTTAAGCTTGAGCTCTCGATTATCATTTAGATAATAAGCTTAAAAACTATTTCATCTTTATTTATCACATAGTAAATAGAGGTGATTACCTGTAAGAGTGGACCAATCTTATATTTGTCCGACATACTTTTTCAACTTAAAGTAATGCACTGAACATTAAGATGCATAAAGATCAAACAAAGATTCATAGGCATTAACAATGAAAAAACATTAGTTCATAAATGTGAACAACTCAGGGAAATTACAATCTAGTACATCAGACTCTACGCAATCCTAGAGATTTTATATGACCACAAAACACATCTCTAGGTATTAGCTTTGTCATAGGATCTGCTACCATTCTATGTGTAGATATGTACTGTAAGTTCACATCCTTTCGTGCAACTATATCTTTGACAAAGTTATACTTGATATCTATATGTTTGGTCTTGCCATGAGATTTTAGATCTTTGGTGTACGCTATAGCTGCTTGGCTATCATAGTTAACCAATAATGGATTTGCAGCTCTCTCAATAACACCTAAATGATCCAAAAATTTCTTAAGCCAAACTCCTTCTTGTACCGCTGCTGATAATGCCACGAACTCAGCTTCCATCGTAGACAAGGCTATACACGTTTGCTTCTTACTGCTTCATGATATAGCGCCATTGTTCAGTAAGAAAGCAAATCCAGAGGTAGATTTTCTTTCATCTAAATCTCCTCCCCAATCAGCATCTGAATAGCTTTCGAGTCGTAGATCATTTCCTTGGTAATTCAACTTGTAATCAGCAATTCTCTTCAGATACCTCAATATTCTCTTAACGGCCTTCCAATGTGCTTGACCTAGGTTGGATTGGTATCTACTCACCATTCCAACTGCAAAACATATGTCAGGTCTTGTACACATCTAGCGTACATCAAACTCCCAACAACACTAGCATAAGGAACATGTTTCATTTGTTCATTCTCTTGTGGAGTCCTTGGACACAGTCTATGGCTCAATCCTTCACTTTTTGCAATAGGAGTGTCTATGGGTTTACAATCTTGCATACGAAATCGTTTAAGAACCTTATTTATATATGTTTCTTGCGAGAGAGATAACGATCTCTTCGAACGATCTCTTGAAATCTTAACTCCAAGAATGTATGCAGCCTCACCCATATCTTTCATCTCAAAGTTAGAAGACAACCAACTCTTGACAGTATTTACAAACTCTATATTATTTTCGGCAATCATATATCATCAACATATAATGATATGATCACAAATTGATCATTGGATCTTTTGATATATACACAATGATCCTCATCTATCATTGTAAAGTCATATGCCATTATGGCATTATAAAAGCGTATATACCATTGTCTCGATGACTGCTTAAGGCCGTATATCGATCTCAAAAATCGACATACCTTTCATTCTTGACCTTCTTTAATGAAACCAGCAGGTTGTTCCATATATATTTCTTTCTCTAATTCTCCATTGAGGAAAGCAGTCTTTACATCAATTTGATATAACTCAAGATCCATACTAGCCACTACTGCCAGAATAATGCGAATCGAGGTAAATCTCACTACATGAGAAAATGTTTCTTCATAATCAATTCATTCATGTTGATTATATTTCTTCGCCACAAGGCGAGCCTTATGCCTTTCTATCGAGCTATCAGCTTTTCGCTTTATTTTGAGAACCCACTTGTTCCCAATAGCTTTGCGTCCTTTTGGAAGATCAATCAGTTCCCAAACTTGGTCTGACTTCATTGACTCAATCTCCTCTTCCATTGCATGAATCCATTTTTCCTTACTAGGTAATTCGAGCCTCATTAATATTTCTTGGCTCATCCTCATCTTGTGGAGCAATCATAAAAGTTTCCCCTTCAATGTCAAAACGTCGACGGGGAATACTTTTGCGACTTGTTCGCCGTATGGGAGATTGTATACTTTGCACATCATTCCCCATTATGCTCTCACTAGGATTAGATAATGATGATGTCGTCTCATCATGTAGTTGTAATTGAGAATGGGTTGAACTCAATTCATCATTTCTCATATTACTCCTACTTGGACGAACTCCAGTAATATTATTATATTGATCCAATGTTTCAAATATGGAGTAATCTTCCCCTATTTCGCCCTTCTTAGGAAATTCATCCTCTAAGAGCGTGACATCCCGTGATTCAAATTCAGTTATACTCCCACTTTCCTGCTCACCTATGAACACATACCCTTTTGAGTGTTCAGAGTATTTTATGAAAATACTCTTCTTTCCTCTGGGACCCAATTTCCCAAACTTGTGAGATGACTCATGAGTATAGGCAGCACAACCCCATGGCTTAAGAAAACTTAAGTCCGGTTTTCTACCTGTCCATAACTCATATGGAGTGGAAGTAACTGATTTGGAAGGCACTCGGTTAAGTATATAGGCAGCAGTTAACAACGCATCACTCAAAAAAGCGATAGGTAAGTTAGCATGCGCCATCATGGACCTAACCATTTCTAGTAGGGTTTTATTTCTTCTTTACGCAATACCATTTTGTTGAGGAGTATATGGAATAGACAACTGTCTTTCTATTCCTTTTTCATCACATAATTTTTTGAACTCATTAGATAAATATTCTCGATCTCGATCGGATCTTAATACTTTTATTTTCTTATTTAATTGATTTTTTTACCAAGTTTATAAACCTTTTGAAACAACTTAATACTTCAAATTTATGAGAAATCAATTAGACATGTCCGAATCGAGTATAATCATCTATAAAAGTGATGAAATAAACAACTCCATGCCTTCCTCTCACATTCATTGGACCACAGACGTCAGAATGGATTAAGTGTAGAGGAAATTCAGTTCTTTTACCTTTTCTAAATGATTTCTTTGTTATTTTCCCTACTAGGCAATGCTTACATATGGGCAAATTGACTTTTTCAATGTTGCCCAACAAGCCATCTTTGGCTAGTCTATTCATACGTTGTTGGCCAATATGACCAAGTCTAGCATGCCACACATTCACATCATTATCATATGAATTAGGAGACGTGAGAAGGGAATAACAAACATTTGCATTAACATAGTCAATATCTAATACAATGAAACAATCCAGAAAATAACCACAACCATAGTAATTTGTATCAAAAAACAAATCCACACCTCTATTATGGAAGTTCATATTAAAACCTAATTTAACCAATACTAAAATAGACACTAAATTCCGACGAATCTCCGGAGCATACAATACATCATGTAGGAACAAAGTGCGTCCACTACGCATGTTCAATTGGTAGGTGCCAATTCCTTTCATTTCAGCTCTGGAGTTGTTTACCACATAGACTCACTTAGTTCCAGTTGGTACTCGTCGGAATTCCACGAAGGATCCTCTATCCTTCGCTACATGGTATGTCGCTCATGAATCCACAGTCCACAAAGGATTAGACTCAGTTAAGAATACAGAACTCGACACAAAAGCAAAGTTCTGAAAAGTACAAGGGGTGTATACCTTCTTTGGCTCACGACAGTCGCGAGCATAGTGACCCTTCTTGTCACAATTGTAACACTTCACCCTTGTAAGCTTCTTCATTCGAGGACGCTTTCCTCTTTCATGTTGGTTAAGCTTAGGCTTCTTCCCTGAAGGATCTGCTTCATTGCCTTTCCCTTTATCAAACCAGTTAAGACGTTTGTGCTTGGAGCTCGAAACTCCATGTGAGCTAGAACCAGCATGGTAGATTTCAGCTTCTGGCTTAACCGCCAAGAGGCGGTCCTTTTTTAGCTCAAGATGACGCACTGCATCCTCAAAGGTTTTGATATTTTCATTATGGGTCAGGTGCACCTTCATATTCTCCCAACTCTGTGGCAAGGAACGAATCACTACTTGCACTTGCTGCTCATCAGTGAGGACATGGCCAGCATCTTTTAGTTCATTAATTATGTTTGACATCTTTCTAAGATATTGCTTCATGGTCTGACCATGAGACTTCTTATAAGAGTTAAACCTAAAAGTGAGTTGTCTCAGTCTGGTCACCGAAGTATGACCAAATCTTGCTGCCAATACTTTCCACATTTCCTTGGCATTCTCAAAACGCCTAAACTCTCGCATGATGTCATTTTCCATGCTACTCAACAACGTAATGCGAGTAAGAGAGTTCTTTCTTTTCCATGTAGCAAATGCTTCCTTATCTCTCTTGTGCTATGCAGTGTTTCATTCTTCATGTTTTACCATGGTCAGGTTAAGAGCTTCTAGTGCCTCTTGCTCTTCCAGCACATATTAAATTTTCATGTGCCATATTTCATAGTTATCGCCATTGAGCTTTTCACCTTTGTTCAGCTCGGCAACTATGCTCTTTGTGGCTGAAGCCATTGGTCTGAACACATCAGACATATATGCACGAATTATTAATGCCTATCATTTATGCATCCATTTTGCATAGACCCATCATATTAATGAATAATTTCAAGTAAGGTTTCAAAATTAAAATGTCACTATATTTCCAATCATCCTCCAAAAATCATAACTTAAAACTATCATTAATATAATTATCTTATGCAAAATAAATTCTATGAAGTTACAAAAACTTCTATGAACTACCCACATCAATCAATAATAACATAAATCAAATAATATTTGACATCCAATGGAATAATAATGCTTTCACATAATACAACTAACATATTAGTTGCTACATCAATAACAATCAGGTAGTAAACATTACATAAGATATTCACAAAGCACACTTAACAAAGGCCAGCCAATACATCTAACACCAAGTCAATACACGAACTGGAAAAGATATTCTTTTATTCAAATTCTTGATCTTTTCCCCTGTAACAATCCAATAATAATCATCTATAAAATCCATCACAATTTTCTTATATGAAGTGGCTTTGTTGACATCTATATGCGATTCAACACTCCTTGCCATTCTGGTGGAAGGGTGTTCATGAAAAATTGCACCATCTCAGACTATGGCATAAGACAACCATTCCATATGACTTTTTGAATTTTCCCGTTGACTTCAAGAACGTGGTCAATTAAGTCACCACTCTCCCATCGATGATCAGTTAGCTTAGCTATCAACTTAGAAAGCCTTTCCTTTTGTTCATCAGTAATTGTGCGAACAGGTGTGTGCAACCTAAGGGGAGGTATTGTTCCTGCAACAAATGCAGAACAAATAAGGGATTACATATAATCCTCATAGATTTAATTGGAAAAAGAAACACATTATTTTCCTTTTTTTTTTGTCAACGGTCAAAGTCAACGGTCAACGGTCAACCAGGTTGGGTCGCCGGGTCGGGCGAGCTGGTCGGACTAGAAGGGCCGGTTGGGCCGAGTCAGACGGACCGACCAGCACGTGCGGCACGCGCCAGCGACCGCGCATGCGCCTTCCTCTGCGAATCGGCCCGTGCAACGCAGGCGCCGAAGATGCCGGTTCGTTCCGGCTGTGCGTGGGGGCACGTTCGGCAGCCTTTGGCGGTGTTCTACCACTCGTCGCAATCGTCTCAACGAGACCTTCCACCCAACGTCATCAAAAATCGATTTCGACTTATAGAAACTCGAAAAAATGGATGAACAGTGCTCGGGTGTCGGGATTTTTTGCCCCGATCGGTGTCGGCCGATTAATTTTGCGAAAATTCAATTAAAAATCATTCATAAACATGAAAGGGGTTGGGAAAACATAAACTAGCGCTCTGATACCAATATTGGGATTGTCAGATTCCCAAAATTCGGATTCGACACTAAATCGAACCCCTAAACTTGTGCGGAAGACGAGCCCGGGAAAAACACATGCATCACCGATCCTAAGGCACATCACAGAATTGAACGTACCTTGTTAGCCATAGATTAAACACCGACGCCAATATGAGGAAGAAAAACTGATTCCGTTCGATCCGATGACGTCAATTTGCCTTGAAGGGAAGATGGGTGTCGCCTCTTGCTTACTTTCTTTCTTTTTGGAGCGTTTTTGAGTGAGAGAGGGAGGAGAAATGTACGTTATGCCAAAAGGTGCATTCCTCCCTCTCTTTTCTCCCTTAAATACGTTCCCTCCAAAAGGAAACGTGTCCCTTCATCATATCCCTCCATCTAAGGACCCTAATATTCTGGGCCGGGTTTTAGGCCCAACATGGGCGGACGGGCCAACTTAGGCCCATCACTTTAATAAAAAACCATCAATAACCATCTAGGGTCAATCAGAACTAAAGTGAGATGGTTTAACCATTTTTTGTCTGTGTCGTATTAGGTCCCGCCCAAGTCCCCCATCCCTGACGTAGCCTAGACATAATTTGTACATTTCGGGCGCGTTTGGTAACGATTTTGTTCTCGGAACTGATTTTGACCAAAATTGATTATTTTTTATTATGTTCCCAAAAACTGATTTTGAGTAAAAAAACACGTTTGGTAACTATCCAAAATTTTTTATTCTGGAATAGAATTACATTTGATACCGTGCTCATTGATTCTGTTCCAAATCAATTTCTTTTAATTTTTGAATGATTTTTAAATAATTTTTTAATAATTTTTTTACTTTTCTTTTTTTTTTTCCTTTTTGTTTCCTTTCCTTTTTTCCATTTTTTTTGCCCCCTTTTCTCCTATTCTTTTTCTTCTTTATGTGGCCGATCGTCGACCGAGCCTCGGCCGGGCTGGGCGAGGCTTACCCGGCCCTGCCAGTGGCCAAGCCAACCTCGCCAATGGCTGGGCTTGCCTCCGCGAGCTCGCCGAACCTCGCCTTGGCTCCGGCAAGCCTTCGGCGAGCTCGCCGGACTGGCGGATGACGACCGGCAGCGGACGGCGGTAGTGGGTGGTGGTGGACGGCAATCACGGGATGGAAGGAAATAAGGAGACTTTCACTGTTTTGATTCTTTTTTTGATTCTTAGAGAATCACATTTTCTTTTATTCTCAATTTTCTTCCCAATCTGTTCCCAGGAACAAAAATTTTACCAAACGCGATTCTCGTCCCAAACTGATTTTGGGAACAAAAAATCAGAATCAAACACTGTTTGGCACGTTGCCAAATAGCCCCTTCGTAGTTCACTTCCTAGTTTCTAACTAAGTAATTTACTTCCTATTAGAAACTGGACTTGGCAAAATCTTTAACGTAATCAGCTGAACATGGGAGAGATGCAAATGGAATCCAAAAGAAAATCGATACGATACATAAGACTTCTACTAAGCACCTCAACAAGAACCAGATACAATCTCCCAACCGAGCAATCTTTCAGAAAAAGGAAACTCTAATAGGACATACAATGTTGAACTCAAACTCTAATCACTCAAAAGATAGCGCAAAAACACAAGTTAGCAATCCATACCCTTTTCCATAGGTTAAATACAAAAGCGAGAAAAAAAAATCTGAGAGAAAGAAAATAAAATTGCACCAGGAATAGAGGAGGGAGGGACTCCAACTGAAAGCTGGAAACTCAAATATTTAACACAAGCTCACGGCTCAGCGAAGAAGTGTTTCCGAAACAACCAGAAGGCAGAAGCATACGAGAGGAAACGTTTCTTGGCAATGTCAACCAGGGGATTCAAGAGAATAGACAAATGGAAAAGCAAACCCCTCCACTCCATCACATGTCTCTCATTCAAAAGGCGGGCTTCTTACCTTTATCCTGTTGGCCTTGGCGGCGAAACCCATCGCAGCTTAAAGCAGCCCCAAGAACCCCACAACCCCACATATCATCACACCCTTCCTATCCATCTCTCTCTCTCTCTCTCTCTCTCTGTGGGAGTATGACACCTCACAAATGAAGAAATCTCAGAAGTGCAGAGTAGGTGAAGAACAGAGTAGCAATATTATTTTTGAGTCTCGGTGATCTGTGGAAGCTGAGGTTTTCCTAGGAAAAGAGAGAAGAGAACGAGGAAATACAGAGAGAGAGAGAGAGAGAGAGAGAGAGAGAGAGAGAGGAAAAGAGGCGAGAGTTCCTAAGCAAGTTACTCCCTTTTTATTCAGTTCAAAGCTGCGCTCACAGGTTAACAACCAGATGGGATTGGTTTGCTCTGAAGGCGTACAATTTAACGGGGGGAGTGTCGTCGGTCAAGGATATAAGAAGGTGGCAGCTTCTACTCTATTTTCGAACTCCACAAAAGCTGAAAATGGTGTCTTCCAAGTTTCAACTTCTACTATCTTCGTCCATTCATACACAAAAACGTTGATGGTCAAAATGCTTCAAACGCCCGGCTGAGCAACACTCGATAACTTTTTACTTTACTGAGGTAAAGGTTGACCCAGCCGACTATATAAGTCCCTTGTCCTATCTGAACTCTGCAGGAACGAATTTTCATGGATTTTGCCAGTGGCCGGCAAAGGCATCGTTTGACCATATTCATGCCACGCTCGAGCTACTCTACAGGAATGAAATTTCAAGTGTTAAATAATGTCTCGAGTTTGAATTCGGATAATGATTTGTTAAATTGAATTTGTTGATAAAGATTTTTCAAATAAATTTCAAACTGGATGAAGAAACTCTTATTTTCTTGGACTCCTTAAAGCTCACAAATGAAGAAATAATTAAAAGAGGAATTTTCCCAAGCTGCCGAAGCCCCTGCACAAGAAAAAAAAAGGTGAAAGGAAAGATGTTCTGTAAGTGAAGAATCCAAAGTGGTGGGGGGCATACACATACTGATGGTTTTAATTGGTGATGGGCTTAAGGCCCGTCCGCCCATGCTGGGCCCAAAAGGCCCGGCCTACGGGAATAGGGCCCGTGGATGGGGGAAGGTATAAAAGGGAGGAGAGAGAGAGAGATGACACCCGTTGGAGAATAACATATGTACGTTCTCTCCCTCGCTCTCTCTCTCCAACAAAAAGAAAAAACAGTAAGGCTTCGGCAATTTTTCTTCCTTTCATTGCTTCATCGGATCGAACAGGGCCAGACTTTCTTCCTCTTATCGGCGTCGGTGTCTAATCTGTGGCTAACAAGGTACGCTCGAATCTGTGGTGTGCTTTACGATCGGTGATACATGATTTTCCCGGGCTTCGTCTTCCGCATTGCTTTAGGAGTTCGATTTAGTGTCAAATCCGGCTTTTCGGGGATCTGTTATTCCCAACATTCGTATCAGAGCCCTAGTTCACATTTTTCCCGACTTGTTTGACGTTTTTTGATTGATTTTTCGCGAAAACCTTCAGCCGTACAGATCGGGGAGAAAATCCCGACACCCGAGCGTTGTTCGGCCATTTTTCTGAGTTTTCGTAAGTCGAAATCGAATTCTGAAGGCATTGGGAGAAAGGGCTCGTCGAGACGAGTCCGGCGACATGTCATGCGCCGCTGGACGACACTGCACGCGCCCGAAGCTCTGGCATCAGCCAGCGCGTGCGCCACACGCGCCAGCGGCGAGTCGGCACATGGGCGCCGGCGGCCGGCGAACCGGCACGCGCCGGTCGACGGACCGATGCGTGCTGACGTCAGCATGACGTCACCCAACGATCAGTAACCGTTGGGGTGACGTCATCGATGACATGAGCAATGACGCCGGTTGGCCGGGCGATCACCGGCTGGCGACTCGACCGGCGACCCGACTCGACCTGCGGACGCCGGACGCGCGTGCGTGCCGGGCCGACGTCTGCATGACGTCAACCAACGCACGACGTGTGGCACGTGCGGGCGGTTCGCGAACGGCCCGACGGCCCAACCGGCCCGATCGGTTCGACCGGCCCGATCGGTCCGACCGGTCCGATGTCCGACGACCGACGACTGTTGACCATTGACCACCGTTGGCCATTGACTGACGACCGTGGACCGTTGACCGTTGACCCAAAAAAAAAGAAAAGAAAAGGAAAAGAATGTGTTTCTTTTTCAATTAAGTTTATGTGGATTATAATGTGATCCCTTATTTGTTCTGCATTTGTTGTAGGAACAATGCCTCCTCTGAGATTGCGCACACCTATTCACGCAGTTACCGATGAACAAAAGGATAGGCTATCTAAGTTGATAGCTGAGCTGACTGATCATCGATGGGAGAGAGGTGACTTAATTGATCACGTCCTTGAAGTCAACGGGAAAATTCAACAGGTCATGTGGAATGGTCGTCCTATGTCACGATCGAGAGATGGTGCGATTTTTTTTCATAAACACTCTTCCACTCCGAATGGCAAGATGTGTTGAGTCGCATATGGGATGTCAACAGAGCTGCTTCATATAAGAAAATTGTGATGGATTTTGTAAATGAATATTACTGCATTGTTACAAGGGAAAATATCAAGAAATTGAACAAAAGAGGATCTTTCCCGATTCGTGTCGACTTTGTGTTAGATATATTGGTTGTTTTCTTAGTTAAGTGTACTTTGTGGACATCTTATGTATTGTTTACTACCGAATTGTGTTAATTGAAAGTATTATTGTTTTTATTGGATGTCTATTATATGTTGCTTTCTGTTATTGCTAGTTGCTGTGGGTAATTAGCTGTGGGTAGTTTTAGAAGTTTTTGTAGCTTCATAGAATTGATTTTGCATGAATCAATCATATTAATGATAGTTTTAAGTTAGGATTTTTGGAGGATGATTGGAAACGTAGTGACATTTTGATTCTGAAACCTTACTTGAAATTATTCATTAATATGATGGGTCTATGTAAATAGGGATGCATAAATGAAGGCATTAATAATTCGTGCATATTTGTCTCGATGTGTTCGTATCAATGGCTTGAGCCACAAATAGCATAGTTGCCGAGCTGAACAAATGTGAAAAGCTCAATGGTGACAACTATGAAATTTGGCAAATGAAAATCCAAAGATGTCTTTGGAAGAGCAAGAAGCACTTGAGGCTCTTAACCTAACCATGGTAGAACTTGAAGAGGGAACCACTGCACAGCACAAAAGAGACAAGGAAGCTTTTTCTGCGTGGAAAAGAAAGAACTCTCTAGCTCGCATCACGTTGCTAAGCAGCATGGAAAATGACGTCATGCAAGAGTTTAAGCGTTTTGACAATGCCAAGGAAATGTGGGAGGCATTGGCAGCTAGATTTGGTCATACTTCGGTGACCAGACTGAGATAGCTCACTATTAGGTTTGACTTCTATAAAAAGCCTCATGGTTAGACCATGAAGCAACATTTTAGAAAGATGTCAAACATGATAAATGAGCTGAAAGATGCTGGCCATGTCCTCACAGATGAGTAACAGGTGCAAGCAGTGATTCGTTCCTTACCTCAGAGTTGGGAGCATACGAAGGTACACTTGACTCATAATGAAAATATGAAAACCTTCGAGGATGCAATGCGCCATCTTGAGCTGGAAGAGGACCGCCTCTTGGCGGCTAAGCCGGATGCTGAACTCTATCATGCTAGTTCTAGCTCAAATGGAGCTTCAAGCTCCAAGTGCAAATGCCCTAACTGGTTTGATAAAGGGAAAGGCAAGGAAGAAGGCCCTTCAGAGAAGAAACCCAAGTTTAACCAACATGGAAGAGGAAAGCGTCCTCGCATGAAGAAGCTAGTAAGGGTGAAATGCTACAACTGTGACAAGAAGGGTCACTATGCTCGCGACTATCGTGAGCCAAAGAAGGTATTACCCCTTGTACTTTTCAGAACTTTGCTTTTGTGTCGAGTTCTGTGTTCTTAACTGAGTCTAATCCTTTGTGGACTATGGATTCAGGAGCAACGGACCATGTAGCGAAGGATAGAGGATCCTTCGTGGAATTCCGACGAGTGCCAACTGGAACTAAGTGGATCTATGTGGGAAACAACTCCAGAGCTGAAGTGAAAGGAATTGGCACATGCCAACTGAATATGCGTGGTGGACGCACTTTGTTCCTTCATGATGTATTGTATGCTCCGGAGATTCGTCGGAATTTAGTGTCTGTATTAGTGTTGGTTAAATTAGGTTTTAATATGAACTTCTATAGTAGAGGTGTGAATTTGTTTTTGGATACAAATTACTATGGTTGTGGTTATTTTCTGGATGGTTTCATTGTATTAGATATTGATTATGTTAATGTAAATGTTTGTTATTCCCTTCTCATGTCTCCTAATACATATGATAATGATGTGAATGTGTGGCATGTTAGACTTGGTCTCATTGGCCAATAGCGTATGAATAGACTAGCCAAAGAGGGCTTGTTGGGCAACATTGAAAAAGTCGATTTGTCCATCTGTAAGCATTGCCTAGAAGGGAAAACGACAAGGAAACCATTTGGAAAAGGTAAAAGAGCTGAATTTCCTCTGCATTTAATCCATTCGATGTCTCGTGGTCCAATGAATGTGAGAGGAAGGCATGGGGCTGTTTATTTCATCACTTTTATAGATGATATACTCGATTCGGATATGTCTATTTGATTTCTCATAAATCTGAAGCAATAAGTTGTTTCAAAAGGTTTATGAACCTGGTAGAGAATCAATTAGACAAGAAAATAAAAACATTGAGATCCGATCGAGGTCGAGAATATTTATCTGATGAGTTCAGAAAATTATGTGATGAAAAAGGATTAGAAAGATAGTTGTCTATTCCATATACTCCTCAACAAAATGGTGTTGCGGAAAGAAGAAACAGAACCCTACTGGAAATAGTTTGGTCCATGATGGCGCATGCTAACTTACCTATTACCTTTTGGAGTGATGCGTTGTTAACTGCTGCCTATATACTTAACCGTGTGCCTTCCAAATCAATTAGTTCCACTCCATATGAGTTATGGACAGGTAGAAAACCGGACTTAAGTTTTCTTAAGCCATGGGGTTGTATTGTCTATACTCATGAGTCCTCTCACAAGTTTGGGAAATTGGGTCATAAAGGAAATAAGAGTATTTTAATGAGATACTCCGAACACTCGAAAGGGTATGTGTTCGTAGGTGAGCAGGAAAGTGGGAGTATAACTGAATATGAATTACGGGATGTCACATTCTTAGTGGATGAATTTCCTAAGAAGGGCGAAATAGGGGAAGATTAGTCCCTATTTGAAACCTTGGATCAAGATAATGATATTAGTGGAGTTCGTCCGAGTGGGAGTAATATGAGAAGTGATGAATTGAATTCAACTCATTCTCAAATTACAACCACATGATGAGATGATATCATCATTATCTAATCCGAGTGGGAGCATAATGGGGAATGATGTGCTAAGTGTACAATCTCCCATACGGCGAACAAGTCGCCAAAGGATTCCCCGTCAACGTTTTGACATTGAAGGGGAAACTTCTAATGATTGCTCCACAAGATGAGAATGAGCCGAGAAATATTAATGAGGCTCTGAATTGCCCTAGTAAGGAAAAATGGATTTATGCAATGGAAGAGGAAATAGAGTCAATGAAATTAAACTAAGTCTGGGAACTGGTTGATCTTCCAAAAGGACGCAAAGTTATTGGGAACAAGTGGGTTCTCAAAATAAAGCGAAAGGCTGATGGCTCGATAGAAAGCATAAGGCTCGCCTTGTGGCGAAGAGGTATAATCAACATGAAGGAATTGATTATAAAGATACATTTTCTTCTGTAGTGAGATTTACCTTGATTCGCATAATTCTGGCAATAGTGTTCGGTATGGATCTTGAGTTACATCAAATGGATGTAAAGACTGCTTTCCTCAATGGAGAATTAGAGGAAGGAACATATATGGAACAACCTGCTGGTTTCATAGTGAAAGGTTAAGAAGAAAATGTATGTCGACTTTTGAGGTCGATATATGGCCTTAAGTAGTCGTCAAGACAATGGTATATACGATTTCATAATGCCATAATGGCATATGATTTTACAATGATAGATGATGATCATTATTTATATATATATATATCAAAAGATCCAAGGATCAATTTGTGATCATATCATTATATGTTGATGATATACTAATTGTCGTAAGCAATATGGAGCTTGTCAATACTGTCTAAAGTTGGTTGTCTTCCAACTTTGAGATGGATGATATGGGATTGTAAATCCATAGACACTCCTATTGCAAAAGGTAAGGGATTGAGCCATAGATTGTGTCCAAAGACTCCTCAAGAGAATGAACAAATGAAACATGTTCCTTATGCTGGTGCTGTTGGGAGCTTGATGTATGCTATGATGTGTACAAGACCTGACATATGTTATGCAGTTGGAATGGTAAGTGAATACCAATCCAATCCAGGTCAAGCATGTTGGAAAGCCGTTAAGAGAATACTGAGGTATCTAAAGTAGACTGCTGATTATACGTTGAGTTATTATGAAAAATGATCTGCAACTCAAAGGCTATTCTGATGCTGATCGGGGAGGAGGTTTAGATGAAAGAAAATCTATCTCTGGGTTTGTTTTCTTACCAAATAATGGCACCATATGTTGGAGCAGTAAGAAACAAAAGTGTATAGCCTTGTCCACGATGGAAACTGAGTTCATGGCATTATCAGTAGCAATATAAGAAGATGTTTGGCTTAAGAGATTATTGGATCATTTATGTGTTATTGGAAGTGCTGCAGATTAATTGTTGGTTAATGATGATAGCCAAGCAGCAAAAGCGTACACTAAAGATTCAAAATATCATGGCAAGACCAAACTTATAGATACCAAGTACAATCTTGCCAAAGATATGATTGCATGAAAAGATGTGAACTTAGAGTACATACTACACATAGAATGGTAGCAGATCCTATGACAAAGCCAGTACCTAGAGATGTGTTTTGTGGCCATATGAAATCTTTAGGATTGCGTAGAGTCTGATGTACTGGATTGTAATTTCCCTGAGGTGTTCACATTTGATGAATTTGTGTTTTTCATCATTAATGCCTATGAATCTTTGTTTGATCTTTATGCATTTTAAATGCTTAGTGCATTACATTTAGTTGAGAAAGTATGTCGGATAGATATAAAAATAGCCCACTCACACATGTAATCGCCTCTATTTACTGTGTAATAAATAGAGATGAGACTGTTTTTAAGCTTTTTATCTAAGTGATAATCGAGAGCTCAAGTTTAAAACACGTATGTCGCCTTAACTGGGTGTTAAGATGAGGACATAATACTTACTATATCCGAGAGTAAAATACCCCACATATTTTACTTTATCTGTCTATGATGCCGTATATGAGTTCGATGAATTTTGTGAATGAGTAGATACGTGAACTCAAGTTAGACATTGGGTATGTCTGAACTATCATCTGTACGGTATTGAAAGTGTAGACATACGCTCCATAGGAAAGGAGTTAATACCGTAATACGTATTTCATACTATGTATACATGAGACGACCAATAAGAGTGGCAAAAGTTTGATCTCAACTTTTTATGTCGTATGAGACTCTTGAGGAAAATAGTTCCTCAATTTTTAGTCCCCTCATGACTCTTACTTATTCTCAAGATTTCTATTTAGTGTTTGCTATCTTAGGATGTTGCCAATGGTCATGAGTTCGATTCGATCTAATGGGGCATTTCTAGAAAAGCAAGCTGAACTGAAATTGAGAGTTTGAAGGAAAGAGGAAGATCGATTTTGGAGAATCACATCATAGTTTTGTATTCACCGGTTAACCAATTATGACTGTCTTTGGGATAAGCATAGTTGTGAATACAATATATATATCATTGTTTAAAAGAGATCAAGAGAGATGTAAAATGTGATCGATCGATCTAGGGTACTGCATACTAAATCTACTCGGAGTGTGATGCCCATTATGAGCTGCTATATATTCCTAATAGATGTATATCAACAAGCTCTCAATGTATGCTGGTCGCACGGATTATTCACCGGTATGAATGTTGAAGAGAGGTAAAGAGAATTCTGTTCGGCCCACCATGTGCGAGTGGGAGATGATGGTTTTAATTGGTGATGGGCTTAAGGCCCGTCCGCCCATGCTGGGCCCAAAAGGCCCGTCCCACGGGAATATGGCCCGTGGATGAGGGAAGGTATAAAAGGGAGGAGAGAGAGAGAGAGAGAGAGATGACACCCGTTGGAGAATAACATACGTACGTTCTCTCCCTCGCTCTCTCTCCAACAAAAGGAAAAAACAGTAAGACTCCAGCAATTTTTCTTCCCTTCATTGCTTCATCGGATCGAACAGGGCCAGATTTTCTTCCTCTTATCAGCGTCGGTGTCTAATCTGTGGCTAACAAGGTACGCTCGAATCTGTGGTGTGCTTTACGATCAGTGATACGTGATTTTCCTGGGCTTCGTCTTCCGCATTGCTTTAGGGGTTCGATTTAGTGTCAAATCCGATTTTTCGGGGATCCGTTATTCCCAACACATACAAACAAAAAGGCGTAGGTTTTTCTTCTTTGGGGACTGCTATACGTATGAGCCGCGCTGGACCCGTACGAGAGAAAGAGAAGCTGCTTGAAGCCTTCGAAGAGAAGCCAAGCCATATGTATGTAAAGAAAAGAAAAGACACTCGAGTTCTTGTTTTTAGGCGTAAGTAGATTTGTTTTGTTTTGAGCTTGAATGCACGATAGTTTTATTTTGTAAATTTGTGTTCAAGTGAGTTATTTATGTATAAACACTTTGTTAAATCTAGGTATGGGAAGTACTCAAGCGTGTGAGCGATTATGTAAATTTCTGGACTCCCTTTTATTTCTCATTTATTTCTCTGGTGATTTCGCGTTGACATAAATTGCAAGATTCTGTCATTTTCGTGTATTATATTCCAACATCATGGATTCTGCTGACTATCGGCAAAGGCATCGTTTGACCATATCCATGCCACACTCGAGCTCACTCTTTTTGTTTTGTTTTTTTTTTTTTTTTAAGTTGAAACGCTCGAGCTAAGTCTACGACGTGTTATATGAGGGCTCCCTGCCCGTCCAGTTTCCGCAATTTAAACCTTAATTTCTCGACTTATAGAGCAAGACTTTGATTTACCTTCACGGCACTGTTTTAATTGTCAAAGATTCCTAACCTCTAAATTGGTTTTATTATGTTAATCTACCCCCTCCTCACTTTGCGACTCACATGCTCTAAAACTAGGGGATGTACAACATAAAATCAATTTGACTTTCGACGCAACAAGTACCCAGAACCTTAAGGAGAGACTGCCCTTGAGACTCGAAGTATTGCACACTTTGGTTGTCAGTGGTGCCAGTGCTGATTATGGCTAGGGAGATCGATGCGCTTGGAAGACCTATTGGTTCCGTTTGCACCAAAACATGACCAATTTTGGTTACTATAAACTGAAAATAGGCTCAGTTGATGAGAAAAATTTGATCATTTAAAAATAAAATTATCAATAACTTGATAAATTGACAATTTGAAGGAATCAATAAAAGTAATTGTCAAGAAAGTAACCTTCAACTTAGTAGAATCAAGCAATTGTCAAATAGTAGAATCGAAGAAGCCTTCAAGGTAGAAAAGTTAATGTAATGTATCGGACCTTACTTTTGGGCTACCTTGAAGTGGCTATTCAAGAAACAAAAGAACAAAATGACGAATCACATAACAAGACATATTTATGTGATCAGGTTTATGGTCGTCAATGCGATCAATGATGTCATCTTCAAGCCCAGGACATTCAATTGGTCCATACCAATCCAAACAAACACAGTAGCTTCCGAGTGTGTTTCTCAAACTCTTAATCAGTTGAACAACGAAAATAATTTAGACAAGAGATCCCACCTCTAGTGGGGATTTTACAAAGGCCTAAAAATCCTACCTAGAATCTAACGGTAGGAGTGTCAACTTCCATATCCTAATCAAGTAGTTGAACTCGTATGACAACAATAAATGGCCAACAAAGGAATGGTTAGGCCAATACATAGAAAACCACATTCTCATTGATTGGCACTATACCTTACCCAAGAAAATTCAAATCTCCTAACTTATTGTTTTCATTGGCAAAGATGACTAGTTGATTGTTGGAACACATTGTCTCCCAATGTGGAGAGACGAACAAATGAATTCTCAAGACTTAGGTTGTTCCCTTTGTCTTTATTAAAAATCGCATTCACTTGGTATATGAATTTATTTAAGTCAATTCATACTTGGGCTGAGATGAAAAGGTAACTCTATTCTTAATTTCATAGAACAATACTTGAAGTATCAATTATTGATTTTGCTAGAATTTATCATTACTGTAATAAATCAATCGGTCAATTTGTTGCTCAATTCAAGAGAGTTAGGAATAGATGCCTTACTTTACTCTTAGAGAAAGAATTCACAAATTTGACTTTTAGTGAATTGAAATTCAAACTTAGAGAAAAATTTGGATGCCAAAATTTCACTGATTTATTCCAATCGGTAATAAGAGTGTCTAAATATGAGCAACTACTTAAAGACAAATATAGAGAGCCACATGAAAACTTTACACCAAATGTGCCTCTTGTTGAAAAATATGAGTCATGTGATGAATCAAACCAAGATAAAATTTAGCACGGAAAGTTCAAATTTACTGATGACAAAGGGGCACATGATGACTTTTGACCATCTAATTTGAAAGAATCAGATTCTATAAAAGGGGTATTTTTTTTGCACTAAAAATGACCAATTTTGGTTATTATTATTAAGGACCAATTTTGGTTATTTAAAATATGTAAAAAGACTTGGTTGATGAGAGTAGAGTTTTGTTATTTATAAATAGAATTATCGACACCTAGAAGAATTGATAGCTTGAAGAAATCAACAAAAAGTGAATTAAGCAATCTCAGATGCAACAACGTAGTAAAATAAAGCAACATCAAGATAGTGGAGTTGAAGAAACCGTCAAATAGTAGAGTCAATGTAATTATCGATGTAACCATTTAGTAACCATTTGTAACATCTATTTGTAATATCTATTTGTAACCTCCATTAATAATCGTCATTTGTAAGTTTTAACTACACACATCCCTTTCTTTGAGGGTTCCCACACACAAACAAATAAACGTGTTATCATACTTGTACTATAGTTATAGTTTCCAAATTTGAATTGTCACTTAAATATTGGCATGTTTCTGAGCTCTACTTTTGAGATCCGCATCATCAATTAAATTTTGACATATATCTTGATTGAAATTCTCGAGTGCCTTGTCATCAATTAAATTCCAACATTTTACTTTTATATTCTCAGGCTGCCCAACATAGTATATGTACATGTAGTTTCGTTTAAAATGAAGTTATTGATTCCCTTTATGATATTTCTTATCCGAAATCGCCACGAAATATGTCTTCTTTAATGAGAATTAAAAAGTCTTTCACTAAACGGTAATTTTTCCTGAAATTAATCAAATTCCGGCAAATCAGGTTTGTGATGACGATGTAATAAAAGGTTTGAGAATTTAGAAAAGAGAAAACCTCTGGTTTGCCTTCAGTTGGATCTGACCTGAACTTCTGACTTCCTGGTGCACATGAAACTGCTTCAAAAAGAAAACAGCTTAAACAGCTTTCAAATGGACATTGGTTTACAGTTGCCCTTTGTATATCCCTCACATAAAGCCTAGAAGGGGGGACAAAATCTCTAAATATTTGACACAAATGGGACGTACTTTCAATTTGGCAACCAATGATGATGGCCTTTTATTGAAGACCATAGACAAACAAAACTCAAACAGCACCGAGACCAGCTACCAGACCTATGATTACCCCAATCGGGGGCAACCCACCACCGATTGCTTTCCCAGTGTTCACGTCGTACCGAGCAAACCTTTCTTCGGTGCTTGACACTGAGGGCATCCGTATGCATCCGGCTGCGGATCAAGCAAAGTGCATAATTACATTACACTCCATTTATTGCAAAATCTACATGCATACCAACAATTATATCCACTTTTTCAGGGTGAAATAGCCTCTGAACAGCTAAGATGGAGAAAATAATTCGTGACAGAACAATCACCTTGCCTACTCATCAAACGGTTTCTGCAAGGTGTATCCGTATCCACAATCTAGGCAGATGTGAGTGGCTCTAGCCTGCACACCAAGTTTTGCAGAGCATGTAAGACCGCCTATCCTTTCTTGAACTTGATACAAATTGAACCGTACTGGAATTATTTGCGAGTAAGGAAGAGGTAAACCTTTTGAGCCTTGGTCAACTTCCTCCCAAATTGGGGAGGAGGAGGACGCTTTGGTAATCACTTAGGGCGCGTTTGGTAACGATACTGTTCCCGGGAGTAGATTCTGATTAAAAATGATTTTTTTTTTTTTTTATTTTGTTCTTAGGAACATATTCTAAGCATTTTAAGCTGTTTAGTAATTGTCTAATTTTTTTTTTTTTTACTTTGGAATAGAATTGTGTTTGGTTTCATGCTAATTGATTCTTCAATTTCTTTTAATTTTTAAATAATTTTTATACTTTTTTCTCCTATTCTTCTTCTTCTTCACCGGCGACCAATTAGATGAGGGCCGACAACCTCACCGAAGCATTACCAGCCCTCGTCGGCCGAGCCTTATCGGTGGCCAGGCTAGCCTTGGCAGGGTTGGGCGAGGCCCGCGGCTGGGCTCACCTGGCCACTGGCCACCGCGAGGCTCGGCCTCGCCAGAGCAAGGCTCACCCAACCCCGTCAAGGCTCGGCCGCGCCGGTGGCCAGGCGAGCCTCACCGGGGCTAGGTGAGGCCTACCTGGCCATCGGTGAGGCTAGGGGTCGCGAGACTTGCCTAGCCTCACCGATGGCTAGGCGGGACTCATCGAGGTTGGGCAAGGCTCGCCTGGCCACCGGTGGGGCTGGGCAAGCCTCGCCGGAGGCTCGCTCAGCCAAGGCGAGGTACGGCGAGCTCTCTGGAGTCTCACCGGCGGCAAACGGAGTGGTCGATGAAGAAGAGAAAATGGAAGAAGAGTTGTTTTGATTCTTAGATTTGTTCCCAGTACAAAAGTTAACTTTTTTTTTTCTTTTAATTCTTGATTTTGTTCTAAATCTATTTTTGGGAAAAAAATAGAAATTTGTTCCTAGAAACAAAATTTTTATTAAATGCGATTCTGTTTCCAAACTACTCTTTGGAACAAAGAATCAGAATTTGGTCCTGTTTTGATGGTTACCAAACAAGCCTTAACATCTACTTTTGCGCCTCTGCAATGAAAGCATGCATTGGTCAGTTCAGATGCAAGAATATACTCTGCTGCGTGAATTGAGTGCTCTTCTGGTGGAAAAGTTAAGAGATATCTCATTTTTCTTAACTAGGAAGAAGATCTCTAACGATGTCTCTTTCTGGCTCTAACCTTCCCCTTTGGGTTCCCTTTTTTGTCAATGTCTTCCAAGAGCACGAAAGAGCTAGAGCTCAACTAGGTGGGTGCAATTGTCTTAGCACAACATGGTGGAGTAAGTATTCAATGTTAGCTTCGTCTGCATATATTACAAGACTATTTTCAGTTTCATTCCTCCAAATTATATTGCTTTGCCAGAAGACTTTCTGGCAACCATGCCACAGCAACCTCATAATTTCTTAGAACACACCCTGGCATCTGAAACCCCTAAGTGAAGTGGGACTTGGAGGTTGAAGTTTAGAATAAATATGCTTCCAACTCTACCGATTCTCGTGTAAATTGCCTCATGGGGAGCTATTACAGGAAATTTGTGGTTCCCATACGTGCTTGCAAATGCAAAGAAGTGTAGCACCACTTTGATGAGAGAACTCCCTAATTGACATTGAAATGACGTCTTATACCACGTAAATCACATGGCAGTCAAATTTCTGAACTTTGAATCCTCAAGTCAGCCACATAAGTAGGTGGCAGTACCATGTTCGACTATCTTTGTTCAATTAATCAAAGGACAATCTCTTGGGCAAAGAAAAGAAGCCTGAATGCCACAAACTTACCTTCGTATGAGTTTATATCCCTATAATTGATTTTGAAGTTCTACAATATTTGGGCTGCATTAAGAAGTAAGCCAAAGTGTTCTAGCAGGTGAGGGAAAATAAAAGTCGTTTTTCTTGCAATGGCATCATGGGAAGTGAGCATCTTCAACTGGGAAAGGAGAATAAGATCGACTTCACCAGTATTTCTTTCGACAATCCAAAAAGCACATCAATAGCTTGTTTCTTAACTTCGGCACTAAAGATTGAAACTTCTATGTGATTATCGATTAGCGACATTTATTACGTAGGAAAATAGAGACTCAATTCAAAACAAAAACTTATAGTCAGATGGCATCAAGCTCAAACGTACTGAGGGAGGGAAACTACAGTCAAGCTGTTTATTTATTTATTTATTTATTCTATTCTTATGCACAAAGCCTCCATACGCCATTCTTTTCAAAATTATGACAAACGCGATGACAATAAACAAGAGATTTCTTATAATTACAACAAGATATATAAAAAATGTTAATTAATTAATATGCAGGAGGTATTATCTCTATTAATTTAGAAGATGATGATATTTTAAATCTAGATAAATTTACAGATAGAAAATATTTGGATTGGAGAATTTTCGATTTTTGTCTTCAAAATAAAATCAAGGATTGATATCGATACCAATAGTAATAAAAATACTAAAATTGGGTTTAATAATTATCAATTACCATTTGCTGCTCAAACCGCAGCAAGAAATGCTATTCGGACAGTAGTAGATCAAGGTATGCAACGAGCAAAAGTCACGATAAAAGGTCCTGGTCTCGGAAGAGATAAAGCATTAAGAGCTATTCGTAGTAGGGGTGTGCAACCGGACCGGGTTTACCCGGTTCCCGGTCCGGCCCACCCGAAAAATAGGGTCGAGAACCGGTTTCGGTTAAAACCGGTTCAGGAACCAGTTCCCAAAACTCAGACCCTGTTTAAACCGGTCCAGGAACCGGTTCCGAGGGATTACCCACCCGGGAACCGGATCGACCGGACCGGTTTGGGAACCGGTTGGAGAACCGGTTTTTACGCCATCCCAAAACCCTAATTTTATTCTTACTTTCTATCTTTACCTACAGACGCAGAGAATCGGAGACTTCCCTGAGCTCCTCTCCCGAAATCGTGAAGTTGACGCCGCCTCTACCGCTCTCGTCGCATCCCTCGCGCTCGCACCACCGCCGTCGTTTCCCTCCCGAAATCGCGAAGCTGCTAACCCCCACCAAGCTCGCACCCGAACGCAGACATTGCCTCCGTTCGATCTCGCCGTTCCACCTGCTGCTGTTGCCTCGCTGACGCCCCTGACCCGTAGATCTCACCACGCACTGCTTCCCGAGCTCCCCTGCTGCCGATCTACTGCCGCCCCCTTCGCGGGCTGCCGCGCTACCTCGCTTTCCGCCCGAGCCCCGTTGCCGACGCGTCTCGCTGGTTCGCTCACCACCTCTCGGGTGCCACCACCGCTACGACCAGACGCCAAAAGCCGCCGTTCCTGCCGCGATTCCGTCCTCAGCCCGTCCGTCCAAGCCCCTTGCACCACCACCTCCGTGTTGCTGGGTCCTCCTCTGCTTGACGCCCAACAGATCTGCTCCGACGCCCACGCCTGGCTCGCTAATTCAACGTCGACGCTGGGGTGAGTCTTGTCTTCCCTTTGAAGCTATCAAATGGGTTGGGTTCTAAGAAGTAGAGTAGCTTGTAGACATTTCGATTTTTTCTAGAATGGTTCTTTGCAAGCGACACCCTCGTATGAATTTGTGTGCGGGGAAAAAATCTGATTTTGAGTTGTCCTCTGCAGGCTAACTCATGGCGCGTTCCCGAGATCGTGATTTCTTGTTTTGCAACTTCTGTGGGACAATGCTTACGCTAAGTTTGGTCAAGTTTGCCAAGTGCCCTTTGTGCAATTTTAAGCGGAGCACTAAAGGTTGGGATTTATGTTTTCAATTGCTCAGTATACTTGATTAATAATTATAGAATTATAGAGATGGTTCTGCTTTTGGAGTCTCTTTTTCTGGGTCTTGAAGTTGGCATGAGATTGAATTTTATGTAAAGTCTCAAGATTATCAAGTGTTGCTTCTCAGGGTAGACTGTTGTGTCCTGCCCTTTCTATGTTATGCTCTTTTTATAATGGTATTGTTTGTGTTATGCCCTTTTATAGTGGCATTGTTCACCGTTGTTCTTTTACACTGCAAAGATTTGATTTTTTTTTTTTTTCGTGATGCATTGGAAATAAATAGTTTCTTTGCCTAGGATATTGGAAAGTTTTCATCTTTCCATCTGCAAATATTTCATTTTGAGCCTTCTGCATACCTTGGGACAATTCCCCTTGTAAGTTTGTATTGGTTAGAAGTATCTTAGTTCTTGATTTTGGATTATGAGGATGATGATCCATTGAGAGACACCATGAGAATTTGATAATTGAGGAGGAAAAGGAAAAGGCTGAAGAAAAGCTCTTTTTATGCCACCCTACCTGTTCCTAATATAAACAGGGTTAACCCTGTGGACCGGAAAAACAAGGTGGGCCAACGGGGTCCAATGAAAACAGGGTAGGGAAATAGGGTCCAAAAAGCGAGAACCTAATAACAGAGTAGGAATAGGGTCGTCTGACCTACCCATCCTGGACCCGCTCACCCCTAATTCTTAGAAGTGGTATACTATTAAGTTTCGTATGTGATGTAACCCCTATGCCACATAATGGATGTGGACCTCTAAAAAAAGAGGTGCGTAGAAATCAAAATAAAAGAAAAAAAAATCCTAGAGAAGAGAGGAAGGAGGCACCTGCTAACAACAAAATAAATGGAATCAGGCTTTGCTTGGATGGCGGTTTTTGTGAATCCAAGCTTATCAGCAGGCCAAAGCTCATCACCAAAGAAGCTGCTTGTGTACAACACCTGGTCTCCTGCCTTGAGCCCTGCTTTTGCCGCGTTCCCTCCCCTATCTACTGCCTATTTGAATCCAATTCAAATCAGCCATTTTTTCCTAAGTCAACATTGAACACAACACCATGTATATCCAGCAATCATCACGAGCAAAATAATGAAGGAAATCTGGGAATCATAGCTTGAGGCTGAGAGCTAGACCAAGCAATCAGTCCTCTATCTAATTTCCTGCGGTTCTCGCGCTGATCTCAAGCCCTTTCCTGCTCGCTACACTAGCAGTGGAGCTGCGACTATTATCGACGACGAAGAGAGTCGACGCACCCTTCTTCGCTTCATGCAGACTGATGCCTTGAAAAGCAGTCTTCTGCGCCAAGCAAGAGGAAAACCAATAATTCCGAGCGATGAGTGAATGGCGGGTCGTCGATGGAATACAAAAAATGAAGGGCCCACGAACGCAACTAAACCTGGTAATGGTGAGAAGCGAGGGAGGGTTTCGGAGAGGAGCGGGGAATGATCTTGCGGGCGATGGCGGCACCGCAAGAAGACGAGGCGCCTGCTGCGACTGCTGTTTAGGTGTCTAGGTTAGGCGTCGCCTGAGCCGGGTATGCCCGACCCGACTATGGTCAAATATGACTTTGGATGGTGTAAAATTGTTAACCATCTCAGCAATTCCGTCCATAATTTTGATGGACGGAACGATTCAAAAGGATATAATTTCGGGACGCAATTGCCAAAAATACAAAAAGGGAAAATTCATTAAACAACATGAAAAATTACAGGCACTTCTGAAGCCCTCACACTCTTTCCAAGCAAATTGTGTGGGCCTGTTGAGTTTTATTTATTTTGAGAAAGAACATGCTCCACTAGTCCATCCATGAGGTCTTGGCGTTGTCCCGGTGAGTAGCCTTCTAGGGCACAAGAATCCCATGCCTCTCACCCTCACACCCGCCGGAAAAGATCACATTGCCGAAGCCGCCACGTCATCCCAACCACCAGAACAGTGGTTGAAGATTGACATTTCTATTCGGGTATGTTACGACATTAGGACCACTGGTCCATTCTGTTGGTTGTGCAAAGAACCTGGCAGATTTAGGACCAAGTGTCCTTGTAGCGTATTATCCTGTTGAATAAGATAATTCCTTCCACCAACATGTTTTTCCCTCCCAGCCCCAATGCTGATAACCGAGAACGACATTTACCAGCAATTCCGTTTCACAGGGACACGGCTTCATTATCTCAACTCATTATCCATGCATCAGATCCAAATCTTACTATACTCGATAATTTATTCATCGCGCAATCACAGAAGGTGATTCCTCATCAAGTACCAGGTCTACGGGGAATTTTTACAGGAGACTGGCAAGCAGTTTCATTTGAAGAAAGCATGTACAGTGCCTAGGAAGCCCACCCGACAGGCAAGACAGGCAAGACGGACGTTCCCAGAAGCTCAATTAAATAAGTCTTCGGGACCAGATGCATCGCCCCCATCATCTGAATCACTGGCATTGTTTCCATTAAATGTAAAAATAAGCTCCATGAGATCCCGACCAGTTGCAGAGCTGGAGGAGTCATCTCTATCATCTCCCGAGTCTGTTCTTCGTCTTTCCATTGAAAACAATTGCAACAGCAGGTCCTGGGGAGAAGATATTCTGTACATCCAGCCCCTAGGCTTCGGCCTCGTCTGAAGAAACAAAGTATCGAAACCATAACATTAATAATCAGAACCATTGTACTGACCAAATAAAATAAGCAACCAGGATCACCATGTTCGCCAATAAAATATCAATTGCCCAATTTGTCCTAACAATTACGACACACATCTTCACATTATCCGCCCCTTGAACAATAAACATAAGGGCAGAAAACACTGCACATACGCACACATGGATGGAAAGGACGGGAGAACAAGAGCAATTAAATAAACTTAAACGTTTTCTATTTCCACAAGTGAGCAGCACAATTGAGTTAATAACATTTTCCATGTTCTAAATGAAAATCAGAAGAGGAATAGCAAGGCGGAAAAGGGAGAGGAAGGCAACAAGCGCAAGGAAAATAGCAATAGGTGCACAGCCAAGCAACCAAGCCTAATTTCTTGCAGATATCTGTACAGAATTAGAAATACCACATAATGATTCGCCATGTTCTAATAAAAACACTGCAAAACAAGCCTAATTTCTTGCAGATATCTGTACAGAACTAGAAATACCACACAATGATTTGCCATGTTCTAATAAAAACACTGCAAAACACTGAGGTTTCATGACACATAGTATCTTGTACAAATTTATCAATATGTGAGAAATGATCTAAAATTTTCTGGCCTCATTGTCTATATACATGACATGAAGTATGATGAGAATATCATCAAGCATACTGCATTTTGAAAATGACTTGAAATTCACTAAAGTGAAATGCAGCTATATGTTAAAATCACCAATGTCATTCCTGATGGACTATAAAAAGAATTTCTGGAGATGAGTCATACCTGCTGGATATTGGTGGGTAGTATAGCTTTTTCAATAGCCTTTGGTGTCCATATCTTGACATCATCTTCAAGTCCACTGCTCGCCAACATTACTTCATGAGGATGAGGTTCCACACAATTTACCACATCCTCATCAGCATCCATGACTCGAATGAGCTCTCCACCCCGTTTTTTCCAGATGAATATTCTCCCACAGTCAGATCCGCTTGCCACATACTCACATTTAGGACCAAAGAAATTCACACCCTTCACAGTCTCAGAGTTCATGTGCCCTTTATAAACTTGGGGATTAACTTTTTCCTTAAGATCTGTACTGGATGAAGACGCTGCCACCTCACTTGTAACTGCATCAGGACCTAATCCCATATCTTGAGTGAAGAGATAGATAAATTCATCATTGTAAGAGACCAGAAGCTCACTCTGATCTGAGAAGGCTAAGCCAGTTATTCCAACTTGTTCATCACTAATCAAATGTGGAGGACAGAAGTAATAGGCAGGTTGGCCAAAGTCCGTGGATCCATCCCACTTATACTTGCGGATATCATAAAGTCGGGTGAACTGATCTGACCCAGCAACTGCAAAGAGGTTTGGATCCCTTGGATCAATTGCAATAGCATTTAACTGAATGACCGGCGGCCTATCATCAATTGGATGGCAAGTAAAAAGTTCTGTCACATTCTTAGTCCTAAGATCAAACTGGAAAAGAAGAAAATGGCATTGTCACATAGCTGAATGGTCAACCGGATTATGCTTCCGCATAACCAATAGAAAGATATGAATAACATTTTATGACCAATTTGAATATTGTAATTGTGACCATTTATTGACCTGTGTCTACACATTTTAAATGCGTGAAATGCAAGAGAAATGGAAACAAATAAATCCATTGACCATATTTCTTTGAGACATCTAAATATGATCATCAAATGGTTCATGCATGTTAACAGCCTTTGTATTTTGTATTTTTTACTTCTCCAAAACACATATTTCATAAAGTACAATCACAATTTTTCTTCATGAATATTTTATAACGTATAATTGTTAACATGCATCGCGGCAGTAGATTTTATCTAATTACAAAAAATATAAATATCACACTATGTGATTTCTGGAAAGGAAACTTACATGTTGAACTAACCCATCTTCCCCACACGAGTAAAACACATGGGGACTTCCTGGCTCAATGGCCAATCTATGAGCTCTACCGTGATGTTTGGCCAACAAAGATGTCTTGACAGATCCACTCTCTGCAAGTTGAGCATATCTCACCTAAATTCAATTGAGGTGTCGAATCAGAGGAATTGCTAATAGTCACAACACAACCATCCCCAACCGAACCTCTATTGCCAAAACATGTAGAAAGAAGACATTGCTCGACATAATAGACTGTCAAAAGAATGAGGCAAATTAATAACCGTTGGACCTTTTGACTAAAAATTATTGCAAATCTAAAAAAAAAAAAAAAAACACTGCTTTTACCTACCACTAATACAAAAGAATTTAGAAGAGGATATTTCATTGGACGTTGCAAAAAATGGTTTGTATCCTCACAGAATCATACCTGCCCATCTGCAGCACAAGTGACAATTCTTCGATCATCTGTGTAAGGCATGATCTTTGCATTGAAAACATTGTTGTGATGACCAGAATGAAATGAAAGCTTAACATTTCCAATTTCCCAGTCCCACATTATAACCTGTCTGTCATCAGAACCAGAGACCAGGATGTCACCACTCGAGTTAAAGCTGATGGTATTCACACAACCCCTATGGGATTTTAGCTTCCTGTAGATCTCGAAGCGCAGCACAAGATCCTGAAATATAGAGAAACAAGAAAAGTGAATCAATCAATCCAACAGCTAAGGTTTAGCTTATCCTAAGTGGGGTTGGTGATGAAGCGCCAAAAGTGCACGAGTATCCCTCTTATGCAGATGGTCGTCTATCGTACAGAGTCTTCCCCTTCCATCAAACTTTTAGCGATATGAAGAACCTTACTACAGCTTAATCCCCTAAGAAATGAATCCCGCATTAAATCGACCCTCCTAATCAAATCCTACAAGCTTTCATTCTGATCTCTCTCCCATTCACCCCATCCAGCTATGAATAAATTTCCGACGTTTCACTTCAACTCTCACAATTTAGGCTCTTAGAGAACCAGAGCACACGCACAGCCACACCGAAAAGAAGCCTATAACGACAAACACATCGCCCGTGCGCTTAATCAAGCTCGTTCCGAGTGCTTAACATAGCCTGTGAGGGGAGCCAACAATAACGACTACGAAAACAACACTGTCCAGCAGCAACCTCTCTAATCTCTCGAAGAACGATCCACGAATCAAATCCGACCCTAAACCCAATCCAACCACAGCAAATCAAACCCAAAAGAAGGGCTCAATCGAACCGACAAGAACCCCAAAAGCCAAAAAAAAAAAAGAAAAAAGAAGGTAAAACTAGAAAGCGCATCGACGATCGGACCTCCGAAGCCCTGTGCCGGTACGAGAAGCCCCTGCTACTGAGCCCGCCGATCTCGCGGAGCCAAACCCCGCCCCCGGGCCCGTCCAGGCCGCCGCGGCCGCTCATCCGCCGCCGCTTGCTCGCGCTGGTCTCCCCGATCGGTTCCATCGGGAAAGACGAACTGAACCGGGTCGAGCGCGGATTGAAGAGAAGCGCACCGACGACGGCGGCGATTCAGTCAGTCGGATGACTCCTCCGGCGAGCCGATTCCGGCGGGAGCGTCCAGGGCCGCAGCTTCACGCCTCCGATCCGGGCTTCGAGCAGCTCCGTCCTCCTCCTTCCACCATCTCTCTCTCTCTCTCTCTCTCTAAAAATCTCTGTGTATGGAATTTTCTGGGCGTGATGGAGGACGTGTGAAGTTTCGAGCATGCCAAATCCGTCAAACGTCGGCGTACGAACGCCTTGCAGTGAAAATTAAAAAGAATATGAATTCGATTAAGAGATAATATCACCGTCTCTGTCCTCTCCTCCTGCTCTATTCTATTATTTCAGTTTGTCTAGATTTTTGTCCCTCCACATGCACTTATCTTTTTGGCTCCCGATTATATATAGAATTAATATTGCGAAAAAAAACCCTGAATCAGACGAATTTATCTCGAACTAATTATTTGATTGTCAAATATTTCAAATCGGTATGCTTGTGATAAATTTACGCTTCTGTAGTTTACATTAAATTGCACATTAAATTACTTAGTAAGACAACATGTAACGGTTGATGGTATATCTATTTAGAGTTTTAATTTATGTTTGTTATAGTTATACTAATTTGGGGTTTTCTTGATATTAATATAATTTAACGGAAATTAACGACGGCAAACTTGTCATGAATAAAAACTAGTTTTGGATAAGTTTATCACGAGTGTATTAATTTGTGATTTTTATGATTAAAAAATTAGTTTAAAGTAAATTTATTACAAATACATCAATTTACATTCTTTGTGATATTAATCTTATTTTAGTTTGTAAGATTTTGTAACTATGCTTATCTTTTTGGCTCCCAATTATATATATTTTCAATCGAATTGACCACATTCTACTAAAAAGAAAGTGATCGTTCAAAAATAGTTAGTCGATAAAAAATATTTAAGTATTATATCTAAAAAGTTTTGTGGGCGATAAAAATACTTTTCATCCACTCATTTTTGTAAGCACTCAAAGTTATCATTTTTTAAGAAGATATTTTCTCAATCATTCGGCATATAAAGGCACTCAAAATGTTCTCATAGCATCTTGAGTGATTTTCTACTTACTTTTATCGTACAAAAATATATGAAAGAGAATAAATAATTAAATAAACGAACTACCCTTTATAGACAAGGAAAAAGAAAATTAAAGAAAAGGCCAAATGGTGGCCCAAAGTAGCGCCACTTGCAGCGGTGGTGGCCCCTCCTACTCCAGGCAACCACGTTCGTTAACTTTGGAACATGTCTCATTTACATTTTTTGTTTTGATGACCCATGAACCCACGAAGATCACATTTCAAGGATCACATGACCCTCCGTTGCTCAATAGCACCGGTGGAGCCTCACCGCAAGCCACGTAAACAATCGGAGGCTGGCCTAATAAACTACCTCTAGACCCCCCACTTAAGTCACAAGTATCCGGGAGATTCAAATTCATTTCCTCGGCGATGAGGTAGTGAAGCCCAACTATTACGACTATCTACGGATGAGTCTCATTTACATTTTTTATTATTTGGAATCTTACTTACATTGAGCTTATTTCCATTTCTTCTTTTTGACATAAATATAGTAGTTATCGCACACACTAAAAATAATATAAAAGATAAGTGATGGCTTGAGACCGCACAACCTTAAGCTAGCGGTGTTTTTTTTTTTTTTTTTTTTGGGTGAAAATTAAGCTAGCGGTGTTTCATCTCAGCAAGTGAAAAAAAAAAAATATGTAATGACTCGATACTAATATAATCATCCACGTCAACATTTCTATTCGTATGCTTAGCCAAAGGGTTTTTGCCAAAGGGTTAACTTTGACAAAAATAAATAAATAACTTTTACTTATCACATTAGCTCCAAAAACAATTATGTGAACAAAATAGTGAAAAAATTAAAAGAAGTATATTGACTGACGGTGTGGGTATTACAATTACCAAAGCAAATAATTGAGCGGTGACAAATGGCAACGGATGATATGTTATGAGTAGGTAGTGATGAGACTCTCGCATGATTAATCACATCTTTAGCAAGTCAATTGATTTTTTTTTTTCCCTTTTTGGCCTTACCAGTTTATTGGATGTTATTAAAATACATGAAAGTTAGAAAATGCGGACGGAAGATTTATATATTGAAATCGTCAAAATGAACTCGTTCAAAATCACCCCTAATGATATGTAATCTTGTAAACTTTTTTTTTTTTTGATGACCTAGGTAATCTGCACACCGTACCAGCACGGACAGCCTGAAAGATCTAGGATAACGGAAGGTAAACTTTGAGGGCAACATGTGCTAGTCATCACAAACGTGTCATCGGATGAGTCACCCTATGACTCTCGGGAATCGAATTCCTCCCCTTGCATTAGGAGGAGAAGCTCGCCGCCAACAACGCTACCCAGGTGGGTGGTATCTTGTAAACTTCTTTAATCTCTTTGTCACGCGTGTCTCACGATGCACATCAAATTTGACTATTAGGACCACCGTAGATCTTGGGGACTCAAGCCTTTTTAGTTTCCTTTACGCATCGAGTTCTTTGATTAGCTTTCGGTCACGAATTTTCTAAGACCATGTCGTCCGATTCTCAATTAGTTAAAATTTGGTAGGTCAGCAAAAAATTGACCTCGCATGCAGAAGGATATGTCTATGGTACACTCATCTCCAGCTAATCCCATATTATTATTTTTTTTTTATTTCAACTTTTATACTTGACAAACTTTTTTCCGTGCTTCTTTCCTCATTTTAATGGATCTGTTCAAGGATCGTGAATTTTTACATTCACTCAACATTCATTGACCCAAGAAATTACAATCGCGATGCGCTACAAGAAAAATGCAACTGGACCACAACATGATGTCAGCATATTTGAGTTTGCGTTAACCGTACTTGTGGGAAAAATATATGTCTATGCTTAGTTTAAATTTGATCTTATGTGCATGTAGCCGCGATTTATAAGAAAATTACCCAAAAAGTCATAAACCTATTATTATTGTATCAATTCAATCATAAATATTTTATAATTGTGCATTCAGTCTATTCGTCCAATTATAGCCGGTGGTAATTTTTTTAATAATATTTATTTTATTTGAAATTTTTGTTAGTTTTTTCTTTTTCTTTTTCCTTTTCCTTTTCTTGCTACGAGCGTAGGCAATCTTACCCGCGGTTGGTGAGGCCTTGCCTACCTTTGTCGAGGCCTCGACAAGGGCCGCAACCCTTGCCGATAGTTGGTAAGAGATCCACGACCCTCACCAAGTGGCTGGCCATTGCGGGAAAAAAAGGCTTAAGGAGGAGGAAAAGAAAAAAAAAAAGAAAAGTAAAAAGAAAAAATTAATAAAAAATTATTTAAAAAGTTACCACATCAGCATTGCCCAAATGGTCAGCGACCACGTTAACGCTAACCAGCCAAAATTGATCAAATTGATTGAATTTGCACAATTACAAAATGTTTAAGACTAAATTGACCAAGAAAAAAGTTTATGATTAAATTAGTAAAATTGCAATAGGTTGAAGGCTTTTTTAGTAATTCTCTCGTCAATTTCTTGATTTGATATGAATAAAGTGGTTTTGTAGTAACCGGATTCGCACTACAAATTATTTTCAATGATCCTATATTAATCTAGTGATGTCGAACAAGCTATATATATATTTCCAAACTTATAATATATATATATAATAAAGAAAAGTGAGATATTAGCAATATTTGTTCCATAGGAAAAATTACTTAAACAATCCTAAACTTATTGCAATTTTTCTAATTTGTGTCAATTTAATCTTCCTGACCAATTTTGGCCTAGTGACACCGACCATCCGACCGACACTAACGTAGATAACATTTTAATAATATTTATTTTATTTTTCTTTTTTTTCACTTCCTCCTCTTTCCTCAGGTGATCGGCCAAAGGCAAAGTCCCTTGCTAGCCTCAGGGAATCTTGGCCATTGTTAGGTGACCTTGCCCAGGTCGCTCGTTGGGTCGGCAAGGGTCAAGCCTTAACGACCATGGGCAAGGCCTAACCACGCCAAAGGTCACAAGGTTGAAGGCCAGCCTTTGGTGAGGGCTGCCAATGGTCGGGCAAGGCTCGCCTTCATTGAATCTGGCGACGATGGAGCCTTGTTGGCCATGGGCAAGTGGCAGTCTTGCCATGGCTAGGTGAGGCTGAACTTCACTAAATCTGGTGGGACCTCATTTAGCCACGGTGAAGGTGGCTTCGCCAGATTTGGTGGGGCCTCGCTTAGCCAAGGCGAGGGTGACCTCACCTAAGGTGACCTTGTCGTCACTAGGTGAAGTCACTAGGTGAGGCTCGCCCTTGCCAATGGTTGGTGGGGGCAAGCCTCGCCCCCACTTGCCTTTGATCGCCGCTAGCTAGAGAGAGGAGAAAAAAAAATCGAAAAAAGTAAAATATTATTAAAATATTGTCATGGGCAAGTCGCAGTCTTGCCATGGTTGGTTGAGGCTGAGCTTCACTAAATCTGGTGGGACCTCACTTAGCCATGGCGAAGGTGGCTTCGCCAGATTTGGTGGGGCCTCGCTTAGCCAAGGCGAGGGTGACCTCACCTAAGGTGACCCTATCGTCACTAGGCGAGGCTCGCCCTTGCCAATGGTTGGTGGGGGCAACCCTCGCCACCACTTGCCTTTGATCGTTGCCAGCTAGAGAGAGGAGGAAAAAAAATCTAAAAAAGTAAAATATTATTAAAATATTGTCAATGTTAGTATTAACTGGACAATTGACATTGACGTACATGTTAGCACCAACTGATCAAAATTGGTCAAAAGAACTAAACTGACATAATAACAAAAGGTTTATGATTAAATTTATAAAAAATAAAGTTTATCACTAAATTGAACAAATTGCAAAAGATTAAAAATTATTTTGGTAATCTCCTCTTGTTCTGTAAGTTATCAATTTAAGCAGCGAGGTCTCGAATTTTTTTCAAAGATGGCAATGATCCTGACTGGTTGGTTTTGATTGCCATCAATAATTTCTTCACGTCACTTCGAATTAAGTACATCGGGCACTTTCTCACCGCATCAGCTGAATTGTTGACTTAATCGGTCTTTTCGTGCCAATGCCATCAATCAAGCAGAATCTCATTGAGTACCGAATTTTCAATTTTCAACATCTAATTGGTTTATCAAACATGCCCAAGCTTAGCAATTGCAGACTCACTGGAAACTCAACACATGCATCCATGGAAATATGAAAAGGACTCTTACCATCTGCTTTGGAAGGTCTGAGGCCTTGCATGGCTAGCCACGTTCGGCGGAAGCTGCAGCTTTGGCTTTCTTTTTTCCCTCCCGATCGAGGTGTCCAACTCATTCTTGAGTAGAACCTTGTTTCCGCTTGTCCAATGTCAAATCAAATCCATGCTTGCACGATATCGATCAATCTTTTCATATTCCAGGCAGGCATCGGCACATTCTTAATGTTCAGCTTGTGCAAGCGAGATCTACTGTTATCCCCCCGATTACTATTTCCAAACTGTACTCAGAGAGAACTTGAAGCTTTCCACTATGTGACTTCTCTAAAGCCCTCCCCTCCAAGTCACCCTCCCACTGCTCCTTGGAAAAGCAGCTGCCCCGAGATCTGATAGCACGGCAATTTTGAAGCTTAGCTGCAATTATATACTCCTCTCCCTCCGTCCTCAGTATTTCCATGGAAGGTGGACCTAATAACATCCCAATCACGTATTGATTAAACCCAGATTACTGAATCATGGAGAAATGGGTGCTCTCGTGAAATGACAAGGCTAGCACCTTGATTATCAGCATCACGATCAACTGCAGCGGAGTCCCTGCCAAATAACACACGAACTTCCAGTGACACACTTCAAGCTCTTTCCTCAACATTCTTATTAAACAGGGCATGCCAAGCAATCAAAACCAGCCTTGAACTCTGTACCACTTCCCCTAGACCACAGACGAAATACCATACCCTTTTAAAAAACAGAAAGTTCCTCTCAATAGAGGATGTGACAATTTCTTATCATGGTCAGTGGAAAATGGAAGATGACTATTTAAATTCTGGTAAATGACTTACCCTTCAAAAGGCAAGAGTGCTCTCTCAAACCCCATTGAACTTCTTGTTCCATCTCAATAACCTCCATCGACACCCCATCACTGGTAGGTTGTCCAGGTCGGCAAGCCACCAATCAATGTCACCAGTTGCTAGCTGCCAACACCCCTGGTCCCCAGCAACCACCGTCACCCATCACCGGTCACTGGTTGCAACTGGGTGTCTGTCACTGCTACACTGTTTCAATTGATGGTAGTAATTAGCGACTCATTGTCACCCGTCAATGCTACCAGTGACCGTTGCCATTACTGTTGATTCATCAAATTTTGTTTGGAATTTTATGGAAATAAATAGAGAACCCTGAAGATGATTTTAGTATCAGAAGAATGACACAGATGAGCAGCAATTATTATTATTACAAAGAAAATCATTTTTGAACTGCAGTTTATAAGTCAAAGCCCCACGCATGCAAGTAGAAGCCCCTTGAATCCTTGAGTGACTTAGGCCTCAAAACAATATAAGTAGCCTTGCAGCCTTGACAAAATTGCTAACCATTTGCTTGTTCTTCCTCTTCCTCCTTTCTTTGCTTAAGTTGCGGAAAGAGAGGCATCACATATTCAAGAGACAAGTTCCAAAGAATAGCAGAGAATTCTCTCTGGAAAAAGTGAACAGTGAAGAGAGCCAATATGCGAGTGATCATTCTATTCTCTCTGCCAAGACAAAGCAATCAATAGATGACCTTCCAGAGCTCAATAAAAGGGCACATTTTTGCAGATTATTCACTTATGTAGAGTAAACTAGCCAAAATCAGGTTACCTGTTAAAGAGTCAAGTATCTGTGTGCTTGCCAAGCTACTCAGTTGCAGGATACCCAGGCTTTTTGTAGCATCAACATGTAACATCTCCACTTGTCATGGATCTTGAATAAAAGCCACGTTGGCCAATGAAGATGGACGATGCAGGTCAACATCCCATGCAGAAAAAATCATTGCTCTTCATGTGTTCATTTTGATGAAGCAGTAATGCATTAGCATGAATGATTCATACAAAAGTTGAGCATGCCAATTAAGAGTCTAGATTGGCTTCAACTCCTATTTAATTGTACATATAAATTGTTGGGGTCATTGATTTTCATTTGTAATAGGCCAGAAATTTTTATGATATCAGCAAACGATTCACCATGAAAACCAGAGTCCTCGTTCTTTCTTGAGAATCCCAATTAAATCGACCAGATAAGCCAGCTATTTTCCAGTTTTCTGGTCTCTTTCATCCTGTTGTATAGGACAAAAAGATCTATTAGTTATCTAACTTCTTTTGACTTTATAAGCAAAAGAAGGTTGATGCAGGGAATAAACCGAAGGTCAGCATATGAAACAGCAGCTACTGCGGGGAATCCACTCGACTATACCCCTTACACTTCTTAATTGCATTTCTCTCCATCATCATGCGCACTTTGTTTGCATCATCCCAGCGTCCAGCATCTGCATACATGTTGTATAGCAAGACGTATGGTGCTGAACTTTCTGGCTCAAGTTGCATCAATGCTTCAGCTGCGACTCGAGCCAGCTCCACATTGTCATGCACTCTACAAGCACCAAGTAAAGCACCCCAAACAGCCTTATCTGGCTTCATTGGCATGCCCTTTATTATATTGAAGGCCTCGTTAAGCTGCCCGTGCCGGCCCACTATGTCTACAAGTGATGCAAAATGTTCAACCGTTGGTTCTATGCCATACTCCTTAGACATTGACAGAAAATGCCTCCGGCCTTCTTCCACTAACCCAACATGAGCACAAGCACTCAGAACAGAAATAAAGGTTATATAAGTAGGCCTAACTTCAAATCTCTTCATCAATTTAAAGAGTTCAAGAGCCTCTGCAGCAAACCCATGAGATGCATATCCTCCAATCATTGCGTTCCAAGTGATCACATTCTTCTGTAAGTTCACCTCATCAAAGATAGTCCGAGCATCGACAATCGCCCCACATCTTGAGTACATAGTGATGAGGGAATTGTTTATAGGCACATCTGGGTTAACTATTTTGTTGACCAGCTGGTGGATCTGCAAACCTAGGGAAAGATCAACAAGACCAGTGGCTATGGCTAGAATGGAAGATAAAGTATGTCGATCGGGTTTCTCCCCATTGGTCAGCATCTGAATGAAGAGTACAACCGCTCCTTTATAGTCCTCATTTTTCTCATATCCTGCTATCACAGAATTCCATGAGACCAAGTTCTTTTGAGGCATCTTCTCAAATAAATCCCTCGCAAATTCAAGGTTTCCAGTTTCGGCGTATCCTGAGATCATTGTATTCCACGTAAAAGTATCAGGATTAGGCATATCTTGAAAAAGTTTGGACGCCTCTTCCATGTTAGACATGTGTACATAACCACTAATCATGGTGTTCCAAGAAAATGTATCACGTTCTGTCATTTGATCAAAGAGTTCTCTGGCAGCAACAGTATTTCCTACTTTAACGTAGGACATGATCATGGTATTCCATGACACCACATTTCTCACGAACTTCTGAGCACCCCCCTCCCCTCTATCATTACCAAATGGGATCAGGTCAAAAAGATAACGAGCCTCTTCAATGCGTCCTCTTTGGCCATACCCAGCAATCAGAGTGTTATAAGCTCCCACTGTATCTTCCCTGCCATCCGGATTCCCGTGTTCAAGAAAAATCCTAGCAGCTTCATCTAATTTATCATTACGAATAAGACCCGACACAAGGCCACTTAGAGAAGCCGAATCCCACTCCGGCATCTCCTCAAAAAACCCAACTGCGCGTTCCACATCACCGTTCCTCAGAAACCCAGTTACCATCGTATTCCAAGAAACCACATTTCTCTCAGGCATCCGCTGAAACAGCCACAACGCCTCATCCATCCTCCCCACCTTCGCATACCCACTAATCATCGTGTTCCACGAAATGCAATCTCTCTCGGGCATTCGCTCAAACAGTTCCCTCCCTTCCTCAACGAACCCACTCCCGCGACACGAGACGTAACCCGAAATCATCAGATTCCACGACGTAACGTCCCTCTCGGGCATTCCGTCGAACAGCTCGCGCGCCCTCGCCATCGCTCCTCTTTTCGCGTAGCCCGTGATCATGGCGTTCCACGTCACGGTGTTCCGGCACTCGGCGGCGTCGAAGACCGCTCTGGCTTCGCCGAGACGGCCCGCCCTGACCAGGTGCGAGATCTGCTTGTTCAGTGCGAACAAATCCGGGGTACGGGACCCTGTACACTCCCTCGCGGAGGCAAAGCCACGAGGTCGTCGGGAGTCTCCGGTGGGGAAATGGCGGGTCGCCAAGGGAAGAGGATTGAGTCGACGCTGAGGCCGTCTCCACGACAGGAACGTGGGCCTGTGCAAGATGCAGAGCCTCCTCCAGCAGATCCTCATGTCTGTCGGGGAAGCAAGACGACCCGGTCGGGCTTGTGCTGGTCATCCGCAACCCAAGGTCAGTTCAAGCTCTGCAGCCTGTAGCCCCTTTCAATGTATGGCTGGTCGGAAAGAATAAATTCACAGAAATGAAATGAAATGAAGTATATACATTTCAAAAAGTAAGGTTTAGGACTTATGTAAAAAAAAAAAAAAAAGGGATAAGAGCACTAAAGTTATTATAAAAATGTAATTAGGTTCTAAAACCTTAAAAAAAATGTAATTAAATATTAAAATTTATTACGAAAGTACAATTAAATATTATAGTTTTTAAAAAAATTCTATCAACGGAATGATTTAATTCGAATAATTTGATATGTTTTAGAATTTGATCTTATTTTTGGAAAGTCTTAAGACTCGATTACACTTTTATAATAAGTTTTAGAATTTAATTGCACTTTTTGAAAGTTTTAGAATTATAAAGTCTTAAGACTCGATTACACTTTTATAATAAGTTTTAGAATTTAATTGCACTTTTTGAAAGTTTTAGAATTATATTATACTTTTAAGTTTTAGGATTAAATTGCACTTTATTAATAAGTTATAGGACTTCCGATGCACTTATCTTAAAAATATATTAACTGTTTTTTTGTAGGAAAATTATATTAACTAAGATTATTGTTTTATTTGGCCCTATAATAATAATATTGTAATATCCCAAAATTCGATATGGTTAGATAGGTTGGCCTATTGAAATTGCGTAAATTTATGATCATTTGAATGAGTATTCAATGAGAGATTGGTACGTTCTAAAATTCTTATTTGATAATGATCGAGAGTTGTATTTCAATTACATGAGAACACTTTGGTGGCGGTTCAGTTTTCTATTGAAGAATTTTGATGTTCCTAAATTATTTTCCAAATTATTTAGCATTAGGATGGAGACCAAGGCCTTCAATTATAAAAATTGTAGAATATGTCGTTTGGAAAAAAATTATCCAAACAATTTTAACCTATTGTACGAATGTCAATTCAATCCTCAACTTTCAAATTTTGCTAATTTAGTCCTCAGCCATTGTGTGAAACTTCAATGCAGATCTTTTTGATCAATTTTCGTCAGAAATTACTAACGTAGGAATCCAATCATTGCTGACTTTTCTACATGGCACCTTGCCACATTAGTGATTTCTATAAAATGAAATAAACAAATCAGACTAAAAGACTACATTATAATTTCCTGCAAAGATCTAAACTCAATTTAGCAAAAATAAATAGTTTAGAATTGAATTGATAGTCATGCAATAGGTTTTAGGACTAATTAGACAATTTTCCCTGTTTTACATAAGCTGTCTTGGGCACATTCATTCTCTTTGAAATCAATTCCAGTCTTGACGTGATCACATGGTTCATTAGACAGATGTTTAATTTTCAGTATTGGCCTAAAGGTTTTACTGAAAGGAATATAAAATGTAATAACCATCAGATATTCCTATATTATGTCCGCATATAGATCGAATCTGTATACGCAGAAATTCTACATATGTTTCTTACAAGATTTCTATACGAATTTGCTAGAGTTATCTCATCAGATTTCATATAATTTTTTTTTTTATCGGAAGATTTCATATAATTTAAGATCCTCTAAATCGCACGCGCAATGCTCTTACTAAAGAAAATATCATATATTATAATCTTATTATAAATGTACATTCCTCGTTTTATGGTGTTTCGGACGTTCAATTCTCTCCTTTCTTTTGTTTTTGTCTTATCTTGTGATGTGCATTGAAAATCTTTGCATTGAGCAACCTTAAACAAAGCGACTCTCCTCAAGTTATCATAAATTGTACTTGATACTTGATAGCATAGTAAGAGATTTTTTTTTTTTTTTTTTTTTTTTTTTTTGCAGAAGTATAGTCCAAGTGGCAAAACTTAGCATGGAGGGATACTTAAGTGTCAAAAATTAGGAACGTGACATTTAAAGGGTCAATCCGGCAAAAATATTGACGTAGCAATTTTCGGCGAAATAAGTGCAAAACGATATGGTTTTGCATGTTGACATGGCTAATAATGCAAAAACAACATCTTTTTAGTATTGATGTAGTAAAAAAATTAATATAAAAATTAAAAAACATAAATTTAAAACTAAATTTATTTAAAACATTTAAAATAAAAACACAAATATTAAAGAAAAAAAAAAAAAGAAGGGGGAAGGGAGGCTGCTAAGAACCGAGCTTTCACAATTGCCACCGGGAAGGGCCGATGATGGAGGGGGGAGGGTCGGCCGGGGTCGCCAGCCCTTGGCCAATTGGCGGCGAGGGCCCACGAGCCCTTGCCTAGATTCGGCGAGGGTCGATGGCCCTTGCCTGGCCGGGCCAAGGGCTCGCGGGCCCTCGTCGCCGGTTGGCTAAGGTTGCTGGCCTCTAGTCAAGGCCCAGCGACCTCGGCCGACGCTCCCCTCACCATCGCCGGCCCTTCCCGGCGACAGCAGGGAGGTGGCAAGGGCCCGTGAGCCCTCATCCAGATCAGTGAGCGCTCACGGGCCCTCACCACTAGTCGACCAAGGGCCGGCGACCCTGACTGACCTTCCCCCCTTTGTTGCCGGCCTTCCCAACGGCGGCGGGGGAGGCAGTGGTGGCAAGGGCTCAGCTCTCAGTTGCCTCCCTTCTCCCACCTTTTTTTTTTTTTAATGTTTTAAACAAATTTAATTTTAAATTAAATTTAATTAATTTTTATACTATTTATTTACCACGTCAAATATAAAAACAACGTCGTTTTTGCATTATGTAGTCACATCAGCGTGCGAAACAATGCCGTTTTGCACTTATATCGCCAGAAAATCGTCACGTCAGCATTTTGGTCAGATTGGCACTTAAGTGATCAATTTTACTTCGATTTTGACACTTAAGTGTCTCTCCGTGCCAAGTTTTGGCACTCTAGGTGTCCAACAGTCATAAAAATCTATAGTTGAGCAATCAATAGCATAGCATCATATGTGCAAACAGCTAGAATTACACACAATCTCATCCAGAGAAACGGGTATAAAATTCTACTAAATGGTTAATCCATCATTAATTAAGCTAATCACGGTTAATTATGCTAATTACGATTAATTAGTCTAATTAAAATTAATTAAACTAAACTCAATTAATTTGCCAACTTATAATTAATTAAAAATTAATCGACGTTAACATAAATAATTACAATTAATTAAATAAATTACAATTAAATAAATAAATTACGATTAATTAAACTATACTCAATTAATTAATCTAATCATGGTTAATTGATATAATTGTAATTACTTAAAATAATCGTACTTAAATTTAATCTAAACCATCATTGATCGCAATTAAGGCTAAACTAAAATTAACAAATACTTTATTTTAGAATATTTATATGATAAAACGTGTCACGTATTTAAAATCAATCCATCAAACTTTGCACGCTTCTATTTTAAAACCTCATTGTTTTATTTTGCACGTAAAATTTGGCATCCAAACTTGACGCTCATAATTTGTTATTTTCTTGCTCATAAAACTTCATTTGAAAAGAGTAAATAAAAATCTATAATTGAACAATCAACAGCATAGCATCAAACGCGAAAACAGTTGGAATTGCACACAATCTCATCCAGAGAAACGAGTATAGAATTCTATTTAACGGTTAATCCATCATTAATTAAGCTAATCGCGATTAATTATGCTAATTACCATTACTAAGTCTAATTGCAATTAATTAAACTAAAATCGATTAATTCGCCAACGTATAATTAATCAAAAATTAATCGACATTAACTAAAATAATTACGATTAATTAATTAAATTACAATTATATAAATAAATTACAATTAATTAAATAAATCACAATTAATTAAACTAAACTCAATTAATTAATCTAACCACGGCTAATTAATATAATTGTAATTACTTAAACTAATCTAAATTACATCAACGTATACTTCTTTGAACATCTTGACCATCTCCTCAATCAAGAGGGATCACCTTGTAAACTTCTCTCAAATGTCTGGTAATTCATCTTGTGGCACAGCCATATGGCAATCCTCATGTTGTTCAACTCTTCTATATCCTTCATTATGATCATTGGCGAGGAATACCAGTGCTCTTTCTTGCTGTCGATATAATTGCAATCGGTAGAACAACGAAGAAGAAATCTAGATTATTTCTTAATTATCTATACATCAATGCAGAGGGAACATAAACAGACTAGCAATATTCATGGGAGAAAGCCCGGGATTTTAACATGGTCATCTTCCTAGTTCAAAAACCCAAACACCTGCGATTAATCCTCTTTCTTATCATAGATTGACTTGAAAGATATTACAGTTCTCTACTTCTCTTGATAGATTTCTACGGCAGCAATCATTCCTCGGAAAAGATGCTTCAACAGACTCATAAAACTGAACAAAATTCGAGAAAATTTAGATGTTTTCACTAGCCTGGTTATCTTGTTTCTCATGGCAGTAATCTTCTCTGCAGGAGTAGATATGTGCACACAGAATAGGCCATGTGGTATCGTAGTTTGCACAGAAATCAGTGCCTAGAAAAGGGATGACTTTCGAGCTTTATTCAAGATAATGGATGAACATAAAGCTCAATGAGGTGATTTTGAGAAATACGCAAAATCAATAGAGTAATTCAAATATAGAAAAAAAGAAATTATCCTAGAGAAATTTTTAATTATCTCTAACAAGATTAGCTACTTTTTTTTTTTTGCACATATATCGCACGTGTATCTTCTTTAGGCATAACTGAATTAATATATTATTTTAGAATATTTATATGATAAAACGTGGTCACTTATTTAAAATCAACCCATCAAACTTTGCACGCTTCTATTTTAAAACCTCATTATTTTATTTTGCACGTAAAATTTGGCGTCCAAACCTGACACCTCATAATTTGCTATTTTCTTACTCAAAAAACTTCATTTGAAAAAAGTAAATAAAAATCTATAATTGAACAATCAATAGCATAGCATCAAACGTGCAAACAGTTGGAATTGCACACAATCTCATCCAGAGAAACGAGTATAAAATTCTACTTAATGATTAATCCATCATTAATTAAGCTAATTGCGATTAATTATGCTAATTACCATTAATAAGTCTAATTGCAATTAATTAAACTAAAATCAATTAATTCGCCAACGTATAATTAATTAAAAATTAATCAACGTTAACTAAAATAATTACGATTAATTAAATAAATAACGATTATATAAATAAACTACAATTAATTAAATAAATCACGATTAATTAAACTAAACTCAATTAATTAATCTAACCACGGTTACTTAATATAATTGTAATTACTTAAACTAATCGCACTTAAATTTAATCTAAACCATCCTTAATTGCAATTTAGACTAAACTAAAAGTATCAAATACTAACTACAATTAATGTTGAATTAATCTACCCGTAAACCTAATTAACACCCTAATCCACGATTAAGAGGTTAACTCACGGTTTCTGGCAACGGCAAGCTCGCGTTAATGGCGGCGCAACGGCGCCAAGAACGTGATGCTCCTGCTCAAATAGAGGCTCGATAGTGGTGGCAATCTGGCAATGATTGGTGGTGTTGGCCGACGGAGGTGGAGTGTAGAACCATAATAGGAAAAAAGATATTGATTTTTCAATTGAAATTTATGTGTGGATATTGGCCGAGGCCCAAGAGTCCCAAGCCACCTTCGGACTGGGCTTAGCGGCACAAATTTACATCTTTGAAGTATGTTTTCTTTTACTACCATTAGGCAGAGATGGTGCTGGCGAATGGGAGGTATCAAGTGTGGACTCATGTAATTGACTAGGGAGTTCTTTGGCAATTTCCTCATTGTTTTAGATTTTTCACAATTGTCGACTCAAGCATTCCGAGGATCAAAAAACATTTTCCGACCTCTCGAATAGGTCACGTGGCATCGTAGTTTGCACATAAATCAATGCCTAGGAAAGGGATGACTTTCGAGCTTTATTTGGGATAGTGGATGAACATCCAGCTCAAGGAGGTGATGCAGCTCATGGAGCTCAAGCTGATGCAGCTTATGAATTTCATGCACTTCAAGCTGCTCATCCAGCTTATGCAACTCATGCGGCTCAAGCTACTCATCCAGCTGATGCGGCTGAAGTAGCTGATGTTGCTGATACAGCTCAAGTAGTTGATGTAGCGGCTGATGTAGCTGATGTAGTTGATGTAGCTCAAGTAGCTGATGTAGATGATGCAGCTGATGAAGACCCATCATTGTAAGTCTTTAATAATATCAATTTTGATGGTGATTTTGAACCAGCTGTTCATATCAACTTTGGCAATTTTGTAGGATTAGCTGGATAGCAGAGCTTGAGCAATGCTGTAGGACAATAACCTGGAGAGCGTGCTCCTCTAGGAGCATAACAATGAGTATTTGGCCCACTGAGAGCAGGACAACTAGCTCATGCACTGCGAGCATGACAAAGGGGTAGCTTCGGTTGACTGCACGTGACGCCAGAAGCAGTGGGGATGCTGGCTGAATGGGGTGGTGCTCCATGATGAAGGAGGAAGCATTGACGACCATGAAAGACAACCGGATTGGTAGAGAAAGGAGGAAGAAGAGAAAAATCAGTTTTTATTTTTTTATTTTTTATTCCATCTTAGCTTACACTTGTTGATTTGTTATTGGGCTTAAGAAAAAAAACACGTCACATCAGCAATTGACTGGCTGTTGACAACCACTGAATATTGTCTCCCCTTCCTCTTCCTTTGCTGCAAGAGCGTGCAATATTGATATTTTTATTTTGGTATGAGTATGGTTCCTAATTTTTTATTTTATTTTTTTATGTAATAAAAACTAAATGGCATGGTAAAAATTTAGGCATCAACAAATATGAACAAATGAAAACTTCCTGAGACTTTGATTTTATTTGTGATTCTTCCGGAAAGCATATCAAAACACTGCACTGCTTTCTATTCCAAAACAATTGATGTCCACATTCACGTACAATGAGATCGAACAATGCAAGAAAACAAATTAGTAATTCATTCCAAGGACGTAATGCTTATTTAGTATCAAAGGATTTTTTGGTTTTTAAAAGTCTGTTAGTTTCTTCACACTCTCTCACCTAAATCTTTGTTGTCTTTAGGAGGTATTCGAACATCTAACCCAAAACCAAAGTGCAAGTGGGATTAAAAGTGGCCGTGGAATTTAATTAATGGGCATGGGCGCACGCATAAGAGAGACAGGTAGAACTTGACTCTAGTATCATATTAAAAGACATCCGGACCCCTAGAGTGCCAAAAGTTGGCATAAAGGAACACTTAAAGTACCAAAAGTTACGAAAGTGATACTTAAGTGCGAAAATCAAAGCGAAATTGATAACCTAAAGTGCCAATTTGACCAAAATGCTAACGTGGCAATTTTCCAGTGAAGTAAGTGCAAAACGGCGTCATTTTGCACGCTGACGTGGCTAGACAATGCAAAAACAACATCGTTTTAGTGCTAAAGTGATAAAAAAATCAATATAAAAATTAATAAAATTAAATTAAAAAACTAAATTTATTAAAACATTTAAAAATAAAAATAAAATATTTTAAAAAAATTCAAAATATAAATAGAAAAAAGGAGGGGGGCGGCTGAGGGTTGAGCCCTCGCCACTGTTGCCACCACCACTAGGAAGGGCCGGCGACGAAGGAGGAAGGGTTGGTTGGGGTTGTCGGGCCTTGGCTAGGCCAGATTCGACGAGGGTTAGCGGCCCTCGCCTAGCCGAATTTGGGGGAGGGTCGTGACGCTCGCCCTAGATTTGGGCGAGGGCACGCAAGCCCTCACCGTCAATTGGCTTGGGTCATCGGCCCCCTACTAGGGCTCAACGGCCCCGGTCAACCCTCCCCCACCTTCCTACGACAATGGGAGGCGGCGGTGGCAAGGGTTGAGCCCTTAGCCGTCGGCCGCCTTCCTTCTCCTCCTCCACCTTTATTATTATTATTATTATTATTATTATTATTATTATTATTATTATTATTATTATTATTATTATTATTATTATTTTAAATTAAATTAAATTTTATATTAAATTTCAAATTATATCAAAATGATATCGTTTTTGTGTATATTTTGCTAAATCAGCTTTCCGGTGAGGTTCGCCAAATGTGGTACTCAAGTGTCCCATGTTTCATAAAAAGTAGCACTTAAGTGTCACATTCATAAGTTTTGGCACTTCAGGCTGTGCATGGCAACATTTCTTGGCTGGGGAACAATTTTTTTTTTTTCAGAAATAGTTCTTTTATATTTCTATTCTAGGGAACAATTTCTATGTAAAAAACCCGTTTGGTAACTACACAAAATTTTTACTCTAGAAATAGAAAAAGAATAGAAATGCGTTTGGTAAAAAATAGTTTCTTTTTTATATTTATTTGTTTTTTCTTTTTTGCCGGTAGACTGCCGCCACCGGACGCCGCGCCGCCGCGCCGACGGGTCGGGTCGGTCGGCGGCGGCCAGCGGCTGGCCGACGAGGGCGGCAGTGGCAGCGGCGGGCGGCGATCAAGGGCGGTCAATGGCGGTCAGCAAGAGAAGAATAAAAGAAAAAAAAATTCACTTATTTCTTAAACTTGTTTCCTGGAACAAGAAGCAACTTTTTTTTACTTCTCATTTCTATTCCAAAACCATTCCCGGGCTAACTTTTTGTTCCCGGGAACAAAAAACTAACTTACCGTTATCAAACAGGTTTCTATTCTTTTTTTGTTATGAGGAAGAGAATAATAGAAATTCTTGGGCTGGGGAAGTTTACCATGCGCACCTAAGTGTCCATTTGTGCCAACTTTTGGCACTTGAAGCGTTCTTTTGGCCCCCTTTTCTTCGGTCAAAAAGGTTCTTTCATTCAACCGTATGAATGAAAAATGAACTCTACTAGGGTCAAATAGCTGAGTTTTTGAACATAAAATATTCCAAAGAGGTTAAGAGGGTAAATATAATCAATCGATGGGAAAAAGTCTTGTTTCGGTTGGCTTTAACAGCCCAATCAGCAACTTGATTGATCCCTCATAGGCAATGGACAAGTTTGACCATCTCCAAATGGGCTACCAAAGCCTAAGAAACCATTTTCATCAATGTCAATAACTAAAATGCACATATTGACTAAAATAGGTAACTAGCAAGAATTGTGGAATTGGTAATAGAGATGAGCAAAAGAACTCGATCGAACTGAACTAGACATAACCAAATAGTTTTCAGTGATTCTCAAATCTTAAAATATGGAATTGGTGAATATTAGTCTGGTTCTCAATTCAAGATGTGGACCCACCCACTCGGACTAGTTTTTTTTTTTTTTTAATTCTTATTATTTCAAATTTCCAAAATGCTAATTTCCATTCATTTCTCACGTAGACTCAGTTACACACACTCGCTGCTCACACCTCTCACTCTAACTTCTCTCAGTCTCAATCATGTCACGCTCACAACTCCCTCATGGCTCAACACCTCTCAGAGTTGGTTCTTAATGATCGTAATAGCTTTGTTCAGATCAATATATTTAGCTTGTCACGAGCTTGTTCTATTAACATCACTTATGTAGTAGTTTAGATAATGTAACAACACTTGCAGTCTTACAGGGAATAGGAAAAAAAAGAGAGATATGACCGGTTTAAAAATTGTATAATATAATGTGAAATAATTTGTAAATAGCCCAGCTGACTTTTTGGTTTAGCCAAGAGATGCGATATTAAATATGCTCTTCTGCCATTAGAAGTAATGGATTCCTTATTACGCATATGATACTTTTGATAAAGCATTCATATGACTCGACATAGCTAGATTTATCCTGTATTTAGGCATGATTGATTGACATATGTTGGAAGATACGTTGGAGCTGGACAAAATCTATTCGGATTAAGATTGATTCATTAAATCAATCAATGATTGGATTGAATCAATTAAATACTAGATCTGATTCATTGAATATAATTTCCTTTCTTTTGTATACATTTGTACTATACTTACACGGCTTTGTACAACAGTAAAGAGTGGAATAGAATACACAAAAATTCCCCAAAGCTTATGGTCCTTCTACGTTGTTTCTATCTTCCCTTAGCTTCTTGTCTTCTTTCATGGCATTAGAGCTATTAAGCTCCTAATTTAGCTTCCGCATACACCAAACGATTGCTTGCCGAAGGAACTGTAACCTGCAAAAACAGAGTCAATCCTTTGGCGTTGGCATAGGAATCAAATTTCAAAGAAGAGAGAAGCAAGCGAAGAAAACTTTCTTGTACCATCACAATGACTCATCAGCTTCCGGAGAGCATTGCTAAGAAGAAACCATGCCCCAAGTCTCATAAGTTCAAGATCCAATCCCGGACACATCGGTGGTTATTCATGGATCTCAATAGCAAAACATTCAAGCCCAACAAATACATGGCCAGCCCATCCCAGGCCAGCCCATTCCGAGCCAACCTTTTGCGGGCCATCCTTACTAGTGGCCATTTTTCAATTCGAGGTACCTTGGGCCGAGCCCGAATGCATCATTGCCTAGATTTTCGGGCCACGAGAGTAATGCCCAATCGAATGGTAGCCCCCTAGCCGTAAACTAGGCAAGCACACCTCGAATTTAATCAATGTGAGGTACGCAATCGGGTCAAACGACCTTGGTATATGGGACTAAATCCCTACGCGGGATTCCCAAATGCGAGACAAGGAATCGGGTCAAGTAATTCAAGTATGGAAACAAATCCCTACCTGATTTTTCCACTAGGATTTCTACCGTATTCCATCGCGATTACTGATGGTGACTAGAGCCCAACGTTCCACCGTATGTCTCAATCAACGATGGACCAGAGCTACGACTTATGTGGCATTAACTTACTGGATCAAAAAGTTACTCGATGTGAGCACAGGAGTTTTGAAGAGCTCTGGTCATAAGGACAAATATGGCTTCCTCAATGGAACCATCCCAATTTCATCAGATTTGAGTATGGCGCAACAATGGAGAAAATATAACTAGTTGGTGAGAACTTGGGTTGGGAACTGTGTGGCCCCAGAAGTCACAATCGGGCTACCCTCGACAGAGGATTCCAAAACTATATGGGAGAATATAAAAGAGAAATACAGAAAATTGGACAAAGTGAAGATTTTCTCTCTCATCTGGACACTAACGGAGTTGAAGCAAGGAAACATGTCCATTGCAGCATATGCTTCAACAAGCTGTCCACACTCTGGCATGAACTGGAGGCAGCAAAGGAAAAACTCAAATGGCTCGAAGCCACTTTAGAAAATTATAAGGCAATAAGGGAAGAGAGAAAGCCATGAGATTTCTTTTGATTCTAAACAACTCATACCTCACATTCCAATCATAGATCTTGGCTATGGACCTAGTACCATCGCTTAGCCACATTTACCAACTCGTGGTCCAAGAAGAAAGTCAGCAACTCTTCAAGCTAGATCACGCCAAAGCAAGCGAGAATATCTTGCTCGCAACTCATGGCGAAGGTTTGGAAGCAAAACCCTAGAAGACGAATGAAGAGTAGCGGCACTAGGGTTTGGGAATACTTGAGAAGATGCTTAAGAGGGATAGAGCGAACAGTCCGTATTATTTCTTGCAATTGGACGATCGTGGATCAATCAACACATATGCCTTGAGATCGGATGGTCCGAGATCCGTTAGTTCATTAGTTGAATTGGATGGTGGACATGAAGGGATAGCCAAAGCATCTAATGGCTAGACTTTTGCCATGTTATCCAAAAATTATGGGCGAAATTCCAAAGGAAAAAGGTAAATTATTTTGTGACTATTGCAAACACTCGCATCAAATTGTTGATAATTGTTGGAAATTGTATGGTAAACTTGGAGAAAAAGGAAAAAATGAAAAGAATTTTTCAATAGCATGTCCACTCACTGGCCCAACTAGTCTGAATGCTAATACAGGTGATCAATCCATTACATATGGACAATATCAACAACTTATGTGAGCTTTGCAAAAATTGGAGACTTCCAATAGAGGAGGGAGTTTTTCAGGTATGTCTCATTGTCTAATAAACTCTATTTCAAGAAATGCATGGATAATTAATTCTAGAGTAAGTGATTTTAGTCCTCAGATCGCTCTAAAAAAAATGTCCACTATGTCCCATAATTTCATTTTAACCACATTTTTATATCTAGAGTTTGCAAAGAAAATTCTTGCCAAGTCTTGTTTGATTGTGATATTTGCTTCTTTCAGGCCCTTTCGACTATTAAACTGATAGGCTTAGGTAAACTCTTTGAAGGATTTTTTTTTTTTTTTGGAGACCAACTTTTCAAATAGTATTGACTCGTCTTCCATTTCTTGAATAAAAAATCATTGTGTAACTTAACTACCAATGATAAGAATTTCCTTTTACATTCAAGAATGGATCATAGTGCTTTTTTTCCTTATCGTCAGTGTGACATTTGTCCTCTTGCAAAGCAATCACGATTCCCTTTTCATTCTAGCAATACTTGAACCAACAATGTTTTTCTTTAATTTGTGTTGATATCTTGGGACCCCAACATACAATTCATCGTGATGGCTCGTGTTTCTTTATCACAATTGTGGACGATTATTCTCATGTCACATGAATTTTTCTAATGCAATCCAATCAAGTTATCTCTTATTTAAAACTGTTTCTTGCTTTATCAAAGAATCAAATTGGAAAGTCTATTCAGCGGACTCACACTAATAATGGGAGAGAATTTTTAGCAATGTGCTTCCTTATTTTCATCTTATGGCACACTACATGAGAGCTCATGTACCTATACCCCACAATAGAATGGAGTGGTAGAATATAAGCATCCCCATCTTCTAGAAGTAGCGCGCGTACTAAAACTCCAAGCATCTACTCCAAAAAATTTCTTGGGAGACTGTGTAATCACGGTAGCTTACATGATCAATCGTATGCCCACTCAAGTTCTTGGTAGACAAACTCTGTATGAATTGCTTTATGGGAAGGAAGCAGAGCTGGATTACTTAAAAGTCTTTGGTTGTTTATGCTATGCCACCATAGTGGACCCTCAGGAAAAAATGGGTCCTCGTGCCCGACTTTGTGTTTTCATGGGCTACCCAAACTTGCACCCAAACTTGCAGAAAGGATATTGTCTCTCTTCGAGATTTCTACATGAGAATTCTTTGTGAGTAGAAACGTTGTTTTTCATGAGGTTTTTTCCATTTCGTGAAGTAGGGTCATCAAAAGAGAATTTGGACACCATGGCTCATTCACATCAATTTTTATTTGAAAAAGAATTATCTCCAGCTCTTGAGCGCTACACCTGTGGAGATTCCAAATTTTACTTCGACATTAGCACCAACTTTAAATGAAGTTCTTTCCCTAGCAACAATTGAGGAACTATCTTCTTTAGCACCAACTCCTGAGTACATGCCCATTGATGAAGCTTCCAGTCTTTTGTCGCATCCTATTATGGAGGAATCATCATCATCTCCATCCCAACTAGATCCTCCATAACACTCTAGTCATATCACCCATCTACCAACATGGACTAAGGATTATGTTTGTGCGGCACTTAATGCACTAGGTATTCATTATCTAATCTCATACTATGTTTCTTTCCATGAACTTCCTCCAGAACATAGATGTTGCATTAGCTGCATATCGAAGAATGGGAACCATCTAGTTACGAGGAAGCATCTTCTGATCCATGATGGCAGAAACTATGGAAGCTGAATTGTAGGCCTTAATCAAAAATCAGACATGGGAGCTTGTAAAACCACCCCTAAATCGAAAACTGATTGGATGCAAATGGGCATACAAAATCAAGTATTAAGCAAACATATCGATTGAACGATACAAGGCTCAATTGGTGGCTAAGGGTTTTACACAATTAGAAGGATTTGACTACCATGAAACCTTTTCTCTAGTAGCCAAACATGTGACAATCCATTCCTTCTCATCAATTGTTGCTTTATTCAATTGGCCATTACACCAAATGGATGTATATAAGGTTTTTTTTTTTTTTTTTCATGGGGACCTGGATGAAGAAACTTATATGGATATTCCTCAGGGTTTATGGAGATAGAGGAAGAATCGAGTATGTCGTCCCTATAAATCCATGTATGGCCTCAAACAAGCTTCTAGGTAATAGCACACCAAGTTTGCTCATGCCCTCATGACGGTAGGATTCAAGCAATCCATATATGATTATGCCCTATTTACATGGACGAAAGGTATGTTGTCTATTTACTTGATGATATATGTTGATGACATACTCATTATGGGGAACGACAAAATTGCCATAGAGAGCCTTAAGAAGTATTTGAATTTCACTTTTCATATAAAGAACTTGGGACCACCGAAACATTTTCTTGGGATTGAGATTGCTCAATCCGATCAAGGAATCTCTCTCGACCAAAGAAAATTTCTACTGGAAATCATATTAGAACCCAGGCTGTCGGGCTGTAAATCGGTTGTTATTCCAATCAAGTAGAACATCAAATTAACTACGACGAACATGATACGGGATCATCTTGAAATAAAGATCCTATACTTAGAGATTCGTCAAGTTATCAAAAGCTCATTCGAAAACTTATATACTCGACTATGACTAAGCCTGATATATGTTATGTAGTACAGACACTGAGCCAGTTATGCATAGTCCCAGATTGTATGGATGCTGCTCTTAAGGTTGTAAAATATTTGAAAAAATGCCTAGGACTTGGGATACTTCTTTCTAGGCATGGAGATTACGACCTATTGCGATACGGACTATGTAACTTGTCCCATGAGTCGAAGATCCGTCACTAGTTTCTACATTAAGCCTGGGGAGTCTCTTCTTTCATGGAAGACAAAGAAGCAAGCAACTATCTCACTATCCTCAGCCGAAGCGGAATACTGAACCATGGCTAAGACAACTTGCGAGATAATCTAGATACAAAGCTTACTAAAGGATCTTGGGATACAAGTGAAGGGACCAACGGAGTTATTTTGCGACAATGATGCGATTCTCAAACTTGCAACAAATCCCATAGTGCATGAGAGAACAAAACTTATAAAAGTGGATTCCCACTTTACTCGAGACAAGATTCAAGGAATGATAAAAACAAGAGGAATTGGAACTATAGAACAACCTGCAGATGTTTTCACCAAATCTCTTTGTTAGAGACAACATGCATATCTATTGAGCAAACTAGGTATATTGGACACTTACAAGCCACCGGCTCGAGGGAGGGTGTTGGAAGATATGCTCGAGTTGAACGAAATCCATTCGAATTTGAGGTTTAGTTCATTAAATCAATCAATGATTGGATTGAGTCAATTTAATATTAGATTTAATTCATTGAATATAATTTCCTTTCTTTTGTATACATTTGTACTATATTGACACGACTTTGTACATCAGTAAATAATGGAATAGAATACACAAAAATTTCCCAAAGCTTCTATTCCTTCTACGTTCTTTCTATCTTCCCTTAGCTTCTTGTCTTCTTTCAACATATCCACAAATGCTTTCTATATTAGTGCAATATACAACAAATTATTTATAAGTGGGGTTAATACCTTAAAAAACTCAAAAGTGGTACACGTATGACAAATTTACTCAAAATTATTTTTTTAATCATGAAAAACTCTAAACCGGTACACCTGTAACAAATTTACCTTAATTGAATATATAAAAAAAAAGACTCTCAATTAATATATTTATGATAAATTTACCTCAAACTAATTTATTCGATGGCCAAAAACCCAAAACCAATACATTTATAACAAATATACCATATGTTAAATTATATTAATACCATAAAAAAATCACAAAAATTGTAAACTATGACAAACAGAGAGTAAAATCCCAAATTGATATATCGGTCAACTATCACGTGTCATTTAACTTAATAATTTGACAGTAAAATTTAACAGAAACTAACAGAGGGTAAATTTGTCATAAATGTACCAATTTGGTGATGTACCAATTTGGGGTAAATTTGTCAAAGGTATATCAGTTTGAAGTTTTTGGTAGTAAAAAAATTAGTTAAGGTAAACTTGTCATAGGTGTATCAATTTAGGGTTTTCAGGGTATTAATCCTTATGAGTATTATGGCCAATTTGTACTTTTTAGTCGATATATTTTAGGTTATGAGGAAATTAGAGTACTGTTTTCTCTCGTAATGATCCATATGGTTTCAACGATCTCTATACAATATAACCATTGGCAATTTACACAGATACGATATCCAAATATGCATGTAACGAATTATTTGACAATGTAAAGCACATGACTCTTTCATTTAGAATCCTCTGACTCTCCTTGTTCACACTTATTTTATAAGTCACTGTAGAGATATGGAGGTTACTCCTTTCTCGTCTTGCGGCCGCCAAATTCTCTATTCCTCTATTTCGCTGTATTCATTTTCTAAACCGAATAGCAACAACATCAAATTCTCTCTCACACTCAATGTAGCATGCGACTCACGGGATCTGCGAAGCTCTCAACCTGACAAGGCTCATGGCAGCCATGTAGGCTCCCACAGGTACGACCAGTCCGACCTCAATCTGGACCAGATTCGAGGTCAGCGGTGGTGGGGAGTAGGCAAGAGAAGGCCAGGTTAGGATTTGTGCCTGGTTTTTAAGAAGAGGTAGCAGTTTGGGAAGAAAACTGGCAAGTTGGTATGAGTAAGTGAGGATGCCGGGATGCAGTAAGAGATGAAATAACAAAACTTGGGATGCAAATTGTATCGTTCGATATGCAGTTGAAACCTCAATGCTGCCATTTGTTTGAGGATTTCCATCAAAGGAAGCTTCTAATTCATGTCGGATAGACTAGAACAACCACCATTGGATGCATGAACACCAACATTCTCAGAACTCTCTCGAGTAAAATATGTCGTATTCCTCCAATTTCAAAGCGTCATTTATATAACTCATTCTCTAATTACAAGTATCCCTCAGATTGAGATAGAAAAAGAGCCTAAAGGTGCCAGCAAAGATGGAGAAACAGAATTTTTCGCTGTACAGCGATGAATGAGAGAGGAAAACCTCAGAGCCAAAGAGTAGCGGTTTGCCAGAGTCCGCTACATGGTCCACATCGCACTGCTGCTGCGGAATGCGAGCTGCCCATCTACCATGGGTGAATGCAGCTCTTTGTCTGACCAGCTGAGCAACTCAGCCAGCGTTTTCCCATGCTGGAGGAACCCGCGTGGAACTCGAGGCAGGCATTGCACGGACGTTGATGTCAAGCGGTAGCAGGTGGTATTGGATGTCAAGCTCTCTAAACATCTTGACCATCTCCTCAATCAAGAGGGATCGCCTTGTAAACTTCTCTCCCATGTCCTGGTGATTCATCCTGTGGCGCAGCCATACGGCAATCCTCAAGCTGTTAAGCTCTTCTATATCCTTCATTATGATCATTGGTGAGGAATACCAGTACTCTTTCTTGCTATCAACATAACTGCAATCGGTAGAACAACAAAGAAGCAATCCAGATTATTTCTTAATTATCTATACGTCGATGCAGAGGGAAAAAAAACATACTGTTTCTTTATGATATTAAAGTTCTCTACTTCTCCTGTAGATTTCTACGGCCTCAGAAAAGATGCTTCAACAGTACTGAACAAATTTTGAAAAAGTTTAGATGTTTTCACTTGCCTGGTTATCTTGTTCTTCATGGCAGTAATCTTCTCTGCAGGAATAGATATGTGCACACAGAATTCAACCGCATCCCCCATGTCAGGGCTCCGATAATAGTTGCCAATGGCCTTCGTTGCAAGAGTGCAATTTGGGTATATAATCTTTTGATTGTCATCCCTCAGAAACACAGTCGTCAAGAGGTTAATCTCTTCCACAACCATCTAAAAGGATACAGCATATGAATGAGCGATGAATAATAGAAGTGACCATGAAGTAGGTACAAGCCAAATTGGATAGAGCAGTGGATAATTGGTGGACATGTGATCTTGTTATCTACCTGGACTCCATTGATCTCACACCTATCGCCCACATCATACGGATGCATCATGAACAAGAAGATGATTGCCTCGAATATGGTCTTGCAGGTGTTCCCGAAAATAAATGCGACAAGGAGGAGCTGCGAACTGAGAAAGAGCAGGAACTTGGTTGTTGCTATCCCCAGGATAAGAAGCCAGATGATCAATATGAGGATACCGACTATGGCGTTGACCACCTGATGCAGCTTTTTGACTGCAGTCTTGGTGTCGTTTAAGGTCAAGGCAAGTGCTCTCCTTGCTCTGAAAGCATTGACCTAAAGCAATTTGGTTAATTCGATTAGCATTGAAGACGAAAAAGTTTAAACAAGCACGTCCAAGGACCTAATTTTACAGAATTCCACTCACCAGCCAGTTCTTCAGGCATGACTTGCTGATTTTCTTGCATTCATCGGCTCCTTCAAAGAGACTCATCATCTTCAAGGCTTCATCGACCCTCATGAACCGTATCAAGTCTTCCACGTAGATAAACCTAGCAACAAGAAAATCATAACCAACTTGGACACTTTCCATTATAAACCAGATAATATCAACCCAATATCATGCGCCAGTGAATCAGAAAGAGATCCAATCGGGGAACCAATTGCCTTATCCAAGGATTATGTCAAAAACTCAAGACATTGAGGTGAAGAACTGTGGTCTTACTTTGAATTAGGCTTAGCCACATTTCGAAAGATCTTCCTTGCTGCAGCTTTGGCTTCGTTTTCACTCCTGATCATTGTTCCTGACTCGTCCTCTTGAGTAGAATCCTGTATCCGCTCATCCAATGTCGAGTAAAATCCGTGCCGCACAATATTAATCAATCTTTTCATATTCCAGGCAGATACATTCTTGGTATTCAGCTTGTGCAAGTGCTCTATTGTGATTCCTTTCATGCTCTTTCCCGACAGCCCTCGAGAAAGCTTGTTGTTCTTCACTTGGGGACTTCTCTGAAGCTTTCCGCTTCCAACTATCATCCCACTTTTAGTTGGAAAAGCAGCGGCCTTTAGATCTGGCAGCACAGTCGCACCTGCTTTCTGTGAAGTCTGAAACTCGGCCTCAAAGTTCTCCTCTTCCTCTGTCCTCGGAATTTCAGTCACAGGCGGACCCGACAACGTCTCGATCACATACTGATCGAACAGAGACTCCTGGATCCGGTCAAAGTAGGTGCACACATGGAACGACGATGCCAGTACCTTGATGATCAGTGTCTTGACCAACCACAGTAGAGTCCCCACCAAGAAGCACACCAGCACCTTAGTGACGTACCTCAACCTGTCACTGCTCGTCTGCCTCTCAACCTTCTTGTCGAAGAGAGCGTGCCAAGCAATCAAGACCAAACCCAACCACAGGCAGTTCTGCACTGCATTTCGAAGGCCGTAGACAAAATACAGAACCCGTTTTCGCAGCAGAAAGTTCCTCTCGATGAAGAACACGACTAATCGAATCATCCACCCAGAGACCAACCTCCCACAAATCATGACCAAAACCATGACCTCCCACTTCCACAGTTTCAGCTTCCACAGATCTCTACGCTTCAATGCAGGAATTGCAAGAGTACAAACTAAAGCGCCAATGATCAAGACCAAAGTCACCCACTGTAACAGAGTCATGGCACCGAACTTTGCCTTCTTGAACTCCTCTGGCAAGTCTTGTTCCGAGAACAGGTCGTCCTCCTCCTCATCCCCTGCCCCCCTCAACATTCCAGACTGTAGTTGGCCTGACTGTGGAACCCGGCTCAATCTCCAGTCAGGCTCCTCCAGCGGGTCCATCAGCCGCGACCTTGTTTTCGTGCAGAGCAGGCTTGATTTCTGCTGGGAAGTCACAGCCTCCTCTTCGCTGTTGCTGACAGTGTTGCCATCTCTGCCATGGCTGGGCGAGCCCTTGTGCTGCTTTTGTGGTGTACCTGGCCCGCCCCCTGTCAAGATGGGCGGCTGGAAGGACTGTCTCGAGCCGTCCTGGCTCTGCCTTGGCAGCTGTGGCACCAGCGGCGAATTGGCGACCGGAGGCAAGTCCCTCCAGCTGTTGCTGCCACGCAGCTCCTCCATCTCCAGGTCCATGTCCAGCAACACGTTGCCAGAGGCCCGCTGCTGGTGGAGGAACCACCTGATCAGCCGTGACGGTGGGTCATCTGGCGCTAGCCAGTGTGGCGAGTGGCCAGGACCTTCTTCAGGAGCTTCCTCCTTCCTCTCCTTCCAGAACTCAATGCTGGGTTCCCTCAGCATTCTCGAACCATCATTCCTGTCACTCTTTGAATCACCCAGTAAGTCAGAACCATTGAGACCGAGCTCGAGGTCGGAGGGGTCGGGGTTGACGGCAGCCGTTCGTCTGCCTGGCGTGTACATGTAGGAGCCGTAGGATCTGAAGGACTTGCGCAGTGACTCCATGGTCAGTGGGGCTAGTCAAAGAAACGATTAGAAAAGACAAGAAAGAGAGTGACCAGAAGAGGAATTGATGGTGGGAGACGCAGCGAGCGTTGAACTTCAAAGAAGGGTGAGGGGTGCCTCCGAAACAGAGATTATAAATGGCGAGAGCAGGGAGAAGGAAAGAGGAAACGCGCAGAAACGGAGATTACAATGGCGAGAGGAGAGAGGAGGAAAGAGCAAACGTTCCGAAATAGGTAACGAAAGATGAAGAAGCAGGAGCAGAGAGCTCCGGGATTGCGCTGAAATTCGCTTTCCTATTCTGTTCTCTGCATGGCGGGGTTCCTAAATGCCCTCCTCCTTGCATGTAAATCACTGGACTGCCACTCTGCTAACGTTGAGATTATGAACACACGTTTCGAATTTTATGCTTGGTCACGTACTCGAATTTCTCTGCTTCTGGATTCCCCTTTCCCTGCGGTCGTTCGTGCTGCAATTTTCTCGATTGCTAGGGTTATAGGGAGTGTCCGAAATCCGTGCTCCGGGAAATCCGTGTTCCCGGGATGAGGGCGGACGCTTGTTCTGGTGCGGTGTTTTGCTAAGATTGTGAAGCGGTGGTGCATCATCGTAATGTGCAGCACCTCCTTGAAAAAACTCGACCGCGCGTTCACCGTTCCTCAGAAAACCCATTGCCATCGTATCCCAAGAACCGACATTTTTCTCGGGCATACGCTTGAACAGCCATAACGCCTCATCCCTGCTAACTTTTGGCACTTAAGTATGCCTGTGCCAAGTTTTGGCAATCCGGAGGTCGGGGTGTCAATCATCGTGTTCCAAGGAATGCAATCTCTTTCGGGCATTCACTTGAACAGTTCCTCACTACCGCGACATGAGACGTGACGGGAGATCATCAGATTCCACGACGTAGCGTCTCTCTCAGCATTCCGTTGAAAAGCTCGCGCGACCTCATCATGGCTCTCCTCTTTTCACGTAGCCCATGATCATGGCGTCCCACGTCACGGTGTTCCGGCGCTCGACGCCAAAACCCGCTCGGGCTTCGCCGAGACAGCCCGTCCTGACCAGATGCGAGATCTGCTTTTTTCAGTGCGAACAAATCCGGGTTACGTGACCCTTTACACCCCCTCGCCAAAGCAAAGCCGCGAGCTCGTCCCGAGTCCCTGGCGGGGAAATGGTGGGTCGCCAAGTGAAGGCGATTGAGTCGACACCGAGGCCGTCTCCGCGACAAGAAAGTGGGTCTGTGCAAGTTGTAGAGCTTCCTCCAGCAGATCCTCATGTCTGTCTTGGAAGCAGGACGACCCAGTCGGTCGAGCTTGTGCTGGTCGTCTGCAACCCAAGTCGGTTCAAGCTCCGCAGCCTGCGCCTGTAGCCTGCGCCTGTAGCCTGTATGGTCTACGGGGGAATGGAATGGGAGCGAGACATTCTCCACTTGGTCGTAAGGTAAAAAAATTCATAGAAATGCAATGAAGTATGTACATTTTATGATTTAGGACCTAATAAAAAAAGTGATACTACCACGAAAAACCTCAAACTCATATACATACAATAAATCTATTCCAAAATAATTTTTTTATTATCAAAAACCTCAAATTAATTCACCCAATTCTCAACTTATTTTTGAACCATAAAAAACCTTAAAATAATACATTTATCATGAATTTATCATTCGTTAATTTTTTTTTGAAATTGTATTAATATAACGAAAAACCTCAAAAATAATATACATGTGATGAACAAAAACTAAAATCTCAAATTAATGCACTTATCAACTTTCATGTATAACTAAAAAATTTGATGGTAAAATTTAATGGAAATTAACCAAGGATAAATTTGTCACTGGTATACTAATTTAAGAGTTTTTGATAGTTGAAAAATTAATTTTGGATAAATTATCATGTGTGTACCAATTTGGAGTTTTTCGTGATATAAACCCTTAAAAAATATATATTAACTAAGATTATAATTTTGCCTAGCTCTATAATAATATTGTAATATCCATGAATGAGATATGTCGGCATATTGAAAGCTTTCATTTCAGATCATTCAAATGAGTATTTCATGAGAGATTGATATGTTCCGAAATTCCTATTTGGTAACAGTGGAGTTATAGTTCGATCGCACGAGATCGCTTTGGTGGTGGTTTAGCTTTCTTTTGAATTATTTCGTTGGTCCTAAATTATGTTCCAAATTATTTAGCCTTAGGATGGAGACCAAGACCTTCGATTTGTTATCAAGGTGTAGAGTATGTTGTTCAAGAAAAACTACCCATTTGTTTTTAAACTTATACTATGGATGTTAATTTAGTTATAAACTTTCAATTTTTTCTTGTCTAGTCTTAAATTTTTGCACGGAATTTCAATGCAATCCTTTCGATCGATCAATTTTGTCAGAAGTTGCCGATATGATAGTCTAGTCATAGCTAGCCTTTTTACATAGCACACTGCCACGCAAGCAATTTTTGGTAAAATCGACATGAAAAACTACATTGGAATTTCAACTAAAAGTTTAAAACTCAATTTGATAAAATTGAAAAGTTTAAAATTGATTTAATATATGTTCAATAATTTCAAGGCTTGTTAGACAATTTTCCCTATTCTACGAAAGCTCTATCTTGGGCACATTCAATCCCTTTGAATGATCACTTCAACCTTACACTCGATCAATTTCATTCTTGGCATCTTCACTTATAACATCTCCCGGTACATCAGACAAATGTTTAATTTCCAGTATTGCCCCGAAGGCTTTAGTGAAAGAAATATCTAGGTGTAATAACCATTGGATTTTCCTATATATAGATCAAATCTATATACCCAGCTATTCTACATATGTTTCTTACAAGATTTCGATACGAATTTGTTAGAGTTATCTCATTAGATTTCATATATACGAGATCCTTTAAAGCATACATGCAATGCTCTGAAATTACCTAAAGAAAATATCATAATTAGAATCTTATTATAAATATAGTTTCCTCGTTTCGTGGATTTTCGGACTTTTTGATATCTCTTCTCTCTTTTGTTTTCGTCTTATCATGTCGTGTGCATTGAAACCCTTTGCACTGAGCAGCCTTGGTACAATGTGAACCTCCTTAAGTTATTATAAACCATACTCGATAGCATAGCCTGAGAAACTACTTTCATCTATGCCAAAACCATAAAATATACATATTGATTGAAATAGGTAACCAATGGATAACATGAGATTGGTAATAAAGGTTAACAAAAGAATCAGATTAGATCGAATTGAATTATTTTGAGTAAGTTTCCAATTCCTAAAATTTGGAATCGGTGAAAATCGATCCGATTCTCGATCTAGGTGCCAAACTATTGACAACCAGATTTTTATTGGTTATCCAAAGTGTACAATCTTTTTTACAAAGTAGTAGTAGTAGTAGTAGTAGTAGTAGTATTAGTAGTAGTAGTAATAATAATAATAATAATAATAATAATAATAATAATAATAATAATAATAATAATAATAGTAATAATAATAATAGTAATAATAGTAATAGTAATAGTAATAGTAATAATAATAATAGTAATAATAATAATAATAATAATAATAATAATAATAATAATAATAATAATAATAATAATAATAATAATAATAATAATAATAATAATGATCATAATGATGTGATGATGATGATGATGATGATGATGATAAATCCCACGGAACAAACTTACATCGCCGACGGCAGTTCTCGGCCGGAGGAGGAGGGGAAGAACCGACTCTCCTTGAAGAGAAAAAGAACGGAGAAATCGCTGCTCTGAGATCATCCATGGCCCCTCAGCCGCATCAGCCACCATTGCCGTCACTGCTTGCCGTCGTCAATTCCGGCCCGAGAAGAAGGGATTCGATCCGTTTAGCTTGACTTCGCCCATTGAAGATCTCCAACCACAGAACATTCGCTTCATCCATTGGCCGCGATTCTGGCCACAGGCGTTATTTGAAATCTTCGTTCCCGACACTGCTGCCGATTGCACTCTTCCATTGCTGCTCACCAAACGGGTGATTTTTCTTTCCCTGTTTTTTCTCTGCTTCGAGTAAAACATGGTTTCGAGCGTGCTGTTCGTGCGTAGCTAATCAGGCGAAAAAGGTTCTCTTCGGGAAACCCGTAATGATATCGTTGTTCTAGTACTGATTTAGGCGAAAAGAACGGCTCGGATTTCGCGACCATATTCAACATCTTCCATGCGCGTAACTTGGTTTGATAAAATGCCTCGATGAAAAGCGACTGAGGATCTGGAAACATGATAGAAATTGTTCTTTTGCGGTCAGTTTAAAGTACACGAATCTATTTTCAGTCGTGCGTCGTTGTTTCCACTTCTGAATCAATTTTTCTTCTTGTGTTCACTTCGTTCTTTGCACTGGATGGCTTGCTCGAGCGGTGACCACTGGGGAGGAAGTAGAGCGAAATTCTCTGGTGGGCATGTTATTGAATATCTGGTAATGTCCGTCCTTCCTTGTATCTTGTTTTTATTGATTGCCCGTGTTGATGATGATGGGAGGGAAATAATCGGAATAGAAAAACGCTGGAATCCGTAAGAGTGAAAAGAGAGTCCGGTGATTGCCGGAATTGACGGTCGGAGAGGAGGCCTGACGGAGGTACTCCGGTGATGGCCGGCGGCGTCGGCAGCCGAAAGTCGGAAGGATGAAGATCCGACTAGAGTTCGTCTGAAGATGACAAGACTCTCGGTGAAGGGGAGCACGAACAAGAAAAAGAAATGATGAAATTATATATAAAAAAAAGAAATTAAAAAGGAAGAAGAAAAAAAAGATAATGAGATAAAGAAAAGGAAAAATGTACGTGTGTCGATATATTTGTGTGTGTCAGTATCACGAAAAACCTCAACTAATACAATTGTGACAAATTTATCTTAATCTAATTTATTTTACTACCAAAAACTCTAAGTTAATATACTTGTGATGAATTTATCTCTATTAATTTCCGTCAAATTTTATTATTAAATTCGCTGACATTGATAGTGTTATAATAACATGGTAAGTTCACGTAGAAATTAATATGGTTTATATCACGAAAAATCTCAAATTATTTAAGATGTACCGTTATATTTATCACAAGTGTGTCATTAAATTTGTCATCAATTTTGGGTTTTTCATGATCTTTACTTACGTGGACTTTCCACGTCACCATGTGTCATCTAGGTTAGTAAACTTAATTATAAATTTTGAAAAAACAGTTAACATATGGTAAATTTATCAAAAGTGTACTAATTTGAGGTTTTTTTGTAATAAAAAATAGTTTTGGATAAATGTATCACGCATATACTAGTTAAAGGTTTTTTATTGTCAAAAAATTAGTTTGAAATAAATTTATTACATGTGGATCAATTTTAAGTTTTTCATTGTACATTTATGACAAATTTACCTAAAACTAATTTTTGAGTATGAAAAAACTCAAACTAGGGTATAAATTTACCCTAAATGACTATAAAAAAAACCTTAAATTGGTATGTTTTTAACAAATTTACCTTAAACTAATTTGTTCAATCATCAAAAACCCCAAACTAGCATATTCGTAACAAATATACTTACCATTAAATTGGATTAATACCATAGAAAAAAAAAAGAAGGTACAATTATGACAAACAGAGAATAAAATCACAGATCGGTATATTAGTCGATTGTGACGTATTATTCAATTAAGCAATTTGATAGTAAAATTTGACGAAAACTATCATGGGGTAAATTTATCACAAGTTTATCAATTTGAGGTTAATTTAGCTTTTGATGATCAAAAAATTAGTTTTTAGCAATTTTATCATATGTCTACTAGTTTGGGGGTTTTCACATATTAACCCTATAGAGATACATGCACTTATATATTTAAATGGGCTAAAGGTTTGGTGAAGCTGGGCTGGGCGTGTGGACTGATTTTGGTTTTGGCCTTGGATCGATCGAAAGGAAATAATAAATTTGGGCTTGATTTGTCGGAATAGCTAAACCCATCAGACCAAGGCCACATCCGGACCAGGGCCGAAAGTCGGTCTAAATTTGAGACCCAACCCGGACGTTCGGACCCATATATTTAGACCGGGTCCTTTGCCTAATCCGTTCCCCATTTTTCCAGAATAAAAAATAATTATTTTTATGAAAATCAGAAATAAATAATAAATAATAAAAAAACTCCAAAAATTTTAAAAAATTCAAGAAAAAGCTTAGCAATTAGATTTTGATTAGAAATAAATAATAAATAATAAATAACTCCAAAATCTTAAAAAAATTTAAGAAAAAGCTTAGGAATTAGATTTTGATTAGTTTTGTTAGATTTTTAGCATTAATTCTAGTTTAGAATTAGTTTAATGTATAAAAAATGTAAAAAAATGTTTTGGTGAAAATTGGATTTAAAATTGAATAAGGATGTGTTTGGTTACTATTTTATTCTCAAGAATATTTTTTTTTCTCAAAAATATTTTTTCCTGATTTTGTTCCCTAGAGAAGTTTCTAAGTATTTGAAGGCGTTTGGTAGTTGTCCAAATTTTATGTTCAAATTCTTTTGTGATTTAGAATTTCTTTGAATATTTAAATAATTTTATTACTTTTTTCTTTTTTTCTTTTTTTCTCTTCCTTTAGCCAATTGCTGGCCTTTGCCATGGCTGACAATCTCGCTAGATTGTCGCTAGCCCCCAACAAGGTGGAGCTTGCCCAGATTTAGTGAGGCTCAACCTTGTCCGGCCACCATGAAGTCGACCTTGCCGTGGTTAGGCAATGCCTTCCTTGTAATGGCTCGACAAGGCTCGGCCTCACCTTCTCTGGGTAAGGCCAGGTTGAGGCGGCTTTGGTGAGGTTCTCGGCCCTCATTTGGCTAGTCGCCAATCATCGCTGAGGCCAACGATTTGTAAAAGGAAGAAGATGAAGAAATGGAAAAAAAGAATAGAAAAAAGCCAAAAAATAAAAAGTTAGCTTGATTCTAAAATTGTTCCGGGGATCAAAAAAAAAAAAAAAATATATATATATATATATATATATATATATATTGATTCTATTTCAAATATATTTTCAAGAACAAATTAATAAAAAATTTACCAAACGGATTTCTATTCTTTTTTGATTTCGAAAAACAAAATAACATAATCAGACACTGTTTGGTCAATTGTCAAACATGACCTAAGCTCATAAGCTTTATCATAAGGATTTTTTAATGTCATTTTCTTTTATAAACAATCCTAGTCTGTGCACTTTCATTTCGATTTTATTTAATTGCAGTCTTCTAATACATTGATTGTTCTTTTCTTTTCTTTTTCTTTTTTTAATAGAATGATAAGGATAATTTTTAAGATGTTTGATTGGTAAAAGATTTCCTTGACACTTTGGTCAACAAATAGTCAAGCTTAACCGAAAGGACACTAGTTAGATGACTAGTGTAGTCAAGTCCCGATTCCTAAATCTCTAGATGCATAGAAAGTGAGATATCATCTTATACCTCAGTTTGTTCTTAGCCGATTTCATTAGGGTCATGGAAACTCCTTACTACAATTTTTAGGATCAATTCGAATTTAAATTGCAAGTCTCATGACACATGAGGTATGAACTTAGGAGAGATTACGATCGAGAGTTTGTTTGTGGTGTTATCAAGTGAGGGTCTACCTTAGCTTTTTTGTACTATTCAAACTACCTTAGAGGGTCTACCTCTAAATCTATTCCAGAAGGTGGCCCCTTGAGAGTAGGTCGTGACATACCCAAGCCGGTTTTTATTTTATTTTATTCTCTTCTTTCCTCGCTTAGATGCAGTCATGCATGCCATCATTCACGTCTCTTAATATCAGTCTCAGTGACACAGTGCCCACGTCTCCCTCACAGTTTGACGCCTCTCGAACTTGGTTCTTGATGATTATCATAGCTTTGTTTGTGGAGATGACAGTCATGTTTAGCTCATCATAATGAACCTTTTCTATTAACATCACTTGTGTTGTAGTTTAGACTATGTAACAATATTTATAGTTTTACAGGGAATAAGGAAATAAAAAAAGAAGGAGATCTAGCCAATTTATAAATAGTATAATATAATGTGAAATAATTTTTCAATTGCCCAACCGGCTTTTTGGTTTAAGGAGATGCAGTGTTAAATATCCTCTTTTGCAATAAGAAGTAACGGATTTCTTGTTACGTACATGATATTATTATTAAATTATTCATACAATCAGACATACCCAAATTTATCCTATATTTAGGCATGACTGATTGACATACTTACAAATGCTTTATGTAGTGAAATATGCAGCAACTTGTTTATAAGTATTACGACCTAAGTTGCACTTTTTAGTCACAAGCTAGGTTTTGAGGAAATTATGGAAAAATTGTCCAAAAAATCCTAAATCTATTATATTTTCGCTAATTCGGTCTTAAACTTTTCAATTTTATCAATTGAGTCATAAACATTTTTATTTTTGTCAATTGAGTCAATTCGGTCAATTTTGACCGGAAATTACTAATATAGCTGGTCAATGCTGATGTGGCACTTTTTAAAATAATATTTCAATGATATTTTAATAAATTTTTAAATTTTTAAATTTTTAAATTTTTTTAAAATTTTTTTTTTTTATGGTTTTGGAGAGAGGGCCAACAAGGGTGGCTGGTGGGGGTGAGGGCCGGCCTACCCTCACCAGCCTTGGGTGAGGGCATTAGGCAAGTGAAGACTTCCACACCTTTGCTTTACCCTGCAAGGGCGTTTGGCCCTTGCCCAAAGCTGGGGAGCACCCCAATGTCCTCCTAGGGCAAGCAAGGGTTGATTGGCCCTTTCTCCAAAACCCTTAAAAAAAAACCAAAGAATTTTTTTTAAAAAAATTGTATAAAAAATTCAATAAATCATTAAAAAAATCATCAAAATATTATTAAAAATTGTCATGTCAGCATTGGCTATCCACATCAATAATTTTTGGTCAAAATTTGCCAAATGGACTAAATTGGGAAAATGTGCAAAGGTTTAAGACTCAATTGACAAAATTGAAAGGTTTAAAACTAAATTGAAAAAATTACAATAGATTTAGGACTTTTAGGATAATTTTTTAGAGAAATTAGAGGATTATTCTCTCTCATAACGATCATTTTTTCTCATAATAATTGATATCATGTTAACGATCTCTATACAATATAACCATAGGCAATTTACACAAATATGATATCCAAATATGCATGTAACAAATTATTTGACTTTGTAAAGCACATTTGCTTTCATTTGGTATCCTTTCACTCTTGTTCACTCTTTCTTTGAACATCATAGTAGAGATAGGAAGGTTGTCTTTTTCCATTTTTGTGGCCGCCAAATCCTCTCTTCCTCTCTATTTCGCCGTTATCATTTTCCAAACCCAATTGCAGCATTATCAAGTCTCATTTTAATCATATATATATATATATATATATATATATATATATATATATATATCTCTCTCTCTCTCTCTCTCTCTCTCTCTCTCTCTCTCTCATACTATAGCATGCAAGTCACATCCATGGGAGCGTTCTTAACCTCGCGGGAGCTACAAGGCTAGACCTCACAATGCTCATGGCAACTATTAAATTAATGTTTCGATTTTGAATTTGGATAATGATTTGTTAAACCAAATTTGTTGATAAAGATTTTCTTAAGCGGATTATACATTGGATGAATAAGTTTTTCTCTTGTTAGACTTTCTTTTGGATGTACAAAAGAAAGCAAAAAAAAAAAAAAAGGTTATTTACTACTACAAGACAAAAGATGAAATAAAATAAAGAAAATTTAGGATTTCTTCTTTTACCTGCAGAAGGAGCCGAATCCATATTGGAGAAAATAACCAATGGTGGGGCCCAGAGTCAAAGTTTTGATGATGGGCACACAATATAAAAGGCATGGACTCTTTAGCCGAAAAAGTAGAGGAGCCCTCCGCACATCCAGAAGAGAGCATAGCTTGAGAGAAGCCGCTGAAGCCAAGCAAAGCTACACAAAAGAAAAGTCCAGAAGCCGACAAGAAGCAACAACTCGCCATACATGAAAACAAAAAAAAAAATTCAAGAATAATGCACGGTCTTGATTTTCGGTGGTATAAAAAGAGTATTGTTTGGGTTTGGGATTAAATTTAGGTGTGGGAAACATTTCAGCTGTGAGTTTACATTATTTATTTATAAACTCATTGGGTTTGGGATTAACTTTAGGTATGGGAAGCATTGGAGCATATGAGTTATTATAAACTCTGATTTTCCGATTATAGTAGATTATTTACTGCTAGCTCCCCATGAACGTAGATACTGATACTCAAACCGAACCACGTATATTTCTAGCGTCATTATTATTTCTCGTTGATGTAAATTGCAAGATCTTGTCATTCCCGCATATTACATTCTAACAATTGGTATCAGAGCTTGGGATCGAATTTCTTGATTGTGATTTGGAGCTTTTGTTGTCTAATTATTATATGGAAATTCTATAATTGCAATTATATCTTAGAGGAAATCTAAAATTGAGAAGTTTGATGGGAGAAACAACTTTGGGTTATGGAGTATCAAAATACGGGCGTTATTGACAACCTAAGGTTTGGCCAAGGCACTAGATGGTGAAAATGAGTTGCCAATTATAATGAAAGCCTTTGAAAGAGTAGAGCTAATAAAAAGAGTAAAGAGCACAATTCCGTTGAACTTGTCAGATGAGGTTTTAATAAAGGTTGCCAAGGAGAAGGATGTTGCAGCATTATGAGAAAAACTTCAGGCACTCTATGTAAAGAAAGTTTGAATAATTGCTTGTATATGTTGAAGATGATGTTTCAATTTAAATATACTAAAGGTACGTCTATCAAAACTCACCTTGATGAATTCAATAAACTCATGATGGATTTGAAGAACGTAGATAAGATACTTGATGATGAAGAACAAGGCATGATATTATTAGCTTCTTTACCAGAGTTATGGGAGCACTTTACTGATTCACTGTTATAAGAGTGTACTACGATTACCTCGGAAAAGGTAAAGTCCAACTTATTCTCTAAGGAGTGGATGATAGTCTGGCGCAAGGAGTAGCACAAGCATTGATGATTTGGGATGGAAAACAACATTGAGAGCCTAGTAGCAGAAGAGGTAAAAGCAAATCAAAATCACAACATAGAAAGTCTAAGGGACGCGTGAAGTTTTAAGTGTCACGAGGAGGGGCACATAAGAAGAGATTGTCCAAAATGAAAGACAAAAAGTGATAGGTAGAATGCCACAAGCAGTGTGGCGAACGTTGCCAAGGGAAGCATTAGTGATGCGGAAGTTATTTTATGTGTGACTACTACTTCGTTAGGAGATGAATGGGTGCTAGATTCGCAGTGTTCTTTTTAGGGGTGATCGGGTCTAAGGTGGGTAGGGTCCAAACTTGGACCCTGTATCTAACCCTGTTATAACCGGTTCCCCTTTTTGGACCATGTACCCAACCCTATTTGTATTAGACCTAGTACGCGAACCACCCTGTTTTTTCGATCCGGTTCCAAGGTCAACCTTGTTTCTAACGAAACCTATTTTGTTACCGTCCAATATCATTGGAAAATACACTTGAAAGAAGTCCAATGGCTGCCTCCTTAACTCGATCATATCCAATATATGGTTACGGGGTAATTTCACAGCAAGATTCCTTGTAATAAAGTAGTAGTAATGATGAGAGAATATTCTGAAACCCTACTAATAACGGTTGTGATTCCTTAAGACAACACATCCAATTATCCATAGACTTGAAGATTTCATCATGTTGTTCTGAAAGAACTGTTATGAATGCCTCACTAATAGGTGAGAAAGTGCTAATACTTAAGTAGATCTCAAGATCTCATCAGCAGGTTGTCATGCTAAAAGAGCAAATTGGAAGACACATCATTGAAAGATAGTTATAAAAGTCAAATAAAGATGATACAACTAGTACTCGCCCCCATGATAAATGAATCAGTACATTGAGGTACTAAAACTAGCATCTAGCTTATCACTACATTGATCCACATAAACAATCAAAAGTAATTGATAATTGCTGTTGGCTTACAATGCCTCTACTTCTTTCATCGCTTTAATATATACTCAGCCTTCTTCTCCAATCATAAACTCACCCTCCAAGAGCCAAAACCATATCTAGCATATTATGCAAAAAGCATCAACAGTGATGCGTTTACATATATTAAGTACTGGGTAGAAGAACTTTTCGAGTTGATAGCATCTCTGAGGTAGGATTTGTGCCATTTAAGCAAAATATATAGAGTTTCAAAACCCATGGCCATTAAATTAGTCATTTTGGCCTTGGATATTATTGCGACCTAAATTTCGGAGGCACCACCTAAAATTAGGCTAATAGATTGTTAAGCCTAGACTTAACCCGGGCTCTCCCAAGCCCATCCCAATTTACGATTTAGGTTAAAATTTCTTAATATGCAAATGGATTTTATCTAGGAGTCGTCACTAATTAGTTTATGGTAGGTCGATTAGACACTTAAGCAAAATAATGAGAGAATTATTTTACTCCTACGAACCGGAGACTTTGGGTATGAGGACTTGGTTACACTAGACTTCCCTAATGCCTTTTCGGTATCATTTCTTTTTATTTTTGAAAAAAATTCGCAGGCAACTTAGATTGATTTTAAATCTATTTTCCTAACATGTGAGATGATCATATGGGTGTGCAAACCAACAATTTAACACCCAAGAAAGTAATAAATAAATTACGAGACTTACCTCGTAGCAACGAAAGTATCTGTGTCGTTAGATCAGAATTCATATCATTAACCCTAGATATGATTTCTAATTAACACGCAATTTCTTTTTGTTTTCACTTAATTAATGAGAATCACGCTTTATGCAATGCAATATAACTAAATAACCCAATTCTAATGACATGCAATTTCTAATTAAATGGACCTAGCAACAATCATTAAATAGCATGCATTTCATGAATCTAATTCTATATGACATGCACATGACATTTGTTTTTCTTAAAAAAGAATGCAATCTATCCTAGGGATTGAAACTAATTTATCCTAAGTCATTTTTTTTTGTATTTTTTCATGAAATTCGAAATTAGGAAAAATGTGAAAATTGTCTAACTAAATTAAGATTCTATCCAACTTATATTAAGGATTAAGTCAGGCTAAACCCTAATTAAAATCAATATATTATCTTAACTTAGCAATCTCTAACCTAAGATGCAGTCTATCTAAATCAATCTAAACTTAAAATGAAATATGCAATTTTATCCTAATGTGCAATGATGTACAAAGGATGCCCTAATTCTATATGATATATGCATGATGATTTTTGTTGCTTTTTATTAACTTCAAAATTTAAAAAAAAATGTCAAATAATTAAACATGCAATATAAGCTAATGAAACAAAAATCTAGCATCCTAAATTTATGTTTTATGTTTTTCTTTTAATTTTGAAAATTCATGATAAAAAAGGTGTTTAGTCTAAATATGCAAATAACCCTGCATGTAATATTCTAACTCAAACATATTTCAAGATAAATAAAGCAATCAAGACAAGACAGACCATTCAAAATCATCAAAGATATCACATATCGTTTAGATCAATGGATAATATTCTCGCTAATAAAATCGATAAATTGATTTAAGCCTTAAAGATCAAAATATCAATTTTACACCCGCTTGATTAATTATTCCATATAAAGCTTTATAGATGGAGTAAAAAATTCGTGTGCGGTTGCGGATTAGGCAATAAATCCTAATTGAGAGTGCACTCAAATTTAGGAATCATGCAATATTCTCAATCAAATTGAATCGTAAAATATTCAAATTGAGGGCAAACGGGATAATTACCTAATTCAAATTATCGTACAAATAAGCTTCCCGAATTGAAGGCGACAAAATGGATCTTTGATAATGGATCGCGAACCGTGGTCGATGATGGTTCATGGTGCTTAACAGGGAATGATCGATGACACGTATTCAGTAATCCGGAGAAGAATGGTGGCCGAATGTCTTCTCACTTGGTCTTCTTTTGTTCCTTCTCTATATGAACGTATTGGAAGCTACTGGGAACCACATTTAAAAAACTAGCTAGCCACCTGGACGCCTGCAAAGACAAATCTATAAACTACCGAGATAGCCCGAACAAGAAAAGAGATAGTCAGTGTTGAATCTTTGTCGGATGTTGCGATTAGGGATAACGTAACTTGGACAGCGACTTCGTCAAGAACCGCAACAGGACACGGCGCAAGTGCAGGCGTGGCCGAACTTGTGAATTTCTGGGGCTCCTGAAGTCGCGACAGCCGAAGCAGCAGCTTCTCAGTGTGATTGTCGCAAGGCTATTGGTTGGTACGGGTGCCGCTCGTCGTTACGTAGTTGGGGGAATCAGCGGCCTGGACTCACGGTGGATTAACAATGGATCGGCGACGAGTGAGTCGCGGTGTGCTTGCAGTGCTATCTTGGTGGAGTTCGTCACGAGTGCTTGCGGTGAATGGCATGGCAGCAAGGCGCCACGACACACGTTGGCTTGAGACAGTGGTTGAATTTTCGAGTGACTTCGCCGACAAATAATCTCCACCGAGAATTCTGAAGTCACGATCCTTTGTCTCCAATCCCTCTGATGCTTCTTCCTCAAAAGTTGACAAGCAATTCTTCAACATTCACCATACAATAAAAGACAAATTCCACCGTTTTGACCAAAAGCCAAAACAACCCACGATCTTTGATGATCTGCTAGTCAACGACGAGCTGAGAGCTGGAGACTTCTAGATGCACCTGGACAACATCTCGTCTTGACTTCACGCCGAGGCTACAGGACAAGATGATCTCACCAGGAAGGCTGCGATGTGCGCGTGAGCTTGCTGGTTTTTTCGGCAGGATCACCGGGTTAGATTGCAGGAGCGTTGGACAGGAGGATGAAGAACAACTAGCTATACACGTCAGGGGACGCTCGATGAAAGTAATGGAAGCTGGTGGTGGTTTGAGATATAACTCCCACAACAATATGGGAAGGGTAGTCGTGTGAGGGCACTGCAGAACGTGATGAAGCACCGCAACACAACTACGAGATTCGTGACTTGTGTTTTCTCTCAATATGTCGTGTCCTCTCCCAATTTTGGCCGTGTATGGAATTGTGTGGCCCCCGTTGCTTGTCTATAGATGGTCCTTTTATAGGTAAGGATAACCTAGGCTTTCAAGGAAAGAGAATAAATCTACATATTATGTTTTAGTTCTTTCCTATTCTTGTGATTTTTTGTGTGAGCATGCCAGTGAAGAAGAAATTCCACTTTCCCCTTTTTGTATTTAATATATCGTTCCCCTTGGTGTGAAGATACGAAAAACAATGTGCTGATCCTTTTGCTTATATTCACTTCCCGCAGTAGCCCTTTTTTCAACCATAGAAAGAATAAATTTCAGCAAAACCTTTCTGGTTTCTTTCCATCTATGTTTGCCGATCCCCTCACTAGCAATCCCCCTCATTTCATGTCCATCGAATCAACCAAATATTTCCAGGATTTTCACTTCCTTTCTCTTCTTCGACGGATATATCGGTCAACTTTTGGACTTTACTCAAGCAAATGCATGAGTGGGCTCCTTGTCCACAATTGCGGATTTCCGTAACCAAATCCCATGAGGGCCATTCTCATATCAAGCCAATTCTAATGTGGATGCAGTGAATTGATGATAACCCTTCGAACATCTATATGCAATTGACTAATATATTTTTTTTGTTTAGGGGCTAAAGTATAGTCCCTAACTTTTATGTATTAAATAAATGATCGGATCGCCAAAATTTAAGTGTCAACATATATGGTGACCCTAACAAGCAATAAAAGCACATGAGAGCCTCCAAGAAAACATATGCAAAACAATATATATAAGAACTCTACAAGACTAAAAGATTAGCATGATTCACCTTGTATAAATAACGACTACAAAGTGAAGTTCCTTGCAAAATATAGGCTCTTGAAAAGTCAAATAAAGATGATACAAAAGTTATGGTTTAATAAAATCTATTTACTTATCACAAAATCGGAGTTTCCATAAAATGAAGTCTATTTTCCAATGATAATGTCTTTGGTAAGACAATTCAAATCTAAAAAAAAAAAAAAAGATTAAATAAAACATTCACTTAATAGATAGTTATGCAAATAAATTACAAGATAGAAAGAAATACATACGACTTAGCCGCCTCAAATTTTTCTACATTCTCAATGCATTCTTCAACATTGATTAGCACACGAACAGCTCTCAACCAATTTTGAGTGCAAATCAAACCTTCCACCACTTTATGAGTCAAAGAAATTTGAAAGCTGTCAAGTACACGTCCCGACGTACTAAAAGTCGACTCGGAAGCAATGGTAGTCACGGGAATAGACAAAACATCTCGAGCCATCAAAGATAAGATTTTATACTTTGACCAGGTACTCTTCCACCACATCCAAAGGTCTAGATTAAGGACATCTTCACTTTCAACTTCAAGATATCAATTAAGCTCAGATTTGTTTTCATCCAACGCTCTTTTCTTGGCATGGAGAAAGCTCTTATACCAAGTATGGATTTCACACTCATTGTCATTAATATCGACATTGGAAGCACTGCTACTATTACTCACACTTGAACCACTTAAATTTTCTTTACTAGAAGAACCATCAAAAGATTGTTCATAAAATTTATATAAACGTTCCAAGACAACATTCACTTTATTATGCATCTCATCAATTTTTGCTTCATCATCATAAATTTGTTCAAAACAAAACTTCACATAATTCAATTTTTTTTGTAGGATCCAATGCAACCGCAATCAATACCATCATATTTACTTTATCCAGACTCTCATAATACTTGTCAAACTTCTCTTTCATTTCTATACCCATAGTTTGAAGCTTTGGGTTCAAAGAATTCGCCGCATTATTCAAATATTTATACAACATAGCCATCACCTCAAAATAATTATTTGAAGTAACATATGAACTCCCCGACATCTTTTTGGTTGCATCATAAAAATGTTTCAGAAATTTAGAAAGAATGACGGTATTTTCCAAATCTTCATCTTGAGGAGCATCATTGTCAATCTCCCTTAAAAAAAAGAAATCATCTTCTTCCATTCTTTCAAAAGCTTTCTTGAACTTTATGGCGGTGTCTAACATCATGTAAGTGGAGTTCCATCTAATGGCAACATCAAAATAGATTGAACCTTTATATGCAATCATCTCACTCTCAATACAAGACTGGAATGTCTTAGCTCTAGCAAGAGAACTCCTCACATACCTAAGTACGTTTCAGATACGTCCAATAGAATAACGCACCTCTTTCAATCCATCTCTTACTATCAAGTTAAGTATATGAGCAGTGCACCTCATATGTAAAGCATCGCCATTCAAAATCAAGAATCATTCTCTAGAAAATTTTTCCTTCAAATAATCAACGGCCACATCGTTTGAACTAGCATTATCAACGGTTATTGTGGATATCTTTTTTTCTATTCCCAAGTCATGAATACACGTCTTCACTATTTTCCCAATTTCCCTATCCTTGTGACTATACATTACCACAAAATTAATGATTCTTGTAAACAACTTCCAATTTTCATCAATAAAATGTGTAATGGGATATAAGTAGTTCAAATTTTGAATGGAACTCCACATATCAATTGTGAGTGCAATCCTAGATTTAAGCTTGCCAAAGGAAGCTTTCAAACAAGTTTTTTCACTTAGATACAATTTCATACAATCTCTAGACACCGTAAATCTGGAAAGTTGTTGGAAAAAATGCTGTAATTCGATGACAAAATAGCGAAAATCAACACGCTTAACCATGGAAAACGATTGTTCATCAATAATAATCATCCAAGCAAACATGTGCTTACAACGTTCTTGATCAAACTTCCACGTCATTAAGACGCTATCACCGCTAATAGTATTTTTCCCCTTCATCGCCAGTCACATCTCCCTTACGTGATGTCAACATTTGCTTTTTAATCTGTATGAAGATACTTTTTGCATTTTTTCAAGTGCTTCCACATAATTGACGTTTCATGATCAACATTATACACATATTCAACCCTACAATGAATGCACTTCACCCTAACAGTTTTCTGTGTTTTCTCATCTATGATTCTCGAAAAATTATCCAAAGTCTCTGATTGATTAGCTTGCTTTTTACCTAGAGGAGGATGAGAGTTAGGTGCCCTCACCTTATTTGTCGCACCCACGGTTGTAGATTCTACTTCATCAGCTCCATGGAATGACAATTCCATGAGCAGACTCATTTCATTATGTCCACCTACTTCTATTGATATATTTTTGTCTTGATCTATTGGCTGAAAACAGAAAGAGCAAATCAGCCCCAAATAAGGACAATCGAGACCTATAAGGAAATCATAATAATCTTCACATTAGCTTTGGATAAATTAATAAGTAAACAAGGAAAAATGGGACACATTATTCTATAAGAAAAATTAACAACAATAAGCTTTAACTTTAAAGAAATCATGAACTCGTTGTACTGTTCATACAATTCATCTAGCACGTCATCACGATTAGATTCAATTTCCAATATGAACTTCTTCAAGAAGTTTTTCAAGTACGGAGCATGACATTTGCCAATATGCATGACCATACATACATCTCACGAATGCCTCTTAATTGGAAAAATTCATGAACAAGAAGTGACAAATTCTTACCATGTCCGAAAAAGTTACCAAAATGAAGACTCAACAATTAAAATCACGCCACTTTTCTCAAGTTTCTCAAACATACGACACACAAAGATCTGGCTTGGTTAATAAACAGAAAATTGACTTCATATGGATCAATGTTTATAGTTACCACTCAGCAGTGAGCTAAACTAACTGAATTGGATGCTACAAATTGCCGAGAGAAGAGAACAGATCACCACAATTCTACTACTACCATTTTCTAATTCAACAAATCAAATAAATTCAGTGCTACAAATTGCTAAGGGATCACAATTAATCACCAGAAAATTCTACCAATACCTTGTAAAAGTAGGTGTCATACCTATTAACAACACATCACCTGTTCAGAGAACTAGTAACAGTCCTTCACTAAAATAATGCAGCAAAAACAGATGGCAATGAACCCGATACTCAAGAACTAATGCATGAGCTAGTATTACTAAGCTAGAGCAACAATTCCAAAAGAAGCAACGTGAATAAGCTAGTATTACTAAGCTAGAGCAACAATTCCAAAAGAAGCAACGTGAACCATAACTTCCACATAAGCATATAATCATTTTGGCTAGTCTATTGGTGTCAATGAGTGTAAAAAAAAAAAAACATTCACTTTAGCAGAAATGACACAAAGGAAACACAAAAAGATTGTTCTTTTTTTGTCACTTATATCCCAAACCAACGTCAACATGTGACGTAAACTCAAAAGACACTTCAGTTGAGACATCCTCTTTGTTTCCTATTTTGGGTTCTTGAGTTTGGGAAGATCCCTCAATCAAAACTTCCGAAGGAGCACTCTCTTGACCATCAAAGGATCCATACATTAACAAATTATAAACCAGTTATGAGTTTCTTCATTTTAGTGAGCTTGGATTGTTGTTAACACGCAAGTGGCACAATAAATGCAGAGAAGTAATAATAACACTCAGACTAGAGTGGAGTCACAAACCCACCAACAAGAGGTGACAAGTTGACAAGAGGCGAAAGTGAGTTGCGTTCCCACGGGGCGGCAATGAGAGGCGAACTACCTAGCGATGATGGTTTGACTAGCAAGGGTGCGGCAATCGTGAAAGTCAGCGGTCCCTCTCCTCTCTCCCTCCAATTCCCCCCATCCTTGTGAAAGTCTCTCCGCTCTGCTCCTTCCCTCTGACTAGGGTTGCCCAGCAACTGTTGCTGCCTTGCTCCTTCCCTCTGCTCATGGTTGCCTAGCAGCCATTGCTGCAAGATCGGGATTGCACGACCTTGAAAAGAGATTGAGAGAGAAATATAGTTGCGATTGAGAGAGAGAGAGAGGGGGGCAGCTGTAGGATTGCAATTGCACGAAAGAGAGAGAGACTAAGAGGGGGAGGTATAATGCTTAGGGTTTTATTTTTTTAGTAATATCTCAAAACCAAGTCCAAAACCAATCCGATTTGCGAGTGGGTCTTCACTTGGAACCGGGAATTGGACCGTTTCTAACCGGCTCCCAAAAAATGGAATCGGTTTTCCAGGTGCTTCGGTTCAGGTTCCCGATAAACCCAGTCCGGTTGCTCACCCCTAGTTCTTATCATATGATGATTCATAAGAACTTCATAAGAACATGTTTACTACTTACTAGATGACAAATAATGGTAACATTCTTTTAGGGAATAATGTAGCTTGCAAGGCTGTGGAAATAGAGACAATTTGGATTCGAATGCACGATGGGGTGGTGCGCATATTGACAGATGTGAGGCATGTACTGGAGCTCAAGAAGAACCTTATTTCTATAGGGGCACTCGACGACATCGAGTGTGAGTATACTGCTAAAGGTGGAGTACTAAAGATTTCTCGCGGTGTCATGATAGTGATAAAGGGGAAGAAAGTTGATACTCTATATCATCTACTAAGAGAGACTCTGACTAGAATCGCTATAGTTTCATTAGATGAGTCAAACTCTAACTTGATTTAGTTATTGCATATGTATGTATTTAGAGCACATGAGTGAGGTGGGTATGACGATGTTGAGTGAAATGGGGTTGTTGAAGGGTCAGAAGATAGAGAAGCTAGACTTATGTGAGCACTGCATCTTTGGGAAGCAATGTTGAATTAAGTTTACTATAACTATTCATTTGACCAAGCGACCAGTTGAATACATTTATTCAAACATTTGAGGCCCGTCTTTAGTTCCTTAAAAATGAGGTGCCCAATATATGCTGACATTTATTAATAATTATTCAAGAAAGGTATGGGTGTACTTTCTAAAGCACAAATATGAAGTGTTCGATCAGTTCAAGAAATTTAAGGCATTGATTGAGAAGCAATCAAATAAACAAATCAAGTGCTTGAGAATTGATAATGGCATAGAATTCTGTGGGAAAGTTTTTACCGAGTTCTGCGAGAAAGAAGGGATTGTGAGATACTGCACAGTACCTAGGACATCACAGCAGAATGACGTGGCAGAATGAAAGAACAGAACTTTGTTTGAGTGAGCTCGAAGCATGCTTTCGCGTGCAGGAGTTCGCAAGGAATTTTGGGCCGAAGCAGTGAACATGGCATGTTACCTGATTAATTGATCTCCATCATTTGCTATTGAATGGAAGACTCCTGAGGAAGTATGATTAGGGAGACCTGTTGATTACTCTGAATTATGTATATTCGGATGTCCTACATATGCTCATGCGAGTAGTGGTAAGGTTGAGCCGAGGGTGAAGAAATGCATATTTTTGGGTTATACACATGAGGTGAAAGGCTACCTGCAATGGTGCATCGATCCCAGATCACCCAGTTTTCTAATTAACAGATATGTGATTTTCGACGAGACTGTAATATTTCAACAGAAGAGTTTTGTAACACAACTAGCATAGCAGACAAATCATGGTGTCAACAGTGAGGTGAAGCTTCAAGTGGAGACTCCAGAGACTTTAGAGGTAACAAAAGTTAAGACTGTAGATGAGGCTGCAGTTATTGAAGTCGGTGATAGTGAACAACTAGCAAAGCCACATCACACTATAGCCGCGTACAAACAAATAATGCAAATTAAATCACCAATACACTATGATTATACAAATATTGCTTATGCATTAACTGTAGGTGATGAGGTAGAAACAGATGAGCATTCGTCTTACTTTAAGGCGATAGGTAGTTCGAAATCATCGTAGTGGCTAGGAGTTATGAGTGAAGAGATGGAATCACTCCATCAAAATCAGACATGAGAGTTGGTCAAAGTACCCAAGAGCCAAAAGATTATTAGAAATAAATGGGTATTTAAATGGAAAGAGAGCATTCCTGGTGTCAAGACAGCGAGGTATAAGGTGAGACTTGTGGCGATGGGGTATACATAGCGTGAGGGCATTGACTAAAATGAGATGTTCTCTCTTGTAGTAAGACATACTTTTATTCGTGTTTTACTTGACTTAGTTGTTTCATAAGATCTCCAGTTAGAGCAATTAGATGTGAAAACTGAGTTTCTTCACGGTGAGTTGGAGGAGCAGATTTACATGAGATAGCCAGAGGGATTTGCTATTTTGGGTAAGGAATATCATATTTGCTTGTTAAAGAAATCTTTGTATGGATTGAAACAGTCTTATAGGCTATGGTATAAATGTTTTGATACGTTCATGGCTAATCAAGACTATTTAAAAAGTAAAAGTTGGCGACCGAAACACTGTTCCTGCGATTTCTTCTTTGGAGATTCCTATTCTGTTAGCCGTTTGTTGAGACTGGTTGTTGGCGACTTGGAGTGCTTGGTGGGCCTCCTCAAAACCCCCATAAGCTTGCCCTAGTAAGTGCTCTCCTTGGGCTTTAATGGCCGAGATTGGTTAGGGCTTTTTCGCCCCTGTTTTCTCTGCAATTCGAATTATGTGCTGTCATGGATCCCGAAGCTTCTTCGGCCCAAAATGAGGGGGAAAGAGCTGTTCGTAGCCCTCCTTATACTAACCATGACCCCTCCTCTCATGGTGGTGATGTTAATGAGATTATGGGTGGTGTCCATCAAACCCCTGCTGGTTCGAAACAGCATTCTGTGCAAGCCTGATCCACTCGTGCTTCAGATGGGCCGCAAGGTAGGAGTAGGGGTAGATCAGGTTCTAAACGACTTCAAAGAGCTGCTTCGAGAAGCTCAAACTTGCGGAACTGGGCGAGTGTTGCTGTGGCCAGAGTAGCCACCAAAGGTTACGATTTGGAGTTCATTCCCTCGGTTGATAACAATTCGGTAGTTGAAATGACTGATGATGATCTGCATGCTGCTGACCCGAAACTTCAAGAATGTCTTGTTGGATATTATTTGGGCAGAAGAATTCCTTTTAAAGTTATGAAAGCAGTCTTCAAAAAGGTGTGGGGGCCTAATTTAGCCAAACTAATGGCTGATAGAAAGGGATTTTTCTTTTTCCATATTCCGAATTGGGAGTTCCGGAGAAAAGTGCTGGTAGGAGGCCCTATTACGATTTCAAAGGTGCCTCTTATGTTGCAACAATGGGGACTAGCCCTGGATTTGAGGAAGGACTCCCACCTTACGGTTCCTGTGTGAGTGAGGCTTAAAAACCTACCTCCTGTGTTCTGGTCTTCTCAGGCTATCAATAAGATTGCAAGTAAGATTGGTAAATCGATGTATGTAGACATAAGGACTGATCAAATGAAAGCACTGGCTTATGCTAGAGTATGTGTAGAGATTACAGCAAAGCAACCTTCATGTGAGTCTATTGAATTGGTTCACCAGGGCAATTCATGTTTGGTGGAAGTAGAAAATGAATGGAAACCCAAGGCTTGTGCAGGTTGTGGCATCTTTGGCCACAAATGCAGTGCTGGTGTTGCTCAGCCCTCTACTACAAATGCTCAACGTTCTTTGACCGCTAGACCCCATGCTCCTCAAGATGGGACTTCATCTCCTAACCCTTCTTCTTGGCCTGCAGTTCAACCAAGCTCGCATCCTCAGTTTGCTCGGTCTTCGGATAAAACACATGATTAACCCCTTGTTTATTAAGAAGCCTGATGCTAGACCTATTCCAGTAGAGGAGACCTTCCCTAAAATGCATAAGGTAACAAATCCTACTGCTAGTAAATCTCCTAGCTCTCTCAATTCTACTGCAATGGCCTCTAGATGCGAAGGAGCTCAGGAGTTGCCTTTGCCTACTGTCTCTGCTACTATCCCTTATACTTCTGCTGACTCGGGTTGGAAGCAAGTAAAAAGAAATAAGAAGGTGGTCGAGAAAGAAACTGCATCTTTTAGTTTAGCTCTGCCCACTGAAGGGGGGGATCTCTAAAACTAAAAGGCCCTGTATCTGGGAAAGTTGGTTCTACTTCACTGCCTCGTAAGGCTCCTAGAATCTCATTATCTTCCTCGAAGGCTGTCGAAAGCTCTTCTATGGCAAAAGCGAAAGTCATCCCTCCTCCTTTGATTCTACTTGATTGTTCGAACGAGATTGGTAACTCTAGCATTCATGCTATTTTGGACAATGAGGACCTGCTGTCGGTTGGATGCCCTTCTCCGAAAGCCCCTCACAAGAATGTCCCGGTTGAGACATTACAAGATAAGCTCCTGCTTATATGCCCGGATCCTCCTCCTTCTGTGGCTCCTATTCCAACTACGGGTCAGAAAAAGACCACCAAGAAGAGCTAATCTTCTCCTTCTTCATTGTAAATATGTATATCGGTGCTTGAAATATAAGAGGCCTCATGAACCCAGTCAGGCGGGCAGAAGTTAGGAGACTTGTCTCCACCCACAATTTGTGCCTTATTGGCCTTATCAAGACTAAAGTTCCTGAAATTTCTTTTGAATCTATATCCTCCTCTTTTTTGAATGGCTAGAATTGAGTTGCAAATTATGATTTCTCCCCTCATGGAAGAATTTAGGTGGGCTGGAACCTTGAGTATATTAGTTATGAATGTTGTCGATCAATGATCAAGCTATACACGGTCAACTGACATCCACCCTAACTGGTATGGTTTGTTGCGTGTCTATTGTATATGGGGAACATTCTTTCAGTTGCCGCTGGCCTCTTTAGGAGGACTTGCTCCATATGAATAATCTTATGAAGGATATGCCTTGGTTGGTAGCTGGAGATTTTAATGCCATTAAAGATCCTTCAGATCGGTTTGGTAGCTCCAATTTATGGATCCCTTATTTTGATGAATTTGGAAACTGCTTAGCTCAGACTGAATTGGGTGATCTTATGTATGTCGGCTTTTGGTTTACTTGGTCGACCTCTAGTGGTATTTCTGGAAAAATGAGGAAAATCGATCGCGTATTGGTTAATTCTAAATGGAATACGGAATTCTCCTTCTCAGAGGCCTCGTTCTTGAATCCGGGCATCTTGGATCACTTGCCCATGGTTGTTAGAGTCCTGAACCCGACTTTTAAAAGAAGGCCCTTCAAATATTTTGATTACTGGGCTCAGCATTCTAACTTCACTTCCATCGTTCAACAAGCTTGGGATACTCCGATTGTTGGGGTTGCTATGTTCAAACTAGTATCCAAGCTTAAGGTGCTAAAAGGTCGGCTCAAACAATTTAATAGGGAGGAGTTCTCCAATATTTCGGTGAGGACAACAAAAGCTAGAGAAGCTCTTCGTCTTGCTCAGCTTGATCTTCATCTTGATCCGACCAACTCTGACTTTGCTGATCTTGAGAAGACACACCGTAAGCTCTTTGTGAACTTGCGTAGAGATGAGGAATCTTTTTACAGGTAGAAATCAAGAATCTGCTGGCTCAAGGAAGGTGATCAAAATACTAAATTTTTTCATAATTCCATCAAGAGAAGGTAGCTCAAGAATAGAATCCTCTCAGTTAAGGATTCTTCGGGTGCATTGATCAGTGAACCTTTAATGGTTCCATAGGTTTTTGTCTCTTTCTTCGATGATCTCCTATCTCCTTAAACGGTGCTATCCAAGCCTTCTTTGCAGGAAGTTAAAAGGGTTCATTCAAAGACCTCTGTCGGTTGATCAGGTATTCTCCCTTTCTAGACCGGTCCTGGATTTTGAGATTAAAGATACGCTTTTTTCTCTCACGAAAGGAAAAGCCCCGGGTCCTAACGGCTTTACTATTGGGTTCTTTAAGGCTTGCTAGGGGACTGTTGGCCCATTGGGTGATGGAGGCGGTTTTTGATTTCTTCTCTTCTGGCCGTCTTTTGAGAGAGGTAAATAATATCATTCTTGCCTTGGTACTTAAAGTGCCTAATGCTTGTGCTGTGACCGATTTCCAACCTATCGCTTGTTGTAATACTATTTATAAGCTCATCACAAAAATCTTGGCTAATCGCCTAGCTGCTATCTTGAGCGACTTGGTTGTTTCTTCCTAGAATGCATTCGTTAAAGGGAGAAGGATTAGGGATAATATACTGATGGCACAAGAGCTTTTTGTTGGTTTTCTTCTAGAACCTTATACTCCCAAATGCGCAATTAAGGTTGATTTTCAGAAAGCCTACGATACTGTTGATTGGGACTTTCTTCAAACTACTTTATTGGTGTTTGGCTATCATGAATCTCTTATTTGACTCATTATGGTTTGTGTTCAGACCCCGAAATACTCTATTTCTATTAATGGAGAACTGCAAGGGTTCTTTCCGTGTGGGAGGGGGCTTTGCCATGGCGATCCGATGTCCCCATACCTCTTCACCCTTGTAATGGAGGTATTCTCCGGAATATTGAATGCAAATATTGCTTGGAGGGAGTTTAAGTATTATTGGAGATGCAAACTAGTCTGACTTTCTTATCTTTTTTTCGCTGATGATGTATTCCTCTTCAGTCAGGCTGACTGGCTTTCCATTACTCTTCTAAAAAAGGGCCTTCATTTATTTTCTTCTTGGAGTGGGCTCTTTCCGAATAAGAACAAAAGCGAAATCTTTTTATCGGGTGGGGCTCCTTCGCTGCACAACTATATTCTGATGGCATTTGGGTTTCAAGAAGGAAAGCTCCCGGTGAAATACTTAGGTGTACCAATCATCTCTTCCAGACTTGGGAAAGCAGAATGCGTGGCCTCGATTGATCGGATTACTGCTAGGGCCCAGTCATAGGCTCAATGCTTGCTCTCTTTTGCGGGTAGGCTGCAATTTATAAGGTCAATCCTACACTCTATTCAAGTGTATTGGTCCAGTGTCTTTACTTTGCCAGTTTTGGTCCTAAATAGTATTGAGAAAATCTTGAGACAATTTTTATGGAAATGCGCCACTCTTGGTAGAGGCAGGGCTAAGGTTGCATGGGATGAAGTGTGCCTTCCTAAAAAAAGAAGGAGGATTGGGTATTCGTAAGTTGAAATACTATAACAAATCAGCGATGCTTAAATACATTTGGATTCTTTTCATAGACAAAGAATCCTTATGGTGTCGTTGGATTCACTCCAATTTCTTAAAAATGGACAACTTTTGGATCTCTTCCTCACCTTCTGTTTGCTCTTGGGCCTAGAAAAAAATCTTACATCTAAGAGCGGACCTTCGACTATCATTTCTCTGGAAAATTGGAAGTGGTCTTTTGGTTTCCTTATGGTTTGATCGCTGGCTTTTAGAGCCCTGGTGGCATCCCCCATGGTCCTCCGGGAAGTTTTTCTTCCCCCTAGAGAACGGAAATACGGGCAGTCACTTGGGGACTCTCACCCCTGGCAGGTTCTCCCTATAGTGAAAGCCCTTGAGCAGTTTAAAGACCTGCTCAGGTCTCCGCATCCTCTTATTGAGACATCTGGTCTTCCAAAGCATGCAGTAGTCGCGGATCTTTTCTCCCTTTTGGGCGCTTCCTTCAAGCTTTTCCTTTAAAGCTCGGGATTCTCCTTTTCGGTTTTATCCTCTGCTCCGGATCGTTTCTTATGGAGTCGAGACCCCTCCCCTCCGGATCCTTCTCGGTGGCTTCTGCTTGGGCTGCATTAGAACAGAAAAAAACCGAGTGCCTTGGGCTTCTCTTATCTAGAACACTGATATTGCTCCTAGATTCCAGTTTAATTTATGGTTGATTACGAAGAACAGATTGCCTACCCAGGAGCTCCTTCTCTCTCATGGAAGAATCGACTTTTGCACTTGTGTGTTATGCAATGAAGTTCTGGATTCCATCAATTACCTATTTTTTGATTGCCATGTCTCGGCTTCTCTTGCTTTCTTTTGGGCAACCAGGTGTAACTTACCTTGGCGAGCAAGACTGTGGGCGGAGAACCTATCTTGGGCCACTAAATTCTTATCTTGTAAAGGTTTCTTCTACTATATTGCTAGATTTTCTTTTGCTGCCTTATGTTACTTGATCTGGAAAAAAAGGAATGATATTATATTCCGTGGGGAAGCCTTGGTTGTCTCCGCGTTGAAAAATCACCTGATTAAAGTTGTAAAGGAGAAAGCACTCACCTTCTCAAATGTTCCGAATATCTCGAGAAATAGACGTCTTCAGAGGAACTGGGGCTTTGATCCCTCCATTTTCTCAGGCCGTCCTTTGACTCTATAGGTTGCTTATGGTTTGCGTTCCTGCTTCAAGTTACTTTAGCTCTCCAATTTGTCTCTTCGTTTTTTGAATTGTCGAGGTTTCGTGTTGGCTGTTGTGACTTCTGTTTTAGTGACCTTGTTGGTCGCTTTCTATTTTTTCCTGTATTTGTTTCTCTTTGCCTTTGGCTCTTTCTTCGGCTCCTTTCCACTCTTTCTACTTACTGTAGTTAGAGTGTAAGTTTTTGGTGCCGCTTTTGTATATTTGTCCAAAGCTATATATTCATTACCTTTACCAAAAAAAAAGAAGAAGGACTATTCGAAAAGTCAGATGGATAGTTGTGTTTACTTTAGAAGGTTGGAGAATGGTTCTTTAATTTATCTACTATTATATGTTAATGATATGCTAATAGCAATTAAAAATATGTCTGATATTAATATGCTGAAGAGGCAGTTAAATGCTGAATTTAAGATGAAAGATTTATGAGCTACAAAGAAAATATTAGGTATGGAGATTTCACGTGACAGGACTACAGGAGTTTTATGTCTATCTAAGAAGAAATATATTGACAACATCGTGGCACGTTTTAATATGCATTTAGCAAAATCTGTAAGTACACCTTCAGCGAAGCACTTTAAACTTTCAGATAAATTATCACCGCAAACTGAAGAAGAGGAAAAACATATGTCCCTTGTTCCTTATTCTAGTGTCGTTGGTAGTATTATGTAAGTTACAGTGTGCACTAGGCCTGATATTTCACAAGTTATGAGCGTGGTTAGTCGCTATATGAAACATTCCGGTAAAGCTCATTGGAAATTGTGAAATGGATACTTAAATACTTGAAGGGGACAACAGACGTGGGTATAATGTACCGAACGGATAGCAATGGTAGTGAGACCACTGATTTTGTGAATTTTAATCACTTCAGTGACTTAGATTATTACAGATTTTTAGTAGGATACGTGTTTACGCTAGCAGGTGATGCAATTAGTTGGAAAGCGTCATTACAGGATCACATTACCTTATTTTCGACTGAGACATAGTACATGACACTAACCTTTGTAGCAAAAGAGGCGTTATAGTACCACCCGTGGTGGCGGCGTAGTGGTTGAGCGCAAGTTCCTTTTGGGAGAGGTCCTGAGTTCGAATCGCTACGTCGTCTGTCTTGCGAGAAAAAAACCTACTACAACTTACTCGGGGCAGCAAAGGTGGTGGTGACTCTACTGCTCCTCCAAGGTTTACTCCGCTGCGAAGCGGCGCACGGAGGTTCCTTGGGTACCAAAAAAAAAAGAGGTGATATGGTTATGAAGTTTGCTCTCGGACTTTGGTTTAGAATAGGAAAGTGTGGATGTACATTGTGATAACCAAGGTGCAATATATTTGACGTATAATCTAGTTTATCACGAGTGAATGAAGAATATCAACATCAGATGCCATTTTATTCAAAATGTTTTAAATAAGGATAATGTTATTATCAAAAAGATTGTTACAACAAATAACCTTATAGATATGATGACTAAATATGTTTCTTTGGCGAAGCTCAAGTTCTGCTTGAGCTCTATTGGCGTTTGTGGAGAATGAATGCTTGTTGGGGCATTAAGAGAACAGCATGGGGATTATATTAATGTCTTGAGTTAGAATTCAGATAACGATTTATTAAATCAAAATTGTTGATAAAGATATTCTCAAGGGGATTATACATTGGATGAAGAAGTTTTCCTCTTCTTAGACTTTCTTTTGGATGTTCAAAAGAAAGCCAAAAAAAGAAAAAAAAAAGCAATCAACTGCTACAGGTCTATATGGTAACATTTCTGTTTGTCCCAATTTCTATTATTTTGTTCCTCGAAACAAAAAAATAACAGAAATCCGTTTGATAAAATTTTTGTTCCTAGGATCAATTTCTCTATTTTTTTGTTCCTGAGAACAGTTTTGGAATAGAAACAAAAAAAAAAAGTAACTTCTTGTTCCCGAGAACAATTTCTAGAAATAAGCCAATTTTTTTTTTCTTTTGTTCCTCTCTCTTGCTATGGCCACCTCCAATCGCTCGAAGCTGAGGCCGCCACCGTCGACCGCCAGCCGCCACCGCCGCCTGTTGGCAACGGCGGTCGGTAGTCGACAGTCAGCGATCCATGAGCAAGAATAAAAAAAAAAATATATATATAAAAAAGAAATTGTTTCATACCAAACGCATTTCTATTCTTTTTTTCTATTTCGGAGTAGAAATTTTGTATAGTTCTGCACATCTTATTTTACTCAGAAATTATTTCCCGGAATAGAAATAGAAAAGAACTATTACTGAAAAAAAAAAAAAAACTCTTTCCCAACCAAGAAATGTTGTCATGCGCAGACAAAAGATGGAATAAAATAAAGAAAAGTTAGGTTTCTTCTTTTACCTGCGAAAGGAGCTACATCCATTTTGGAGAAAAGAACCCACGGTGGGGCCAGAGTCAGAGTTTTGACTTTGGGCACACAATATAAAAGGCGTGGACTCTTTGGCTGAAAAAGGAGAGAAGCCTTTTGCACGTCCAAAAGAGAGCGCCGCTTGAGAGAGGCCGCTGAAGACAAGTAGAACCGCTCAAAAGAAAGGTCCATAAGTCACTGAGAAGCAGCAACTCGTTGTACGTGAAAGAAAAAAAATTCAAGAACATTGCACAGTCATGATTTTCGGTCATACGAAAAGAGTATTACTTGGGCTTGAACACACGGTTATATTTTACACTGTGAGTGCACATTATTTATTTATAAACTCTTTAGGTTTGGAATACTCGAGCGTGTGAGTGATTGTAAATTCTAATTTTCCGATTATAATTGACTATTTGCTGCTAGCTTTCCCCGTAAACGTAGGTATCGATATCCGGACCGAATTACGTAAATTTCTAATATCCTTATTATTTCTCGTTTATTTTTCTGGTGATTTTACGTTAACGTAAATTATAAGATCCTGTCGTTTCCACGTAATATATTCCAACAGCAGCCAGGTCTTCCATAGCTACGAACAGTCCAACCTCAATCTAGACCACAGTTGAGGTTGGCACTGGTGGGGAGCTAGGTTGCACCGACACGCGACACAAATATGTGACACGACATGACACGATACATCAGCACGTCATTTCTCAAAAATAAAAAATTCCGATACACTGTGGTTGTATATTAAATGAATATTTTTATTTTTAATTAATTTGAATCAATTTATAATTAAATAAATAATTAAAAAAACTACTATGAATTTACACTAATCATTCAACACTTTCAGTAAGATTCAAGGTTTTTTTTTATTTTTTTTATTTCATTGTCCCAAATTTACTTTTATTTTTTCAAAATCCACTACCAAAACCTTCCCCCACCCAATTTCTCTTTTTTTCCTCGTCTCTTTTCTCACCCCCAAATTTTTTTCACTTTTTTTTCCCTCCCCCACCACCTGACAGCTCGTCGCTTCCCCCTCCCTCCCGTCACTTCCCCCTCCCTCCAACACGCCAACTCCAAGTCCATTTTTCATTCTTTTATTTTGCTTCTCAAAACCCTAGCACTAGCAACACCTTCTCCTCCTCCTCCTCCTCGTTGCACAACGCCTATCTCCGAAAGCATCTAAAACTCGATCAAGAAAAGCACCAACATTCGCTGAAGGAGCAGAAAATGGAGTAACCCATAAAAAATTTCAGTGAAAAGGGATCGGAAAAGAAGGCGGAACACGCGGTCCCTGTGCGCCGAGAGGTTGTACACCACCGTGAACTCCTCCTCCTCCTCCTCCTCCTCCCCCTTCTACCGCCACTGCCACCCCACTCGACAACGCTGCCCTCCCCCACGCGCACCAACCTCGTGAAGTTCCTCCTCACGGCCCTCGCCTCAGTCTCTACTTTTTCTCTGGCCGTCTCTCGCCGTCGCAGGCTCGCCTTCGCTCGCAGCCTCATCTCTGCTCCCTCGCCCTCGCCTCCACCCTCGGACACGCATGTCGAAACATGTTAACAAAAGTAGACCACGTGTCGACAAATCCAACACGCGGTCAATGCGTGCACGTCGACACGCTCCAACACGTGTCGGACATGACACGGAAGCATGTGTAACATGTCCGTTTAACATAGGTGGGGAGTAGGAGAGAGAAGGCCAGGATAGGATTTGTGTGTGGTTATTGAGACAGGTTAGTTTAGGAAGAAAACTAGGAAATTGGTATAAGTGAGGATGGCAGGATGCAATGCGAAATGAAGCAGCAAAACTCGGGATGCAAATTGTGTTGTTTTCAAAAGTCTAAGATGATGTTTGATATGCAGTTGAAACCTTTATGCTGCCATTTGTCTGAAGGTCTCCATTAAAGGAAGTTTCAGATACATGTCGGATGGACTAGAATAGCTCAAAAGTAATAGGATGACCGTCACTAGATACATGAACATCTACATCCTGAGATTTCTCTCTTCAAGTAACATGTTGTATCCCTTCAATTTCAAAGCATCATTTATATAATCCATTCTCTAATTACGAGTATGCCTCAGATTAAGATGGGAAAAGTGTTCCGAAGTCCGAGGAAAAGAGCTAGAGGTGTCGGGAAAGACAGAGAAATCAGATTTTTACTGTTCTGCGATGAATATATTCAACGAGAGGGGAAAACATTAGAGTCGAAGAAGTAGCGGTTTGCTGGAGTCCCCTACATGGTCCACGTTGCACTGCTGCTGTGGAATGCGAGCTGCCAATACCATGGGCGAATGCAGCTCTTTGTCCGACAATATGAGCGACTCAGCCAGGGTTTTCCCACGCAGGGGGAACCCGTGCAGAGCTCAAAGCAGGCATTGCGCGGATATTGATGTCGCGTGGTAGCAATCGGTATTGGATGTCGAGCTCTCTGATTATCTTGACCATCTCCTCGACTAAGGCGGATCGCCTCATGAACTTCTCTCCCATGTCATGGTGGTTCATCCTATGGCACAGCCACACGGCGATCCTGACCCTGTTCAGCTCTTCTACATCCATCATTACGATCATAGGCGAGGAATACCAGTGCTCTTTCTTGTTGTCAATATAACTGCAATTGGTAGAACAAGCATTCCAGATTATTTCTAGTTTTATCGATACTTTGATGCAGAGAGAACAGAAACAGACTGGCAATATTCAGGTAAGCGGAATTTTCACATGCTTATCTACCTAGTTTTAAAACCCAAACACCCAAAATTAATCCTGGTTCTTATCACAGATTGACTTGAGAGACATTACAGTTCTCTACTTTTCCGGGTAGTTATCTACGGCGGCAATCATTCCTCAGAAAAAAGCTTCAACAGACAGAAACCGAACAGAATTCGAGAAACTCTAGCTGTTTTCACTTGCCTGGTTATCTTGTGCTTCATGGCAGCAATCTTCTCTGCAGGAGTAGATATGTGCACACAAAATTCGACCGCATCTCCCATGTCAGGGCTCCGATAATAGTTGCCGATTGCCTTTGTTGCAAGAGTGCTGTTCGGGTATATAATCTTTTGATTGTCGTCCCTCAGAAACATGGTCGTCAGGATGTTCATCTCTTCCACAACCAGCTAAAAGGATACAGCATACACGAGTGATGATAATAGAAGAAACCGTGAAGTAGGTACAAGCGAAAGCAGATAAAGCAGTGAGTATACGGTCGACATGTGATAATCGGGATCTACCTGGACTCCATCAATCTCGCACCTATCTCCCACATCATATGGATGCATCACGAACAAGAAGACAATTGCCTCGAATATGGTTTTGCAGGTGTTCCCGAAAATAAATACGATGAGGACAAGCTGCGAACTGAGAAAGAGCAGGAACTTAGTTGTTGCTATCCCCAGGATGAGGAGCCAGACGATCAATATGAGGATGCCAACTATGACGTTGACCACCCGATGCAGCTTGTTGACAGCAGTCTTGGTGTCATTTAAGGTCAAGGCAAGTGCTCTCCTATCTCTGAAAGCATTGACCTACAACAATTTGGTTAATTCGATTAGCATTGAAGACGAAAAAGTATGAACAATCATGTCCGAGGACCTAATTTAACAAAATTCCACTCGCCATCCAGTTCTTCAGGCACGACTTGCTGATTCTCTTGCATTCATCGCTTCCTTTGAAGAGGCTCATCGTCTTCAAGGCTTCATCGTCCCTCATGAACCGCATCAGATCTTCCAAGTAGATAAACCTAGCAACAAGAAAATCATAACCCACTTGGACACTTTCCATTATAAAACCAGATAATATCGACCGAATGTAGTGCGCCAGTGAATCGGAAAGAGATCCAGTTGGGGAACGAATTGCCTCATCCGAGACTTACGTCAAAAACTCAAAACGTCCAGGGGAAGAACTATGGTCTTACTTTAAATGAGGCTTAGCCACATTTCGAAAGATCTTCCTAGCTGCAGCTATGGCTTCGTTTTCACTCCCGATCATTTTTGCTGACTCATGAGTAGAATCCTGTATCCGCTCATCCAATGTTGAGTAAAATCCGTGCCGCACAATATTAATCAATCTGTTCATATTCCAGGCTGACACATTCTTGGGATTGAGCTTGTGCAAGTGATCTATTGTGATCCCTCCCTCGCTCTTTCCCGACAGCCCTCGAGAGAGCTTGGTGGTAATCACTCGGGAACTTCTCAGAAGTCCTCCGCTTCCAACTACCGTCCCACTTTTAGTCGGAAAAGCCGCCGCCATTAGATCTGGCAGCACAGTCGCACCTGCTTTCTGTAAAGTCTGAAGCTCGTCCACAAAGTTCTCCTCCTCTGCCTCCGTCCTCTGAATTTCAATCACAGGCAGACCTGACAGCGTCTGGATCACGTACTGATTGAATAGAGACTCCTGGATCCGGTCAAAGTAGGTTCTCACATGGAACGACGATGCCAGCACCTTGATGATCAGCGTCTTGAGCAACCACAGCAGAGTCCCCACCAAGAAGCACACCAGCACCTTGGTGACATACCTCAACCTGTCGCTCTTCGTCTCCCTCTGGACCTTCTTGTCAAACAGAGCATGCCAAGCAATCAAGACCATCCCCAACCACAGGCAGTTCTGCACTGCCTTTCGAAGGCCGTAGACGAAGTACAGAACCCGTTTTCGCAGCAGAAAGTTCCTCTCGATGAAGAACACAACTAATTGAATCATCCACCCAGAGACCAACCTCCCACAAATCAAGACCAAGACCATGACCTCCCACTTCCACAGTTTGAGCTTCCACAAATCTCTTCTCTTCCATGCAGGAATTGCAAGAGTACAAACTAAAGCACCAATGATCAAGACCATACTCACCCACTGTAACAGTGTCATGACACCGACTTTCGCCTTCTTGAACTCCTCTGGCAAGTCTTCATCCAAGAACAGGTCGTCCTCCTCCTCATCCCCTGCCTTACCCAACATTCCAGACCGTAGGTGGCCTGACCATGGAAAATGGCCCGATCTCTGGTCGGGCTCCTCCAGCGGGTCCATCAGCCGCGACCGGGTTTTCGAGCGGAGCAGGCCTGATTTCCGCTGGAAAGCTGCACTCGACGTGCATTTCACAACCTCCTCTTCCCTGTTGTCAACAGAGTTGCCATCTCCCCCGCAACTCGTGGAGCCCTTGTGCCGCCTCTGCAGTATACCTGGCCCAGCCCCTGTCGAGATGGGCGGCTGGATGTGCACTCTTGAGCCGTCCTCGCTCTGCCTTGGTGGCAAGTCGGCGACTGGAGGGAAGTCCCTCAGGCTGTCGCCGCCGCACAGCTCCTCTATCTCCTGGTCCATGTCCAGCGACACTTTGCCAGAGGCCTGCTGCTGGGGAAGGAACCGCCCGATCAGCCGTGACGGGTGGTCATCCTCCGGCGCATGCTGACGTGGTGAGGTGCCGGGACCCTCCCCAGCAGCTTTCTCCTCGCTCCCCCTCCAGAACTCAATGCTGGGTTCCCTTAGCATTCTCGGACTGTCGCTCTCGTCGCTCTTCGAATCACTTGCTAAGCCGGGACCATTGAGGCCGAGCTCGAGGTCAGAGGGGTCGGCAGCGGCCCTTCGTTCGGCCAGGATGGGCAAGCGATCTTGGCAGGAGCCGTAGGAATTAGAGGACATGCGCGGTAACTCCATGGTCAGTAGGGGCAAGTGAGGTAGGTTCCAGCTGATTAGTTAAAGAAAATTTAAAAATGGCAAGAAAAAGAAAGAGAGAGACTCAGAAAAGAAAAACAGAGGACCTGGGTGATTTGGTGCGTGGAATATCATGGGAAGCATTGATGATAGTAAACATGCGTACGGTCATGTCATATAGACTCAGGTCGTACATCTAATTGCTTCGATTTGAATTATTTTGAAGATACCTTATATATATATACTAATAATATATCAAATGAAAAATAGGGACAATCAAATCCATTTCTCGATTCGATAGAAGCTAAAAGAATAGAGTCTCAAGTAAGGGAAGATATTTAATAAGCGGGTCCAATTATGTCTATTCTTAATTTTAAAAGGAATGAAACAACGTAGGGATAAACATAGTATCTATTTCGATATGATTGAACTTCAAAGAATGAGACAGATTAAAAGTGTGAAGAGAGAAAAGACACAGGTGGCGTTGAAACGCCGAATTTCCGTGGCGAGAGGAGGAGCAAACAGGGAACTCCCCGAAATGGGAAACGAAGGGTGAAGAAGGGAGCACAGCGGAGCCCTCCTATTCCATTCTCACGTGGCGGGACCTCTTAAATGTCCTTGTCCTTGGATGTTATTACCGTACTGCCACTCTACTGACATCTGGCTATGGCCGACCGGAGTGGAGCGAGAGTTCGACAGGATTGCGCGCAAAAAGTTTTTGAGATTGTGACGAAACACGCTTCGCGTTTATACTGATCGCGAACGCGTACCCCCCAAAGGATAACCTTCCCAACGCGTTCCGGCTGTCGCGAACTCTTCCCTTGTTCATCCCGCCAGTAGTTAAATCGATATTGAAAGGAGAGGAAGAAAGAGGGGAAGGATAGTAAGGGAAAGAGCACGAATGTAGGCATGACCATATCTAGTGCCGTATCGAAATATCTAGTGCAAGAGTCTTATGTAGGCATGACCATAGGCGCCGTCATTTAAAATTATGTGCAGCAAATATTCTGACAAGACTTATCCACGCGATATGCCGTTGGATGTAATAAAAGGTAAAAGTAAAACGTGTACGGTTCCCTTATGAGCCTCGAGAGCCTAGGTGACTTCTAGATGAACAAAAATTATATGTCACGTCGAAAAGTACGTGGGATATCACTAAGAACGCGTTTAGTAACACTTCTGTTTTCGAAAACAATTTATTATCAGAAATGATTCTTTTTTATTTTATTCTCGGAAACAATTTGTAACCAAAAGAACGCATTTTGTAATTTGACAATGATTCTGAAATAGAATTGTGATTGGTACCGTCTTTCAAAATTTCTACTCAAAATTATTTTATTTTAATAAATAATTTTATTATTTTTTTCCTTTTTTCTTTCTTCTTTTTGTTTTTTTTTTCCTTTCTTTCCCTTCTTCTTCTTCTTCTTCTTCTTCAAGTCATCGATCGCCGACCTTGGGATGACTGGCGATTGGCCAAATGAGAGCCAGTGACCTCACCAAAGCGTCCCCGGCCCTCGGCGAGGCCGGCCCTCGTCGGTCGAGCCTCAGTGGGGCTAGGCGAGCCTTGGCGAGGCATAGGAAGCCTTGCTGATGGCTAGGTAGGCCTTGCCCAGCCCCGGCAAGGCTCGCCCAGCCTTGCCGAGGCTCACCTAGCCAAATTTGGCAAGGTCGAGCCTTGCCGGTGGCTGGGCTTGCCTCCAACGAGCTCATTGGATCGGTTGCCGGTGACTAGCGATGGTGGACAGTGAACGGTGGTGGACAACAACCGCGGTAATGGATGAAGAAGAAGAATAGGGAAGAAGAACAAGAAAAAGGAAAATATGAGCTTGATTCTAGAATTGTTCCCAAGAATAAGAATCAACGTTTTTTTTATTCTTAATTTTGTTCTAAATCTACTCCCAAGAACAAAAATTTTAGCAAACACAATTCTATTCCAAAACTATTCTTGGGAACAAAAAAATAAAAAGAAATTACTATTTAGTCGGCTAGAACCTGTTTGTTAACCATCCAAATAGTATATGATTCTGAGTTTTTGTTCACGGGAGTAGCTTGGGAACATAATCGTGTTTTGTAAAGTTTTTGTTCTCGGGAACAAATTTCTATTTTTTTGTTTCCAAAAGTAGATTTGGAACAAAATCAAGAATAAAAAAAAAAAAGTCAATTCTTGTTCTTGGGAACAAATCTAAGAATCAAGACCATATTTCTCTTCTTCTTCTTCTTCATCTATCGTCATCATGCAGTTGCTGTCTGCCGCTATCTGCCGTCCGCTACCCGCTGCCACCGATTGCCGCAAGCGGTTCGGTGAGCTCACCGAAGACTCGCCAAGCTAAGGTGAGGTCCAACAAGCTCACCGGAAGCAAGCCCATCCATCGATGAGGCTCACTTGGCCACCAACGAGGCTTGCCTAACCACCAACGACCGGCCACTTGAAGAAGAAGAATAAGAGAGAGAAAGGAAAAAAAAAATAAAATAAAAGGAAAAAGAAAAAATTATTTAAAAATTAAAAGAAAATAATTTGGAGTAGAAATTTTGAGCACAATACCAAACACAATTCTATTCCAGAATCATAAATTTTGGATTGTTACCAAACGGCTTAAAATGCTTAGAAATTGTTCATAGTAATTGAACAAAAAAGAATCATTTCTTATCAGAATTTGTTCTCAGGAATCGAATCGTTACCAAACGCGCCCTTACCAAACAAGGCTTAAAAAAACCACTTTAAATCATGATTCTCTTATAATATTATTATGAGTTGATACCACAAAAAAATTTTAAGTACGTTTACTATGACACAAATAATCCTAACTTTTTTTTTTTTTTTTTGCTAATGGTGCAAATGACAACCATTATGTTTCTAGATATATTTTTTTGACAAAAATAGATCTTTCTATTTCTATTCCCTTGATACACATTTGATAATAATAATACAAAATTTCTTATCTCAGAATAAAAATTCGTTTGATAGGCCTTCTTAAATATCTCCCTCCCATGCCTTTTTTATAAAAATAAGATAAAAAATCATTGTGCTCCACTCTTTCATGATATAAAACATCCTTAATCAATTGAATTAAAAGCGTCGATGTAGAAACCGTAGATCGACAGGCTACGGCGGTCAAGGGAGTGATGATAAGAGTTTTTATTTTTTATTTTTTTATTATTATTTCTATTTCTGAAACATATATAGAAAAGTAAAAAGTTTTCTACTTCTCATTTCTGTAATTCAATTCTAGGCTAAAAATTTGTCTTGAAAGTAGAAGAATAAAATTATATTATCAAATGAATTTATGTTTTAAAGTTGTTCTTAGGAATAGAAACGTAGAAAAATAGATGAATAGAATCGTTATCATACGAGTCTTAAAAGTCCTAAACTTGCCTATTATGATACAAATACACTAAATTATTTTGTTATTATAAAAAAACCTTGAACTTATATCGTTGTGACAAATATATCTTTGATGAAATTTAAATATAGGGTAAATATGTTGTATATGTATAAATTTGGATTTTTTTCATGAGAAGAAAAAAAAAGGGTATCTGTATCATAGGAGGTAAGTTTGGGGTTTTTGGTGACATAAAAAAAATTGAGGTATTTGTACCACAGTGGACATATTTTGGCTTTTTTTCCCTTGTATTTGCTCTATTATTCTTTGGGTAAAGCAACAAAATTCCACAAATTATACTCATTATGATACATTTATCTTAAGTTTTGATTTGCGACACCAAAAGTCTTAAAGTTGTGACGGTATGACACATCTGCCCTTCATCAAGGTTTTGTCGATAAGCACGTTTTCAAAATCTGCATTCGTGGATGACGGAAGCAAATTGTGTTAATATGGCACCCATGTTGCTTAAATAAAATAAAAATGTCATTTTGGCTAGAAAATAATTTAATAGAACATTGACGAAGAGCCAATGAGTCATCATGCAGGTATAAATTCGTTAAGGATAAATATGTCATAATAAGCACAATCTAATAATTTTCTTTTATTTTCTCTTCTTTTTTTTTGTTCATATTCCATAGGCATTTGTGAGAATTTGTATGACCACTGACAACTATTCTAAAAACTTAATCAAATGAAAACATAGTTTAATATTTAATTATTCAAACACTCTCCATCATACGTCTGGTATTTTTGCCTAATACTAAGTGTGAACATATTTAATTAGGGAGATAAATAGGATCTGAACAAATTTGAACTCGGAATCTCAAACTCCGATACTATGAGAGAATTTGTGTAATCACCGCCAATGATAAATTTAAGTTTTTAGATAAAAATATAATTTAATATTTAATTAATTTAAAATGATTCAAGTTCATTTTTCAACGATATAAATCACGCCTTCTCTTCCTCTATTGCTAAAAGCGTCACATTTTCTTTTTGGGACTCGACAAAAGGAATCTTACGTTTAAGTTAGGGGCCGCCGTGTACTTTGGGAGCAAGCAATGGAGAATACGCCAACGATGACACGGACGTTTGTCTGTAATCGATTGGGCTAGAGAGAGAGAGAGAGAGAGGGAGGGGAGAAGAGGAGAAAAATGGGGAATGTCGACGAGTTGTTTTCCAAGTATTTATGATTGGTGGCTTCGGGACTTGGATTGCTCAGTCAGTGGTCGACGTTGGCTTTTGGAGGCGTGGATCCTTGAGGTCAACCGAGCCCTCAGTGGGAGCCGTGTGTCCTTTGGCCAGTCATTCCCTCCATCACTTTCCACCATCTCTTCTCGCGCTAACGTCACTTGACGTCTTTCCCTCTCCTTTCCCTGAGTGAGACCTCCGACGATCCGTTTCCGGATCAGTCTGGTTCCGAGTTGGATTCATCAAGTTTAAGGTTTTGAAAGTTTCTTTTTCTTTACTTTTCAAAAAAGAAGGAAAACTTTTACAAAAAAGAAAATCGGTTCAATCGGGCTAATTCAGCTTCTCGCCTTAAATTGAGAACCGGACCATTATTTTCAGTTTTAAAAATTTGGAACCGAAAACCATCTAAAACCAGCCAATTGAGTCTGATCTGATTCCTTTGCAAATCCCTAGCCTCCATCACCTCTCCTCCTTTTTTCACGTACAAGGCTCTCTTCTTGAAAATTGTGAGTATTGAAGATGGTTAGGTCCGTGTATTTGAACTACGTAGGTTAGCAAAAGATTAGGCACGTACCGTGTGTGTAATATAAATCTCATAAAGAAAAGACTTTAAATTTTACATTAAAAAAATTGACGAAAAATTTCAAATAAAAGCGTGAAATTGCCATATTAATTTGTCTTTGACTTCGCATGCTGGTCAAGGGCATTTTCAGCCTTTACTTTTTTTTTTGTCCTTTTTCTATTTTTTATTTCCTTTTCACCAGTGGCCGATCTCAAGCGATGGTTGGTCACCCAACCTCGTCTACGTGACCCTTACCAGCCACAACTAAGAATAGCCCTCACTTAGGACTTGAGTTTTTTTTTTTTTTTAATAATAAAAATCAAATTATTCCACTAACTCCATCTAATTTGATTAATGAAAATGCTAATGTAAATTTTTAAATATTTTATCTCTCTTACATAGAGTTAAAGTTAACTAAAGCACTAAAACGACATCATTTTGATTTGAATCCTATTTTTTACACAAAGTCTTAATTAAATCAGTTTAAAAATCCATTAAAAAAATCCATAAAAAGGCTAAAATTTAGAAAAGGAAAACACGCACACAAACACAAAAAGAAAAAACTCAAGTCCTTTGCTTATGGCGGCCGTCCAATCGCCAATGGGGTGTCGGCCAGGGCGAGGGCCAATGACCCTCCCCCAGATTAGGTAGAGAGTTGCAGCCTCTCTTGGTTCTAGCAAGGGCCTACCGACCCTTGTCAAGGTGCCAACAACCTTGCCAACCATTGTTGATGCCCCACTAGCAATGAAGAGGTGGCCATAGGCAAGAGGGTTGGGGCCTGCCCTCACGCATGTATTTTTTATCCTCTTTAATTTTTTTTAATTTTCTTAATTTTTAATCTAATTAAACTATAATTTAGGTTAATATTGTCTCTGGACAAAACTACCCTTGATCGGTTGGAATATTTTGCCGGGTGGCTATGTTAAGCCCTTATTGAAAACTATCATGACCACTTCAAACTCTTATTTGACACTATCATGCCATTTTTTGAAATAAAATTCACTCCAAACTTTTACTTGAGAAAATAAGGACACTTAATGCCCTTATTTGGAATTTTCCCAAAAACCTATAGCCCTAAACATTATCATGCCACTATTTGAAATTGTCATGTCAATTCAAACGTTATTTGAAACTATCATGCCCTTTTTTTAAATAAAATCCACTCTAAGCTGAACACTCTATGCTCTTATTTGAAATTTTCTCAAAAACCTATAACCTTTAACCCATTTTGTCTATTCTTTAATGACTTACTGACATGCATACGTTGATTCTCATCACACGAGCTTTGAAGGTTGTGCAGTTAAAGAGTGCTTTGATTTTTCTTTAGGGTACAGAGAGATGCCGTGAGGGATTTAAGTTCTTCCCCTCCCACTTTAACAGGGATCCTTCTTCATAACTCATCATTGCATACCATGATTTTTATGAATTTTCCCAAACATCTAGATGAATCGAAATGTTTTTCCCACGAGGAGTGCCGGAATATTTTAGTTATAAAATATGAGTTGTCCACTATCATTTTCCCCACCTTCGCATGTTTCTCCTTCTAGATAACTGTCCTAAAGACGAGCAGTTTTATTTTTGAAATGTATCGCTTCTCCAATATACCAGCCAAAGAGAGAAGAGAAGAGTCGAGAGCTTTCTCACGATCACGGCGGTCACGCTCACTGCCTATCTCTCGTGAATCTTTGTGTTTTGGTCGAAAGACTATTCAATGCCCGATGGAAGTTCTTTTGCCACACATGTTAAAGTGTCTTTATTGTTATGTATCTAAACATGTCTTTTCATGTCTCTAAAGTATGTTAAGAGTCATGTTTTAAGCTTATATAGGCGAGTCTTGTAATCGTTTCATATTATGGAGAGTGAAAAACAATTTCAGCGAGTAAAGTAGTGTATTCATCTCCTTCCTTAAGAGCTTCTCTGTAGAGTTTTATCAGAGCTGTGCGACTCTGATATTCAATAATTGGTATCAGAGCAAGGCTATCTGGGATCGAGAGCACAATTGTCAGGGACCATGAGTCAAGTCTTCCAGAGCGTAGTTTGTGAAGACGGTGGTCAAGGACCATTGTTCATGTGTAGGCAATCGAAGATCAGAATACGTCAAAGTTCTGCCAGTGTAGAGTCAAGGACTGTGATTGATTGGTCGGGGATCAAGGTTTCTTGGAGTAGTGCCGAGCATTATTTCAAGTCAGATGGTGGATGTTTCAAATTCGACGAATGGCATTAAGAAACTCAACAACTCCAACTACAATAATTGGAGTATTCGAATGCAGCTTTATTTGCTCGGTCAGGATTTGTGGGATATTGTTGGCAACAGCAACACCACGGCACTCAGAGACAATGATGAATAGAGGAGATGGAAGATCAAAATGAGTAAGGTTCTTTATGCTCTTGCTATAACTGTCGAAGATGATTTATTACTGCACATTAAGAGCGCACAGACTCCCAAGGAGGCGTGGGATAACTTGGCAGCCTTATTTGTAAGGTCAAATGATGCCAAGCTACAAAGGTTGGAGAACGAGTTGCTACCGATGTCACAACATAATATGATGGTGAGTCAATAATAAGTTAAGTCTATTTGTGATGAAATTTCAAAGTTGGATCCCATGAATGCCATCTTAGAAACAAGAATGAGAAGAATTATTATTCACGGGTTAAAGTCAAAGTATAACGGTATTATTACGGCTACTCGTGGATGGACAACTCAACCGATGTTGATCGATCTAGAGAATATTTTGGCTAACCAAGAGACTTTAGATAGTCAAATATCTAAGGTTTCGATTAAGGATAAATAAAGTGTCATATTCAATGATAAAATAGGGTTCAAGGGCCAGAGGCAAACCGGTGTTGACAATAAAGATGGTAAGTCTAGGAAAAGCCATGTTGAATGACAAAAGCAACCGGCTCGTGAATGATGGCAAAAGTGTCCAGGAGAGTCAAGCCTTCGACTAGGGAGAGCCTAGCGGCGCGATGGCAAAAGACGTAGTGGATGATGTTACATTTGTGGCAAGGAGGACCACTTTGCCAAAGATTGTCAAGTGAAGAAAGTTGAAAGAAATGTCGCAGCATCATTGAAGATGAATGATTTCGATGAAGAAAAGAATGTGATTTTTAAACGTCTTTTGCAATAGTGGTGTCAGACAAGTTCGTTGCCTCTTCCACAGTCGAGTTAAACGATGCGATGGCATTAATCTCTGTAAGTGAAAAGTCGATTAATTATGATTTCGACTAGATTGTTGATTCAGGATGTTCAAGTCATATGACTGGAGATCAAGGCAAACTGTTGAACAAGCGTAATTATACTGGAGGATGTGTTATTATTACTGCAGACGGCTCGAGGTTGCCGATTACTCAGATCGGCGAGACAATGATAACTCGTCGGTTCAATTCACAGCAAGTTGAATTGAAAAGTGTGTCCCAGCTCACAGACTTCAGTAATTATGTGGTGTTCGGTCCATGAGATGTTAAGGTGTACTTTGCTGGTCAACCAATCATGGAGGGACGTCAATCCGTTTACGTGATGTTTGCTCAAACGGCATACGTAAACAAAACCCGAAGGAATGATACACCTGATTTATGGCATGTGCGACTTGGGCATGTAAGTTATCACAAGTTGAAGGTGATGATGCAAAAGAACATGCTGAGGGGTCTTCCCCAGTTGAAAGTGTAAGAAAATGTGGTTTGTACCAAGTGCTAGCACGGAAGGCAACATCAACTTCCGTATGAGGAATCGTCGTTTAAAGCTCAGATGCCGCTTAAGCTCGTTCACTTGGATGTGTTTGGTCTAGTGAAGCAGCTATCTGTTAGTAGATTCAAGTATATGATCACTTTCATCGACAACTTCTCCAAGTATGTGTGGGTTGATTTCATGAAGGAAAAATCTGAGGCGTTTATCAAATTTAAGGTGTTTAAAGAGAAGGTTGAAAGTGAAGTAGGCAAAAATAATTCGTTGCCTACGCACCGATCACGAGGGAGAGTACACTTCCTACGAGTTTATGAATATTTGCAAGAGTACAAGATACGTCAACAGTATACTTGTCCATATACGCCGTAGCAAAACAGTGTTGCCGAAAGAAAGAATCGGTATCTAGCTGAGACATGCAGGTGCATGTTGCATGAGAAGAATGTTCCACCGAGGTTTTGGGCTGAATGTATGAAGACGACGGCTCACGTGACTAACAAGCTACCACAAGCAAGGCTTGGTTTTATGTCATCTTATGAGAAGTTATGGAATCGCAAGCTTGTGGTAAGTCACTTAAGAGTTTTTGGATGCGTATGTTATGCATTTGTGCCTGATCATCTTTGCAGCAAATTCAACAAGAAGGTGGTCTGTTGCATATTCGTGGGACATGATGATCAACGAAAGAGGTGGAAGTGCTACGAACTTATAATAGGGAGGAGCTATACTTCAAGGAATGTGTTTGACGAAATGTCATCTTGGTGGTCACCTCAAGCAGTCGAATTGCCAAATTCACAGCATTTTGACGAAGAGGTTGAAGAAAGGCTAAAAGAATTCAATGAGAATCGACCTGTTGAAAAAGATGTCGAAAAGGATGTCATCGACAAGTTCATCTGATGAGCGTCCAAGGTTGACAGAAGAACTTTGACCAAGTCAGGTTGAAGAACTTGAAGAGGAGGAGCCTCAACTTTGGAGATCAACAAGGAAAAGGAAGCCAAACCCCAAGTATGCCAATGTGGCATTGACTGAAGATGTTGGCATGGTCGAGCCTTCGACATATGAAGAAGCCTCAAAGGGTACAGAATGGAGGAAGGCCATGGAAGAAGAAATCCTAACACTAAAAAAGAATGAGACATGGGACTTGGTATTGAAACTTGAAGAGGTACATCCTATTTCATGCAAATGGGTTTATAAACTTAAAACTTGACCAAACGGGTCTATTGAGAGGTATAAAACACATCTAGTGGCTCAATGATTTTCGCAAAAATATGGGGTTAATAGGACAAAGGAAGGATTATTCCTATGTCAACAAAAGTATGCACGAGATCTTTTGGAAAAATTCGGAATGCTCGATTGCAAACCTATATCTACTATGTTGGATGGGAATGCAAAACTATGTGTTGAAGAAGGTCGAGAACTAGAAGATTCGACTATGTATAGCCAACTGTTAGGTAGTCTAATTTACCTTACCATAACTCAGCCTGACATCTCTTTTGCAGTGAGAGTAGTGAGTCGATTCATGGAGAAGCCAAGGAAGCCTTACTTGGATACAGCCAAGCATATCCTGAGGTATGTAAAGAAGACTTTTGATTTTGGGCTTTTGTATAAAAAGGAATCATCGAGTGAGATGGTCAATCATTGTGATGTCGACTATACTGGAAATCAACAGATGCGGCAATCAACCACTGGATACACGTTTAATCTTGGATCAGCAGTAGTATCCTGGTGTAGTAAAAGACAGCCAATTGTGTCTTTGTTTACAACAGAAGCTAAATACAAAGCAGCAGTAATGGCGGCTAAGGAGAGCACGTGGCTAGTGCAATAATTGGATGATCTTCATCAGTTAATAGATTATTCGTAATATTCTATTATGATAATCTATCCACTTTAAGCCTGGTAGAGAATCTAGTTTTCCATGATAGGACTAAGCATGTGGAAGTCCACTATCACTTTCTACGAGAGAAAGTGTTGGAGGGTGAGATCAAGATGAAGTACATCAAGACAAGTGATCAAGTTGTTGATATCTTCACCAAAGGTCTTGGAGCAGCAAAGTTTGAAGAGTTCCGAGCTCAGCTTGGTATGGTCGCGAGGACTATCCTTAGAGAGAGTAGTCGATGAGGGGAAGTATTGAAGATATCATTACCTATCTCTTGTGACTTTTTGTGTTTTGGTTGAAAGACTATTCAGTTCCCCATGGAAGTTTTTTTGGCGCACATGTTAAAAGTGTCTTTATTGCTATGTATCTAGACATGTCTTTTTATGTATCTAAGGTATGTCAAGAGTCGTGTTTTAAGCCTTTATAGGCAAGTCTTGAAATCGTTTCATATTGTGGAGAGTGAAAAAGAAATTTTAGCGAGTAAAGTAATGTTTTCATCTCCTTCCTTAAAAAGCTTCTCTTGTGAGAGTTTTATTAGATTTGTGGGACTCTAATATTCAATATTCAAGGTATGGAGGAGAAAAGGTGACGGGATTTGGCAGAGAGCCAAAAGCGATTCGCCATCGAAAGATTTCATGGTGCTCTACATAACGCAGGGAAACTGCAAAGTCAGTTAGGAAAAGAAAATGTCTTTTAAGGGAAGATTCAACCCTTTATAACTTCTCCGAAGATACGAACTAGTAAAAATACGAAAGCTCTTATTTGTGGTTGTAATGCCAAAATATCAACTTGGCTCATTCGTCTTTATGTTGATCGTTACAAGTCTCTTGAATCTTCTATTTACCTACTTTTCTTTGATTTGTTTTTTTTTTTTTTTTTTTTTTGTGTGTGTAATGCAGCTTTACTCTTCTTTTCTTTATTATTGATAGGAATTCCCTTGTTAAGTATATGCGGTGAGAAGCATTGATATTACTGTCTGTTCTTTTCAGCTACTGGAATTGTCCAGATCTTTATATGCAGAAGAAAATAAAAGCCCAACTTGACTGGGCTCCCGGCGACTTAATGATGTCCTCTCCGGAGGAGGATGGACAGGAATTGGCTGGGCTTCTCCTCGTGCCAATCATCCCCCTCTACCTCAACCTGTTTCACATGCAACGTCTCAAAAATCAAGCTGACGTGAATTTGAACCGGCACTCGAGGGGCTGAGTCTTAGTCAAGAGAGAATGAAAACCAAAGCAGAAAAATGGCAAATCTGCAAGTATCGGACAGTGGAAAACTCTGCAAAGAACCCAGTTTGCTTTTGACTACTTGGCCATTTGCTGCAGGATTGTAGTTATATCAACGAAGTCGGGTCTCATCTTTGCATCCACCTGCCAGCACCACTGCAGTAGTTCACCAAGCTTTGGGCAAGTGCGGTTTGGGATAGTGGGCCAGAGTCCCTGAAACGATATCAAATTAAACACGATCTCATTTATTCTAGAAGATTTACAATCCCCATTTCTACAACTCATTTAAAAGCGAAGGCGATAGCAGCAATTAGCTTTTTTCTGGATTTGGTGGGTCTACTTTTGTCTTTCTTTTGGGGTTAAGGAACAAAAAGTGATCAGTCCTCGAGTCAGTCTCAATTGATGATTTTTTTTTTTTTTTTTCGTCAGGATGATCCATTAGTTTTGCAATGAATTGCAGTTCAGTCATTAATCGCAGAACTTAAATTCTCCCGTTTTTTTTTCTTTGTTTTCTTCGCCATATCTCCTTTGCTCATTTAAGACTATATTTCTGAAGTTGCATTGGCGTACGACCTCTCTCATAAAGTGAGTACCATGGCTTAAGGACGACTAGAAAAGAGTAAGAAAACACAATGGGGTCATTTAGAGTTTCCAACAATAAAAGATCAACAGAACAGCAAAGTTGCAACTTTCCCAGATGCATGAGTTTGAGATAAAAATGTATGATGCCCACTAGTGAATTACATTCAGATAATAACAGTAAACAAGAGTAAGACATAAATATTTCTTGCAGAAGGGCTAAATTTAACAATTCAAGATATTAAGGATCAAAGTCTCTTTTGTCCCGGTTGTTGGATATTCAGCTGAATAGAAGCATAGCCTGTAAGACTATCAAGAGTTGAAACTTTGTACATACCTTATAAACCACTCCAACAGCTGCTTGTAAGGGAGTCAAGTACTCATATGGGAGCTGAGAAGCAAGACATTAAAATGCATGACTAAGGAAATAAAGAAGACAGATGTTCAATAAATAATTATTTCCATCAGAAAGTTACCTTTCCAGTGAGTAACCCCTACAATACAATACCAAAACTGAAAACATTGGCCTTGTGATCATATGGGTTGTGTTCAATGACCTTAAAAGGCATTGGCATTAACTCAAATTTTAAGTATCATCAATGATGGGAAAAAAAAAAGAGGATAAAAGAATCACTGACTCGGACAAATGACATCTAAGAGGCAGTGGAACATGGCAGATTTTCATGGTTGGCTACTCTTTGTATGCCTTTTAACTCTATCCAGATTTGATAGACACTTGGCTCATGGCACATATTGTGATAGCCTTAATTTTCTGATTTGTTTTCAATTAAATAAATCGGGTTTTTCGTCGACGCATCTATAATGTTATTCTCTGAGTTGGCCACTCACGAGATAACTAGACTATTTGGGGAAGCCATTAAGGAATCTAAGTGCAATAGACTTAAAAATTCGATCAGGAATCGACTGCTCGACCGTGTCCATCTGCCGAGATCATTACGACACTGTCGAAATCGATCAGAGACCGAAGATAGGTCGATTCGACTGAGATATGTGATCAGAGTGTAGGTGATTCCACCGGATTGCAAAATACTCGTCGATCGGCACTAGACCGATTTTTCTATCGTTTTGGTACCCGGTGCTTGTAATTGAAATCTCGAGATTTTCACGACAATCGAGAGTCGCCAATGTGTCGAAGATGTACATTATAACTCAAGATAAATGGATCACGGGTCAATTGCACCAAAAATTCCTAAAAGTGACCCGGTAGACTAGGTCACGCTAAAAGCGCGCTGGATTGAAAATAACCGCGAATTTGAACTCGATTTCAGAAATTGAAAGTTCTGAGGTGTCACGATCTATTTTAGGAATGGTCGAAAAGGTTTGCCAGTTGTGGCAAGAGTAGCATTGCTAGACACCGGTTTTTACAATACCAAAGATGCTTGCATTGGTACTGTTCAAACTACCTTGAATGCGAGAATCTTTGTCACTCTATACCCCAACTTCAACATCGCCCTTTTAGATCCTCAGTTACTTTCCTTTATGAAAGTCCAAGTTCAACTTACTGGAGCTCCCCAAACTGCTGAATCTGTAGCTGCAACATTACATTACCAGATGGTTTATCGAGTGCAGAATCATGCACTTGATCTCAACTTCAACAGTGGTAATGAAGATGCCCTGTTCATCTCCATGCAGAATGACCAGGCATCATGTATTCATGTTCCCAGACAGATTCCAAAGGATACGTTGGCCAAGCTTCTTCCAAAGACCTGGATTACCAACTACGAAAAGCTACATCAGCATAACAAACCTTTCCAGTCTACGGACTCAGAGTTCGTAAGGAAAAAAGATGGAACTGTTTCCATCAAATTTGGCAAGGAAAATGAAGAAAGTCCTTCTATCTTCCAAACTCTCTTCATGATTGAACCATGTATCCCTCAATCTATTTCTGAGCCAGATCCAAAGAAGCATGTTAGACACTTTGATAGTGATGGACATCCTGTTCATTACTAAGACAATTATGGTCATTGTTTTTGGGACCCCTTTTGTCAGTGTTCTCACTGTACAAATTCCCCCGACGAGGTAGATCCTTTTGCAAAATCTCCACCTCGACGGAAAAGGCCAAAGGATAAGATGTTCCAAAGGTACTTAGACGGAGATTCCTCCGTTGATACTCTTGGTGAATGTAACAAATACCAGTTCATGGTTTCTTATGCACCACCTCCTCCACCACCAGAGTCTAGTACTATATCCCAGGCCTCACCAGATCCACCAAAAACACCACCACCATCTCCCCCTCAGAAAAAGCAAGTCCTCTCTCCATTCTATAAGCCAATCCTTAAGTTTTTTAAGAGATTCCGGGATTTTTGCGGAAAATCGATACGAACGTTGCGGAATATCAGCGGAAATTCAAATGGGCTAAATTGATGGAAATTGGAACTTCCAAGCCCAGCCTTTGAGTGTCGAGGACTTGTAGAAAATTATAGAGGCTTTTTCTTCGATGAAATTGGACCTCGATTTGGAGAATCGATGAAGAAGTTCAAGAGAATTTAAGTGAAATTCGGAGCTTTACAAAGGGGCAGCAATTTTGGCTTTACAATTTGTTAATTCATGGAATTATCAAGTGGAAAGAAATAGGGGACATGCAATCAATGTAATGGATTGAGTTGCTTTACTTTGGGACCCTCCACCGGCTGTTTCTCCCGCACGCCAAGACCACCACCGCCTCTTCCTCCTCTTCGTGCGACGTTCGTCTGAGCTGAAGACCATTTGCAACTGTCTTTTTTCTTTCATTCGTTTTTGTCGAAGCTCCCTTCCCACGTCTCCTCCCCACGAAGACCGAAGCTGTGCCGCCCCACCATCTTGGATTTCTGCTTCATTTCTTCCCAGTTCGGCCACGAATTCGAACGCCCCTGCTCCACCGCTTCTCTTCTCTGCGGCCTACGCCCATCCTCCACTAAGTTTTGTTTCCTGCCAAGTCAACTAAAGGAGCTAGAAGTTGACTCACCAGCTCCATCTTCACGAACTCACCCACTTCATTTGTGCGCCCACGATTCCACTGAAGCTGGTCGCAAGCTTGCTGCCAGCGAAGCCTTGTCCGTGTTAGCTCGCCCGAACGAAGCCTTCACCCATCATCACGCCCGCAGCTTTCCTCCACGCGGCCAGCTCCACCACGCTTCAGTCCACGGTGCATCTTCTCGATCGATTTGTTGACCGCAAGCTGCACGTTTGGTCGTCCTCGACGCCAACGAATTTCCTCAGCAGTTTTCTTCTTCAGCAGCTCGCTCGTTGCTTCTCTTGCACGTGTGTCTACAGCTGGGTCGATCAACTTCTCCGATTCCCTCGAAGACCAGCAGATCCGTGCGCTAGCAGGCCGCCCCATCGCTACGCTCGTGCATCCCCAGCCCACGGTTTGGGCCAGCAAATCCACCAAGTCCATCTCCACAACTGCTTCTTGTCCAGCCCAGTCGTGGATCAGCCGCAACAAAGCCCACAGCCCATCCAACTTGTTCTCAGCCCAATTGAAATCTTCAAGAGTCCAGCAACAGCCTAAGTTCAGCCCAAGAATTCAGCCCAGCAAATTCCATCAAGCTCAGCCCAGCAAAGTCCATCAAGCTCAGCCCATTTGAAGCCCGTGAAGCTAAGCCCAAGTCCAGCAGCCCATCTTGAAGTCAGTTCAGTCCAGCGAAGCCCGGCCCGTTTCGGCAACAAATCTCAGCTGAGATTTGTTGGGCCCGTTTTAAGGCCCGGCCCAAGTCTGCCGACGCTGCCGAAAATTAAGATTTCGGCCGCCGTCGCGTCGTCGTCGCTATGAACCGGTTTTCGCAATACACCGGTAAGTTTATACTCTAAACTCTTCTTAGTAGGTTATTGATGCTAAGGGGTGTTTAGATTTATTTAATTAGGAATTAGGTGGAAATTAGTGATTTAATTACTTAATTGAGCATGTTAGGTAGTTAGCATGGTTTAGCTAAGGCCTAATTGAATTGTATTATTTATCTAGAAGGGTTCGGGAAATTTCCGGGTCCGTATTGGTATTTAATTTAATAATTTTGGCCTAGGTTAGTATTTTTAGAAATTATATTGAATTAATTAATTAATTTTCGAAATTAATTATTTATTAATTATTTTTTTGGAAATTAGGCCGGGATAGCTGATGACCGGAATTTCGTGCTGATTGCAATGATGTGGTTAATTTCTGCGATTGAGTGTTAAATTTTGCAAATTGAGTGCTGATTGGATTTTTGGTATTTAATTCCAAAAATTGTGAATTTCCAATATTTATTCAGAAAATCCCGGGTGTCGGGTTTTGACACCGAAAATAGTTTTTAGTACTATATGAAATAGTGGGATTTCAAAAAGGATGAATATCAATTTTCTGGATCAAGTTGACCGTGTACCCACACACAAGTAATTTCATGTGAATTTCTAATACGAAGAAAAAGGCTAGGCTCATCATTTTAATTGAAGCATTTGAGTGCAATGCACGGTGCCCTAGGCTATATTTGAGTGATCATGTGTTGGTTAAGAGAAATCGTCACAGGCTATTGAGCTGGACGTTATCCTTATTTGGGATACCCCTGGACAACGGGAAGCCGGTCGCAGTTGATTGTGGACCCTATGCTCCTTCGGGAAAGCCGTCTAATAAAGAGACATGCCGTGCTCAATGGGGTGAGACGAAGCCTGGCAATGCCAGAAGACCGCCGAACTGAGAGTAGGCCGTGCTATATGCCGATATCAAAACTAGGAACGCATGATGAATTGAGTATCGTGTTCCAATTAATTGAGCTTGAGTGATGCTCTGTTGTGATATGAAATGTGCTGACCTACAGGGTGGAACTGAGACGAGGTAAGTCTCCTTAATTGTGTGATTGCGTGTTTAGGACGCTTCTTAGCGTCTTTCCCTCCTAGTCGAAGTTTAGAGCATGGACTTGCTGAGACATTGTCTCACTGGTTATTGAATAACCATTTCAGGGTCATCGAGTGGAGGACCTAGAGCAAAGAGGAGGTGATCTGAATTATAGGTCGGATAGGACCGCTTCTTTTGGAGAACAGTCTTTTGTAGTCTTTTGACCATAGACTCTTGTACATGACTTAGCATATGTTTATAAAGGCATGTTTGTTTGTCAAAATTATTGTTCTACTTTTCTATCCCGAGATGGTTACTGTCAGGGGAATTATAATCCGCTTCCACATGTGCAATAAAGTAAAAGGGTCGGCGACTAATCCTGGGAAGTCGCAAAATTTTATCAACCGGAGAGGGATGAGCACACGCTTGAGGATCGGGGCGTGACACATATATTAGGAACTTGAGAGGAAGATCAAATCACTGCCCATTCGAACAAGCAATTCTATATTAACTGTTCTTAGGAATCCAACAATCCAGCTAGCAAAAGACGAGAACTACTTTTGGGTGTAACCAACGAGTAAATCTTAGAATCTTACATTCCTTCTTGTTCATAATTTTATTTCCCTAATATGGAATCAAGAGATCTCCTCACGGCAGGTCCATGGTAATTACCTGGCAGAAAACGTTCATGTCATGGTGATGCGGTGCTGCTTCTCCAGATGATTAATCAGAAGGTTGTTTATTAGACCAAAAATGGCCAGGGAGTGATTCTGACATATGGAAGAAGCCAAGTAGTGGCAGCTATCAGCCTCGGTAGAATTCTTAGATATTGCATTCATTCATCAAACATGGCAGATTTTCATGGTTGGCTACTCCTTGTATGCCTTTTAACTCTATTCAGATTTGATAGAGACTTGGTTCATGGCACAAATATTAGGAACTTGAAAGGAAGATTAAAGCACTGCACATTTGAACAAGCAACTCCATATCAACTACTCTTAGGAATGTAACAATCCAGCTACTAAAAGACGAGAACTACTTTTGGGTGTAACCGATAAGTAAATCCTAGAATCTTATATTCCTTCTTGCTCATAATTTTATTATCCTAAGATGGAATCAAGAGATCTCCCCATGGCAGGTCCATGGAGATTACCTTGCAGAAAAGCGTTCATATCTTGGTGATGCGGTGCTGCTTCTCAAGATGATTAATCACAAGTTTGTTTATTACACCAAAAATGGCCAGGGAGTGATTCTGACATATGGAAGAAGCCAAGTAGTGGCAGCTATCAGCCTTGGTAGAATTCCTAGATATTGCTTTCATTAATGTACAAAGATCAGTGATGCAGAGAACTTTAGTTATCAGAATGGAAGTACCTCTGGGGCCATCCATCTATATGCTCCAGTATCAACAGTCATAACTCCTGATTGAGCTTTCACTCTGGCAACACCAAAATCCGACACCTTAAAAACCTGCAAGATAAAGGCAATATAACTTTCATAATGGCCAAGATATATGCCTTTAAAACGAAGATGATTTTACCGAATAGCAAGTAAATAATACACAACAGAGCATAAATAAATGCCGTCAAGCCTCTCCTATCCCTAAACCAAGCATTCTGGCAACCTACAAGGCTTCGACAAAAGCAGAGCAATATTTCGTGTCCTACCTTTTTAGTCAGAAGGCAGAAGTTTATTTCCTAATTTTCTTCGAAAGGCACACTTTCCATGGTGCTATCCTTACACACTATCTGAAGTAAAGTAAGTGCTCACTGGAATTCATTTCATACAAGAGTATCATCTCGCGAAATCAAAAGTGTCTCTCAAACTACTAATGCAAGCCACCGTGCTTATATTAGGATGAAGCACATTGGAACGGAGAATAATGCAACTAAACATGCAAGCCAAACAAGAAATTGAGATGAAAATTAGAAAACTAATTATGACAATTGTTGAAAGTATCCACATCAAATTTACACAATAAATGGAGAAAGTCTATCATAATATTTGATGTCATCTACGTATGATGTAGTAGATATTCCAGTCAGCAAAACATATATAGATGAAGGCACTCCTCAGAAGTTTCGGAAAAAAGAAACTTGCTTCATTCTCATCCATCAATAGGTTGGCAGCCTTCAAACCTCTGTAAATAATGTCATTCTGATGCCAGTAATGCATTTCTTTTGCGACATCAATGGCTTCTTTAAGCAACGTAGGCAGCTTAAGGACAGTTTTTAACATGGCGCAGATTCTAGAGATTGTTCAGTGGATAGAGGAGAGAGATCTCAATAAAATGAAGAAGATTTTTCTTACTACACCAAGCCATAATTATTGCCTGATGGATCTATTATGTGCGATATTGCAAAAATAACGAGTCATAATTTGAGGCCTACTTTCCGTCCGTTTCACTTGACCATTGTGTTACGGTCCGAAAGAAAGCATGTCCAAGAGGCAGGCGATATGGACCCAATGACCCTCAGCTTGTGTCCCGACACTTAGGTTTTCTCGAGTCTTTTAGAATACTCCTAAGTGCGAGCGATACGGTAATTGTATTCGTATGTAATAAATGCGGGTAGTTGGTAATTGGGGAAATGTAATCTCCACCGTTAGATCAAGGAGCGATACGGTAATTCTAGAATACTCCTAAGCCCGAAAAAAAAAGCATGTCCAAGAGGCGGGCGATATGACCCAATGACCCTTGGCTTGTGTCCCTGACACTTAGGGTTTTCTCGAGTCTTCTAGAATACTCCTAAGTGCGAGCGATATGGTAATTGTATTCGTATATAATAAATGCGGGTAGTTGGTAATTGGGAAAATGTAATCTCGATCAAGGAGAGATCTACGGATCTCCTCCCCCTCATTTATATCATCTCATTTTCACAAGTGAATATAATTCAGAGATTCTTTCTCTAGAGTTTCTCTTTCTACGATCTTTTTCATAAGTGAACATAATTAAGAAATTCTCTCTCTAGAGTTTCTCTCTACGATCTTTTTCACAAGTGAATATAATTCAGAAATTCTCTCTCTAGATTTCTCTCTCTATGATCTTGTGAGTGGGTGTGAGAAATGAGAAAGGTCCCTTATTCTACTCAGTATTATTCTTATTAGGAATTTCTTATTGAAAAAAATCCATTTCAAAATCAACTATATTTTTTATTCTATTTAGAAACAGGGAAATTAAATAATAATTCAATATATCGAAATATCTAAAATAGATAGATAAATATATTAAATATATAGAATAAATAAATAAAAAAGAAATAAAGAAATAAAGAATAAATAGAAAAAAGGAAGTGAGTTAGACAAAAAAAGAAGAAACTTGGACAAAAAGAGAAGTAACTTGGACAAAACAAAACGAAGTGACTTAGACAAATTTTGTTGTCGATAACCTAGGACCAATCAATCGAATATTGATTAATATGTAATCGATCGAAGACTACTTGAAAATGGCTCTTCTGCTTAGAAACGAAATGTTCCAAATGTTCCTCTCTATGATCTTGTGAGTGGGTGTGAGAAATGAGAAAGGCTGACTTGATACATTTTCACAAGTGAATATGAGTGTGAGAAAGGCTGACTTGAGAGAAATTCCTAAGGCCGCATAGGCAAGGGAACGCTAGATGATCAGCCCATGACAATTGCGTGCTAGAAAAAGGGAAAGGAAAACTACGACAGATTCAAGTAGTTTCTAACCAAGGAGACATTCTTATTTCAAACCGGTGGTCTATAAATTGTGAAGTGGGACGGGCAGAAGTCAAATAGAGGTCACTTATGGACATTAAAAATCTTACTTTTATGCTTCAAGTTTTTGGGACGTGTATAGATTATATAATCATTTACTTAGGTGAATATTAGAGGCTAAGTACCTCACGCTTCAAAGCTTCCTTTTCCAAAGTAATTCTGAGCTGCTCTGTTTCCTAAAATTTTTGCAAGCGATGGATTCGGTGCAATGAGGACATTTTATCCTCTCATTTGTAGCATGCGACTCGCCATGAGAGCAACCTTGACCTCACAGGAGCCACGAGCCCGATCAGTCCAACCTCAACCTCAATCTAGATCAGATTCAAGGTTGGTGGTGGTGGCGAGGAGGAGAGAGAAGGCCGGGTTTATGATCTCAAGGTGGTTTTGAAGATAGGGGAGTTTGGGAAGAAAACTGGGCAAGTTGGTAAATAAGCGAGGATGGCAAGATGCAATGTGAAACAAAGTAGCAGAACTCGTGACGCAAGTTGTATGTTTTTAAAAGTCAAGATGTGTTTGTTTGACATGCACTCGAAACCTTTATATTGCCATTTGCTTGAAGGTTTTCCTTGAAAGGAAGTTTAGAACAAACGTCTGATAAACTAGAATAGCTAAAAAGTAACGGGAGAACCATCGCTAGATAAATGAACATCTACATTCTGACAACTCTCTTGAGTAAAATGTCATATCCCTTCAATTTCAAAGCATCATTTATATAACCCATTCTCTAGTTACAAGTATACCTCAGATCAAGTTAGGAAAAGAGCCTAAACACGCCGGGAAAGATAGGAAAACCAAATTTTCACTTCACTGCGATGATACACGGTCCGCATCGCACTGCTGCCGTGGAATGCCAACTGCCTATCTACTGTCAATGAATGCAGCTCTTTGTCAGACCAGCTGAGCAACTCAGCTAGCATTTTCCCATGCTGGAGGAACCCGCATGGAGCTCAAAGTGGGCATTGCATGGACATTGATGTCGAGCGGTAGCAGGCGGTATTGGATGTCAAGCTCTCTGAACATCTTGACCATCTCCTCAATCAAGAGGGATCGCCTCATAAACTTCTCTCCAATCTCCTGGTGATTCATCCTGTGGCACAGCCACACGGTAATCCTCACGTTGTTGAGCTCTTCTATATCCTTCATTATGATCACTGGTGAGGAATACCAGTGCTCTTTCTTACTGTCGACATAACTGCAATCGAACAAAAAAGCAATCCAGATTATTTCTTAATTATCTATATGTCGATGCAACAGAAACAGACTGGCAATATGCAAGAGAGAGCCCGGAATTTTAACATGAATTTTAACATGATCATCTTCCTAGTTCTAAAACCCAAACACCTGCAATTAATCCTCTTTCTTATCACAGATTGACTTGAAAGACATTACAAGTCTCTACTTTTCCTGATAGATTTCTACGGCAGCAATCATTCCTCGGAAAAGATACTCAAAAAACTGAACAATGTTTTCACTTGCCTGATTATCTTGTGCTTCATGGCAGCAATCTGCTCTGCAGGAGTAGATATGTGCACACAGAACTCGACCGCGTCTCCCATGTCAGGGCTCCGATAATAGTTGCCAATGGCCTTCGTTGCAAGAGTGCTGTTTGGATATATAATCTTTTGATCGTCATACCTCAGAAACACGGTCGTCAGGATGTTTATCTCTTCCACAACCATCTAAAAGGATACAGCATATGAAATGGGCGATGAATAACAGAAGAGACCATGTACATGCCAAAGCAAATAGAGCAGTGAATATACAGTCGACACGTGATACCAGTATCTACCTGGACTCCATCGATCTCGCACCTGTCACCCACATCATACGGATGCATCACGAACAAGAAGACGATCGCCTCAAATATGGTCTTGCAGGTGTTCCCGAAAATAAATGCAACAAGGACGAGCTGCGAACTGAGAAAAAGCAGGAACTTGCTTGTTGCTATTCCCAGGATGAGAAGCCAGATGATCATTATGAGGATACCGACCATGACGTTGACCACGTGATGCAGCTTGTTGACTGCAGTCTTGGTGTCATTTAAGGTCAAGGCAAGTGCTCTCCTCCCCCTGAAAGCATTGACCTAAAACGATTTGGTTAATTCGATTAGCTTTGAAGACAAAAAAGTATGAACAAGCATGTCTAAGGACCTAATTTAACAGAATTCCACTCACCAGCCAGTTCTTCAGGCACGACTTGCTGATTCTCTTGCATTCATCAGCTCCTTCGAAGAGACTCATCGTATTCAAGGCTTCATCGTCCTTCATGAACCGCTTCAGATCTTCCAAGTAGATAAACCTAGCAACATCAATAAATTAAATAACTGACTCAGACACTTTCCATCATAAAACCATATAATATCGACTGCACATACTGTGCCAGTTAATCGGAAAGAGATCCAATCAGGGAAGCAATTGCCTCGTTCAAGGATTATGTCAAAAGCTCAAAACAGGAGGTGAAGAACTATGATCTTACTTTGAATTAGGCTTAGTCACATTTCGAAAGATCTTCCTAGCTGCAGCTTTGGCTTCGTTTTCACTCCTGATCATTGTTGCCGACTCATCCTCTTGAGTAGAATCCTGTATCTGCTCATCCAATGTCGAGTGAAATCCATGCCGCACGATATTAATCAATCTTTTCATATTCCAGGCAGACACATTTTTGGGATTCAGCTTGTGCAAGTGCTCTATCGTGATCCCTCCCTCGCTGTTTCCCGACAGCCCTTGAGAGAGCTTGGTGTTCTTCACTTGGGGACTTCTCTGAAGCCCTCCTCCGCTCCCAACTACCATCCCACTTTTAGTTGGAATAGCTGCCGCCCTTAGATCTGGCGGCACAGTCACGCCTGCTTTCTGTAAAGTCTGAAGATAACCTGCAATCTTTTCCTCCTCTTCCTGTCTCCTCTGAATTTCATTCAGAGGCGGACCCGACAATGTCTCGATCACGTACTGATTGAACAGAGACTTCTGAATCCGTTCAAAGTAGGTGCTCGCATGGAACGACGATGCCAGCACCTTGATGATCAGTGTCTTGATCAACCACATTAGAGTCCCCACCAAAAAGCACACCAGCACTTTGGTGACGTACCTCAACCTGTCACTGTTCGTCCCTCTCGACCTTCTTGTCGAAGAGAGCATGCCAAGCAATCAAGACCAATCCCAACCACAGGCAGTTCTGCACTGCGTTTCGAAGGCCGTAGACAAAATACAGAACCCGTTTTCGCAGCAGAAAGTTCCTCTCGATGAAGAACACAATTAATCGAATCATCCACCCAGAGACCAACCTCCCACACATCAAGACCAGGACCATGACCTCCCACTTCCACAGTTTGAGCTTCCACAAATCCTTATGCTTCAATGCAGGAATAGCAAGAGTACAAACTAAAGCACCAACGATCAAGACCAAACTCACCCACTGTAACAGAGCCATGGCACCGAACGGGGTTTCCTTGAACTCCTCTGGTAGGTCTTCTTCCAAGAAGATGTCGTCCTCGTGCTCATCCCCTGCCCTCCCCAACATTCCAGACCGCGGAATGTGACCCGATCTCCGTTGGGGCTCCTCCGGTGGGTCCATCAGCCGCGACCGGGTTTTTGTGCAGAGCAGACATGATTTCCGCTGGGAAGTCGCGCTCGACGTGCTTTTCATGACCTCCTCTTCTCTGTTGCCTACAGAGTTTCCATCTCCCCCACGGCTCGGCAAACTAGGCGGCACACCTAGCCCAGCCCCTGTCGAGGTGGGCGGCTGGCAGGACACTCTCGAGCAGTCCTGGCTCTGCCTCTGCGGCTGTGGCGCCGGCGGCGAATCGGCGACCGGAGGCAAGTCCCTCCGGCCATCACCGCCGCGCAGCTCCTCCATCTCTAGTTCCACGTCCGGCGACACGTCGCCAGAGGCCCGCTGCTGGTGCAGGAACCGCCCGATCAGCCGCGACAGCGGGTCAGCTGGCACGCGGCCGGAACCCTCGGCAGGAGCTTCCTCCTCGCTCCCCTTCTTGTCGAACCCAATGCTGGGTTCTCTCAGCATTCTCGAACCGTCGTTCCTGTGGCTCCCGGAATCACCCGGTAATAAGCCGGGACCATTGAGGCCGAGCTCGAGGTTGGGGGTTTCGAAGGCGGTCGTTCCTTCGCCGAGGATGGGCAAGTCGGCCGGTCGGCGAGAGGACGAAGAAGAAGAAGAAGACGACGACGAGCCGCAGGATCTTCGCAGTAATTCCATGGATCAGTGGGTCAGTGGAGAATCGATTAGGAAAGGCAAGAAACAGAGAGAGACCCAGAAGCGAAAAACAGAGAAAAACAGAAGCTTTTGAAGGTGGGACTGGGAGACGCGCGCGTGCAGTGAAGAAAACGCGGTTGCACTGTGAAGATGGAGATGTTAGAGAGAGAGAGAGAGAGAGTGCAGCTGGCCACCGAAGCAGAGGATGTATAAATGGCGAGAGGAGGGAGGAAACAGGAAACGTTCCGAAATGGGCAGCTCGAAAGAGGAAACAGAGCAGGGCGCTCTGGGATTCCGTTGAAAATTGAAATTCGCTTTCCTGTTCTGTTCTCCGTTCCGAAATGGGCAGCGAAGGTCGAAAGAGGAAGCAGAGCAGGGTGCCCTGGAATTCCGTGGAAAATCGAAATTCGCTTTGCTGTTCTGTTCTCCGTTCCGAAATGGGCAGCGATGGTCGATAGAAGAAGCAGAGCAGAGCGCCCCGGGATTCCGTTGGAAATTGAAATTCACTTTCGTGTTCCATCGTCTGCATGGCTGGTGTTTCCCAAATGCCCTTCGTACGTGGTGTAAATTACCGGACTGCCACTCCGCCAAAAAATTCGATAACAATTGCAAAGTTTTGAAAGGCGATATCGAAGAAGAGAAAGAAATATGGGAGGATAGTTTCGAAAGGGAAATATATAAATATATATTTATATATATTATGTGTGCAAAATAATAAGGTATTGAAATATCCGGTGCAAAAATCATATGTATGCATGATTATATAGGTGTCGTTATTAAAATTATGTTTATCAAATATTTTAACACAACTTACCCATACACAACATGCGGCTCATTATCACTAATTGCAAAAGTAAAAACAAACTATTCAATTATAAGTCCCAAGAGCTGCCTACCAAATGAATGAAAATCTTATCGTACAACATAAATGACACGCGATGTCATTAAGACTAGGGTTAATACCTTAAAAAACCCCAAACTGGTACACTTGTGACAAATTTACTCCAAACTATTTTTTTGACCATGAAAAACTCCAAACTGGTACACCTGTGACAAATTTACCCCGACTAACTATAAAAAAAAACCCTAAACTTGTACATTTATGATAAATTTACCCCAAATTAATTTATTTGACCACAAAAAACCCCAAACTGGTAAATTTGTGACTAAAATACCCTTTCGAAAAGTTAGATTAATACCACAAAAAAATCACAAAAATTATAAACTGTAACAAACAAAGTGTAAAATCCCAAATTAATATACCGGTCAATTGTCACGTATTATTTAATTTTATAATTTAACAAGAAAATTTAACTAAAACTAACAGAGGGTAAATTTGTTACAAGTGTACCAGTTTAGGGTAAATTTGTCAGAAGTATATCAGTTTAGGGTTTTTTGTGGTAAAAAAAATAGTTTGCGGTAAATTTATCGCATGTGTACCAGTTTGGGGTTTTTCAAGGTATTAACCCTTAAGACTATCGTTTTACATCATGAATTTCTTATAATTTTTGTTTAAGAAAACCTTCCGAATCCCCAAATTATATTCAATGTAATACATTCATTCTAATTTTTTTCCGTAACGATCAATTATCCCAAACTTTTAACTGCATGACATATTTACTTTATGTTCTACTAATGAGAATCGTTGGAAAGAAAACAGTTTAAATATGGTCTTCACGTGGCTTAAATGAAATAAAAAATGGCATCGTTCTAGCTGAAAAAAAAAAATTAGAGGGGAGTAAATTTGTGGTACAAGTTTGAGGTATTCAATATCATAAGAAAAAGTAAAAAAAAAAAAATATATATATATATATATATATCATAAGAAAAAGTTGAGGGTAAATATATCATAATGAGCATAATTTAGATTTTTTTTTATGTCCATAAGTATAGTTATAATTTTTTAGTGGCTTATTCTCCTTCTTCTTTTTTACTATTTTATAGTGATTCAAAATTAATTTTTCAACAATTTAAATCACGCCTGCTCTTCCTCCATTAATAATCTTGTCACAATTTCTTTAATGGGACTGAGCGGAAATCCTTGCATTAAAGTTGGCGGCCGCAACGGACTTGGGAAGCAGGTGGATGGGAGAATAGGCTGACGAGGACTTGGACATTTGTTTGCTATCGATTGAGACAAAGGGAAAGAGAGAGAGAGAGAGAGAGAGAGAAATGGAGGACAGACGAGGGCAAAGGAGGGGAATGCGGGTGAGTTGTTTTCGAAATATTATAATGGAATAATGACGAAATTAATATGATTCATAATTTTTTAATTATTTAATATAAGCTCTCAATTTTATCCTAATACTTCATATAATTTATAAACTCTTAATTTTTAATATGGTATATCGACTTTGGTACATATATAATGTACTATCTGAACTTTTAATTTACTGAATGCGATTTTTGGATTTTTGCTATATATTCAATATATAATGTGGTCTTATTGGACTTTTTGTACATGTGCAATATAATCTTTATTGAATATGTACCAAAAATTTAAATATCATTATGAATAAATTCAAAATTCAAAATCAAATTATATATTAAATTAAAATTTAAGGGTCATATTAAATAAATTATTCATGTCATTTTCACTATTATAACCGGTGGCTTTGGACTTAAATCGTGCTCAATGGCCAATGTTGGCGTTTCCGAAGCACAAATGCTAGAGTCAACCAAACCCCAGTCGGACACGTGTGTCCTTTGACCCATCATCACTCCATGCTTTCCTCCTCCTTCACGTGTAGCTCCTCCCATCAATGTTGTGACACCATCATACATGGTTAGGTCCACATAGTTGAGCTATGTATGCCATCGCTAGAATAGGCACAGTACGTGTTTGATTGACAAAGATGTTAATTTAGACTTCATTTGTTTCGTAAAACTATTATTTTGTAATTTTTCAATATTTATATTACTTAAAAAATAAGTCATAAAATATTTTTTTATGCATGCAAGCGTTAATCCATTGAGGCATGCTCGAGACCTTGGCAATCATGCTAGGGATCATACTGTCGACACCTAGGTCCATCAAGGGCAAACTCAAGACCTTGCTCAAGCTCAAGCATGGGGAAGCTCGGCATGGGGGCACTACGGTCTCGAGCTTAGGTGTCGGGATGAGCAAAGTATGGGGTAAAGAGCTCAACCTTGATGGACCTAGGCTCGGCCTCTATACAATCACGCCTAGCCTCTATATAATCAGGCCTAGGCGCTGAAGACCTTGGCCTAGTTGTTGGGACTCGAGCATTGACATTAGGGTTCCAAGCCCAACCTCGGTAGACTAGAGACAAAAAGGCGAGAGAAAGAGAGAGTAGATGGATAAGGACAAAAAGGGAATGTCGATGAGTTGTTTTCCATGTATTATATAATTGGTGGCTCTCACTTAGACTGCCAAATGGACGGCGTGCGCATTTCGTGACATAGACGCTATCAACCAAACCCTAGGTGGACACGTGTGTCCTTTGACCCCTCACTCCATTTTCAAAGAGGCCATCTCATCGCTATGTACTTGGACAATTAAACGTCTTTCGCTCCCCTTTCCCTGCGCGTGTTGAACATGGTAAGACACATGCGCAAGTGAAAACTTCGGGCAAAAAATATCTCAATTTTTTTTAATGTAAAATATACACGGGATTTATGAATATCCGCCTATCTGACACAAATTTTTATCCACCTAACTGACACAAATTCGAAGGTGTGTGGTCAAAGAATGCTTCGATTTGCTTTACAATGTAGAGAAATACTCTGAGGAATATAAGTTCTTCCCTCGCATTTTGGCAGGATCGCATACAATAATTATTAATGAATTTTCTCGAAAAATCCAAATGAATCAAAATGCATTTTTCATTACGAGTACGGGATTATTTGAGCTATAAATATATGAGTCAGTCCACTATATATTCTCATTTAACTTCATTCATAAATTTCTTCTAGTAGAAGACTATCTAAAGATAGGATTATTTGAGCTGTAAATATGAGTCAGTCCGTTATATATTCTCTTTTAACTTCATAAGTTTCTCCTTCTAGATGACTATGTAAAGACAGGAAATTTATTTTTGCACTTCAAATCTACCAACCAAAGAGAGAAGAGTCGAAGGGTTCCTCTAGATCCATGGCGCTTTCTCAGTCGCACCCAATTTACGATCCATTAGTTGCAATGAATGTCGAATTTTAAGGTATGGAGGAGCAAAAGTGACGGGGTTTGGTGGAGGGCAGTAAGTCATTCGCCATTGAAAGATTTAAGTGATGATTAACTACGAATCAATCAAATGCAAGGAGAAGCATTGATACATACTGTGTGTTCACTTTCAGCTACTGGAACTGTACAGATCTTTTCATGCTGAAGAAAATAAAAGCCTACTTGACTCTGCTCCTGGCGATTCAGTGATGTCCTCTCCGGAGGACAGAGAGGAATTTGCCGGGCTTCTCCTTGCGCCGATCCTCCCCCTCTTCTGCAACCTGTTTCCCATCCAACGTCCGAAAAGTCAAACTTAATAGAATTTGAACTTAGTTTTAGTGAAGAACTTAATTTTAATGGACATGGAATTGGCTTGCGTGAGCAATGATGACTCAACAACAACAACATGTTGATTCGCCGAAGGTCCGGCGAAGGGCGGCGGCGGGCGTCAGAGCTCTGGCGAGGGTGGACCAACAGCGTTAGCAACTCGGCAGCAGGGGCACGACAGTAGTTGGCGTCACTCGGAGAGGAGGGTGGCCCGGATCGGCGTCGGGCCATGGGAGTCGCGGCGTCAAGGGCGCGGCGGAGCGGGCCTGGTGCTCGGACGATAGTGGGTCGCGGCAAGGGGACAGTTCGCGAGCTGCGGAGCGTCGGGTCGCCGGGAGTAGCAGAGGGCGAAACTGAAGAGGCGTCGTGGGCTTCGGGTTGTAGGAGGCTCAGAGCGGATCAACAGGCGTCAGAGCAGATTTGCTGGGCGTCAGAACAGCGTGCAGGGGTCGGTCACAGCGTCGGAGGAGGCGCGGACATAACCGAGGCAGCAACAACGTCGCGGCGAGGAGTCAAGCGGCGGTGCTCGTGGCTAGCGAAGCAGCGGTTCGAAGCTGCCGTCGTCGCTGATGGCGGTGGTCTGCTGTGATCGTTGATGTGGGGCTTCGGGGACAAGCGGAGGCATGGTGGAACAGACGTGGAGGTGCGGCAGTCGCATGGGATCTGCTGGCGTCGCGGGCTGCTCACAGAGGAGGTGCGACAGGGCAACGATGCTGCTAGCGTCGAGTCGGAGCAAAGGCCAGGAGAGCTCAGGCGGAGGGAAGCACGTACGAGCACCGGCAGCAGCGGGTCACGAGTCGTCGAGTGGATCGGCGAGGCGGAGGTGTTCGGTGGGTAGAAGCCTCGAACGACTGAGCGGCGGTGGTTGGCTTGCGAACAGCAGATGCGGATGAGGGAAGAAGATGACCAGTGCTTGTTTTTTCTTTTTTCTTTTTTTCTGTCTCCTCACGTCTTCTCCCTCTTGTTGTTGTACTTTCTGCAGCACTTTTGAGCGGAAGGGAAAATTCCTTGCTGACTTTTTACTTTATTCCCGAAGAACGAACACTTCTCTTTTTTCCTGAATTGTTGACCTCGAATACTCCCCAAAAACCCTAGAAACCAGGGGTGAGCATCGGTCCAAGGTCAACCCTAGACCAACTCTGGACCGGCTCAACCCTGTTGGTCCTAGTCCAGTTCCTAAGAAGATTGGGTTGGTCCTTGGTCATGGAATTCCTAAACCAGCACTATGCGGGTTGATCATCAATCCTGAGAATTCTGGGTCAGTCCAACCTGGACCATAACTTTATATATAATATTACTTATAATTTTTTTATATAGAGAAAATCTTAAAATAAATTTCGTTAACAATATTAAACAACTCTTTAGTGAGGAGTTTAAGTAATTTTACATTGTTATTTTATAACTTAGATTTTTAATGTTTTTATGACGTCAATATTCATAATTTACCAAGGAGGAAAATGTTTTTTGAGGAGTCCTCACGATGTCCAAAAAGGCATAAACAACTCCTTATGGCATCATCCTCTAGTATTCGTTATCTTCTATCTTATTTGTCATCTTAGTCTTCAATTTGCCAAAATCGAAATAAACAATTTCTCTGCTCACCACTTGACACTCGCCTTGCTCACTTTGGGTCACTCGTGCTGCTCACCGCTCGATGCTTACTTGGCTTGTTGCTTTCTGCTCGACATTCGATGTTCATTCTGCTTGATGCTCACCCCACTTGACCCTTTCTCCTTGCCTTTCTTAGCTGACCTCGCTCATTATCGAACCCATTGGGTCAGTATGGTCCTTGGTTACCCTTGTAAGGAATACAAAAATGAAATAAAAAATTGTCGATTGGTCCTAGGTTGACCCTAAAAACCGAATTAAATACATTAGGTCAGTTCGATCCTCAATCGCTTTTTTAAGGAATACAAAAAATGAAATAAAAAATTATTAGTTAATCCTGGGTTGATCCTGAAGCTAGACCAAATTCATTAGGTCAGTTCAGTCCTCAATCGCTTTTTTAAAGAGTACAAAAAATGAAAAAAAAAAATTATCGATTGATCTTAGGTTGACCCTGAAATCGGACCGAACCCATTGGGTCAATCCGGTCCTCAATCCCAAGCTCAATAAGGTCAGTCCTCGGTCCCAAGCTCAATAGGATCGGTCCTCGGTCCCAAAAATTGAGGACCAGCAATGTGTGAGTTGGTCCTAAGGTTAAGGGGTGGACTGGCCCAACCCGGACCATGCTCACCCATATTAGAAACGAAGTCTCTTTCGTCTTCAATTTTTTACCTAGAAAAAACCTAAGAGAAAAACCCTACTTCGTGAAACCCTCCTACGTGCGGTCGTGTATTCAATATGTGGCCCCCTGAACCCTATGTGTTTTAACTTATTTATAGGCCGCGAAGTAGGGTTTTTAATCTTTCCAAATCGGTATCCACAAAGATTCTTTTTCCAAACGCAATATTCGTTTTTTCACTTGCCCTATCTGAAAAATTCCATCATATCTCAGAAAATTTCAAATTCTTATTTTCACAAGATAATTTCCGATCATAAAAAAAGGGCTTGAACCAATTTGCTCGCTTCGTGGGCTTAGTCCGGCCTGTCAATTTAAAGGTTAGACCACTAATTTGAACCTATCCGCCACCGGTCCAATAAATAAATGCACAAAATGCAAATTAAAAACAAATGCACCTAAATTAATATGCTATGTACTTAATATTATTTTTTAGAGATAAAATTAAGCCCTAATTTTTAATATAATAAATGAATGACTGGATTGCCAAAATTTAGGTGTCAACAACTGCCCCTCTTTGAAGGTGATCTCATAGAAGTTGCCTTCAAAGACAAATTGAGACTTAAATTTGGGTCATGCATATGCACTGAATGATTTTTGTTTGAAAATAAATTCTATTTTTGAATGCAATTTATATGATGCATGGAAACACAAATAATAAATGAACCTACCTAAAATAACTTACATTCAAGGAGGATAGAGTAATTCGAAATAGTTGGTGTTACATGTCCAAGACCCATACCATTCTATAGTCACCCAGAATAATAACATGGCTTTGCAAAAAAAACTGCTTTCTCAGGACCCGTACCTTTCTACGGTCGCCTGAATAGGGAAATAGTTGTTGTCTAGGACTCGTACCATTTTACGGTCGCCTGAATAAGGAAATAAATGTTGTCTAGAACCCGTATCATTCTACGGCTGCCTAAACGGGGATTCACTTTCCAACACCCATACCATTTTACGGTCGCATGAATTGGGAAATTACTTTTCCAGGACTCGTACCTTTCTACGGTCGCTTGTTAGAGCAATAAATATTGTCTAGGAACCGTACCATTCTAAGGTCGCCCAGTCTTGTAGTAGAGATCATCTAACCAAGACCCGTACATTTCTTCAGTCACCTTAATCAAACTAAATCTAGAGGAAAATCTTTGGGGGACAACTTAATTGAGTGTCGATTAAAAGTGACTCTAGGCTACGAAAGCACGCCATGTCAATATAAAAGACACTAGGCTACAAAAGCACGTCGGGTCTATTAAAAGGGACTCTAGGCTATGAAAACACGCCGGATCAATATGAAGAACACTGGACTACAAAAGCACACCGGTTCGATGAAAGGGACTTTAGGCTACAAAAGGGACTTTGGGCTACGAAAACACGCCAGGTCTATATAAAAGACACCGGGCTACAAAAGCACACCGAGTCGATGAGAGGGATTCTAGGCTACAAAAGCATGCCAAGTCGATTAAAGAAATCATGGCTACGGAAGCACGCCGGGTCAATGAAGGTGACTCTAGGTTATGAAAGCACGCCATGTCGATATAAAGGACACCGGGCTATAAAAGCACAACGGGTCTATTAAAAGGGACTCTAGGCTATGAAAGCACGCCAGATCAATATGAATGACACCGGGCTACAAAAGCACGTTGGGTCAATAAAAAGGACTCTAGGTTATGAAAGCACACTAGGTCAATATAAAGGACAGCTTGACCAAGTCAAGTGTCGATGCACTCAAGAGATAATACTTGCACAATAACAAGTATTTATAGTATAGTTAGAGATATACTTACCTAGTTATATCTCTTATTCTTGGGGATATGTCTTATGGAATTTAGATATCCTGTGGAGGTTTTTCACCTCCTGGTAGAAAATAAATTTTTGGAACATCAAGGATGCACCTTGAATGTTCGTGAATATTTCTCATCTCCTAATATCATGAGGCATTCTAAAAGGAACCTGAATGTTAGAAGCTCTTGAGTCTTTAAGAAAACATTACCTACCAGACATGATTTAGAGCAAAAACTGAATGCACATTTCAAAGTTCAATAGGGGTTTTCATCGATTCAATCAAGGTTTATGCATAATGACTTTACCATTTTTGCATCACCCAAATTTCCACAAGAGAGAATTGTCGTTCAAGACAATGGCATGGATTTCTTAAGAATACTAAATGAGACACTTTCAGTTAGAAAGGACTTTCACTCACTCTCATTCAAAATGGTTGTTTTAGGAGAATCACTTCATCTCACTATCATCATATAAACAAGAGTCCAAGTATTCTCGCAACCAATTCGAGAGGTCTTTAATAGGGACCATAATGTGGGCTTGGTCAACGGTTTAACAAATGGACTCTTTGAGTCAATGCTATTGAAAGAATAATTATGTAATCATCTTCGGGTTTACAAGTCAAGAACCTTGCAAAATAGATGGGTTCAAGAATATTGCACTTCTTCAAGCGATTCTTATAAACATATGAACTCACATGTAAATTCAAGTGCCATAATCTGAAAAGACTTTGTAAGGGACATAACGTAGGCTAGGTTCATGGGTTGAGAAATGAAATGATCATTAGGCTCAAAATGTGTGTAAATGGTGAGAGTTGATGATGATCTTGGCATTGCCACCAGTTTTCTTTTTCACTCAGGATTGTCATGCACTATTGACCTTGACTCATTAGATACTATTCCATTGGGATACAATTTTTTACAACTGATAGTTACTTATCTTGACTCTCTTTTTTCATCTATGGGTATTGGCATTGCTTTTACTTGGCACATTGTTTTTTCATACTCGCAATTCTCATGCATTTTTTCACTTCTTTTCATGGGAATTGGCCTTGTTTTTATCAGGCATACTATTTTTTCATGCCCCTTAGTTCTATTTTGAATTCAATTCTTGCGCACAATGCATGCGTCAAGCAATTACACTTTGAATGACACTTGAACTTTTCAAGAGTTTTCATCTGCCTTTTTGCCTTGCCCCAGTGTGGGGGATGATCATTAACTGGGTTTAAAGAAATGAAATTGGAGGCTCAAGTGGGCTGTGCAAAGTATATAACTATATAGGATAGAGAAAGAAATGCTCTTCATCATCCTAAGGCACTTAAATTACCATATAAATTCAATGTAATAGCACGACTTTAAGATTGATGCAAGTAAAAGCAAGAAAATTTCTTTTCATTTTCCTCACCTCATGATGTCATCTTACCTCCCATTTGCCCCCAATGTGAGGTAGTTCTTGACAGAGGTAATTTGAAAAAAATTTCACAAGTGTATACGGCTCAAAAAAGTTAAACAATGGATCACTTGTTGTGTTTGAGATAGAGAAATGAATTGCCCCTCGTCATTTCGATTTTCGTACCTTTTACGAGAGAACTATTTACCTTGCAGATATGGAACTTCCTACACTCATCTCACAAGTGTATATGTAAGGGATTGTGTATAGGATAAGAATTGCCTTTCATCATCCTGACACGTCTCATTTAGCATTCTTAAGCATCTATCTTGACAAATCTCCACATGAAATTGGTGAGTTAAATAGGCAAAATCACTATCAAAATTCTCTTTTGAGAAGAGTCCAACAATTTAAGCGTGAGAAGCTTTTATGACTTCAAAACAGACAATTTATCACACTAAAAAAATGTTTTCATATGCACGATTTTTGCCATTCATTCAAAGAATTGTCCCACGAAGGCACCATCTTAGTAGTGGGTGTTCTTGGATTGCCCCTATCGAAAGGGAACACACACACACACACACTAATTGATCAATCGAGACCAAGAATACGATATTCAGTTTGATAGACGCTCCATTCTCGCTTTTGCCTCTGATGTGCCTTTTTCAGATTCTTTCTTATTAGGCCAAGAAAGTAATGCTCTGAAACATAAAGTAGACGAGTCAGAAAATTAAACAGGGCTAACCTAATACATGTGTTTTGGAAATGGCTTGAAAAATGATTTTTTTTTTCTTTGGGGATTTTTTGGATGGGGAAGCATGAGGAAGCCTGGTTCTCAGAATTCTCCTTAGATGATATTTTCTTTTCATTGTTGGATATCGTCACCAGGCTGGTTTGGTGTACCCCATCATATCATCAAAATTGGAAATAAAATTGTAATTTCATTGAATAGAATCAAATGAATTACATTATTGGAATGGAAAATGCAAACAAGCAAATCCTAGAAACGAAAGCAATAATTGAAATTTTAGAAAGCAGGAAATCCTAAAAACTTGAAATCCTAAAAAGCATAAAAAAGACTCCTTCGTAGAGGAGTGTCAAGACAAGAACTTCTTCACTCAGTGACAGCATTTGTGCCTCCGTCATGGTTGGGCATAGCGTTTTTCTTATTACTGCTGAAAGCGAACGCCTTTGTATCCAAGAGGTCTTGGACCTTATGCTTCAAAACATAGCAATCATCAGTGGAGTGACCAACCTCTCCCATGTGATAGTCACACTTTTCGGAGGGATTATACGTAGGATAATGCTCGGGATTTGGTCACTTCGGCTTAGTAGAGAGTAATCCTTTCTTTTAGAGGACAGGCAAAACTTTGGATAGGGATCCAGGAAGAGGTGTAAAATGTCTTCTAACATTACGTCATCGACCTAAGAACTGATGCCCTCCACCTTGTTGCTCAATAGAAATCTTAGTTATCTAAGCGCGATTCAGTTGAGAATAGGCCAAATTAATCAGTTTCAAGGTCTTTCTCCCTCTTGGTAGAAAACCTCTTGTTAGATGGCTCAGTAAACCACCATTCTCTTATCCCCATCTCAATTTGTTCTCCCATGGGAACAAGTTGGTTGAAGTTTTCGACGTATGTGTTGGCCATCCGGTTACGAAACTCAAACGGGAGAGTTTTGACGAACAACTTCATTAACTCCTTGTTCGTAGGCTTAGGAGTGATTTGAGTCGCCAGGTTTCGCCATCTCACAGTATACTCTTTGAACGAAGGTTTCGTCATCTCTCGGTATACTCTTTGAACGACTTGTTCTTCTTCTTCTCCATCCTCTCCTGATCCTCTCGGGAAGGTGCAATGTCCATATTGAACTTATATTGTTTGAGGAATGCGTCAGCCACTTCATTCCAGATGTCGAGAAGGTTTACATTTGTCATTATATACCAGTTCAGCGCGGGTCCAGTCAAACTCGCATGGAATGATTGAATCATGAGGGGCTCATTCTTCACATATTGGGCCATGCGTACATGGTACATCTGCAAATAAGCTTTCGAGCAGGCAATACCATCGTATTTTTCGAACTCCGGCATCTTAAACTTTTTTGGCATCTTGACCCTCTCATACACAAACAAGTCGAACGGGAGTGAACTTTGCGACTCCCTTAGTTGTTTCACTCTTTCTTCCAGTTTCACGAAGTGTTCATCTTGCTATGTCTTAGGGACGTTGTCAAGCTGAACATTTTCCACATTGGCTAGTAGTGGGTCATCTTCTAGCGTAGGCATGTCGTCATTATTTGTCTGCTTTGGGATTACTATTTCATGGAGAGCGGGTGCAAGAGTCAAATTTGCTTGGAGGGATTGGATTTGAGTTGTCAGAAGCTGCATAGAGGTGGCTAACTGCTGAAGTTGTTCTTCCATAGTGGAGATATGATCACGCATTTCAGTTTGGTCAGCCATTCTAGCTCTTAATCACGTTATTATGGGCGAACATGAAGGATCCATTGTCACCTAAATGAAAGAAATGAAGATATGTAAGCATGAGGTGTAAATAGAGAATCAATCCATGACAATGATCTAATCGATTTTTTCATTTTTTATTTATTCATGAAAAGTTCGTACAAGAAGGGCATTTCCTAAAAATGGACTAAGAAAAGATACATTTCCTAGACATGAATTGAAAACAAATTCTCCAAAGTTTTTTCAAATGGTTCATTACATGACAATTTCCTCATTTCATCTCAGATTGACAGAGGAGTTAAATCAAATGATTAACCTAGATTGTCATGGACAGATCAAAAGTATGACAAAGTAAGCAAATTGCATAGTGTAGGGCTAGAAGACTTACTTCACCAAGGAAAATCAATGGCAATCACATAGACATGTGCATGGGATGTGGGGTTCGATTTCTAGCTAGGAAGGCTAAGCAAGGTAGAGTTAAAAGGGTAGGATGACTTAGTTGCAGCCTCGCATACTAAGTCAAGTCCTCCTAACTCCGGCTCAGTCAAGAATGATACTCCAATACAACGCGGCCTCTCAGGCATAGGTAAACATTCTTGACACCAAGAAAAAGCTTTCGAGATTGAGTTGGGCAACATTTACTACGCGGCCTCGCGGTCGAAGTTGTATCCAACTCAATACCATCCTAGGTGTCTTAGTGCGGCCCAGATCCGGCAATAGGTTGTGTGTGCAATAGTGTAGTGTAAATGTAAAGCATGCACAACAATTTATATCAAACAACACTTCGTTCATGAAAATAAATCATACATCATACATTCCTATACCTCCTTGTAAAACAAAGTTAAGCAAACACTTTCCTTTATACCTCACATCCTACAAGAACATTTAACACCTTAAATGTTAGGGGTGTACCTAGAATCCCTGCTGCCAAACAATTTTATTTTTTTTTCAAATAAAAGAGAAAATCAGCCTAAGTCCACTAAGAGTTTTAACTCAAGTCCCCAGCAGAGTCGCCAAGTTGTCGTGACCAAATTTTCGGGTGTGAACCACCTAAGATTTGTCTAATGGATTGTTAAGCCTAGACCTAACTCGGGCTCTCCCAAGCCCATACCAATTCGTGACTTATATTCAGATTATTAACATACAGATAGATTTTATTTAGAAGTCACCACTAATATATTTTTTGGTGGGTTGATTAGAAATAACAGGAGTTTTACTTTACCCCTATAAACCAGAAACTCTAGGTACGAGGACTTGGTTATACTAGATTTCTCTAATGCCCTTTCGGTACCATTCTTTATTTTCAAAAATGCTTTTGCAGGCAGCTTAAATTGATTTTAAATCTATTTCTCTAACATGTGAGGCGATCGTGCAGGTACGCAAACCACCAATTTAACACCTAAGTAAAGCAATAAATAAACTGCATGACTTACTTCAAAGCAACGAAAGTATCTGCGTTGTTAGATAAGAATTCACATCAACAATCCTAAATATGACTTATAATTAACACGCAATTTCTTTTTTTTTCACTTATTTAATGAAAATCATGCAATATGCAATGCAATATAACTAAATGACCTAATTCTAATGACATGCAATTTCTAATTAAATAGACCTAATAACAATCTCTAAATGAAGTGCATTTCATGAATCTAATCATATATGACATTTACACAACATTTTTTTATTTTTTCTAAAAAATGCAATCTATCCTGGAGAAATGGAACTAATTTATTCTAAGACATTTTTTTGTATTTTTTATGAAATTCGGAATTAGGAAAAATGTGAAAATTATCTAACTAGATTAAGAGTCTATTCAATTTGCATTAGGAATTAAGTTAAACCAAATCCTAATTTAAACTAAAATATTATCTTAACCCAAATAGTCATAACATGCAATCTATCTAATATCTAAACTTAAAATGAAACATGCAATTTTATCGTAATATGCAATGACGTAAAAAGATGCCATAATCTACATGACATATGCATGATGATTTTTTACGTTTTTTTTTTTTAATTTCGAAATTAAAAAATTGTCACATAATTAAACATGCAACTTAAATTAAACAAAAACTAACATCCTAAATGAATGCATTTTTTTAGATTTTTTGATTTAACAAAATAAAATTGATTCAACCAACATGATAGCAAATCATATAAGATATAATCGATATCCACAAATTAGCAAACCATATCCCGCGCATGAGATCGGGTTGGCCAATTTTTAAATAAATCGCGAATCGAATTTCGAGCCGGAGATTGGATTAGCGATTTTTCAAGCGATTGCAGTTGCGAATCAGATTTCGGGTGCGAAAATCGGACTATCAATCTCAAATTTCAGAAGCAATTTCATGTCAAGCAATCTCAATCTTACATTAAGAAATAATTATACTTAAAAGAAAAAAAATAAAGTAAATAACAAGAAAAACTACCTAATTTGCTTTTTGTTTTTCCTTTTGCTTTTTTTTTTTTTTCGTTTTTCCTTTCCAAGCAAAACAGCAACGTGGTGATCCGCCGAAGGTCCGGCGAGGGGCGGCAGCAGGCGTCGGAGCTCCGGCGAGGGTGGACCGGCGGCGTTAGCAACCCGGCAACAGGGGCACGACAACAGTTGGCGTCACTCGGAGAGAAGGGTGGCCCAGATCGGCGTCGGGCCGTGGGTGTCACAGCGTCAAGGGCGCGGCAGAGCAGGCCTAGTGCTCAGACGACAATGGGTCGCGGCGAGGGGATAGTTCGCAAGTTGCGGAGCATCGGGTTGTCGAGAGCAGTAGAGGGCGAAACTGAAAAGGCGTCGCAGGCTTCGGGTTGTAGGAGGCTCGGAGCGGATCTACAGGCGTTGGAGCAAATCTGCTGGGCGTCAGAACAATGTGCAGGGATCAGTCACAGCATCGGAGGAGGCGCAGATAGAACCAAGGTAGCAGCGGTGTCGCGGCGAGGAGTCAAGCAACGGTGCTCGTGGCCGGCGAAGCAGCGGTTCCAAGCTGCTGGCGTTGCTGATGGCGGTGGTCTACTGTGATCGTTGATGTGAGGCTTCGGGGACAAGCAGAGGTGTGGCGGAACAAACGCGGAGGTGCGGCAGCCGCTCGGGATCTGCTAGCATCACAAGTTGCTCGTAGAGGAGGTGCGGCAAGGCGATGATGCTGTTGGCATCGAGTCGAAGCAGAGGTCGGGAGAGATCAGGCGAAGGGAAGCATGTACGAGCACCGGCAACAGCGGGTCGCGAGTCGTCGGGTGGAGTGACGAGGTAGAGGTGTCCGACGGGTAGAAGCCTCGAATGGCTGAGCGATGATGGTTGGCTTGCGAACGGTAGATGCAGATGGGGGAAGAAGATGACCAGTGCTTGTTTTTTCTTTTTTTTTCTGTGTCTTCTCACGTCTTCTCCCTCTTGCTGTCGTACTTTCTGCAGCACTTTTCAGCAGAAGGGAAAATTCCTTGCTGACTTTTTACTTTATCCCCAAAGAACGAACACTTCTCTTTTTTCACCACCGGCTGTAGTGGCTCTACTGGGTAGGCTCCTGCCTTTGAAGGGAAAGGTCAGGTGTTTGAAGCCCCTACAACGCAAGTTGCAGGGAGATTGGCAGACCATTAGGTGTATTACGCGTGGCGCTCTAGTGGTGGGTCCTAGGCTAGCGTCGCTTGGGGGTTTACATGGCAATTGTCGACCAAAACGATTCATCCGGCACCAAAAAAAAAAAAAAAAAGCAAAAACAATTCTCTTTTTTCCTGAATTGTTGACCTCGAAAACTCCCCAAAAGCACTAGAAACGAAGTCTCTTTCATCTTCAATTTTTGACCTAGAAAACCCAAGAGGAAAACCCTCCTACATGCGGCCGTATATTCAATGTGTGCCCCCCTGAATCCTATGTGTTTTAACTTATTTATTGGTCGCGAAGTAGGGTTTTTAATCTTTCCAAAGTGGTATCCATAAAAATTCTTTTTCCAAATGCAATATTCGTTTTTTCACTTGCCCTATCCAAAAAATTCCATCATATCTCAGAAAATTTCAAATTATTATTTTTACAAGATAATTTCTGATCATAAAAAAGGGGCTTGGACCAATTTGCTCGCTTCGTGGGCTTAATCCAGCCTGTCAATTTAAAGCTCAGAACCACTAATTCGAACCTATCCACCATCGATCCAATAAATAAATGCACAAAATGCAAATTAAAAACAAATGCACCTAAATTAGTATGCTATGCAATTAATATTTTTTTTTTAGAAATAAAATTAGCCCCTAATTTTTATACAATAAATGAATGACAAGATCGCCAAAATTTAGGTGTCAACACAAACTCATTTAAAAGCGAAGTCGATAGCACCATTTGACTTGATCTGGACATGATATGATTCTCGGTGGGTCTTCTTTCACCTTTCTTTTGGGGTTAAGGAACAAAAAGTGATCAGTTCTCAAGTCAATCTCAACTATTAGATTTTCTTTTTTGTGGGCCATCCATAAGTTTTGTAATGAATTGCAGTTTAGTCCATAGTCGCAGAACAACTTTATTTTATTTTTTTCGCCATATCTCTGTTGCTCATTTAAGATTATATTTCTGAAGTTGCATGTGAAGTTGCATTGAAGTACAACCTCTCTCTCATAAAAGAAGCACCATGGCTTAACAACTAGAAAAGAGTAAGAAAACACAATGTGGACATTTGGAGTTTCCTACAACAAAAAGATCGATATGACAGCAAGGTTGCAACTTTCCCAGAGCATGACATTTCTTATTAACATTTGAGATACATATGTATGATGCCCACTACTGAATTACATTCAGATAATAACAATAAACAAGAGTAAGACATGAAAACTTCATGAATAAGGGCTAAACTTAACAATTCAAGATTTAAGGATCAATGTCTTTTTTCATCCCAGTTGTTGGATATTCAGCTGAAGAGAAGGATAGCCCATAGGACTGCTGCCGTGGAATGCCAACTGCCTATCTACCATCGGTTAATGCAGCTCTTTGTCGGACCAGCTGAGCAACTCAGCCAGCGTTTTCCCATGCTGGAGGAACCCGCGTGGAGCTCAAGGCTGGCATTGCGCGGACGTTGATGTCAAGCGGTAGCAGGCGGTATTGGATGTCAAGCTCTCTGAACATCTTGACCATCTCCTCAATCAAGAGGGATCGCCTCGTATGCTTCTCGTCCATGTCCTGGTGATTCATAGTGTGGTATAACCACACGAGAATCCTCACACTGTTCAGCTCTTCTATATCCTTCATTATGATCATTGGCGAGGAATGCCAGTACTCTTTCTTGTCGTTGACATAACTGCAATCGGTAGAACAGCAAAGAACCAATCCAGATTATTTCTTAATTATCTATACGTCGATGCAGAGGGAACAGAAACAGACTGGCAATCTTCAAGGGAGAGAGCCCGGAATTTTAACATGGTCATCTTCCTAGTTCTAAATCCCAGACACCCGCGATTAATCCTGTTTCTTATCACAGATTGACTTGAAACACATTACCGGTCTCTACTTTCCCTGATAGATATCTACGGCAACAATCATTCCTTGCAAAAAAAAATGCTTCAAAAGACTCAGAAAATTGAACAAAATTCGAGAAAATTTAGCTGTTTTCACTTGCCCGGTTATCCAGTCCTTCATGGCAGCAATCTTCTCTGCAGGGGTAGCTATGTGCACACAGAATTCGATCTCGTCTGCCATGTCTGGGCTCCGATAATAGTTGGCGATGGCCTTTGTTGCAAGAGTGCTGTTTGGATATACAATCTTTTGATCGTCATCCCCCAGAAACACGGTCGTCAGGATGTTTATCTCTTCCACAACCAACTAAAAAGGATGCAGCATATGAATGAGCGAAGAATAACAAAAGAGACCATGAAGTAGATACAAGCCAAAGCAAATAGAGCAGTGAATATACTGGTCGGCACATGATATCAGTATCTACCTCGACTCCATCGATCTCGCACCTGTCGCCCACATCATACGGATGCATCACGAACAAGAAGAGAGTCGCCTCAAATATGGTCTTGCAGGTGTTCCCGAAAAGAAATGCCAAGGGGACGAGCTGCGAACTGATAATGAACAGGAACTTCATTGTTGGTGCTCCCAGGATGAGAACCCAGGTGAGCAATACGATGAAACCGACTATGACGTTGATCACGTGACGCAGCTTGTTGACAGCAATCTTGGTGTCATTTAAGGTCAAGTCAAGTGCTCTCCTCCCCTTGAAAGCATTGACCTAAAACGATTTGGTTAATTTGATTAGCATTAAAGACAAAAAAGTATGAACGAGGATGTCTAAGGACCTAATTTAACAGAATTCCACTCACCAGCCAGTTCTTCAGGCACGACTTGCTGATTCTCTTGCATTCATCGGCTCCTTCGAAGAGCCTCATCGTATTCAAGGCTTCATCGTCCTTCATGAACCGCTTCAGATCTTCCAAGTAGATAAACCTAGCAACAACAATAAAATATATAACTGACTTTGGACAATTTCCATCATAAAACCAGATAATATCGACCGCGCATAGTGCGCCAGTTAATCGGAAAGAGATCCAATCAGGGAAGCAATTGACTCATTCGAGGATTATGTCAAAAGCTCAAAACAGGAGGTGAAGAACTATGATCTTACTTTGAATTAGGCTTAGCCACATTTCGAAAGATCTTCCTAGCTGCAGCTTTGGCTTCGTTTTCACTCCTGATCATTGTTGCCGACTCATCCTCTTCAGTAGAATCCTGTATCCGCTCATCCAATGTGGAGTGCAATCCATGCCGCACCATATTAATCAATCTTTCCATATTCCAGGCAGACACATTCTTGGGATTCAGATTGTACAAGTGCTCTATTGTGATCCCTCCCTCGCTGTTTCCCGACAGCCCTTGAGAGAGCTTCGTGTTCTTCACTCGGGGACTTCTCTGAAGCCCTCCGCTCCCAACTACCATACCACTTTCAGTTGGAAAAGCCCCCGCCCTTAATTCTGGCGGCACAGTCACGCTTGCTTCCTGTAAAGTCTGAAGATCACCTGCAATGTTCTCCTCTTCCTGTCTCCTCCGAATTTCAATCACAGGCGGACCTGACAACATCTCGATCACGTACTGATTGAACAGAGACTTCTGGATCCGTTGAAAGTAGGTCCTCACATGGAACGACGATGCCAGCACATTGAAGATCAGTGTCTTGATCAACCACAGTAGAGCCAACTCCAAACAGCACATGAGTACCTTGGTGACGTACCTCAACCCGTCACCGTTAATGTCAAACAGAGCACGCCAAGCAATCGAGACCAATCCCAACCACAGGCAGTTCTGCACTGCGTTTCGATCGCTGTAGAAGAAATACAGAACCCGTTTTCGCAACAGAAAGTTCCTCTCCATGAAGAACACAGCTAATCGAAACATCCACCCAGAGACCAACCTCCCACAAATCAAGACCAGGACCAGGACCTCCCACTTCCACAGTTTGAACTTCCACAAATCCTTATGCTTCGATGCAGGAATCGCAAGAGTACAAACTAAAGCACCAACGATCAAGACCAAACTCACCCACTGTAACAGAGCCATGGCACCGAACGGGGTTTTCCTGAGCTCCTCTGGTAGGTCTTCTTCCGAGAAGATGTCGTCCTCGTCCTCATCCCCTGCCCTCCCCAACATTCCAGACCGCGGAATGTGACCCGATCTCTGTTGGGGCTCCTCCGGCGGGTCCATCATCCGCGACCGGGATTTTGAGCAGAGCAGGTATGATCGATGGGAAGTCGCGCTCGACGTCCTTTTAATGACCTTCTCTTCTCTGTTGCCTACAGAGTTTCCATCTCCCCCACTGCTCGGCGAACCTTCTTGCCACCTCTGCGGCACACCTGGCCCAGCCTCTGTCCAGATGGGCGGCTGGCAGGACACTCTCGAGCCGTCCTGGCTCTGCCTCTGCGGCCGTGGCGCCGGCGGCGAACCGTCGCTGCCGCGCAGCTCCTCAATCTCCAGTCCCACGTCCAGCGACAAGTCGCCGGAGGTCCACTGCTGGTGTAGGGGCCGCCCGATCAGCGGCGACGGCCGGTTATCCAGCGCGCGGCCCGAACCCTCGGCAGGAGCTTTTTCCTCTCTCCCCTTCTCGGACCCAATGCTGGGGTCTCTCAGCATTCTCGAACCGTCGCTGCCGGGCAGCTCCTCCATCCCCAGTTCCACGTCCAGCGACAAGTCGCCGGAGGCCCACTGCTGGTGTAGGGACCGCCCGATCAGCGGCGACGGCGGGTCATCCGATGCGCGGCTCGAACCCTCGGCAGGAGCTTTCTCCTCGCTCCCCTTCCCGGACCCAATGCTGGGGTCTCTCAGCATTCTCGAACCGTCGCTGCTGGGCAGCTCCTCCATCCCCAGTTCCACGTCCAGCGACAAGTCGCCGGAGGCCCACTGCTGGTGTAGGGACCGCCCGATCAGCGGCGACGGCGGGTCATCCGATGCGCAGCTCGAACCCTCGGCAGGAGCTTTCTCCTCGCTCCCCTTCTCGAACCCAATGCTGGGTTCTCTCAGCATTCGCGAACCGTCGCCGCCGCGCAGCTCCTCCATCTCCGGTTCCACGTCCAGAGACACGTCGCCGGAGGCCTGCCGCGACGGCGGGTCATCCGGCGCGCGGCCCGAACCCTCGGCAGGAGCTTTCTCCTCGCTCCCCTTCTCGGACCCAATGCTGAGTTCTCTCCGCATTCTCGAACCGTCGTTCCTGTGGCTCTCGGAATCACCTGGTAATAAGCCGGGACCACTGAGACCGAGCTCGAGGTCGGGGGTTTCGAAGGCGGTCGTCAGGATCTTCGCAGTAACTCCATGGATCAGTGGGTCAGTGAAGAATAGATTAGGAAAGGCAAGAAACAGAGAAAAACAGAACAAGCTTTGAAGGTGTGTGAGAGGCGCGCGTGCAGTGAAGAAAACGCGGTTGCACTGTGAAGATGGAGATGTGAGAGAGAGAGTGCAGCTGGCCTCTGAAGCAGAGGATGTATAAATGGCGAGAGGAGGGAGGAAACAGAGCAGGGCGCTCTGGGATTCCGTTGAAAATCGACATTCGCTTTCCCATTCTCTTCTCCGTTCCGAAATGGGCAGCGAAGGTCGAAAGAGGAAGCAGAGCAGAGCGCCCCGGGATTCCGTTGGAAATCGAAATTCACTTTCGTGTTCTATCGTCTGCATGCTCAGGGTTTCCCAAATGCCCTTCGTACAGGATGGAAATTACCGGACTGCCACTCTCCCGAAAAATTCGGTAGCAATTGCGAAGTTTTGATATTCAAAACGCGATATCGAAGAAGGGAAAGAAATATGGGAGGATAGTTTCGAAAGGGCAATATATATATATATTTATATTATGCGTGCAAAACAAAAGGGTATCGAATTATAGTGCAAAAATCATATGTATCCATGATTATATAGGTGTCGTTATTTAAAATTATGTTTATCAAATATTTTAACACAATTTACCCATACACAATATGGAGCTTGATATCATTAATTGCAAAAGTAAAAGACAAAATGTTCGATTATAAGTCTTAAGAGTTGGCTACTAAATGAATGAAAATCTTATCGTACATAATAAGGGACATGCGATGTCCCTAAGAATATCGTTTTACATCATGAATTTCTCATAACCCTCCAAAATCCCCAAATTATATTCAATCTAATACATTCATTCTAATTTTTTTCTATGACGATAAAAATCTCAAACTTTTAACTACATAACATATTAACTTTATGTTTTACTAATGAAAATTGTTGGAAAGAAAATAATTTTGATATGGTTTTCATGCGGCTTAAATGAAATAAAAAAAAGTGGCATTGTTAAATGTGATCTATGGATTTTCGGTATATATTCAATAGATAATGTAGTCCTACCGAACTTGAATATGTACCAAAAGACCAAATATCATTGTAAATAAATTAAAAATTCTAGGCCATATTATACATTAAGCTAAAATTTAAGAATCATATTAAATAAATTAAAATTTTAGAGATCACGTTACTCATTAAATCAACTTTCAAAATCATTCATGTCATTTTCATTATTATAACCGGTGACTTTGGACTTAAATTGTGCTCAATGACTGATGTTGGCATTCCAGAGGCATAAATGCTAGGATCAACCAAACCCTAGTCAAACATGTGTGTCCTTTGACCCTTCGTCACTCAATGCTTTCCTCTTCCTTTGGGTATGAGAAATATTGGCTACATCTGGTGCTCCAACGTGACAAATAAGAAGGTATATGTGAAAATTAAATAGAATAAAATGTTAAATGAAAGTAGTAAAGATGGATAGTAAATGATACCAGAATTTTTAATGTGGAAAACCCTCCAAGGTGAGGGGAAAAACCATGGGACCCAAAGGTAGATATCTCTTTCTTCCGCTACGCTACTTTGATATTTTTGCTTTTATATATTCTTCTCCGTTGAGGAGGACTCCTATTTATAGGAGCAAATGCAATCCTAATTGGAATCGTACGATATGAAAATCACGTAGATTTATCCCATAATCTCTCATGACTTTGTAGATATGAGAAGATCACTTTGATTTCTTTCCCAATCTCCCTTGATTTTCTAGATGTGGAAAATCGCGTTAATTTATCTCCCGATCTCTTTTGATATTTTCTTTTTCTTTATTCTCCTTTTTTTTTCTTTCTTTTTACTTTTACACACTCACTACCATACATATTTGTTGCGAGCTCTATTTTTCCATCCGAGGGAAAAACAAAGAAGGTTTAGGGGTATTTGCCTAAAGAGGCGAACCAATGGCCTAGATTAGGCGCGGGCTCTCGCAAGTCCATACCTTGCACAATGTTGGATTTCATATTTCAATTCTTAACAACCTAAATATTTTAAGAAGTTGCCACTAGCCTATTGGGGTCGGATAAAAACTAATTGAGACTCGGGAGTATTGTCTCAATTCTTACGCAACCAGAGATTTCTAAGAACGGGGACTTGTTTACGCCAATATTTCTATTAGCACCTTCGTGGTACCATTAACTTGAAAAATGATTTATCTAAATGGTCATACAATCTTGATTTCCAATTATAATCTTTATGAAACCACTAAGTGTCCATGCAAATGTTTTTGTAGATTTTTTTTTTAATCTCTAGACTAATCCTAACATAATTTAGAAAAAAAAATTTACACTCAGATTATTGAAAAGCGATGCGGTAAATAACATCCATGAAATTGAAATGACTTGAAAGTAATGCAGAAAAGAAAAACCCGATACAAGTCAAGCAAATAATATTACATGGCTTTGTTATCATGCCCTGGGACAGGACCCCCATGAGCAAAATGTGAATTTAAATATGCATGAAATTACTCTAATTAATTTTAATCTACACAAAATAGATTATTTACAAAAATAATTATAGAATATCAAAATAGCATCAAGTTAGGACAACGAATTTATAAAATTATGAAAATCTCATAAATGTCATTTATGCCCTAATTTGATACTATTTAACATTTTTTTAATATTTTTGAAATTTTCAAAATTTTCTTTTTTATTATTATTTTTTAAATATATATTAATAATAATAATTCTTTAAATCGATCTATGCTAACATGGAATAACACAGCACATGAATATCACAATAACCGAGCTCAAATCGACATTTTCAAGATCGAAACTTGGTTTGCGCATTTCGTCGAACACTCAGTGTGCATCAAATCACCTCAAACCAGCTTCCTCAGGCCATGTTTGCAATCTTCAAACTCAACCCATAAGCAATCTCATGCGGAACTAAAGTATCAAGATTATACTACCACATGCAAGGAGCAAGATTAGACAGAAATCATAAATTAAAACACAAGAGAACTAAGTTGTAATCGGTCTCAAATATGCAAGTTTCAGCTGATTTTGTAAATTTGGGTTTGAACCCAAGTCAAGTAAACAGGTTGCATGCCCATATTCAAGCCCCAACACTTATCACATACAAGATCTAAGGGAAACATTACTTCATCCTAGTGAAAGTAGGTAACATGAGCTTTCAAATGCAACAAACATCATAGAGAATGACCAACCGGGTACATCAAAACAACCTCTCCAAGAAGTACACATGCATAGTCCACACTGACCAGTCATAAATTAATGTGAATAGGCTTGATTTTTTGGCCAAAGTTTTGGACGATCTCATAGTTCACACGGGGATTTAAAGACCAAATCAAGTTGACTCTAGCATCATTTGTACTCCCATACAACATTCATCAAACTCATGAAGATAGAAAACACATGCAAATGAGAGTAGCAAGTCAAACATGTATAGCTCTTGAAGAGGCTTTAAACACTATGAAAAATTTCAACCTTAGAAATCAGTTTTCCGAACTGGTTTTCCTCTTGATTTTCGCTATTAAAACACTTTCAAACTTGAACAAACATGCATCTAGAATACTTACCTTACTTCCTAGTTTCTTTTTCAAGTGCTTCTTGGCCAAGGAAACCAAGAAATTATCCTCGGGGGGCACGTGAAAATTGGCTCATTCAAACTGGAAATGAGATCTGCAGAAACAAGAATTGACAATGAAGGTTTTTGTTGACCTCAAAAATTAGACTTCAGGATCTCTTTTGTTGGAAAACTTAACACCAAATCAAATATATTTATTCTAGTTTGGGGTGAAAGTCAATTTTTTCTCATTTATCTTTCAATTTTCTCAAAAACACTCACTTTCCCTCACCCATGACCAAACCGGGCTCAACACTATAGAAAAAAAAATTTCTGACTTTCTTGGCCCGCTAGGAGGGTGGTTTTCGGGGACCTTTAGGAGACCTTTCCGAACTCCATTTGGGACGTGCGACCTATGGATAGAAAGATCTTTGAGTGAATTTTCACTCTTTAGTGGAAGGTTTTGGCTAATTTTGGCTGCAAGTTTGTGAAAATTTCACCTTTCTCTCTGAAAGTTGATCTGGAATTTTTGGGTTCTTGCTTTTCTGGAATTGCTTCTGAAGGTGTTTTTTGGGCACGATCATGAGCTCTCTCTCGTGTTTCTTGTCTTCTACATCTTATCCCTCAAACAAGCATGCTTCATAGATTTTATCCGCTGCATTAAGCAATCTCTTGACTGGCTTTTTGCCCTCCTGTCAAGCCTACCAACTAAGCAATTCACCCACTTTTTGACTTAGCCAGAATTTTCAAGTTTTGCAGATATTGAGTGTGCGGATTTGGCTGCGACTTTCCTGTGCTTTCAGCAGCTTATCCCTAGCCAATTCTTGTCCACTTGCACTACTCATTATGGTCTTCCATCACGTGCAAAGATCAGGCTGGTTGGGCAGCTGAGGAGGATATGGTGGGGCCACCAATATGTCTACTTAGCAACTCCGAATTAAGACCTAATTGTTGGCTAGGTTTTGATAATTAGTTTGAGTGCTTTAATCCATCAATTTGGCTGCAGTTTTTTAACAATTAACAAGCTCATGTATAGGCGGCGGTGGCCGAGGAGGCAGGAGTGGGGGCCTTGTAGTGGCACCTCTTGTGTCCACCGAGAGCTTAGCCAATGAGGAAGCTCTTGTGGTAGATCGAGCACTCATGCGTCTTCCCAAATATACTGAAGGAGGTGGTCGCTACAAAGGTCGAGGGGTTGGCTGTTCGTCCACACCAATGAAGAGAAAGTATGTTAGGAAAGAGAAGAGAGAGGAGAGAGAAAAGTGGGGGGAAATTGGCTTGATAACGTTGGCCCATGTTGGACACATGGCACAATTTGAGATGCCTTCTTATTTGCCATGTTGGAGCACCAGACATAGCCAATATTTCCTCTTTGTGTGTAGCTCCTCCCATCAATGTTGTGACACCATTGTACATGGTTAGATCCACATAGTTGAGCAGTGTATGCTATCCCTAGAATAGGCACATTACGTGTTGGATTGACAAATATGCTAATTTAGACTTCATTTGTTTATAATAATAAAAAAATACTATTTTGTCATTTTCCGATATTTAGATTACTTAAAAATAAGTCATAAAATATATTTTTTCATGTTCCCAAGTATAAGTACATTGAGGCCTGCTTGAGACCTTAGCAATTGTGCTAGGGACCGTGCTATCCACTTCTGAGTCCATCAAGGACAAACCCAAGACCCTGCTCGAGCTCAAGCACAGGGAAGCTCGGCACAAGGCACTAGGGTCTCGAGTTGAGGTGTCGGGGACTCAAGCATGAGTATTGGGGTAAAGAGCTCAACCTTGATGGACTTGGGCTTGACCTCTATACAATCGGGCCTAGCGCTGAAGACCTCAGCCTAGTCATTGGGGACTTGAGCATCGATAGTTTCGAGCCCAATCTTGGTAGACTAGAGACAAAAAGGCAAGAGAAAGAGAGAGAAGACGATAAGGACAAAAAGGGAATGTCGATGAGTTGTTTTCCATGTTATAATTGGTGGCTTCTCACTTAGACTGCCAATGGACGGCGTGGGCATTTCGTGACGTGGACACTGTCAACCAAACCCTAGTTGGACACGCGTGTCCTTTGACCCCTCACTCCTTTCTTTTCAGATACACCATCTCATCGCTATGTACTTAGACGTCTTTCACGCCCCTTTCCCTGCGCGCGTTGAACATGGTAAGACACATGCGCAAGTGAAAACTTTACGTAGAAAATATCACTTCTACAATTCCCCTATTTTATATAATTTTTATCCGCCTATCTGACACAAATTTTTATCCACCCCTATTTTACATAATTTTTATCCGCCTATATGACACAAATTTTTATCCACCTAGCCGACACGAATTTAAAGGTTTGCGTGGTTGAAGAATGCTTTGATTTGCTTTACAATGTAAAGAAAAATTATGAGGAATATAAGTTCTTCCCTCGCATTTTGGCAGGGATTGCATACAATAATTATTAATGAATTTTCCTGAAAAATCTAGATGAATCAAAATTCTTTTTTCATGATGAGTATGGGATCATTTTGAGCTATAAATATATGAGTTAGTCCACCGTATATTTTCTTTTAATTTCATTCATAAATTTCTCCTTCTAGATGACTATCTACTTTGATTTGCTTTACAATGTAAAGAAAAATTATGAGGAATATAAGTTCTTCCCTCGCATTTTGGCAGGGATTGCATACAATAATTATTAATGAATTTTCCTGAAAAATCTAGATGAATCAAAATTCTTTTTTCATGATGAGTATGGGATCATTTTGAGCTATAAATATATGAGTTAGTCCACCGTATATTTTCTTTTAATTTCATTCATAAATTTCTCCTTCTAGATGACTATCTAAAAACAGGATTATTTAAGCTATAAATATATGAGTCAGTCCGCTATATATTCTCTTTTAACTTCTTTCATAAGTTTCTCCTTCTAGATGACTATGTAAAGACAGGAAATTTATTTTTGCGCTTCAAATCTACCAGCCAAAGATAGAAGAATGAAAAGGTTCCTCTAGATCCATGGCGCTTTCTCAGTCGCACCCACTTTACGATCCATTAGTCGCAATGAATGTCGAATTTGAAGGTATGGAGGAGCAAAAGTGACGGGGTTTGGTGGAGGGCAGTAAGTCATTCGCCATTGAAAGATTTAAGTGATGATTAACTACATTACGAATCAATCAAATGCAAGGAGAAGCATTGATACATACTGCGTGTTCACTTTCAGCTACGGGAACTGTACAGATCTTTTCATGCTGAAGAAAATAAAAGCCTACTTGACTCTGCTCCTGGCGATTCAATGATGTCCTCTCCGGAGGACAGATAGGAATTTGCCGGGCTTCTCCTTGCGCCGATCCTCCCCCTCTTCTGCAACCTGTTTCACATGCAACGTCCGTAAAGTCAAACTTAATAGAATTTGAACTTAGTTTTAGGGAAGAACTTAATTTTAATGGACATGGAATTGGCTTGCGGGAGCAATGATGACTCACCTCCTTTGCTATTTGCTGCAGGATTGTGATTATATCAACAAAGTCGGGTCTCATCTTAGCATTCCCCTGCCAGCAACTCTGCAGTAGCTCACCAAGCTTTGGGTGAGTGTGCTTTGGGATGGTAGGCCGGAGTCCCTGAAACAATGTCGAATTAAACACGATCTCATTTATTCTAGAAGATTTACGATATCTCATTTCTACAAACTCATTTAAAATCAAAGTCGATAGCACCATTTGACTTGATCTGGACATGATATGATTCTCGGTGGGTCTTCTTTCACCTTTCTTTTGGGGTTAAGGAACAAAAAGTGATCAATTCTCAAGTCAATCTCAACTATAAGATTTTCTTTTTTGTCAGGGCGATCCATCAGTTTTGCAATGAATTGCAGTTTAGTCCATAGTTGCAGAACTTCTATTCTACCATATTTTTATTTTATTTTTTTCGCCATATCTCTATTGCTCATTTAAGATTATATTTCTGAAGTTGCATGCGAAGCTGCATTGAAGTACAACTGTTGACACCTAATTTAGGATCAAACTTATTTTATTTATTATTTAATTTATTTTAAAAAAAATAGAGGATAATAAATAAAATAAAACATTTGAGTTTGTGGAGGGAGATTTCAAAAAAAAAAATTGAATAATGAAGCATTTTTCTTGTTGAACGCATATCTTCATTTCAAAATTTAAAAAATTTAGTGGTTGTGTGATTTTGGAGCCCTTTTTATTGTTGGATGGTTGAGTGAATATTTGTAAATCTTCAACAACTTTGAGTTTTTCCACTATAAAATGCGAGGCTTCATAACCGAGCATGAGGGAGGGGCTGAAGAAATTAGCAAAAAGTGTTCGTGAGTTTTCATGGCGAGAGACTTTGGCAAACTATGGTGAGGTTTAACGGGGGACTTTTGGGATGAGTTTTCGAAGCATTCACAAAAGGGAATAGAGTTTTTGCAAGAGGAAAGTCAAAAAAGGTGAGAGTGGGGGAGGGTTCGACAGAGTGTGTGAGAGTGTCAGGTGAGAGAAAAATTAAAAAAAGGGGAGGAAAGAAGAAAACTGTTCTTCTTCCTCGCTGGTTCGGTCGCTGCTGCCCAGACCGAGCTCCTGCGCTACCGGTCTCTCCGCGCCACCTCCGCTGCAATCCCGCGAGCCTACCGCCCTGCTGCTCGCACCAGCCCTCCTCGCCGATCAAGCTGCCGACTCCACACCGCCACGAAGACCCGAGTGACACTGCTACAGCGCCCAGACCTCCTACGCTACTCTGCCTCCGACATGCCCTTCACCAGCGACGCCCACGGCCCGACGCCGATCCAAGCGATTCCCCCCTTTGAGTGCTGCAACCAAGTAACATCGCTCGACCGACTGCAGCAACACCAGAATTCGGCGCCTCTGCTTGAGCACCGACACCCCTATCTCCACTCAGCCGACGCCCGCACCCGGAATCCTCTGCCCGCGATGCCCATCGCCGGTGGTCCGAGCTACTGCGCGGCCGACACTCATAGCGCACCTCACTGCTCCACTCGACATCCGCCGACGCTCGCCGCGCCACCGCCTGCCTTCACCGGAGTCCCGACGCCGACTTGAAGCTCCGTCAAGCCGCAACCTGCTCCGCTCACGCCACAGCCCTGCGCCCGACATTGCTACTCCTCTGCTTGCTGCTGCACGCCCGAACAAAGCCACCTGCTGTGACAGCCTCTTCTCTTGTCCCACATCTCCTAGAGAGGGAGGTTTTGGTTAGCTTATAAGGCTTGGTTCCTCTAATCTGTGTAACGCGTTTTAAAGCTGTGAGGGAAAAGACCATGGCTGAGATGGCGGTTCGTCCGCGCCAGGGCGGGTGACCCAAAGCGGACAATATTACACAGTGGGGCCCGAGATGTTACAAGTGGTATCAGAGCCGACTTCCGACCGTGTGTGGGACCATAGCTCGAATGCTGTTCTGACGCCCGTGGGGCCACAGCGAGGACAATGTTCTGTTAAGAGGTGGAGAGTGTGATAGCCTCTTCTCTTATCCCACATCGCTTAGGGAGGGAGGTCTTGGTTAGCTTATAAGGCTTGGTTCCTCTAATTTGTGTAACGCGTTTTAAAGCCATGAGGGAAAAGACCGTGACTGGGATGGAGGTTCGTCCGCGCCGGGCGGGTGACCCAAAGCGGACAATATTACACAGTGGGGCCCGAGATGTTACAAGAGTGTAATAACTTCCTCTCTTCATCTCTTGTCCCACATCGCCTAGAGAGGAAGGTCTTGGTTTGCTTATAAGGTTTGGGTCCCTCTAACTGTGTAACGCGTTTTAAAGCCGTGAGGGAAAAGATCGTGACTGGGATGGCGGTTCGTCCGCACCAAGGCGGGTGACCTAAAGCGGACAATATTACACACGCGTTTTAAAGCCGTAAGGGAAAAGACCGTGGCTGGGATGGCGGTTCGTCCACGCCAGGGCGGATGACCTAAAGCGGACAATATTACACAGTGGGGCCCGGGATGTTACAAATGGTATCATAGCTGACTCCCAACCGCGTGTGGGACCACAGCTCGAATGTTGTTCTGATGCCCGTGGGGCCATAGCGAGGACGCTATTCTGTTAAGAGGTGGAGAGTGTAATAACCTCATCTCTTGTCTCACATCGCCTAGGGAGGAAGGTCTTGGTTAGCTTATAAGGTTTGGGTCCCTCTAATTGTGTAACGCGTTTTAAAGCCGTGAGGGAAAAGACCGTGACTGGGATGGCGGTTCGTCCGCGCCAGGGCGGGTGACCTAAAGCGGACAATATTACACACGCGTTTTAAAGCCGTGAGGGAAAAGACCGTGGCTGGGATGGCGGTTCGTCTGTACTAGGGTGAATGACCTAAAGCGAACAATATTATACAGTGGGGCCCGGGATGTTACAAGTGGTATCAGAGCCGACTCCCAACCGCATGTGGGACCACAGCTCGAATGTTGTTCTGATGCTCGTGGGGCCATAGCGAGGACGCTATTCTGTTAAGAGGTGGAGAGTGTAATAACCTCATCTCTTGTCCCACATCGCCTAGGGAGGAAGGTCTTGGTTAGCTTTTAAGGTTTGGGTCCCTTTAACTGTGTAACGCGTTTTTAAGCCGTGAGAGAAAAGACCGTGGCTAAGATGGCGATTTGTCCACGCCAGGGCGGGTGACCCAAAGCGGACAATATTACACAGTGGGGCCCGAGATGTTACACCTGCTGCCTCCCATTTTTTTGTTGCAGGTCCGGTTATCACCCGAGCCTCGCCGGAGTTCCGACGAGCAGCCCCTATTTCGAGTGTCGACCCATTACCAAACCACCATCGTAGCTCGGCCACCACTGTTTCTTCACCATTCCTCAAGTTAACCGTGAGGTAAACTAGGTAGATTTTTAGATTAAGTTTATTTTGAGTATTTGGATTCATAGTTTTCTTTTTATTCTAACTTGATTTATTCTGATTTATTATCATTACCCGATTTAGGAAATTGGTCATATTAAGTCATGATAATCAAAAATATTGAGCCGCGAGACATCGGTTTAGATTTTTTTATTATTTCGACTTTTATGGCAAAATTCATGAATTGCTTTGCATCATTAATTCATATTAAAATAATATGCCATTAATTTACATGGATTGATTTTTTTATTTTGGCGTGTTATCGTTATTTGCTCATCATATATCATGCATTATAGAACTTAGATATTTAAGTCCATACATATCTCATGTTTAAAGCAACGCATTTTAATTTTTAAGATTCATATAGAATTAGGATAATTTTCTTTTAATTAAACCAAAAGAACAAAAAATGTTATTTAGGTTATATAGATTTCATAATGTGCACACCATATGTTGCGCTTTAATTAGTGGGTCGTATGTTAATGCTTTAATATTCCCGTTGCGTAGTTGTTTTTTTTAATAAAAAAAGCCAAAGATTAGTATTGCATCATTATGTTATTTTTTAATAAGAATTATTAAGTCATTTAAAAAAACACAAAAATCATTTATTTAGTTAATAGGTTAGTTCATAATTAATCCCATTTCATGTCATCATTGTTAGTGCAGGTTGCATATGTGTAATAAATAATCATTAAAAAATCATTAAAAAAAACATGCATATAAAATTACCACGCCATACATCCCATATCATATAGCACATGCATATTTAGGGTTATGTAAATTAGATTGCACACATATTGTAATGATTTAAATTATGTCACATGAATTGCATCTCATATGTCATTAAAGTAAAACTAATGCATATCAAATTTAGATTAAGATTGCATATAATTAAAAAAAATTAAAAAAAAAAGAAAAAGAAAAATTAGGTGTCATGTCATTTAGAAATCATGTTTAAGCCATACATTTTCATTAGCATTTTCGTAAGTTTTTTTCTTTAGAGAGTGGACCTTAATCAAGTTGTAGTTTATAAATTTTATTATTTATCACTTCAGTTGATTGAATTGATTATGCACCCGCATGACCAACCCTTTGCATGTTAGTAAGTTAGGTTAAAATTAATCAAGACTGCTTGCAAACTATTTTAAAAAATTAAAATGACAATATACCGAAAGGCTGTTAGATTTTTTTAACATAACCATGTTTCCGGACCTATTGAATCTCTAGTTCGCAAAAGTAAAGTATTCTCCCATACTTTTTCTAACCAACCTTAATTGATTAGTAGCGGCTCCAAATTGAGTATAATTACATGTTTAAATGAGTTAATTTCTTAGTATCAAGTCACGATTGGTAGGACTTGGGAGGGTTCGTGCCAAGTCTTCGGACTTAGTAATCCAATAGCTTCTTTGAGTAATTCACCCTTGGGAAGGTTGTGACAATAACCTTTCTCTCATAAAAGAAGCACCATGGCTTAACAACTAGAAAAGAGTAAGAAAACACAATGTGGACATTTGGAGTTTCCTACAACAAAAAGATCGCTACGACAGCAAGGTTGCGACTTTCCCAGAGCATGACATTTCTTATTAACATTTGAGATAAATATGTATGATGCCCACTAGTGAATTACATTCAGATAATAACAATAAACAAGAGTAAGACATGAAAATTTCTTGTATAAGAGCTAAACTTAACGATTCAAGATTTAAAAATCAATGTCTTTTTTCATCCCAGTTGTTGGATATTCAGCTGAATAGAAGGATAGCCCATAGGACTGCTGCCGTGGAATGCCAACTGCCTATCTACCATCGGTTAATGCAGCTCTTTGTTGGACCAGCTGAGCAACTCAGCCAACGTTTTCCCATGCTGGAGGAACCCACGTGGAGCTCGAGGCAGGCATTGCGCGGATGTTGATGTCAAGCGGTAGCAGGCGGTATTGGATGTCAAGCTCTCTTAACATCTTGACCATCTCCTCAACCCAGAGGGATCGCCTCATAAACCTCTCGTCCATATCCTGGTGATTCATAGTGTGGGACAGCTTCACGACAATCCTCACGCTGTTCAGATCTTCTATATCCTTCATTATGATCAGCGAGGAATGCCAGTGCTCTTTCTTGCTGTCGATGTAACTGCAATCGGTAGAATAGCAAAGAACCAATTCAGATTATTTCTTAAATATCTATACGTCGATGCAGAGGGAACAAAAACCAGATTATTTCTTAATTATCTATACGTCGATGCACAGGGAACAAAATTTCTTAATTATCTATACGTCGATGCACAGGGAACAAAAACAGACTGACAATATTCAAGGAGAGAGCCCGGAATTTTAACATGGTCCCAGACACCCGCGATTAATCTTGTTTCTTATCACAGATTGACTTGAAACACATTATAGGTCTCTACTTTTCCTAATAGGTATCTACGGCAGCAATCATTCCTCAGAAAAAATGCTTCAAGAGACTCAGAAAACTGAACAAAATTCGAGAAAATTTAGCTCTTTTCACTTGCCCGGTTATCCTGTGCTTCATGGCAGCAATCTTCTCTGCAGGGGTAGATATGTGCACACAGAATTTGACCTTGTCTTTCATGTCAGGGCTCCGATAATAGTTGTGGATGTCCTTTATTGCAAGAGTGCTGTTTGGATATACAATCTTTTGAACGTCATCCCTCAGAAACACGGTCGTCAGGATGTTTATCTCTTCCACAACCATCTAAAAAGGATACAGCATATGAATGAGCGATGAATAACAAAAGAGACCATGAAGTAGATACAAGCCAAAGCAAATACAGCAGTGAATATACTGGTCGACACATGATATCAATATCTACCTCGACTCCATCGATCTTGCACCTGTCGCCCACACCATACGGATGCTTCACGAACAAGAAGAGAGTCGCCTCAAATATGGTCTTGCAGGTGTTCCCGAAAAGAAATGTCAAGGGGACGAGCTGAGAACTGAGAAAGAACAGGGACTCCATTGTTGGTGCTCCCAGGATGAAAACCCAGATGATCAATATGACGATACCGACTATGACGTTGACCACGTGACGCAGCTTGTTGACTGCAGTCTTGGTGTCATTTAAGGTCAAGGCAAGTGCTCTCCTCCCCCTGAAAGCATTGACCTAAAACGATTTGGTTAATTTGATTAGCATTAAAGACAAAAAAGTATGAACGAGGATGTCTAAGGACCTAATTTAACAGAATTCCACTCACCAGCCAGTTCTTCAGGCACGACTTGCTGATTCTCTTGCATTCATCGGCTCCTTCAAGAGACTCATCGTATTCAAGGCTTCATCGTCCTTCATGAACCGCTTCAGATCTTCCAAGTAGATAAACCTAGCAACAACAATAAAATATATAACTGACTTTGGACAATTTCCATCATAAAACCAGATAATATCGACCGAACATAGTGCGACAGTTAATCGGAAAGAGATCCGATCAGGGAAGCAATTGACTCATTCAAGGATTATGTCAAAAGCTCAAAACAGGAGGTGAAGAACTATGATCTTACTTTGAATTAGGCTTAGCCACATTTCGAAAGATCTTCCTAGCTGCAGCTTTGGCTTCGTTTTCACTCCTGATCATTGTTGCCGACTCATCCTCTTCAGTAGAATCCTGTATCCGCTCATCCAATGTGGAGTGAAATCCATGCCGCACCATATTAATCAATCTTTTCATATTCCAGGCAGACACATTCTTGGGATTCAGCTTGTACAAGTGCTCTATTGTGATCCCTCCCTCGCTGTTTCCCAACAGCCCTTGAGAGAGCTTCGTGTTCTTCACTCGGGGACTTCTCTGAAGCCCTCCGCTCCCAACTACCATACCACTTTCAGTTGGAAAAGCCGCCGCCCTTAATTCTGGCGGCACAGTCACGCTTGCTTCCTGTAAAGTCTGAAGATCACCTGCAATGTTCTCCTCTTCCTGTCTCCTCCGAATTTCAATCACAGGCGGACCTGACAACATCTCGATCACGTACTGATTGAACAGAGACTTCTGGATCCGTTCAAAGTAGGTCCTCACATGGAACGACGATGCCAGCACCTTGATGATCAGTGTCATGATCAACCACAGTAGAGCCCCCACCAAACAGCACAGCAGCACCTTGGTGACGTACCTCAACCCGTCACTGTTATTGTCGAACAGAGCACGCCAAGCAATCGAGACCAATCCCAACCACAGGCAGTTCTGCACTGCGTTTCGAAGGCCGTAGACGAAATACAGAACCCGTTTTCGCAGCAGAAAGTTCCTCTCCATGAAGAACACAACTAATCGAATCATCCACCCAGAGACCAACCTCCCACAAATCAAGACCAGGACCAGGACCTCCCACTTCCACAGTTTGAACTTCCACAAATCCTTATGCTTCGATGCAGGAATCGCAAGAGTACAAACTAAAGCACCAACGATCAAGACCAAACTCACCCACTGTAACAGAGCCATGGCACCGAACGGGGTTTTCCTGAGCTCCTCTGGTAGGTCTTCTTCCAAGAAGATGTCGTCCTCGTCCTCATCCCCTGCCCTCCCCAACATTCCAGACCGCGGAATGTGACCCGATCTCTGTTGGGGCTCCTCGGGCGGGTCCATCATCCGCGACCGGGATTTTGAGCAGAGCAGGTATGATCGATGGGAAGTCGCGCTCGACGTCCTTTTAGTGACCTCCTCTTCTCTGTTGCCTACAGAGTTTCCATCTCCCCCACTGCTCGGCGAACCTTCTTGCCACCTCTGCGGCACACCTGGCCCAGCCTCTGTCCAGATGGGCGGCTGGCAGGACACTCTCGAGCCGTCCTGGCTCTGCCTCTGCGGCCGTGGCGCCGGCGGCGAACCGTCGCTGCCGCGCAGCTCCTCAATCTCCAGTCCCACGTCCAGCGACAAGTCGCCGGAGGTCCACTGCTGGTGTAGGGACCGCCCGATCAGCGGCGACGGCCGGTTATCCAGCGCGCGGCCCGAACCCTCGGCAGGAGCTTTTTCCTCGCTCCCCTTCTCGGACCCAATGCTGGGGTCTCTCAGCATTCTCGAACCGTCGCTGCCGGGCAGCTCCTCCATCCCCAGTTCCACGTCCAGCGACAAGTCGCCGGAGGCCCACTGCTGGTGTAGGGACCGCCCGATCAGCGGCGACGGCGGGTCATCCGATGCGCAGCTCGAACCCTCGGCAGGAGCTTTCTCCTCGCTCCCCTTCTCGAACCCAATGCTGGGTTCTCTCAGCATTCGCGAACCGTCGCCGCCGCGCAGCTCCTCCATCTCCGGTTCCACGTCCAGAGACACGTCGCCGGAGGCCTGCCGCGACGGCGGGTCATCCGACGCACGGCCCGAACCCTCGGCAGGAGCTTTCTCCTCGCTCCCCTTCTCGGACCCAATGCTGAGTTCTCTCCGCATTCTCGAACCGTCGTTCCTGTGGCTCTCGGAATCACCTGGTAATAAGCCGGGACCACTGAGACCGAGCTCGAGGTCGGGGGTTTCGAAGGCGGTCGTCAGGATCTTCGCAGTAACTCCATGGATCAGTGGGTCAGTGAAGAATAGATTAGGAAAGGCAAGAAACAGAGAAAAACAGAACAAGCTTTGAAGGTGTGTGAGAGGCGCGCGTGCAGTGAAGAAAACGCGGTTGCACTGTGAAGATGGAGATGTGAGAGAGAGAGTGCAGCTGGCCTCTGAAGCAGAGGATGTATAAATGGCGAGAGGAGGGAGGAAACAGAGCAGGGCGCTCTGGGATTCCGTTGAAAATCGACATTCGCTTTCCCATTCTCTTCTCCGTTCCGAAATGGGCAGCGAAGGTCGAAAGAGGAAGCAGAGCAGAGCGCCCCGGGATTCCGTTGGAAATCGAAATTCACTTTCGTGTTCTATCGTCTGCATGCTCAGGGTTTCCCAAATGCCCTTCGTACAGGATGGAAATTACCGGACTGCCACTCTCCCGAAAAATTGGGTAGCAATTGCGAAGTTTTGATATTCAAAACGCGATATCGAAGAAGGGAAAGAAATATGAGAGGATAGTTTCGAAAGGGAAATATATATATATATATATATATATATATATATATTTATATTATGCGTGCAAAATAAAAGGGTATCGAATTATAGTGCAAAAATCATATGTATCCATGATTATATAGGTGTCGTTATTTAAAATTATGTTTATCAAATATTTTAACACAATTTACCCATACACAATATGCAGCTTGATATCATTAATTGCAAAAGTAAAAGACAAAATGTTCGATTATAAGTCTTAAGAGTTGGCTACTAAATGAATGAAAATCTTATCGTACATAATAAGGGACATGCGATGTCCCTAAGAATATCGTTTTACATCATGAATTTCTCATAACCCTCCAAAATCCCCAAATTATATTCAATCTAATACATTCATTCTAATTTTTTTCTATGACGATAAAAATCCTTAACTTTTAACTACATAACATATTTACTTTATGTTCTACTAATGAAAATCGTTGGAAAGAAAATAGTTTTGATATGGTGTTCACGCGGCTTAAATGAAATAAAAAAAAAAAATGGCATTGTTCTAGCCCAAAAAATTAGAGGAGAGTAAATTTGTGACACGAGTTTGAGGTATTTGATATTGTAAGAAAAAGTTGAGGGTAAACGTATTATAATAAGCATAATTTAGAGTTTTCTATGTCTGTGATTATAGTTAAAAAATTTTAGTGGCTTTTTCTCCTTTTTCTTTGTCAATATTTTATAGCGATTCAAAATTAATTTTTCAGCAATATAAATCGCGCCTGCTCTTCCTCCATTAATAATCTTGTCACGCTTTCTTTAATGGGACTGAGCGAAAATCCTTGCATTGAAGTTGTCGGCCGCAGTGGACTTGGGAGGGAGCAGGTGGATGGGAGAATAGGCCGACGAGGACTTGGACATTCGTTTGCTATCGATTGAGACAGAAGGGAGAGAGAGAGAGAGAGAGAGAGAGGGATGGAGGACAGACGAGGACAAAAAAGAAGAATGTGGGTGAGTTGTTTTCGATATATTATAACGGAATAATGATCTAATTAATATGATTCATAAACTTTAATTATTTGATATAATCTCTATCATAATATTTAATGTAATTTCTAAATTCTTAATTTATTTAATATAGTATATTGACTTTTGATACATATACAATACAATATCCGAACTTTTAATTTGTTAAATGTGATATATGAATTTTTCAGTATATATGCAATAGATAATATAGTCCTACTGAACTTTTTTGTACATAGGCAATATAATTTATATTGAATATGTGCCAAAAGACCAAATATCATTATAAATAAATTAAAATTGAAGACCATATTATACATTAAGCTAAAATTTAAAGATCATATTAAATAAATTAAAATTTTAGAGATTACATTACTTATTAAATCAACTTTCAAAATCATTCATGTCATTTTCACTATTATAAGTGTGACTTTGGACTTAAATTGTGCTCAATGACCGATGTTGTCATTTCGGAGGTATATAAATTCTAGGATCAACCAAACCCTAGTCGAACACGTGTGTCCTTTGACCCTTTGTCACTCCATGTTTTCCTTCTCCTTTGTGTATGATAAAATACTGGCTAGTCTGGTGCTCCAACGTGACAAATAAGAAGGCACCTTAAATTACGCCAGCGTGTCCAACATGGGCCCACGTTGTCAGGCTAATTTCCCGCCACTTTTCTCTCTCCTTTCTCCTCACTTTTCTCTCTCCTCTCTCTTTGTTGGGAAAAAGAAAAGAATATTTGTGGCAAAGGCCCAGATAATTTTTTTCCGCTACTATTTCTATGAAAATTAAATAGGATAAAATATTAAATGAAAGCATTAAAGATGGATGGTGAATAATACCAGAATTTTTAACATAGGAAACCCTCCACGATGAAGGGAAAAACCATGGGACCGTAGCCACTTCCCTCCAAGGTGAAGGGAAAAACCACGGGACCGTAGTCACTTCAAACTTCCAAACTTCCAATTCAAACTTCCAAACTTCCAATGGCTTCAAACTTCCAATTCAAACTTCCAAACTTCCAATGGTAGATCTCTCGCTGTCTTCAATTTGTGGATCTAAACTTCTAGCTCACTCAAAAATAACTCTCTAACTTCCAATGGTAGATCTCTCGCTGTCTTCAATTTGTGGATCTAAACTTCTAGCTCACTCAAAAATAACTCTCTTTTCTTCCCCTACGCTACTGTTATATTCTTGCTTTTGTATATTCTTCTCCGTTGAGGAGGACCCCTATTTATAGGAGCAAATGCAATCCCAATTGGAATTGTACGATATGGAAATTACATAGATTTATCTCCGAATTTCTCATAACTTTGTAGATATGAGAAGATTACTTTGATTTATTTCCCAATCTCCCTTAATTTTCTGGATGTGGAAAATCACGTTGATTTATTTCTCGATCTCTTTTTGATATTTTCTTTTTCTTTTCTTTTTTCTCCTATTTTTCTTTCTTTTTACTTTTACACACTCACTATCATACAATATTTTTTAGACTTCGTTTGTTAAAAAAAAAAACACTATTTTATCATTTTTCGATATTTAGATTACTTAAAAAATAAGTCATAAAATATTTTTTTTCATGCACCCAAGCATAAGTCCATTGAGGCCTGCTCGAGACCTCAGCAACCGTGCTAGGGACCGTGCTATCAACATCTGAGTCCATCAAGGACAACCCAAGATTTTGGTTGAGCTCAAGCACAAGGAAGCTCGACACAAGGCACTAGGGTCTCAAGCTAAGGCGTTGGGGACTCAAGCATGAGTATTGGGGTAAAGAGCTCAACCTTGATGGACTTGGGCTTGACCTCTATACAATCGGGCCTAGCGTTGAAGACCTCAGCCTAGTCGTTGGGGACTTAAGCATTGACAGTTTCGAGCCCAACCTCGGTAGACTAGAGACAAAAAGGCGAGAGAAAGAGATCGCAGATGGATAAAGACAAAAAGGGAATGTCCATGAGTTGTTTTCCATGTATTATAATTGGTGGCTCTCACTTAGACTTCCAATGGACGGCATGGACATTTCGGCTGCGCATGATAACCTTCCCCAGCCTAACAATTTCTATTCTTCTCTTCCCCGAAACAAAAAAAGAATAGAAACCTATTTGATAACGACAACTTAGTTTTTTGTTCCTGGGAACAAAAAGTTAGCCCGAGAATGGTTTTGGAATAGAAATGAGAAGTAAAAAAAAAGTTGCTTCTTGTTCACGGGAACAAGTTTAAGAAATAAGTGAATTTTTTTTTTGCTTTTATTCTTCTCTTGCTAACTGCCATTAACCGCCGTTGACCGCCACCGCCGCCACCGCTCGCCGGAGGCCGACCGCCGCCGCTCGCCGGAGGCCGACCGTCGCCGCCGCCGACCGCCGGAGGCCAACCGACAGTTGCCGTCGCCGCCGGCCGTTAGAGGCCGACCGACCGTTGCCGCCGCCAATGGCCACCGGCCGACGCTCTTTGTTGCCGCCGACATCGGTCGCCGCCGGACACTGCCGCCGCCGCACGTCACCGCCGGTCGACCGCCGCCGCCTCCCGCCGACTACCGCCGCACGGCCCATCGACCGCTGTCGACCGCCGGCTGATGGGCCGTGTGGCGGCGAACGGCGGTGGTAGTCGGCGGGCGGCGGTCTACCGGCAAAAATAAAAAACAAATAAATATAAAAAAGAAACTGTTTTTTACCAAACACATTTCTATTTTTTTCTATTTCTAGAGTAAAAATTTTGTGTAGTTACCAAACGGGTTTTTTTACATAGAAATTGTTCCCCATAATAGAAATAGAAAAGAATTATTTCTGATAAAAAATTGTTCTCTAGCCAAAAACTGTTACCATGCGCAGCCTTCGTGACGTAGACGCTGTCAACCAAACCCTAGTTGGACACGTGTGTCCTCTAACCCCTCACTCCTTTCTTTTCAGATACACCATCTCATTGTTATGTACTTAGACGTCTTTCGCGCCCCTTTCCCTGCACGTGTTGAACATGGTAAGACACATGTGCAAGTGAAAACTTTGCGTAGAAAAGATCACTTCTACGATTCCCCTATTTTATATAATTTTATCCGCCTATATGACACAGATTTTTATCCACCTAGCTGACACGAATTTGAAGGTTTGTTTGGTTGAAGAATGCTTTGATTTGCTTTACAATGTAAATAAATACCATGAGGAATATAAGTTCTTCCCTCGCATTTTGGCAGGGATCGCATACAATAATTATTAATGAATTTTCCCGAAAAAATCAGAAGAATCAAAAAGCATTTTTCATGATGAGTACGGGATCATTTGAGTTATAAATATGAGTCAGTCCACTGTATATTCTATTTTAATTTTATTCATAAATTTATCCTTCTAGATGACTATCTAAAGACGGAATTATTTGAGCTATACATATAAGTCAGTCCGCTCTATATTCTCTTTTAACTTGTTTCATAAGTTTCTCATTCTTCTAAATGACTGTAAAGACAGGAAAATTATTTTTGCGCTTCAAATCTACCATCGAAAGGCCTCCAGATCCATGGCGCTTTCTCAGTCGCACCCACTTTACGATCCATTACTCGCAACGAATGTCGAATTTGAAGGTATGGAGGAGCAAAAGTGACGGGGTTTGGTGGAGGGCAGTAAGTCATTCGCCATTGAAAGATTTAAGTGATGATTAACTACATTACGAATCAATCAAATGCAAGGAGAAGCATTGATACATACTGCGTGTTCACTTTCAGCTACGGGAACTGTACAGATCTTTTCATGCTGAAGAAAATAAAAGCCTACTTGACTCTGCTCCTGGCGATTCAATGATGTCCTCTCCGGAGGACAGATAGGAATTTGCCGGGCTTCTCCTTGCGCCGATCCTCCCCCTCTTCTGCAACCTGTTTCACATGCAACGTCCGTAAAGTCAAACTTAATAGAATTTGAACTTAGTTTTAGTGAAGAACTTATATTTAATGGACATGGAATTGGCTTGCGTGAGCAATGATGACTCACCTCCTTTGCTATTTGCTGCAGGATTGTGATTATATCAACAAAGTCGGGTCTCATCTTAGCATTCCCCTGCCAGCAACTCTGCAGTAGCTCACCAAGCTTTGGGTGAGTGTGCTTTGGGATGGTAGGCCGGAGTCCCTGAAACAATGTCGAATTAAACACGATCTCATTTATTCTAGAAGATTTACGATATCCCGTTTCTACAAACTCATTTAAAATCGAAGTCGATAGCACCATTTGACTTGATCTGGACATGATATGATTCTCGGTGGGTCTTCTTTCACCTTTCTTTTGGGGTTAAGGAACAAAAAGTGATCAATCCTCAAGTCAGTCTCAGGTATTAAATTTTCCTTTTTGTCAGGGCGATCCATAAGTTTTGCAATGAATTGCAGTTTAGTCCATAGTCGCAGAACTTCGATTCTACCCTATTTTTATTTTATTTTTTTTGCCATATCTCTGTTGCTCATTTAAGATTATATTTCTGAAGTTGCATGTGAAGTTGCATTGAAGTACAACCTTTCTCTCATAAAAGAAGCACCGTGGCTTAACAACTAGAAAAGAGTAAGAAAACACAATGTGGACATTTAAAGTTTCCTACAACAAAAAGATCGATACGACAGCAAGGTTGCAACTTTCCCAGAGCATGACATTTCTTATTAACATTTGAGATAAATACGTATGATGCCCACGAGTGAATTACATTCAGATAATAACAATAAACAAGAGTAAGACATGAAAATTTCTTGTATAAGGGCTAAACTTAATGATTCAAGATTTAAGGAACGATGTCTTTTTTTATCCCAGTTGTTGGATATTCAGCTGAATAGAAGGATAGCCCATAGGACTAGAAATTTTGTACATACCTTCTGAACCACTCCAACAGCTGCTTGTAACGGAGTCAAGTACTCATATGGGAGCTGAGGCGCAAGACAGTAAACTGCATGAGTAAGGAAATAAAGACGTATGCTTAATTAAATACTTTTTTCTGTCAGAATTTTACCTTTCCAGTGAGTAACTCCCATAATACAATACCGAAACTGAAAACGTCGGCCTTGTGATCATATGGCCTGTGTTCAATGACCTTAACAGGCATTGCATTAACTCAAATTGTAAGTATCATCAATGATGAAAAAAAACGACATTATCATTTATTAAGATAAATCACATTAAAGAGGCAGAGGAACATGGCAGATCATCATGGTTGGCTACTCCTTGTATGCCTTATAACTCTATTCAGATTTCATAGAGACTCAGTTCATGGCACTAATATTAGGAACGAGAAAGGAAGATCAAACCACTGCTCATTCAAACAAGCAACTCTATATCAACCGTTCTTAGGAACCACAACAATCCAGCTAGCACTAGACTAGAACTACTTTTGGGTGTAACCAATAAGCAAATCCTATAATCTTATATTCCTCCTTCTTCTTAACCTATTTCCCTTAGATGAAATCAAGAGATATTTTGATGGTAGGTCCATGGGGATTACTGGGCAGAAAAAATGTTAATGTCTTTTAAATAATACAGGTCAGGACTTCCAACAAAACAAGCATCGAATTAAAGTGAAGTTCACCATTTAAACATAATTGTAATTTCATGGCGATGCGGTGCTGCTTCCAAATATGATTAATCACAAGTTTGTTCATTAGACCAAAAAATGGCCAAGGAATGGTTCTGACATATGGAAGAAGCCAAGTAGTGGCAGTTGTCAGCCTCGGTAGAATACCTAGATATTGCTTTCATTCATGTAAAAAGATAATGACGAAGAGAGCTTTAGTTATCACAATGGAAGTACCTCTGGGGCCATCCATCTATATGTTCCGGTTTCAGCAGTCATAACTCCTGATTGAGCTTTCACTCTGGCAACACCAAAATCTGCAACCTTAAAAACCTGCAAGACAAAGGCAATATAAGTTTCATGATGGCAAAGATACATTCCTATAGATTGAAGATGATTTTACCAAATTGCAAGTATATTAAATGCAACAGAGCATAAATAAGTGCCGTCAAGCCTCTCTTATCTCTAGACCAAGCATTCTGGCAACCTACAAGGCTTCAACAAAAGTAGAACAGTATTTCATGTCATATTTCTTAGTCAGAAGGCAGAAGTTTATTTCCTAATTTTCTTCAAAAGACACATTTTCCATGGTGCTATCTCACAGATTATCTAAAGTAAGTGAAGTAAGTGCTCAACTGGAATTTATTTCATACAAGAGTACCATCTCACGAAACTCTGAAACTGCTAATGGAAGCCACCGTGCTTATCTTAGAATGAAGCACATTGGGACACAGAATAATGCAACTGAACATGCTAGCCAAACAATAAAATTGAGATGAAAATTGAAAGTATCCACATGAAATTTACAGAATAAATGGAGAAAGTCTATCATGATGTTTGATGTCATCTACATAAAGATCATGTTGTAGTAGATATTCCAGTCAGCAAAACATATATAGATGATGGTACTCAGAAATTTTAGTGAAAAAAAGAAACTTACTTCATTCTCATCCATCAATAGGTTTGCAGCCTTCAAGTCTCTGTGAATAATGTTATTCTGATGCAAGTAATGCATTCCTTTTGCAACATCGATAGCTACTTTAAGCAACATAGGAAGCTTAAAGACACCTTTCTGCTTATGCAGATAGTCATACACACTTCCACCTGACATGAATTCTGGGGAAAGAACAAACAAGGAGCAAGTCAAACTTAGGAGGACAACTGAGCAACAAATTCTTTTTCAATGAAACAAAAGAAAACTACTTCAAATTCACGAGACCAAAAATAAAGTGTCAAATGATAAATCTACCACACATAAAGTACATTCATATATCTATTACCAATGCAATGAATTTACCTGTCACAATATACAAGTTTGGAGACTTGGTACATGCTCCAATAAATTGCACAACATTCTTGTGTCGAACTTTCCTGCATATCATCAGAGCTTTGTCATGAAGGGAAAAGAAGCAGCAATCCACTCTCCACGCCTCCTCTCTGCCCAAATGCATGAAAATGACCTTTTCTATTTCTACTCTTGGTTCTATGTCTTTCTTCTTTTCTTTTTTTTTGGGGGGGGGGGGGTGCAGGCAAGGGTGTGATAATTGGAAAAAACCAAAGGACGTCAAAAAAATTGAATTGCTTTCTCGTTAAATACTTTCAATGTAGATTGGTTTGATATGGAGGTTAAAATTATGGTTTAATTATTGGCTTGGCAAAATGTGAACGGATGTGTGATTAAACCACCATGGAGCTTAAACTAGTGATCCAAATGCAGCTTGGAAAGGTGTCTGCATCATCATTATTGACCCTCACAAGATTGCAGAATGAGGACTATTCCGAAGAAAAAATCCCAGCAGGAACATTCAACTGGAAATGAAAACAAAAAATAATTTGACAAACCTCATAATAAAAACTTCCTGTGCAAACTCCCTTTGCAACTCTTCATTTAGACGCTCATGCTTGAGGACCTTAATGGCCACATCCTGGCTGCAGTACGTGCCTTTGTACCTGCAAATGAAATAATTAAGGAAACTCCAGCAAACTTTTAACTGAAAAAACAAAAAAACAATATAGAAAGGAAACTCCAGTGGCATTGGGTAAAATATCAAAACTCAAAAGTACAAAAGACTTACAAGTCACCATAAGATCCTGATGCAACCTTTTTCTCAAACTTCAAATTATTTAAATCTATCTCCCAAACATCAATTCCATCATTTGGAATTGACAAGTGATCGTGCTCCTTCTTTATTCCTGTTTGCTCCACATTGCTCAAATGAAATGATGCGTGAAATTTTGTCCGAGCATGCTTCTGTCAAAGAACCATCAGCTTAGCAAACAACATAATAAGATGGAAAACTGACAATAACACTATAAACAGGTTCCTTTCTTGCAGAGGGTGAAATAAAAATAATGAAATCAATGCTCCCTTCCAATGAGACAGAGAGTTGGGGGTTTAAAGATTAGAAAGAACTTTGAAACCACCAGAGCTGATATTTACAGTATGCAAACACAACTTTTTAACATGGCACAGATTCTAGAGATTGTCCCCGTGGATAGAAAGGAGAGATATTAATAAAATGAAGAAGACTTTTCATACTACACCAAGCCATAGTTATTGCCAGGTGACTAGATGGATCTATTATGTGCGATATTGCAAAAACAGTGAATTGTAATTTGAGGCCTAATTTCCATTCGTTTCACTTGACCATTTTGTGTTAGAAAAGGGAAAAGAAAACTACGTCAGCTGCAAGCACTTTTTAACCAAGGAGACATTCTTATTTCAAACCAGTGGTCTATTAACTGTGAAGTGGGAAGGGCAGAGGTCCAATTGAGGTCACTTATGGACATTAATTTCCCATTCTTAAAGTTAAAACATGGCCTATTGGGTTGACTTTTCTTTTAACTAATTCAGATTTTGCTAGCCGTTATCAATAAGTAAAAACCTCAAAAGGAAATTGAACAAGGTGCTGCAAGTTTTTGATGAAACATATATAGGTCGGGGGAATGTTAGAGGCTAAGTACCTCATGCTTCAAAGCTTCCTTCTCCAAAGCAATTCTGAGCTGTTCTGTTTCCTGAAATTTTCACAAGCAATGGCTTCAGTGCAACTTGTTAGTATACTAGTACATCCTTTAGAATAAGAAGAAAAAAGGACGTAAACAAGAGACAGGATACGACATCATGCAAAACTTGATTTTAGCTTCTCACAACTAGTTAATTTATTTTATAACCATTTAAGAGTAAAGAAAGAAAAAGATTCGCTGTCAGGGAATAACATAATGTTTGATTAGTTATCCCAGCAGATTCAGTTAAAGCAAGAAAGAGTACCTCATAAGGCCAGCCATCGACCACAAAGACATCTAAAGAGTAACCGTCTATTGTAGAAAACACATGTGCTTCTTGGATGTTCAGACCAACATCAGCAAGTAACGAAGTCAGCTGCAAATTCATACAAAAGCTAATGACAAGAGGAAATCATTGATCTTCTATGTAATTAGGAAAGAGACGTAGCATGCCCATGCACAACGACAAATCAAATCTCGACATTATTGAGTTAAACTTTGTTCAGATTTTCACTTATTACCTGGTAATAAAGGATTAAACTACTGAGCACTAAGAAGAGTTGAATGCTACAGGAAAGAGTTACCATCGGATGGTGTTGTCTGTTCCCATTGATAATGTATCGACAAATATATCCTACTTTTTTGTGATGACCCAATACTTTTTGGTAAGAGAGATATGCAGGAACTTTTGAATTCGCAGGGCGTTGTTTCATGCTTTGAAGGTTTATCGGATCTAAAAATAGACTGCACTTATTCAATTGGGTGATGGTATCAGGTGGCCACATGTTAGTGGATGTTTTGTTATGTAAAACTGGGAAGTTTTCCTATGAATACTTTTAGGCTTCCTTTGGGCACTAAAGTGAAGATAAAAGCCCTATAAAAACAGATAATTGAAAGTTCTTGTGAAGACTTGCAGGTTTCGGAACAGCATTACCTTTCAGAGGGTTGAAGACATGTAGTCATTAAAAGTACAATATGGAACCTCCCTATTTACTACATGTCTCTTTATAGAAAGCATAAAAAAGAGGGCCCTTTGGGGCCACCCATAAATTATTTTAAACATGATTAACTGAAAGTTGGTGAGATCGCTTCAACCCTAAAACAAAGCTCTTCTAGCTAAAAGTAAATAACGTTTTTTATCCGAAAAATGATGTTTTCAAAGTCTTCATAGCAATGAAATTCAATATTTGTCACAACTGATGGATAACTAGTGTGCAAAGAGGGAGCATTGAGATGAGCCCCTGTAGGTGGATCTATAGAGACTGGGAGGACCTTTTAGCATTGAACTTTGATCTCTTGAAAAAAAAAAAAAAAAAGAAAAAAAAAAAAAAAATGATGCCAAGTTCAATTTGAATGGTTTCATTTCATGACATTTTTGGTTAGCAAGACAAAAAGATGCTCTGGTAAAGGAAAACATAGAAGAGCAAATGGTAGGTTGGTACGGCACATTGAGTTCTACAGCAAACCTCAAGGTAGGGAGGTCTAACTCTTTTGTAATTGTCTAGCACACTTTATGCCTTTCGGGGTTCCCAACAGGAAAGAGGAGGTGCTATGGCAGCATGGTAGGGTGCGATCTTCAATTTTCAAAGCCTGTAAAAACTATTTTGTGCACACAAATGAAGTTGTTGGGAGCCTTTCTTCTCTGAGGAAAATTTCCTGGAAGACTAAAGCATGTGCAAGAGTAAGTTCTTTAATGTGCGTGCGCGCTTGGGAGAGAACTCCAACTACAAAAATTGTGTATCATCCGACAGATGTTCTATTTGTCAGCAGGATGCAAAGACACTGATTCTTTTCTGAATTTCTTCAATATTTCTAACGTCTAGGTTGTGAATGGGAGGCAACCCCTTGGTGCTCATTATACTCCCTAACAAAAAAAATCCTATGAAGCTAACATATATTAAATTATGCTCATTCAATTCAAGCCAACCCAGCATGTTCACAACAGTCAAATCGATGAAATTGCCAAACTAAAGTTCAAAAATATATCTCAAACCCTCATGGGGCTGGGGTTTCAAAGAGAACATGGAGTACCTGACTGAGTAGCTTTGGTTTATCTTCACTTGAAAAAGTTATTTCGTGCATGGGTCTGCATAAATATACACAATATAAGTAAGGCTCAAAACAAACCAGAATCTACAGTTTTCGAAGGTTTATCACATCGATGAAAAACAACTATAACCAACCCCCCCCCCCCCACAAAAAAAAAAAATAAAGGCACCATCTTTAAAGAAGCAGTAAAGGCACTTTGGGATAAGTGAAACTAAAGTCTGAAAGTTAAAGTTGAAAAGAGCATGCCCCCAGATGATTCAAATCACAAAAGATTGCATAAACGCACAGATCTTGGAAAAAATGAAATCAATACAAGCGGAATTGTAATCAGCTGCAGGTAATTAAAGGTTTAACAAGGATTCCTCATGGCATTGCACCAGAAAAGAGCAAGATTCTAAAGAGAAATCTCTAGCTAAAGATCATAATCAAATGATCGCATTTATTAAACTAAAAGTCAATCCTAGCGGTAACTACACGTGTCTCTAGGCAAAACTAAATTGCGTTTAAAAGGCATTCTTCAGCAAATTAGAACTTGTGAACTTGAGTTTAAAAGTATTACCGAGAAAATTGTGCATTGGCATGAACAGAGTTGTCTCCATCCTTTGTAAGAGATTCACTACCTTCTAAAGCAAGCAACTCGAGATTAGGTGATGATCCAAATGCTGGTGGAGGATGAATGCTGACAATGGAGCAGACAACCAGATGTTATCTTTGAGTTGTCAAAGTGCACAATCCCAAAACATGAAAATTAAATAGACAGGTATCGACTAATTAACAACCATCTTAAGTCTTTAATGAGCTTCATAATATTTTGCAATGCATACCTTAGCCTGCTGGAGTAACATGTTGAACTCACATCTTCACTTTTAATAGTAGAACCTGAATGAACAGAATCAGTCGTACGCAATTCATATGGGGGAAGAACCTGGAGAAGAGAAAATTCAACTGAATATATCTGTGCAGCAGATTTATTAAAGAACAGACAATGTGTATAATCTACTAATCTGATCCAGCAATTTGCAAAAGAGGGATATGCTAAGTTAGCCAACATATTCAGGCATATGTTGATGTAAGGACAGACCAATAGCTCTAAAAGACTAAATGGTGAATGCACAAGAGCAAAAAGAAAAATTTGAACTTAGATTTAACACTTGAAACACCCAGAGAAGTGTTTCCAGCAAACAAGTGACTTAACCCAATATACCCTCACAAGAGACATAGCGCCTTTCACAAGTATGCAACCTGTGCAAAGCTCATTCTCCCCTTAAATCCTGGGTCTGCCAGTGATGCAAGTATCTTAAAGAGCTGCTTTAAAATCTAATTCTCTTATTTATCGAGGAATCTGGAATGAACATGGACAAAAATCGACATAGCTATTTTTTGTTTAAATGATCTATTCACAAATTGATCCTTGACTGTAGTCGCCCACTTTTCTCTCAGCCAAAAGGTGAACTTGTGGAACAAGGTCAACTTGGCCCGTGTCCCAGTTCCGGAATTATGTGAACTGGCAAGCAGAACTACGAAGATGCTTGAATTCAGAAGGTGGTTCATTTATAAACTCTATTCGAATTCTAGCTCACAGCAGTAAAGATTTGAGGCTAAGACGGTGAAATTGGCCAAAGAGGCCATCCTTAATAAGTCGGAAGTGACACGGTGAAGAGCTCCGCTTAGGAAGAAAAAAATCAAGTTTGCAACCCGAATAAAAAAATAATAACAACGATAACGAAACCACGAGAAGACAACATAGCCTGACCCTTGGAAGCAACCAAGGGGCGGACGACGAAAAGTTGACAAGGCAAAAGCAGTTCTCGAATCCGCAGATAAATGGTCCACGGATTCAAGTAAAGACCACATGGGCGCACGTTAACGAGCCGCCACCGAACAAACCCGAAAAAAACAATATTCAGAAGGCTAGGAGGGCCTCATCTGCTTTCGCAGCCGAGGAAGGCGAGCATCACCTGGACAAGGCGAACGTCGATCGCGAGTCGATTGGCCGGATCGCGAGCCGATTCCAGCAGCCTCTTGTGGGTGAGCACGTCCTCGGCCCTCTCCACGTTCACCTCCGAAGCGTACCTGAAACGCATCGACGTCGTTAGGAAGCGACAGCAAGCGCGGCGCCATCCATTCACGCCTTCAGCCACCACGAACGAGAAGTTGCATGCAAGCGAAGAACCGGAAAAAAAATAAAATAAATAAATAAATAAAAAATTCAAAACCGTAACGCGACGAGAAAGCGCTCCGCTCCGCTCTTTCGCTTCGCGCATTCCGGCGAAGGAATCGGGAGCAAAAAAGCAGGAGCCAATGCCGGGAATCGGAAACGAGCGCGACGCGAAAATCCACGATCGCCGGCGAAGAAGGCGCGGGAAAAGGCGTCTTTTCCGGCGCGGACGTGAGAAGGAAGATCGGAATCGGAGCTTTTCCGAATCGAACGGACCGGGAGCCGCGGCGAGGCACGCGAGCGGACGCGAAGGAGACGGGAAGCGAAAGCGAGGGGGGGGGGGGCGCTCACCGAGTAGGGAGGCGGGCGAAGTGGGACCAGAGCTCGTCGTCGAAGCCGGGCCGCGCGGCGTCGGCGTGGCCGGAGCGGTTGAGCCGGCTCAGGGTCTCGCCGTAGGCCTCGCGCCTCCTCCGCGACGGGGACGAGGCGGCGGGCGGCGCCTGGCTCAGGCAGCTCGCGCTCTCCTCCATCACCGCCATGGAAAGCGCAGGAAGCAGAGGAGAGAGAGAGAACACGAAAGAGAACGAGAGAGATGAAGATGAGTGTGACGAGGAGGAGGAGATGGCTTTGCGTTAATAAGATTTTTTTCTCTCGAGTGAGGCGGATATATTTATACATGAACAGGTGACGTCAGCGTGCTTATCTATTTTATTTTATTAATTTATCCTGCCAAACATGAACAAGGAAATAACGTACTTTCGTGTAAAAAGAATATTTTGATGCGTTTATTTCGAAAAAAATAAATAATTTTTTTTTGTCAATTCTACTCTATTTTTTTTTTTTTTGGTAAGGTAAATGGTATTATAGCTTGAACAAATATACAAGAAAACTCAACCGGCTCCTAATCTTGCACTCTCGATACAATGCAGGGAGAGTGGAAGGGAGCACAATCAAGAAACAGGAAAAGAAGAACAACATGACTAAATAGAGTAAGGACCGAAGCTCCAGAAGAGACAATAAAGAGCTAAGATTAGCAAAGACCCTCCGCTGCTAGAAGAGAAGCCAACGCCCGGATACCGAAGAGGCGGGGTGTTGAAGGACGCCGATCTAAGCATGTTCCTGTCGATCGCTGAAGATAGCTGGGTGGAAGCCCCAACTCCGCTGGAGACGTCTATTCCTCGAGATATCAGGGATATTAGAAAAACTTGCAGCTTTGTCCTTCACACATTTGATAATGTGATTTTTGATTGAAGTAAGGACGACCGACTCTCCACGAAAGATAATGGCATTCCTTTTCTTCCAACTGATATAGCATTCATGTTCTACTCTATTCCTGCTCTACACTCACTCTCAAACTTTTGTCTTGCCTCTTGCAATGGCATGAGAGTTGAAACCTACTCTTAAAACTTATGCGTCTCCACCCCATCCCCTTGAAAAAATGGGGATTTGAACTTCTTACCTCTCCCTTCCATATTGGAAGGGTGGCCACTGGAGCGAATTTCAGTGGTTGAAAAAAATAAATAATTTGAAAAATATTTTATTTAAAATAATAATTTATATCGGTTGCAAAATGAATGAATAAAAATCGTTTTCATCGTTTATGAAAATATTTAGATATGAATCTGTCGATAATGAAAATATTTTTTATTGATTAATTATTTCAAGTTATATAAGCGATAATTTTTAAGAAAAAAATTTCAAATCATTTATTTTTTTTTGCGAAATAATAAACATTATTTCGACGATGTTGATTGAAAGGTTGGCAGAGAAGACGATATTGATTGTATCGAGCGAGAGACTCTTTCTCAGTTTTCAAGAGTTTTCTTTAAGACAGAAATGATATCTAGCATTATAGAGTAGTTTAGGAATTTAATCGAACTAATTAAATGGGGATGATACTTCACATTTGACAAAAAGTACAAACCTAATCGAGCAAACTAAAATCCAAAAATGTATAATACATCAAACAAAAGTTTAGCAAAGGTTTCTTCGTAACCATATAGATTAAAGAATTTGAAAAGCAGGTTGTGCAATTTCGTGAGTTTTGAAGAAATTATCGAATCAAGTTAAGCCAATGAAGTGAAACTTTTATCCCAAAAACATGTGGCACAAATCTTAGGTCAAATTATTATTCTGACATATAAATTGTCAAATACATCATTTACCCAAAAAATAAATTATCGTGAAGCACAAAGAAAAACATTGATTGTTTAATCTTAACAACGTACATATTCTGTTTTTACAAGTGAACTATATAGCAAAGAGAATATAAACATGTTGCTGATTTGACAATTCAGTTCAAAAATGTGTCAAAACCAAACATTTTAATGGCAACACATGTGACTAATGGACAAAAAGAACATGCGCCTCTCAATCATATATGATTCGTTAAAAGAATGTAATGAGAAGAGAATTGATTTTCAAAATATCAATTACGTGAGTGACCGTTATAACCGATTGCACTAGAAATCTCAATAATTTGCTTTTCAAAACATTAACAAATGCCTCGGAATCACTTTTTAATAAAAATTAAAATAGATAAATATCTTTCCATTATATGTGGGCGCTTGGTGTCCCAATCAACCAATCAATCAATGAGGATGGTTGGTGAGCTCACGAGGAAGACGAGGAATTCAGAGAACTGTCGCTATTAGAGGAAAGGAGATGAAAAGGGTGTTTGATGAGATGGAGCCCCTTTTTCCTCATTTTGTGTGGCTTGAGGCATTTCCATGTGACATTGATTATAAGTATATTTTGTAGAAGTATGACTATGCTCGTATGGTTGTGGCGTTTCCTTTTCATAGAAAAAAAAAATTGAATATTTGGCCTCTTAATTAGAGAGAAAAAAAAATTATAGCAAAAATTGAGAATAAGAAGATTTCCCCTTCTGATTAGTAACTTTAGACACACGGAGAGCGATTTATATCGGGCTGTGAGCAAACAGCTCTGTTTGACCCGAGAATCGAATCAAACTAGTCTCATTTTACTAGTTCCAACCTAATTCACAAAAGGGACAAAATGGGTTTCTAGGTGAGATAATTGGGAAATCGACCTTTATAGGTTCCATTTCAAATTCTATGCCATAAACCAATGATTCCAACTGAGAACTGACTTTAGAACTGGTTTTTAGCCTTTCTTTTTAATAAATTTGTTTTTAAAAGAAAAGACATATACGTTGTTGGGCATGTGTTTAGAGAAATCCATCAATGTTTATCATGAAAGATAGGCCGACTCAATGTGCACTTTGAAGATAATTGTAAACGAAAGATCCTATTAAAATTAATAAATGGGACTGGGGACAAGTCTGCGTGCGAATACAAGCGAGACTAAACACATACTTGTTCAACTAAACTCAAATTATTCTCCAAGTGTACATATCTGTTAGTGAACGTGCTATGCAAATCTTGGGTGGAGGTATATTCCCAGTTTATTCCCAAAGGCATATATTTATTTAATTGATGATATATGCATGGATCGACTAATTAATCTCACTCTTATTTTAATCCCAATTGTAAGCCTGCCAATTAAGCACAAGCGTGTTGTTTTAAACGTAAATTTAACCTCTTCGAAAAAAAGAAACCGCTGAGAAGCATGAGAGAAACAACATGGAAATTGTGATTTGGAAGTATTCTAATATATCCGGTTGCTAATTAAATAATATTATCCAGAAAAGGAAAAAAAAAAAAAGGTATTGAAAAAGATATATGAAAGAAAAGTGGGATAATGTGGTGGGCGGGAAAAGCACTAAGCAGCAGATTCGGTCGGTCTCCATTTATTTTGACCGCTTCCCAATTTCATTGACTTAATTTTTTTTTTGTCCTATTATAATAATTCCCACGATTCCCACGATCTACTTTTTCCTTTTCAAAAAAAAGAAAAAAAAACACGTGGATTAGAGAAATCCACAAATAGAAATAATCCCATGATCAAACGTCCCCATCCACGGGGATTACGAAGAATTAAATAGAGTTTAGAGGTTACATTATTGTTAATTATTAATATTAAATCGAAACGAGATTTGGGTTGAATTGGCGGGGTATAGTTTTTGACGGCGACTCCCGGGAAGAGGAAAACGAAGACTCAGTAGGGTGACGTGGCACGCGGAGGAGCGAGCGGCGTTGACTTCCTTTTTTTTTTTCCCTCTTCATTTCAGGATGGGCATCGTTCTGGAGGAAAACCCTTGCGTCGGTTTGCTATTCGCCGGCCTTTCAACTCATTTGATAAATCCATCACATATTCCTTTATTAAAGTAAGGCCACCCTTGCCGGTGCTCGCCCTCGCCCTAGCACAACTGGCCAAGGTCGGACCTTACCAACCATGGTGAAAGAAAAAAGAAAAGAAAAATTATATAAATAAAAAAAATTAGAAAAATATTAAAAATTTGTAAAAGGATGTAAGATAGCTTATGTTCATGTTAGCAACCAAAATTGACGGAATTGACTCAATTGGTATAAATTCGAAATGTTTATGATTAAATTGATATGATTGAAAAGCATATGATTAAATTTGTATTGATATAGTAGGTGATAACTTTTTTTTTTGGTACTTTTCCCTTGCTACAGTGACTTAACGTACATTGCAGATTACACGAGTCAATTCTATCTATTCACAAATTAAGTTATGTCGAGGGTCGAGTTGGTTGTGCGAGACTAGCGCGACTAAATTATATATAAATTCATAAGGAGCATATGCAAGATAAGATCCTCAACAAATCCTTCGGACATTGTGATAGAGACTTTTCGTATGCCGCGGATTATTCGATTGAGAATTTTGTTTATTCACAAATCAGGGTTCCATCGAGGGTCCAGACTAGCTTGATTAAATAATATATATAGATTAACGTGAAGCATATGCGAAATGAAATCCTCTGAACATTGTTATAAAGGCTTCACATGTGTCGTGGATATTCTATCTGTTCACATGTGAGAGTTAACATCGAGGGTCAAGATTAGCATGGATAACTAATATATAGATTAACATGGAGCATGCGTGACCCTTCGAGGCTGCCAAGGGCCAGTTTGAATTTAGAACTTTCGCAGGTGTGATTTGCTGGCCAACGTTGTCGGAGCTGCCCGAGTCGTTAACTTGCCCTTGTGCTTATCCCCAGCAAATCCTATGCAATGCCACACATTTTTTATTTTTATTTTTCAGACGAATATGTTCAATTGGGTTATTATAGAAGAGAGAATACAGGTGGACAAGGTTAGGGGGGATGTATATCGTGCATCATCGATTTTTCAACCACTAGGGAAAAGGAGAGATAATATAAATTTCTTAAAGAGCTCTTATCGGACATCTATGATTTGCGAATATGGGAATTTTATTTAGTATGGTCATCAAATCTGGAATTCCAATGACGAGTTTGAGTAAGTTGATTATCCGGTTGCCCCGACTTTGCATATGTGTTGAGATTTTACGTGTGCGCGAGTCAGATTTTTTTTTTTTTTTTTTTCAAGGGTGCAGATTGCGAAGTAAGTTTTTTATAAGGCCATTTGTAAAAGGGTGAAAACTAGTTGGGTAAACCTTTGTGATTAGGCTAGTATTTGGGCAAAATTTTATGAAGAATCATTGACAAGTTCAAGGGGATTGTTGTTCTTCTTCTTCTACTTTTAACGTTTAAATTACACACCCAAAATGAGAGATTACATGACAAAGTTAAAGCCGATGTTACAAAGAGGGGATCATTGGGTAGGGTCGAGCTTGAAGGTTAGGTTTAATGTGTTGGACAAGTCCACTCATCACATTAAATTTAGATAATAATTTTCGGGCTAGGCTAGGCTTAGGACAAAGGTTGGCAGATCAAACTTTCTTAAAGAAAAATATCAAAAAAGTCATGAACCTTCTATATGGGTACTAACTTAATCATAAACTTTTCAATTAGACCAATTTAATCTCAAATCTTTGAATTTGGTACCGATTTAGTTCATTCGGCCATTATTTACCAGAAAATGCTGATGTGGACTCCAAGTCAGCACCGACTAGTGCCATTGGCATTGACATGGATGCCGAAGTGCAAAACCACATCGTTTCACTTTAAAAAAAGAAAAAAGAAAAAAGAAAAAAGAAGACATTTTTGCTCCCAAAATGCAGCATTTCATTTGCCCTAGAACTGAAGATGCTTTGCCCACGATCTTTGCCCAAAGCACACCCAAACCCTATTCTAATCTCCCCCCAAATTCTCAGCAACTTGCCCTAGATTCAATCTCGTCTTTCCAATTTCTTGAAGACAAGTTGTTCTTCCATCAATCGCCTTCATTAATCGAGTCCCTTTTGGTTGAGGGCTTCATCTGTCACAATCCCAGATATGCCCATCTTTAAGGGTGAAGACCCGATTTGCCCACAACCCAGCTGAGACCCGACTCATCCGTCACAATCTAAAGCAAACATGAGTAGGTGTTATGGTCCCGATTTGATTGTTTTATCAGCAACGTTGAGTGACAATTCCATGTGGTGTCTTGTAGTCAGTGAAGAACATGAAAAGTATGTTGTTGTGCTCCCAAACTGAGTGTGTTGTCCTCTTTTTATTTTATATAATCAATTTGCCTCGATTTCTCCACGTGTGTCGTCGACGATTGGAAGAGAGAAATTCTTCGTGTTTACTGTCAAGTACCTGGGCATAGTAGGGAATATAATACTCAAGTTTGGCCAAATCAATTTCTAATGAAGTACGATATGAAGAGAAAGCTTTTGTATCCTCGTGTCTAGCCAAATTCTTTGTGTGTACAATCATATGGGTGGTGGAATCTTGTGTTGCCATGCACAATATGAAGAGAAAGCCTCTCTTTCCCTGCACTTTTTCCTATTCTTGTACAAGCTTTTTCATTATTTTATTACTTGAGGCACGCACAATCACAATTAAGTAATTGACTTGAGTGTACATGTATTCAGTTTCTCGATTTATTGAGGGTCTCTTTTGTGGAATAGCCATAGATTTATTAGTCGGGGCAGTCACAAACCTCACTGTCAATTGAGTCCTAATGATGATTATTTTACTAAATAAGTAAAGGTTCATGGTAATTTTGTCAATTAAAGAAAAATAAAGAAAGAGGAGTTCATGGAGGTGGCTTTGAGTTCTAATGTTTGATAATAAAGAGATTGCAATTTTCCACATATTGTAAAAGTTAGTTTTATTGATCAAGTCCACACTGTTGACTGTACTCTAATTTTTTGGAATCCATTAACACTTTGGCTTTGGAAGTTTTGGTTTTGAATCTTTGGATGTTGAAAGAAGTTTTTAATTTTGAATTTTTGGATTTTTTTTTTTTGGTAAAAATTGAATTTTTGGATGTTGATCACCTCTAAATCCAATTATGTAGCGTTAGTGGCTACAAAGGCATGTCTTGTAGATAACCATGTAGTGCTTATTATTAATAAAGTTGGGGTGCTTTTAGACAACCTTAACCATTGAGTCATTTTTTCTCTTGTTGTTTTATGTTTCCCATGAAGAAATTGTTCTTCTGTCCATCTCGTATTTGGCTACCGACCTATCTCCAATTATATGCTCTCCATGTAATGAAGGGCTTTGTAGTTTATGTGATAGGGTCAAATCGCATCTTCTCATATCAAAACTAATCTTAAACCAGCTTATAAGAATTTTAAGTTGGTTTACGCTTAGTTTCAGTGTCTTGTATGAGTCATAAGCAACCTATTTTGTGGTTGCAATGTGTATTTCTTTAGAAGTGCATTTCTTCAGGCTTGTTTCGATTTTAGTGTCATGTTTTGTGACAGGGTTCATATATTTGTCCAATTATCTTGTTTCAATATAGTTGATGTAAGTTATAGGCATAAGTTTTAAATTGGTTTTTTTTTCCTTTGTACTTCCTTAATAACCATGATAGGTTGTTTGAACCTTTAATAAGAAACTATCTTCTTTTTACTCTTTGGTAGTCATTTGGAAGCAAGATTGTGCATATGTTATTTGCTTGTTTGTTGTGTTGTGGTTATTTGTTCTTGAAGTAGTGAGATTGTATTGCTTTTTTTTCTCATATCATACTTCATTAGTTATAATAGCATGTCATAACATCATCGACGATGTCTTTGGTGTTGACATTGAGAAACAAATTGCATATGACACAAGAGGGTGCAAACAACTTTCACTTCGTTCATGTTCATACTCCAACATGTGGACAAATACAAAATATATTGCAAAAATGTACAAAAATAGATTATATAACAAGATTAGCATTAACACACCTAAGGCAAGCTCGATACATCAGTTTACTTCGAATTTCCAAATAGCATATTTCCTAGAATTACTATAAATACCCACAACACAATCAACATCGTTTTCAATGTCAAATTTTGTTTCTTTAACTTTGCCACATCTTGTTTGACATGTTTCAGTTCTGCTTTGAGAGCTCTAATTTCAGCATCCATTGAATTGTCATCATCCTCATTAGGTGTTGACACTTGTTTTTCTTCAATATTGCTTCGGTGAAATTTCGTTGACACATTTCTTTTGATTGACACGTTTCTACATCAACCCAAATAAAAAAAAAAAGCAACTTTCCCCAATTTTGTATTTTGGGTAGCTGTGATATCTTCTTCCTTGATTTTCCTTCATCTTTATTGTTTCTAAAGGACATTTGAGGCCAAAATAGGAAAACATGAATGTATCATTGTTATTTAGAGGGACCAATGTCCTCAATTGTGATGAATTCATTGATGTCTTCATTGATGTCTTCATCAATTATGATGATTGTAGAGTAATTGTTATTTATGCTTTCAGAATCAACACCAGTTGAAGCATTCTTATCATGTGAAGAAGTTCAGCAACAACACCTCAGCATATGTCTACATGGCCTAGCCTCAATAACAACCTATGAAGCATAGACACGTTATCCATGCTTTCGTGTCATGTCTGACATGTGTCGGACATGTTGACACGCTTGGACATAGTCGGACACGCGGTCAACACGTGTTGGATTTTCCGACACGCGGTCAACTTTTCTTGACATGCGTGTCGACGCGTGTCCGGTAGACTGATGGAGGGTGTAGGCGAGGGAGTAGAGGCCACGAGCGACGGTGAGAGATGGCCTCCATTGTGATGCTAAGATGGATCCAACAAGGTTGCAGCTACGAGGGAGAAAGGGCCGAAGGCGAGAGGAAGGGGGTCGTGCAGCGAGGAAGGGGGTCGTGTAGCGAGGAAGGAGAAGAGGAAGGGTCGTGGGTTGTGCGGAGCTCGTGAGGAAGGAGAAGCGGAAGGGTCGTGCGGAGCTAGGGTTTTTGATGGGCCATTGCTTTTTTTGGGGGGAGGGGAAGAGACATGGATAGCCTGTCTATCAGTGGTGGGGAGGGAAAGAAAATAAATTTGGGGGTGGGGGAAATGGACGATGGTGGGGAAGGAAAGAAAAGTATTTTGGGGGGGGGGGGATGGACAATGGAAAGAACTAGAAGAGAGTGGGGTGGACTCTAGTGGAGATTTTTTTTTTTAATCGGAAAAAGAAATAAATGAGATTAAAAAATAATTTCGAAAAATAAAAATACTATTTGAATTAAATTAATTAAAAATAAAAATTTTATTTAATATATAACATGTCGGAATTCTTTATTTTTAAGAAATGACGTGTTGACATGTTGTGTCGTGTCGTGTCACGTGTCCGTGTCGCGTGTTGGTGCTATATAGATAACAATGATAGAACTCATTCCATCGTGAAATCAGTCTCAGTAGCAGGAAACCACGTCCCAAATGCACCTCATAATGCCAACCTACAATTCCTATCCCTATTAGGATGCAACAAGCTTACCAAAAGAAAATGCAATTAAGAATTCCAAAAAATTGTTTCATGCTTCAAAGACAAATGCTGAACAAACTACATTATAGTATATACATTCATGCCTGGCCAAAGCCAACATCAGAGTAATTTTCCTCCCAAATTATATACATGATATGGATCTCGATGTCCCAAAAACCAAGCAAACATCAGCATCGACTACAAATTTTAGACAAATGGGATTTTAACTCCAATTAATCCAATAGCTCTTTATGAGCACATACATACATAGATAAGATAAATTCTTTATAAAAAAAGAATCAAATGGTAAATCTACTCAAGTTTAGCATTTAGTACCCTCCCTCCCCTCAAATAGCCTTTCTCTATCTCAAGATAAACCAATTATCCCATATGCTATTGAGAACACCATGGGAAAACCATACGATAGTCGAAAAAATTCAATGCACTGCACGCACTCCTCAACGTCAACAACAAATTATCTTAACAAGCAAAAAGAGCATAGATAGTAGCCAAAAATAATATTTTGAGCACCACACAATGTTGTTTGCAAAATATCAAACGAAATTGAAAACTAACCCACATTAAGACAAGTTCGTTAAACCAAACGAGCAAAAACTCAATGCATTGAACACACTCCCCAGCATTAATAACAACATATCTTAAAAAAACAAAACAAGCATAAACATTAGTAAAAAAAAAAAAAAATCTTGACACCACGCCATGTTGTCCACAAAACATCAAAAGAAATTGAAAACTAACCCACATATAGACGAGTTGGTTAAACCAGACAAGCAAAAACTAAATGCACTGAACACACTCCCCAGCATCAACAACAACATATTTTAACAAGCACAACGAGCATAAATAGTAGCAAAAAACAAAAGACAAAAAATCTAGGCACCACATGACGTTGTCTGCAAAACATCAAACGAAATCGAGAAATAACCCACATTTAGATGAGTTGATTAAACCAAACAAGCATAATAAAGAGCAAAGATAGAGAAAATTAACAATTTTTGGCCATCATCGATCTCAAGCATCTTCTGGCAGCCAGTGGTAGGGCTGGCGATTTAGAACTGCAAAAGCACACAAATAAGAGAAACCGCAAATGATTGAGTAAAACTCTTAGGTATTATTCGATTAGAGAGCATGGCCATAGAGAAAAAGATCGAACCTTCATTCTGGCTTAGAGGCTAAGGCGTAGAGGTAGAGGGAGCGACTATTGTTGAGGGAGGGAGGGACGATTGATTTGGGGCAAACGAAACAACGCGTTTTAGGAGCAAAAAAGTCTTCTTTTTTTGTGTTATTTATTTAAAGCAAAACAATGTAATTTCGCACTCCAGTGTCCATGTCAGCATCGACCGGCACTGACTTGGAGTCAATATCCACCTTTTCTAGTAAAGAATGGCCGGATAAACTAAATCGGTGCCGAATGCAAAATGTTTAGGACTAAATTGGTCCAATTGAAGAGTTTATGAATGAATTGGTACCAATACAAAATGTTTATGACTTTTTTGGTACTTTCCCGACTTTCTTATATAGGAGAATTGCTCAAGCTTGCCCATTTACCTCTCAAACGCCTTGGCTTGGTCTGCCCATCCATTGATTATCTTTAATTGTAGATAGAGCTTTCAACGAATTTTATCTTCGTTGTAATCTTGGCTGGTGTGGTAATCCCTCCTCGTTCACATGAGAGAGAGAGAGAGAGAGAGAGAGAGAGAGAGCTTTGTAGTCCCTTGTGAGCTTTGTAGTCCCTTGTTCGTGACCTCACCTGTTCGTTTCTCAAATTCAAAGACAAGCACACACAAATTTGTCAGTTGTGAGTTTTTATGGTCTTTCTTTCTATTTGTCATTTTCTTTTTACTTGCATACTTTAGTTTAAGATCAATCTCAATCTAAGGTTGCCTTTAGTGATCAAAATAAAATTTATGATAGGATAAAATTTATCATATACAATGTTTGGTGGCTACTTAAGATATAATAAAGTCATATATAAATAGGATATAGATTGGATAAAATTATTTCATAAGGAAAGTGGGATAAAAATGGATAGGATTTCTAATATTCATAATAATAAAGTTTTTTCTCAAATAATAAATTTCTTAAATTAACAAATTACAATTATATTTCAATATAAATAATATATGAATTATAATATAAGAAACTCAAAATAACAAAAAATAAAAATTTAGGTTTTTAATTTAATCTTATTTTTATTTATATATTCAAATTTAATTCTATCTTATGATGTAAATTCAATATACAAATATATATTTATTGCATATTTTAAGTGTTTTAGTATTTTAGATATATTAGTACAATTCTCTATTTGATAAAATTTTATTAGAGAGAGATGGAAGGGGAAGAAAGAAATAAAAAAGAAGTTAATTAAAAAGAAGAGGAAAATAAAATATAATAGATAAGAGTGTCGCAAAAGATTTTCATTATCTCTGTTTGTGAAATTTGTGATTCACATAAGTGTTTATACCAAACAACATATATATAATATAATATGAATATATCTTACTTTATTATTATAATTATCAAATATTGGATATGGATATATCAAAATCTCCTAGATTTCATATCATATTCTATCTAGTCATATTCTAGTTAGAAATTTGAACCACCAAAGGTAACCTGAGTGTTTGTGCGTACACATGAATTTGGAAAGTACAAAGGAAGGAGCAAGTAAGAGGGGGCATTTTGGTAGAGTCACCCCTCCAGAATTTCCATAAATGGAAAGCAAGCACCTAACTGTAACTGCCTCTTTCCGGATTTGGATTGATGACCCCCAAGATAGTCGGGCACAGAGACATATTCCTTGTACCTGGACATGATTTTCCTAGTTTGATACATTGAACCTGGACATCATGTTCGTTAGCCAATTCGTTCATTGAATACGTAACCGGAACACAACGTGTATAATTGCTATACGGCCACAATGTATTGACCGAATGTGTATCCCGAACACATTGTATATTAAATATTTATTGAACAGATCATATTTCATAAATGCATAACCCGAATGTAATGTATATAAACTTCGTCTTCAAGATCGTTTTCCAAATTGTTCCTTTTATGGCCACTATCTTCTTTTCTCTCTCTCTCTCTCCTTGAAAATTCTGTGATGTTTCTATGATTACCGACTTAAATTGCTACATGGGAATTCTTAATCTTGTGAAGATTAGGGATGGCTTTTGGTTTGTATCGGGGGTCATATTTGTGTCGGGCAACTTAAGGATAGATCATTACATGGACTATTTTTGGAACACACCGCATTTAATATTCATGTTAGAATTCAAATACGATATGTTCACTGATTATGTAACCCGAACAAAATGCATATAAATTTTATCTCAAAGATTATTTTCCACTGTTGTTCCTTCTATGGCCTCTCTCTCCCTCCTTGAATTATTATTATTATTATTATTATTATTATTATTATTATTATTATTATTATTATTATTATTATTATTATGTTTCTATTATTACCGGCTTAAATTGCTACATAGGAATTCTTAATCCCGTAAAGATTAAGGGTGGCCTTTGGTTTGTCCTGTGGCCTCGTGAGTCATCTTTGTTTCTGGCAACTTAAGGATACATCATTACATGGACTAATTTTGGAATATGACGCGTTTAATGATCGTGTGAGAACTCAAACACGATATGTTCATTGGATATGTAATCCAAACTCAACGTGTCTATTAATGTGTTCATCCAATTTGAATGTAACTACTTCAACTCGCTAATGAAACCCATAAGTTCTCTCGTTATGTCGAGCTTCATCTACCTCAAATGGCAGTTTTCTCTTTAACCCTAATCCTCCTTCCTCTTAACAAATACCATCAGTTCTCTACAGTATTTCACCCTACCTTGTACATTAGTTTTTTCGAATTGGCAACAAACCCAGAATCCACAATTATGGCTGCATCCATTTCCGTCCTTACCCCATCCTTTGAGAGGTTGCATGGCTTGAAATCTTCCTGCATCGGGCTCATCCTTCTCTTCCGTCAGACTCAGAACCATGTTGCATCTTGCGAAATTCAGCTCCGATTGTCACTGGTTAGCTTTTGCATGTCTATCCTTCTTGGTGATTTTCATGAATGACATTACATTGTTGTTAGTCTCCATTTGCTGTCCTCGTCGTGGTCTCTATTTCTGTCTTCCGCTTCACTAGATGTGGTTCCCATTGAAATGACTTCGAACGAACCGGCTCAATCTTCACGTCTAGCGGCTCTCTGTTCTAGCCTTAGTCATCTAACTACTGAACAACTCATTGACGATTGGGATGAAGCTCCACCTACTGACATAGTAGAGGAATGCCGTCTAACACTAGTTGGCAAAATTCTGTCCAACCCATCTATCAACCTTCCTGTATTTCAAACCACACTCCGGAAAGCATGGCGTATAGATTCTGTAGATATAACTCAAAGTGAGACAGGTTTCTACATTGCAAAGTTTAAGACTAGCGAAGAGAAGCAAAGAGTTCTTAATGGCGGACATTGGCTTTTTTTCTGGACATTTGGTTATTTTCAAACCCTAGATTCCCAATACCCCTCTACACTATTATGATTTCTCTACCTGTGACTTTTGGATTCAAGTGATTGGCTTACCTTTGGAATGGTCTTCAGAGCGTATGCTAATAAAAGCTGTACAACACCTTGGTGAGATTAGAGACGTGAAGATGGATTCAAAAGAAGGTCAACGGTCCAGAGCAGGAAGAGTTCGTGTTCAACTTATCGTGCATACACCTCTTGTAACAGGGAAATCAATACGAATACAAGGCAAACCTTTTTGGCTGGACTTCCGATATGAACAGCTTTCTCATTTATGCTTTTCCTGTGGCAAGCTCAGGCATTACACGATGTACTGCAAGGACATTCCCTACACTGAAGATAAACATGAGGGCAGAGAAAAGATGGCCTATGGGCCATGGCTCCGAGCTAAGGTCAAAATGCATAGTCCTTACTGGAAAATCTTTTATGGCCCACCAAATACCTCAGAGCAAGCTGAAGAGATTATTCCTGAAACTCCCCTTGCGCGGGTAACTACGGTTCCATTATTGCCTCCTCCATCTACGACTATGGAAGAAAATCAAAACAGGGAGTTCGAAGGTTACCGTACTGAGTCTATTGTACCTTCTCCACCAACCCAACCCACGTTGGTTATGCATAGTACAATCCTTGTAGCTGCTGACCAAAAGCTAAAGGGAGTTCAGTCCTCACCTATGGACAGCAAAACATCAAAGAAGCAGAATACTCCTAGATCGAAACCTATTCTAGGATCGGCCAAAAAACAACGACAATATAATCCATATGACTCCAAGAGTGTTTTAATTGCGGAACCTCCTGACCTACACCTAATGGAAACCCCTGTTTTCCTAGCAAATGAGACAGAAGTTCGGGCTCTGGTGGCTGGCCCTGAACAGCCACCTATTGACAAATGAAGCTTATCCGTTGAAACTGTCAGGGTTTGGGCAATCCCCTGACAGTTCGCGCCCTTAGGGCCATGATGGCCACTGAAAAGCCCGAAATAATACTTCTCATGGAAACTAAAAACTCTGCAGAAAAGCTGAAGCAAGTGCAGCGAATTCTCACCTTTTCTCATTCCTATATACTTGATCCAGTTGGTCTGGCGGGAGGTTTAGTAGCGTTCTGGAATGATCCTATCTCTTTACAGGTGATCACATCAACAAAACACTGGTTAGACATGACTTTTAAGTTTGGCCTACAAGGAAGGACTACTCGCATTACCTTTCTTCACTCTCCTATTTTTCTAAGTTATATACTTCCGAGGGTTATCGTAACTACCACCCGCTTCTGGACCAATGCAAGACAGTTGTTACCACCAAGATGAACTCTCAACTGACAGCTGCTCTAACCCTAGAGGAAGTTCGCCAAGCTACTTTTCAAATGGAAGCTACCAAAGCTCCGGGACCAAATGGCTTAACTGGTCTATTTTATCAAGAACATTGGGAAACAATCAAAGATAGCCTGTTTTTATTAGTCCATAATTTTATGCTATATGAGGAAATGCCTCCAGGTCTAAATCAGACTATTCTCACCCTCATTCCCAAAACATCTCAACCTGAAACACTAGAGCAATTCCGGCCCATCAGCTTGTGTAACTTTGCATACAAAGTTATCTCCAAAGTGCTTGCTAATCGCCTCAAACCCTTATTGCCTATTCTCATTTCTAAGGAACAATCAGCGTTTGTTCAAGGCAGACAGATCCAAGACAATATCCTTATTGTCCAAGAAGTTCTTCATCACTTTCGCACCCACCAGAATACTAGAAAGTTCAATGCAATTCTAAAAACAGACATGAAAAAGGCCTATGACAGAGTTGAATGGGATTTCTTACGAGATTATCTCCTCAAACTAGGTTTTCATCCAAGATGGGTAGGTTGGATTATGCTATGCGTCACCACTCCATCCTTCAGTGTGAAGTTTAATGGAGAAATTTTACCCTATTTCTTTCCTACTCGAGGGTTGAGACAGGGTGACCCCTTATCACCTTATCTATTTATTCGTGTGGCTAATGTTTTGTCCACTTTAATTACCCATGCTATCAGTTTTGGACATCTCAAAGGCCTTCGTTTGAATAGATGGTGTCCTACTTTATCACACTTAATTTTCGCTGACGACGCCATCTTCTTTTTAGCTAGTACTACTTCAGAATGTCACAATTTAACAAATCTTCTGAATTTATATTGTGTGGCTACTAGGACAATTGATTAACCGCAATAAATCGGGTCTCATTTTTTCCAAGAATTGTCCTATCTCTTTACAGCAGAATATGGCTGAGGAACTTAGGATCCCGGTTTTACAGCGGATTGGAAAATATTTAGGCCTACCATCAGATTGGGGCAGGTTAAGGAAAGAGGTGTTCTCCTGGATAATTGCACGAGTTAATGCTAAGCTTGAGGGATGGAAGGAGAAGTTCATTTCCAAGGGGGGTAAGGAAATCCTAATTAAATCTGTTATTCAGGCTATTCCACAGTATGCGATGACTATATTTCAGCTGCCTACTTCTATTTGTTCATCTATTGAGAAGTGCATTGCTCGATTCTGGTAGAAAACTAATCAGAATAAGGGAGGTGTGCATTGGAAGAAATGAGATGTCTTGAAAGATCGGAAAATACAAGGGGGAATGGGATTTCGTGATCTGCTTACTTTAAATAAGGCACTTTGGGGAAAACAAGCTTGGCGTATGTTAACTAATCCTGACTTGTTATGGGGCACTCTATTTAGGGATTTGTATTTTCACTCATCTAATTTTCTATCGGCTGTCTGAGGAAATCGGCCATCCTAGGGGTGGCAAAGCATTCTGAAAGGTAGGGATGCTATTTTACGAATCTTTGCTGGTCTGTTGGGAATGGAGCTTCTATACGAATACGTGGTGGTCGCTGGTTACCTATGGGAACTATCTATGGACCTATAGCTAGAGCGGAACCAGTTAAAGTGGCAGATATCATTGACTAGACTAACCAATCCTGGAAGACATCGGTGATTCACGAATTTTTGAAGAACAGGTTGCTAAAGAAATTACCTCACTACCAATTCGACCTTTATTTTCAGAAGACAAGTTGATATGGTCAGCTACATCGACTGGTATATACACTGTCAAAAGCAATTATCATGCGATTCTACAGTCCAGTGGTCAGCCACAAGAGTCACATGGTTCGACATCTTACCGGAATTCACAGAGCCTCTGGCGAAAAATCTGGTCAATGCAGACAGTCCCCAAACTTTGTACTTTTCTCTAGTCCGTTTGCCAGAACGCTATTGCAACCTGAGCTAATCTCTTTAACCGTCGGATTGTTCCAGACCCCTTCTGCCCACTATGCTGCCAATTTGCTCCTAAAACAATTGAACATCTACTTATACAATGTCCTTGGACAAGCACAATTTGGTCTAACTCACAGCTTGATTTATTATCCTCTACAACCTCAGTTTCCAGCATTACGCGGTGGTTATCAAAACATGTACTTTTACCTGATCCATCTCCAGGGTTAGAGGTTGTCGCTACCATATTTTGGCAGATCTGGCAAAATAGAAATCATTTTATTTTTCGAAATCAGCGGTCGAATCCTTCTCTGGTTGTGGAGTCGACCATGGCACAAACCAAATTCTCTCAGCTTTCTGTTGCTGCACCCCATCACTCCCGATCTGGTTTGGACCTTATTCAACCCGATCGGCTTTGGCGACCTCGGAAAAAGGTGTTCTGAAATGCAATATCGATGGTAGTTATCAAGAGGACAAACCTGAAGGTTCCATGGCTTGTATTTGCAGAGATGATCAAGGTCACATCATAGACATTCTCTCCCGACTTTTTTCAGCACACTCACCTTTCAAATCAGAGCTCCAGGCGTTGAATCTGACTCTCCAACATCTCCATCAACGAGGCCTCCAAGACGCTCCACTCGAACTTGAGACTGACTGCCTTCAGCTTGTGGAGATCGTGACCGGGTTCGATCGCCGCCATGGGAGCAGTGGCCAGTGATCGACGAAACTCTCTTTTGGCTATCCAACTTCTCTCTCATCTCTCTGCGGCACTGTCGCCGATCAGCTAACCTAGTGGCTGACTGGGCTGCCAAAATTTTAATCTCTTTCTTCCGCTTGAACTGTTGGATTTATTGTATGCGAACGCTTTGGCTGCAGGATGTAATCTTCCTCTATAATTTATATATTACTGTGGTTTCCGTAAAAAAAAAAAAATGAATGTAACTTGAACAACATCGGGGAGATCAAATTGGGCTTTTTATTCATAGAATTTATGTGTTTATTAAGTTAGGGTGATTATTTAAACACAACCAAACAGTAAGAAAAATATCGAGAAAATTATGAGCTTTTTTCTTGATTAATTTATGGAAAGATCGACTTCCATCCTACACAGTCTATGCTAGTACCCTATTTGAACAAAACTATAATTGATGTCAAATTTAATATTTGAGGTTACTGAAGATTAAGTATCCAATTTTTTTTTTTTAAATCTTTAGTGATTTTCTTTTAAGTTCTTCATTTCAATTTAAAATCATTATTTCAATTATAATTTTTAGGTTTCGTAAATAATATAACTAGTTTTGCATTGAGTTAATTTTCTCTTTAGTATGATTTTTTTTTCATATATTTCATAATCGATAACTTTTTACTTATGTGGACATATTGACTATATGTATGTCTATAGCATTTCTTTAGTAACAGTTTAAATTTTTTCATGACCGATCCAACTATTATGTAAGTGCTTTTTTGTGATTGATTGGAATTGAAACTTGCCAATTGTTTGTAGTACTACGTGGTAAACTTTTTCGATTCAAACAAGAGTTTGCACGGGGTTGGCACTTATCCACTTATTACCGAAATGTTTGGTTTAAAGCGTCAATGGGACACCAAGTCCTTACTAGGTGAACCCATCATCGCAGTCTCACTAGGTGTGAGTGGGGAAACCTAAGACCGGCGATATAGACACATTTTTTATAGACTAATCAAGGTTAACCAAGAATCAGGGATATATTAGGAAAATTGGTAGAGCATGGTAATAAGTTGGGCCATTCTAGGAAGACCTTTTTGGGGTCATTTTATGGCTTTGATCCATATGATACGGTGGAACTATCACAACGTTAGACTCGACTCACTCATAACCCCAAATTATTTATACTAGATTGTGAAATCCTATGATAACATTCAGAAGAGGCTAGCTTGTGTAATGGGGTTTCTTTGGATCTCTCAATTAATTAGCCATCTTTGTCTCAAGTTCTCTTTAAGTTATGTCGCCACAAAATTGAGGAAGTTGTTTTTATGATAAAATCTCCTCCTGATTTGCAAGAGGATATGAACTAATGAAAAATTAGCACATTTTCAACCCACTGGAGTTCGTAAATTGTTGCTTTGTTTTAGATTTCCTAAAAGATGTCTTCCTTATTAAATGTTTATCTTGTTTTAATTTTTTTTTAATAATTAAAGTGAAGAGAAGAAGATAAAGGATAAATGCTTTGATGGGCTCATCGAGGGAAGCCCACATGAGCAAACATATAATAAGCCTAATGCACAAAAGTGCGAAATCTAACCCGTCTCGAGCTTGCACATGCAAAATAGTAAATTATGGTGGATAAGAATATCTTGCACGTCATAATTATATCAATTGAAAATATTTTTATATCGCCATCAATCAACGGGTTTTTCAGTGTTTTAGGACTCTACTTTTTGCGCAATATGTGCAAGAGACTCCTTTGATTGGGTAAAGACCCCGGCGAGGTCAAAGAGAGTCCATTTTAGGTTTCTCTCCTAATCTTCTTGTCCTGACCATGGTTATCTTTCGATATGTATGCAGGAGGGGGTGTTCGATTCGAACCTTATTTAGTTTATAGATTAACACTCGCCACGTGAAGCGTAAGTCTATTTCTCTTCGCCTAACAGCTTTCAATCAATATGAATCAACTGAAAGGGGTTCCGCAATCTTTTTGGAAAAATACTTGTATAATTGTCCTTAATTTATTATGAGATTGGCAACCTATTTTGGATCATAAAAAAATAAATAACAAATAATTAGAAACTATTGTAAGATCCATTTGTTTGAGAATTTGTGGCTTATAACCTAATTAGGTAAACGAGATGTGCCAACTCAATAAATTATTAATCCACTAATCGTACTCATGAATCTATTATCAGATCTCCTCCCTTTATCTTTCTCCTCTTGTAGACTTGCACATCCCTTTCTCTTCTTCTTTTCTTCTTTGCCATTTCTCCTTTTTTTTTAAAAAAAAAACTTTCTTTCCCTTTGACCTGTGGCGGATACTTGATTATAATTAGTGATTGACCACAAGCCATAGTCGCCCTCGCCAAATTAGATGAGAGGTTTCGATGAGGGGTCGATTGTTGTGGCCAAGGTGAGGGTTGCCCGCGTCGGATCTAGCGAGAGTCTAGCCCTCATAAAATCCAGAAACTGAGGAGGGAGGCGACAACTCAGAGCGTAGAGGATATCGAGGATGCAGGGGCTTGGGTTCACAAGTGATGATTGTCGCGACCAAAATTTCGGGTGTGAACCGTTTGGCTAATGGATTATTAAGCCTAGACTTAATTCGGACTCTCCCAAGCCCATACCAATTCGCGACTTAAGTTCAAGTTCTTAACATGCAATTGATTTTTTTAATTAGGAGTCGCCACTAATCTATTTTTTGGTGGGTCGATTAGAAACCCAAGTAAAGTAACGGGAGTTTTACTTTACTCCTATGAACCAGAGACTATGGGTACGGGGACTTGATTACACTAGATTTCTCTAATACCCTTTCGGTACCATTCTTTTATTTTCAAAAAATATTTTTGCAGGCAACTTAAATTGATTTTAAATCTATTTTCCTAACATGTGAGGTGATCATGTGGATGCGCAATCCACCAATTTAACACCCATATAAATAATAAATAAATTGCAAAAACTTACCTCAAAGCAACGAAAGCATCGATGTTAAGTTAAAAACCGCATCAACAACTCTAGATATGGTTTCTAATTACCACGCAATTTCTTTTTTTGTTTTCACTTAATTAATGAAAATCATGCAATATGCAATGCAATATTAACTAAATGACCTAATTCTAATGACATGCAATTTCTAATTAAATAGGCCTAGCGAAAATACTAAATGACATGCATCCCATTGAATCTAGCCCTAATGACGTGCATATGACATTTTTTCTTTTTCCTAGAAGAATGCATTTTATCATACATAAAAAAACTAATTTAACCTATGACATTTTTTTTGTTTTTTTTACGTGAAATGTGAAAATTACCTAATTAGATTAAGATCCTATTTAATTTATATTAGGAATTAGGTTGAGCCAAATCCTAATTTAAACTAAAACATTATCTTAACCTAAATAATCCTAAAATGCAATATATCTAAAAAATACCTAAACTTATAACAAATTAAGAAAAATATTATCTAGAATTAAACTAAGTGCATTTTAGTCCTAATATACAATGACGTGCAAAATATGCTTTAACACTACATGACATGTATATGATGATTTTTTTTTGTTTAATTTCGAAATTAATAATTGCCAAATAATTAAACATGCAATCGAAATTAAAAATCTAGCAACCTAAATTGATTGATTTGATTTTTTTATTTTTTATTTTAAAATTCGAAATAAGATTCCTATTCTAAATATGTAAACCCTAAAACATGCAATATTATAACCCAAACACATTTCGAGATAAACAAAGCGATCATGACAAGCTAAACCAAGGATATCACACATCATTTAGATCAAGGGATAATATTTCACTGATAAAATCGATAAATTGATCTTAAGCCTTAAAGATCAAAACATCAATTTTATTCCCGCTTAATTAATTATTTCATCTAAGGCCTTATATATGAAATAAAAAATCCCGGTCTTGATTCGCGAATAAGGTGATATGTTGGAATTTCCAATCATATACTAAGGACTAATTATACTAAAAAAAACAAGATAAAGTAAAATAAAATAAATTTAAAAAAAACTACCTGAAGTGTTTTCTTTTTTTTTTTTTTTTTTTTTTTTTTTTTAAGCAAAGATGATGGTTGCTTCGGTAAGGGGATTCGCCAGCAGCGGACTCCGGCGAGAGCGACAAGGGTAGCTACCGGCGAGGGACTCCGGCGAAGCAGGGCGACGGTGAGCAGCGGCGAGGGAGGCTCCGGTGGCGTCGGGTCGTGGCAGGGACAGCAACGCGGCGGCGGCTGAGTGTTGGGCGGAGGCGAGCAGGGGTGGTGTGGTCTCCGAGTCGCGAGCTTCAATCGGTGGGGCGCTGCAGGGACGGCAGGGGGCCTCGGGCATCTGGTGCGGTGGCGTCGGGCTCGCGGTCGCAACGTCCGGTGAGCGGAGATAGGCGGCGAAGGCACCGATGCTGGGCTGAGGCGAGCGGCGCGGTGGCACGACGAGGTCGGGAGCGGCAGGCTTCGGAGCTTCGGCGTCAGCTGGGCAGGAGCGCAATCGTCGGGGCGAGCCTCGTGAGCGGAGCAAGGGCGTTGTAGTGGCGCGGCTTCGGCGAGAGCGGGAGTGCGGTCGTCCGGACGCCTGGCGTTCGGTGCTGCTGGTGCGGAGCGACGGGGAGCGACGAATGGAGTGGCTGTGCTGCTGCGCGTCAGGGGCTAATCCGGCGAGGTGACGATGGTAGAGGCGCGGTGGTGCCCAGGGTGGGCGTCGGAGGCGCGCGGCAGCGGCGTCGAGGGGTTGCTATGTCGGCGGCAAGGCGTGGCAACGGTACTTGCTGTGGCGCAGCGGTGAGCGAGCTTTGGTGGTGTCGTGGGTGGTGCTGGTGCAGTGCTCAATGACGGAGGAGGTGCGACGCGAGCATGGGCAGGGCCTTCCACGCGAAGAAGACGAACAGTAGCTCCTGCTGCTTTTTTCTTTTTCTTTCTGGCCACACGTCACTTCTCTGTACTTTTTCTCTTTCTTTTGCTGACTTTTCCCTTTCTTTTCTTCTGCAGCTGCTGACTTCTTTCTTTTCCTCTGCAGTTTGTGAGAGGGGAAAAGACAAAAAAGACTTCTTGGACGACAAAAGGGAGGAGGCCTTTCTCTTTTTTTTTTACTTTTCTTTCTTCTCTTCTCTCACGATTGTGCTTATTTCTTCACGAAATTCTTTACGAACTTTTCTCTCCAATTTTTTTCGAATTCCTCCCTTCAACCCTGTGCAGGTCAACTCCTTTTTATAGTGGTTTTGATCGGCCGCTTTCTATGGCAAATTTTAAACTTCCATCTTCTGTTGCGTTAAATCATGGATCTGAACGGAGATGTGATTTAGATCGCTTCGATTTTCAGATCGATTTCTTCCGTTTATGAAAATCTTGCCTCTTATTCACTTGATTTTTAAATTGTTTCTGCATTTAACGAAATCCGAATACTCATCAATTTCAAATTTTCATGCATAATCAATCAAATCAATTTCCCTCATTTTTATTTTTATTTTTTCCTTTTATTTGTTCCAATGCAATTTTTATTTTCTTTATTTTCTTAGATTTGCTAAAAATTGTCAACAATGATGATAGGCACGGGGGATTTTGGCTTGTTTTTGGACCGAGGGGCCGCGGGGCTAGCAGACGATTTCAATGATGGAGTCGTCATCGATGAGGAAGGCGCACAGGTTCGGCTCAAGTGAGAAAAAGGGCAGGTGAACTACCTTGTTGCACCCCGTGCAAGTGAGGGAGAGGGTCGGAGGGAGAAGAGGGGGGTAACGAATGAGAGAGGTTGTCCATGGCCTGCACAACGAACGAAGAAAGAAATGGGAGGAAAGAGAGAAGGTAAGAAGGAGAGAGAAAAGTTTGACAAGTGAGCCCTTTATGGATATACATCACTCAATGGATAGGCTTTCAATTTGTTGCGTTGGCACAACTTATACGGTTAATATTTTTCAATCAATTATTCTCACAATAATTCAAAAACTGTAATGCTAATAAAACATTTCTTTTTCATATGTATTAGTAAGAAGCCCGTGCGTTGCACGCGTCTAAAACCATAGATTTTCATTTCATTCTAAATGGTGATTGTTAATTTATGATGTTTGCCATGGTTGGGACTCCCTTGAACGACTCCGGGATCCCTCTGATGACTGCCATGGCCTTGTCGACGAGCCTGCTGTGCCTGGGATTCACCGCCACTTATATCGAAGGTTGTTGCGGTGTGCACCCATGAGAGTGGGAGGCGCTCCGGCAGCCACCGCGGCCATTGAATTCTCTCCTGTGGTCAGGAGAAGGAGCAGGGTCTGCGAGTAGGTGGCGGGGTCGGCGTGGTGCCTGAAGATCTTACAGCGGACTAGGAAACGGAGGATGCGGCGGAGCAGCCGAGCTTGGACGAGAGACGGTGGGCTCCAGCCAGGTGGCTCTCCATGGCGTCGGTGATGCCTACGTCAACGGGGCACTTCACCTCTGCCAAGCGTCCCATCGCTCACAACTTCTGCCGTTGGTTTTGGTTGTTTTCTCGAGTGCCGTTCTCTCTCTCTCTGATTGATCGCCATAAAATATATATAAATAATATTATTAAAATAGTTTTATACAACACAAATTTAATGGATAATTTTTTTAACTTTTTAAAAAACTAAAATTTAATTATTTTTTAAAAATTATTTTTTAATTATTTTTATTATTTTTTAAGAATATAATTTTCATTCTTATTCTTATTCTCTTTCTCTTTTTTTTTTTTTTTTTTTTTTTTTTTTTTTTTCATTTTTGTTCTTCTTCTTCAATGACCGGTCCTCGGCAAGCTCGAGCTCACTCGCCTCTCGTAGGATCTGGTGAGGCTCGAGCCTCGCCTAATGACAACGAGTTCAAGTCTCGCCAAATCGGTGAGGCTCGAGCTCGCCCCTCGCCGCCTCACTCGATCTGGCGAGCTCGAGGTCTGCCGACAACAACAAGCTTGAGGCTCGAGCTTGCCCCTCGCCACCTTGCCGGACATCGGCGAGGCCTCCGCCTCGCCAGATCGAGCTTGAGGCTTGAGCTTGCCCCTCGCCACCTCATTGGACGTCAGCGAGGCCTTTGCCTCGCTAGATTCGGCGAGCTCAAGACTCACCTAGCCAGTCGCTGGATCCAACCCATTTAAGACTCACTTAAAAAGGGAAGAGAGAGATTGTAAGGTTTTGGTTAAAAATGGGTTATAATCCAACCCATTTAAGACTCACTTAAGACTCACTTATTTTAAGTCTTTAATTGTTAAACTCAAATAACTAGTCTATTCAAAAAATAAATGACCCATATATAACCCATTTATGATTTAAATGGGTCATATATAGGTCTAAGACCTAATTTGCCACCTCTAGATTCGACCGAACGTGTTCGTATATTACTTGCAATATTACATGTACTTGATTTGCCTTCGCTTCCGCCGCATGTCGCTTCACGCCCGTGCCATGCCACTTGTCAATGGCCGCTCTCTGTTGTCGTCTTCACTTGAACCATGCTATTACTGCCCACTTACCAAAGACTTCCATATTCCTCCATCGGAGACCTCTATGAGGTCATCAATGAAGATCGGGACCATCAGCGACCTCCGTCTCGGGTGATTGATGGCAACATTACTCATCATCGACCCTATATCCGGGGCCAGCAGTGTGATCGACAAGAGAGTCCATTGATCTAAATTGTGGGCGAGTCCGCGAGAGAGAGACGATATCGCTGAGCTAATGGTGAGTTGTAATCTATGTAGCACAGACATGCGACACGAACACGTGATACGACACGACACGTCGACACGTTATTTCCAAAAAATAGAGAATTCCGACGCGTTGGGATACGTTATTATTAAATAATATTTTTATTTTTAATTAATTTGATTCAAATTCACAAATAAATAAATAAATAGTTTACAATGAATTTATACTAATAATATTAATAAATCTATTCTTAGAAATTTTGAAAAATATATTCATAATTAATGTGTAACCATATTTGGGAACAAGTTTTTAACTTTAATAAAAATTATGGATAAGACTAATGACTAACAAAAAAAATAGAATCAATTTTATTTAAATAAATCTATTATATTCTATAATCATCAAAATTTATTATTATTTATAACAAAAATAACTTTACCGCTCAAAATTATTTCCCCCTCTTTTCTTTTTAAATTCTCGTCCCCAAAAAATCGTTTCCCTCCCCCATGTCTCTCTCCCCTATCTTCCCTCCCTCGTTTCTCTCCCCTATCCCTCATGCCACCCCAAAATCTTGCCATCGATTTCTTCCCTCCTCTCTATCTCTTCCTCCCCATGTTAGCACCTGCCACCCCAGATCTTCCGTTGATTTATCCCCTGCTCTCTCTCTCTCTCCCCCCTTCCCCTCGACAGCACTTGCTCCCCCTTCTCCCCGCCCCATCAATCACCCCCATCCCCCCTTCGGTTTCTTCCCCCACGCCTCCCCCCCCCCCTAGTTTATCTCTTCCCCCACCCCACGCCACCTCCCCTCTACGGCCCCGATTTCTTTCAACATCACGCCACCCCCTCTCCGGCCCGGTTTCTTTCCATCATCCCCCACCACCCTCCCCCTCGCTAAAACCCTAACCATGGCCTCTTCTTCCTCCTCGTCACACATCTCTCTCCCGGTCGCCTCATCACAGTCGCTCGCTGGAAAGGCCCTCTTTCGCATCTACAGCCTTGTCGCTGGCCCCTACATCACAATGTCACAAATGCGGCCCTCTGGATCGATTGCTCTTCCTCTGGCCCTCCCTTGCCATCTCAACCTCGCCTCCAATCCCTAGGCCTCGCCTCCACCCCCTCGGCCTCACCTCCACCCTCCATCGTCATCCTCTCTCTCTGACACACGCGTCGAAACGTGTCGAGAAAGGTTGACCACGACACGTGGTGATTGCATGTCCAAACGTGTCCGAGCGTGTTTGAGCATGTCGACAAAATTGTAGTCTTGACAAAATTGATGACGCAATCGATGGAGGCGGCGATGGCACATAAAGATGGTGGCGATGGAATGGTGATTTTAAAATATGGACTGTTGAATGATAACCTTGGCATCGATTAATTAAAGTTTGAGAAAAGTGTCAATAACTTCATAAACTTATTGTATTGATGTTAATTGAATTTTAAACATTTTAATAGTATCAATTTAGTTCTAAATCTTTTGGACTTGAAGCCAATTCATTTCTAGATTTTTTAATGGTGTCAATTTAGTTCTAAAACTTTTAATCTAGTGCTAATTTAGTTTTAAATGTTTTTACTTGGTGCCAACTCAATCATTCTGACTAATTTTGGTTGGATATTACTGATGTGCAAATCAACTAGCTTACATGGTATTGCTGGCGTTAATATGAACAATTTTTAATAATATTTTAATACTTTATTTATTTATTTATTTATTATTTTTTGTAATTTCTTTCTTTCTTTCTTTCTTCTCTCATTTCTTCTTTTTCCTTTTGTGTGTGGTTGGCCATTGGCCATGGTCGAGTGAGCTTACCTTCCCTGGCCATGGGTAGGTCAAGCCTCAACGACACCTAGCAAGGCCGCGTTGGCCTAGACAAGGGTAGGCCTTGTCAGATTTGGTGATGATAGCCCTTGTTGGGTTTGCCCTTGCCATGGCTAGGCGAGGCTAGCCCACCCGGCCATAGCTGATGGCTGGTTATTGGCAAAAAGAAGAAGAAAAGAAGAAAAAAATAGAAAATCAGACAAAATAATAAAAAAATTGAAAAAATATTAAAAATTGTCAATGTTAGCTTTACGGTACCACGTAAAAACCTACCTGCATCCACATCATCTATATTCGGTTAAAATTAATTGAAAATATTGAATTAATATCAAATCAAAATATTTAAAACTAAATCGATACTAATTTAGGAGGTTTATGATTGAATTGGCACAAAATCAAAAAATTTAGGACTAAATTGATAGAATTAGAGAATCTAGGATTATATTGACATAAATAAATATGTTTAAGACTTTTTTGACAATTTTTCCATTAAAATTCAGTCGATACAATGAAAAGACAAATTATCTACATGATTTCTATATACATAACATTTCACCATGATACACTCAACTTTCGAATTTTTGCTTCGAGTTCGCGTAATAAATTTTCTTCCGTAGAGCCCACGACCCCAGTCGAAGGTGCATGAGAACGAGGCCCTGCTAACTTCTTATGCTTGTCCTTGCCAGCATTCTCTCTGATAAATTTTGGCATCACAAAATTTTGGGAGGACAAGTTCCACTGGACAAGATTTGTCGTCATTCAACCATTTTGACTTCTTTTCTGTTCCCCTCGTGTTTATCGCGTTTCGGGATGCTCTCCAAGAAAACAGCAATTGTTTATCTCGTGCAAAACGTGGCATTTTGAAGCGCACTCTGGTTTGGCACCTTTGAGGGAGAGCTGGAATCTTCCTAAAGATCCATATTCTCCTAACAATGAGAAGAAAATCATGTTTATATTGATTGTTTTAGCTTTCAACTACAGGTTAATTCCATGAAAGTCCTAACTGGTATTATTTAGATATATCTATTGCATGTCAGTCTCTTCAAATTTACTCTTCAGCTCATGTCAAATTTCGTTTTCAACCGTGCTGCATGCTGTTCGATGTGGAATGTGAAAGTGCGAAATTCAGTGTGCACTGTTATTATATGCACTCTTTCCGGAAATGATCTTTCTTTTGGGTCAAAACCCCACCCTTGTGTTTGCTCGCTTGGCCAAGAGCTGAAATGCCGTCGTATCAAACATGACTTAAAGTTAGGGCAAAACCAAGGGGTTTGAGCATAATAGAGTGGGTCCACTAACCAAGCGATGTAATGTCGACTTTGGATTTCTATAGGTCCAAAAAAAAAAAAAAAAATTAGGTAAATATATTGGAGTATTGCCATTGTAGATTTTTTTTTTTTTTTTTGGCGGTATTCACCCTTAATTATAAAACCCAGACCATGTCAAGTATCGTATATTGACATAATGTCTGGAATATATCAAGCATATGCAATTCAGTTTATGTTCATACAATTTCTTTAGAACATATTAGTCATGAAGCAAAATTTTGTAGAAATGACATGCTCAACAAGGAAATTCTCATGAACATAATATGTGATATGGCTCATGTTATGGAATCAAATATCATCTGCATAAGGAAATATATGTTGAGGAACACATATGCATATAATTGTTCCAAAATTTTCCTCTTTTCTATTTATGTCAAACACGGATGCATATTATTTCTTTTCACCCTTTTTGTCATTTCTTTTAATATTAAAAATAATAACATGAGCAAGAGTTTTCGTTTATAACAGAAAGTAAGAATATAGAAAATAGACTATCCGACCATGTAGAACTTAGCAAGACCTACTATGCGCACATAATTTTTTCGTCCATTTTCAAAATAATAATCAAGATCTAGGCCCCAATTAGATCAGGTTCATAAAGATTTGCCTATCAATGCTCCCTCCAAATCTGTTGCTACTTTGATATGATCATGATTCTCCCCATTTCTTTTGCATTTTACCTACTTTTTTCTTCGTCGTTTTGTTTTCTCCCCATATCATGACAGTTTTTGCCAATAGCTTTCATCAGGCTTGAAAATTTTCTCCATTTAGAAATCCATTTACTTTTATTATAGCTTATTTGAGCTGTTCCCTCTATTTTCTTTATAATAGCAACATCTTCCTGTTTTGTTTGCTTTTTGAAATTCAATAAAGAAATTTGAGTTTTTCAGTTAATCTTATCTCAACATCAAAACACAACTCACTTCTTACACCAATCGGTAAAGTTATAATGTTGACACTTAAATTTTGGCAATACAGAGAATAATTAGGGATCAATCCCGACCACCTAACGGAAATAATAGTTAATTTGCATATAGGTATAAAAGCATTTTTAGCATTAAGCCACCGGGCTGAAGCTAATGGACTCAAGCGGGGAGGTCCTGAACTTGAATTTCGGCCAAGCCCATCGAACTTCCTGACGTGGCCCGTAAATTCCACATGTTCATTTAGAGAGATCGATGGGATTTTTTTCCCATCATTTGAGGGAAGTACTCAACAATATGGAAAAGATTTCGTTCGGTGCCGAGTGAAGCGGGCGAGAGATTTACGCACTAACAGCAGTCCCTCCATTCTCCTTCGCCGCCCCTGGTGCCCACCTTCCTGACGGCAGCCTTTTTCCGGTGGGCTGGTCCGTGCGGCGGTGGCGGCCTCGAGTACTCGTCCTTCGCCGCCGCCTGAAACGCCTCACTCCCGCTGCCCCGGCGTTTTTCCTGGAGATCCCAGCAACGTCATTGTTTCGACGGCTCCTCTGCAGCATTCCCGGCTTTCCCGTCGAGTCTTCTCCGTGCTCGGCAAGCCCTATGTCCAGTGTCTCGATTTCGTTGCGTAGAGCGTCTTCACCGTGGAGTCCAGCCCAATTTGGCATCGCCGGCAAGTTTCAACGTCGATTGCCACGCCTCCTATCGTTGTGCAGCCGTTTCCCACTGAGTTCCCAGTTTTTCTTTGTGACCTTGACGCCCCTGCTAGCCACGGAGTCCAGCACCGGCAAGACTTCAGTGCGCCTGCCGCGCCTTGTTCACTGTCCAGTAGGTATCGCTACTCTTCCGGTTTCCGCCGCCGAGCAACAATTCCTTTTTGCAAATATACTCAGTTCGATGGTAATTACTGTGTGTATCCCGTGCTTGGTCCGGCTTCAGTCTTGAAGGAACCTCAATTCTAGGTAAAAACTAGGATCTGGTTTTATCATTAACTCTAGTATAGAATTTTAAATATGTTTTCCCTGCATTAATCGAGGCGTATTAGGCCCCCGAGAACACTAATGTTGGATCCCGATATTGTCTCACATGACTTGTTATGATTAACGTGATTCTGTTTAAATTCAATTGCTTTGAAATAATATGATATCAATTCCATGATGAATTTCAAATATAATGAATATTTCATTTTTTTTTGGGCTGAATAATGAATATTTCATTATATTGCAATATTATCGGTCGTCATTGCACACCACTCACATTTTAGAGTTTTCATATTTGGGGCATGCATGACTAGTCTCATAGAGCATATAGAATCAAAGTATGTTAATTTAGAATACATATATATTCAAGATAATACATTATTTTATAATAAAAAAAATAAAAATTGTCATTAGGATTTCACAAATATTGCATGTAGACATAGGGTTAATTAGTTTCGTAGCGCACGTCATCTAGCAAATCATAAATTTACTAGGGTGATTTTTAGTAATCATGTAGATAATTTTAGTTAATAATTGCATTTCATGCATTATTCACTCTACATGATGTGATTAATGCATGAAATGCAATTATTAACTAAAATTATCTACATGATGTGATTACTAAAAATCACCCTAGTAAATTTATGATTTTCTAGATGGCGTGCCCTACACCATATGAAACTAATTAACCCTAAGTTGCAATCTTTGTGAAATCATAATGGCAATTTGATTTGGTTTTTACTACAAAAATTATGTATTATCCTGCATTAACATACTCTTATTTTATATGCATTATGAGACTAGTAATGCATGCCACAAATATGAAAACCTTAAAGTGTAAGTGACAATGACAATTGTTAATATTGCAATGTAATGAAATACGTATCATATTAAAAATCCATCATTTAATTTATTACGTGTAGTAGATGAAATTCAACTTAATTAGATCAATCGTAACAAGAAATGTGAGATGACATTGGGGTTTCATTTTAGTGTCTAAAGGTTTGGAGGCCTGATACACCTTTGGTTAGTACGGGGAAATAATCAAAACATGATAACCTAAGGTTTCACTATTTAATAAAACATATTTAACTTACCTAGATATATGCCTTTGTTTACATCAATTGTTTTTTTTTTTTTTTTGGTCGGAAACAGAACTTAACATTCAAGAGTAGAAAAGATTACAACCCTTAGAGAGGGCATCATTACACAGAAGATTAAAAGGGGGGTGGTGGAAGAGAAGCCTAATTTGGAGCCCAGAACTCCACGGGCCTGAGCCTTGGCAGCCCAGTCGGCTGGCAAGTTGGATTCACGCCTGCAGTGAAGAAGTCGCAAATTAAGGCATCGACGAAACATAGCAATGGCGTCCTCAATCAGCAATCAACATTCCGGGGATGATTGTTGGCGGAGATTCACGGCCTCTACAAGCTCCAAGCAGTCCGATTCAAGGATCACGTTAGTAGTAGCCATTCCCTTCCCAATCAAAGAGTTGACAGCGAATAAGAGAGCATGTGTTTTTGTTTGAAGGGGGGAGGAGGCAGCGACAAGTTGGGAGCTGCCGTTGAGTAAGGAACCATTGTGATCACGGCAAAGATAAGTGATCGAACCCTTGAGAGGGCTAGATGGAAAGGCCCCATCCATATTTACTTTCACGAAGCCAGAAGCGGGGGGAATCCAGCATGTATGAGGATTCGGGGCGGGTATTCGTGGATTCAGAGGCCCCGGTGCAGAGGAGAGATACAACCTTGCTGATGTGAGTGCGGAATCGACAATATTGAGGGCTCAAACGCTTACGTTGAAAAACGTACAGGTTCCGCGCCTTCCACAGCTTCCAGAGAGTGGATGCAATCGTCTCCATTCGAGGTAAATATGCTATACTCTGAACTAGATTAGCCAACCATGCATCCATACGGTGTGTACGATATGCAGAAACATAAATATTTATATCAGGATGAGCCCAAACATGTTGAGAGGTAGGGCAAGCGATGAATAAGTGTTCCATAGACTCTGGGACTCGAGATGTGTAGAGGGGATAGATTGGGTCTTCTATGACATGTCTTTTGAAAAGGTTCTCCTTTGTGGGTAATGCATTGTGACATATAGACCATAGGAATATTCGAATTTTTGGAGCTGTGTTGATTTTCCAAATTTGTTGCCAAAGATAAGGAGGAGTGGTGTAGGATGAAGAGGCCCTGTTAGTGTTTGGTTTGGTCTCTGATTGTCTGATATGATAATAGCCACTCTTAACAGAATATTTTCCATTATGCGATCCATTCCAGAGTAGTTGCTCTGGGTTAGAATCTGGTTTAAGTGGAATAGCTGTCACTTCTTGAACCGTCTGTGTATCAAAGCATAATGCTAGTCTTGGAATATCCCAATTAGGCGGTGATGAAGAGATGAAACCAGCAACTTTCTCGGGTTCATAGCTGGGTGCTGGTCTCGCAATGATCCCTTTGTTCAGCCATCTATCTTGTCTGACTCTAATTGATTTTCCATTACCCACTTGCCACTTCATATTTTCTTTGATGGATTCTCGTCCTAGGAGTATACTCTGCCAACCCCAGGAAGGTCGTTGTCCCTTATTGGCATGCCAGAAATCCTTGGAATGGTAATATAAGCCCTTAAAAAGAGAAGTCCATAGGGAAGGGGTGTGCTGAGAAAGTCTCCACGCCTGTTTGCCCAAGACGGCTCTGTTAAAGGTAACTAGATCTCTGAATCCCATACCTTCGCTATGTTTGCATTCTTTCAAAACTTCCTAGCTTTTCTGGTGTATCCCAGATTTTATCCTGCTATTCTGCCACCAAAAGTTTGCTATCCGCTGTTCAATAGCTTTATAGATAGAAATAGGTAGTTTAAATATGGACATTGCATACTGGGGGAGGGCTTACCCCACTGTCTTCAATAGAATTTCCTTACCCCCTTTGGAAATAAGGTTTTCTTTCCATCCTGCTAGCATTGCGTTGACTCGAGCCATAATCCGTGAGAACATATCTTTTTTGGAAACTCCCCAATCAGACGGTATCCCTAAATATTTCCCAGTTTTCTGCATTAAAGGAACTCTCAATTCCATAGATGTAATCTATTGTAAGCTCAGCGGGCAGTTTTTACTAAGGAAAAGACCTGACTTATTCCTGTTTATAGCTTGACCAGAGGCTAGACAGTACTGCTGTAGAATATTGGAAAGATTTTGACATTCAAGCAGCTTGCCATCGAGGAAAAAGATGGCATCATCAGCAAAAAGTAGGTGAGATAGAGTGGGACACCATCTGTTTAGTCTAATATCGGTAAGATTCCCCTGTCTACTGCTTGTGTAATTAGTGTAGAGAGAAGATTAGCCAGCAGGATAAATAGGTAAGGAAAAAGTGGGTCACCTTGCCGTAGGCCCCTGGATGGTTGAAAGTAAGGGAGAGTTTCACCATTGAGCTTGATACTAATGGAAACTGTGGTGACACACTGCATTATCCATTGTATCCATCTAGGATCAAACCTCAAGTGATGAAGATACGTATCCAGAAAATCCCACTCGACCCGATCATATGCCTTGAGCATATCCAACTTTAAGATCCCTTGAAATTTTTTCTTTCGCTCCCTTATTCTCAACTGATGTAATACCTCTTGCACAATCAAAATATTGTCTTGGATTTGACTTCCAACAATGAAAGCATTCTGTTCTTGGGAAATGAGGTTAGGGAGCCAGCGTTTGAGACGGTTAGCCAGAATCTTGGAGATAATTTTATAAAGAAAATTGCATAGACTGATCGGTCTATATTGATCTAACCTCTTTGCCTGATTAACTTTAAGGATCATGATGATAATGGTTTTATTTAAAGTTGGTGCTAGTAGTCCGGTTGAGAAGAAAGTTTTGACGGTAGTGACTAAATCAGCTTCCAAGATATCCCAGTGACGATAATAGAACAGGCCATTGAAACCATCAGGTCCGGGGGCCTTAGTAGCTCCTAGTTGAAAGGCAGCTTGTTTAATTTCTTCCGTGGTTACCTCCGCTGTTAAATCGAGGTTCATTTCAATAGTAATTGTTTGGGGGCATTGTGATAGAATAGGGCCAAAGTTCTTAGGACCAACTGATGTGTATAAGTTTTGGAAGAAGTCAGTCGTCATGATTTTCAAAAGCGAAGGTTCACGAATCCAGAGGTTATTTACATCTTGCAGCATGCTGATATGATTTTTTTGCCGTCTCTGAATTGTAGTGGCATGAAAAAACTTGGTATTTTTGTCTCCCCAACGCAGCCAATGAACCCGCGATCTCATAACCCAGTATTGCTCCTCTTGTTGCCAAACTTAATGAATCGCAGCTTTCATTTGATTAATCTGTTGTTTATCAAATTGGCCTGCTAGCTGGTTGATTTGCTTGAAGTTGCTGTTTCAACAGGTTAATGCTAAGCTGGCCGTTGCTGAATTTATGACGGCTCCATCTTTGAAGCGCTATGGTAGTTAGCAGAAGCTTGCAGGAGATAGAAACATTACCAAGAGATAGAGATGTTTAGGCATCAGCTATGACTTGACGACACTCAGAATGATTAGCCCAGAAGGCCTCAAAGGTAAATGCCTTTCTTCTTCTCGTGGCAGGAGGTTGAAGTGATAACAGCAACGGACAATGGTCAGAACCTATGGCAGGTAAGGCGAAAACTTCAGCTGCGGGGTATTGTAATCTCCATTCCATATTGCACAGAGCCCTATCAAGCTTTTCCTTTACTAAATCCTCACCTTCCCTGTTGTTAACCCAGGTATAGGCACACCCTTTGCTATCAATCTCCAATAGTGAGCAATAGTTTATGAAGTGCCAGAATGAGCGCATCCTATAAGAGTGAGCAAACCTTTTACCCACCTTCTCCGAGTGGTTTAGGATCTCGTTGAAATCTCCTATGCATACCCACGGCATGATATTTCATCTGCTGATCACTTTGATAACTGTCCATAACCGTTGTCTTTGATGGAAAGATGTAGGCGCATGGATACAAGTGAGTCTCATAGAAGTGCCACCTTGACTAGCTGTACAAGTCAAGTCGATATAATTGGCTGAGAAGTTCTCAACAGAAATAGAGAGAGGATCATTCCAAAAGACAACCAAACCTCCAGCAAGGCGTGAGGGGCTTACCAAAAAACGATGCTAGTAATGTAATTTCCTTTACACTCTATCTAAAACAGAGTCTTGGTTTTTAGATTCCATCAAAAAAATGAGATCGGGCCGATCATGGACGACAAGGTCCTTAAGAGCTTGAACTGTCAGGGGGTTGCCCAGCCCCTGGCAGTTCCAACTAATGATCTTCATTTATCTTTTGGTGGCTTTTTAGGGCAAGCCACCATCGCCTAGTTGCCTATCCATTCAACCTCAAGGATAGGGGTATCCAGTAATTGATGATTATCCAGTGCTGCTGATTCAAGAGCAAACGAGTCATAAGGTGCATATCTCTTCAGCTTCTTTTGCAGACTTCCTTTTGTAACTTTCCTAGGGCTTTTGAGTTTATCAGGTTTTGAGGATTTAGCATCTATATCACTGATAATAAGAGGTCCAGCTGAAACAGGGGATTTCATTTGGTAGATTGCAGCTTCTTGCTGAAGAGACTTCTTTCGTGAACCTCCCTAAGCATCAATCAGGTTGAAGTGACGTTGCTGATCTGAACTATCCTCCATTACTGGAGTCTGCTGATCTATATTCTTGGGAATGGCAGACAACATTAGAGGGGCCGTTGAAGGAGTTTCAAGTACAATGTCAATCTCAGTATCTATATTGATCGAAGTGTCATAGAAAGCTTGCCAAAAAGGACTAGCTTCCTTAACTTCCGCCCGAAGCCATTGACCAAAATAGAGATTGTCATGGCCTTCCAATTTGGCATCATCATAAGGAATTAGAGTACAATACGAAGCATAACGTCCGATAACCCCACAGGAATAACATAAATGGGATAGACGCTCGTATCTGAAATCTAACCAAAAGGGTTTACCTTCAATTCTTATCAATTTTCTAGGCTTTAAGGGTTCATGCAGAGGAAGGGCAACCCTAACTCGCCAAGCGCGAGTGGAAGTGGCTTCTTGAGCAGCACTACTGACCTCCAAGACCTTACCCACATGCTGCACAGCTCTACGCAACAGAGATTCAGTACATCTTTCTAAAGGTAAGTCGAAAATTTGGATCCAATACGCACATGTAGTAAAATCATAACAATGGAGAGGAGTATTAGGAATCCATGGCTGTAGAATTAGGAGGTGGTTGGAAAAAAGCCAAGGACTATTATCCATAATCCTCTGTTTGTCTGCTGCAAAGTTAAACTTGAACACAAACAATCCATCATCCCTCTGAGATATGTCGACATGGTCTGTACGCCACACACGTTTCATAGTAGATTGGAATGCCGGAAAGTTAATTGAAGGGTTTAAATGGAGTTTACCGACTAAGGTTTGTTGGCATTAAGCTAATTTGTCTTCTGGAATAGCATCTTCCCAGTCTTCAATTTCCTGATTAACCCATAATCTACCCATTCTTTTGCAGAGAGCTGTGAGTCTTGCATCAGTCTCAAGGTCCATACTGTTACACAAGGAATTGGGAAGATTTCCGAAGAGGTTTTGCGAAGAGGAATTAGTCAAAAAAATAGCGATGTAGATGGCCGGCGAGGAAGATGGTAATTGACTAAACGAAACCAGAGAAGACGATGGATCGGGAGAATTGGGTTGTCAAGAAAGCACATGCAGAACATAATTGAGGGAATGCATGGCGAAGATGGGATTGTGGAGGAGTCAAGGCAAAATGGGCAGCGGAATAGGGAGATAGTGAAGAATTTGGACAAGGAAAGCGATGGGGAGATGGTCGCAGGAGAGCTGAACTATGGAGCTTGTGAGTGAAGGAGCCATGGCTATGGAGGAAACAGATGATAGAAGGGTTTTAATGGAGAAGAAGCTACCAAAGGGTAGAGAGAACTCTACATGTCAAGAGATTATTTACATCAATTGTTAAGTAGATGGAATTATATCTATCATAAATCTTTGATCATTCATCTAACTGCTTAGGGATACTTCAAAATGATAACCTAAGGTTTCACCATTGGAATTATATCTATCATGAATCTTTGATCATTCATCTAATTGCATAGAGATACTTCAAAATGAAGTTATCTTTAAACATTTATTATCAAAATATGCATAAATTTATTATTTCTCATACATTGATAAGAGATTTATACAACAACATGCTTAATGATAGAAGGTTTGTTGTGATTAGAGATCTTGCCAAAATGGTCATGAAAATTAAATTTACTAACTTGCACATACCGTATCATAATAGGAGGCTTCTACTTTTCCTTGCCATTTATGTGTTTTCTATGATTTCTTTGTCCACGCGTATAATGCTCATTACATTTGAGCTCTCATCTCTTGCTAGTGTTCACATGATGGAGAATGTTTAAGCAAACCACTAAGTATTTTTACAGCTTAAATTTCTAGAAAAAGCTATTAGGTAGACTTATTCGACGAATGATGCAGTAAGGAGAGGTCATCACTATTCAAAAACATGTATGAGAACTGGTAATTTTTCGGATCCATCATGACTCTCACTATCTCCTCATACTGAATTAATCTGTCACTGTCAAACGAGTCTAGGCAGCATAGACTTCAGCTTCAACATAGATCGGTAGCACCCCCGTAATCCTGCGAGTCCTTTTCTAATTGTCCGTCCGCTCAAAACTCATAACACTACTTCCAAACATCATGAACTGAAGTCCAACAAGTTGGCTTCAATTATAAGAAGTCTCTAATGCTAATAATCGACAGAGCCGACTGCTTTATGTGTCGACAAGTGGAAATATTCTACGTATGGGTCACATAAAGAGATATTTGTAAATTGCTAGTTTCTCAACTGAGATATGACAGAATCATAGCAGTGAATCCGATGCAATTGAGCGGCTTAAAAGCGTTAAGCACATCAAGAATTGGTATTCATTGGGTCCATTATCAGCGGGATTGTAGCAGTAGATTCTGTTGTCAAAACTTTCGCTGTCGAATTACCAAGGCGATGAATTCTATCGAGACCTTGACAGCAAGGGTCATGACCCTCTTCATCTCTCGCGATGACTATGCCCAGGCGGCATTGGCCGAAGTCTGCGGCGCCATTGTTACCTACAAGGTGCCACCACATCACCAAATCATTTACCGTCTCAGCAATGCCATGCCATCGATTGAATAGACTGGCATGGATGCAGCCAAGATAACTTGACCGCCCGAACAGAGTACGTTAGAAGACTCGAAATGTACAAAAAGAACATCTCAGAGGATGAGATTGAACAGAAATTTACAAGTAGGATCAAATGGACGGCAACCCAAGAGGAAACTAAGCATATGCGAAAAAATTTACTGCTTTCAGTCGAGCTGAATGCACTCCATGAACATGCACCCGACATAGATCACATGACCCCAAACGTAATTCATCCGACAAGCACAATTTATGCTACAAAAGAACCTGCAAACTACTGGGCACGGAGAATGAAGATGATAGATTCTCAGAGGTTGGGCTGCTTTTGAGGCTTTAGGATACAAGCATTTTGAGAATCTTCATAAACATAGTCAAGTATTCAAGGAGATAGGGTACCCAGTGACAAACTGGATATGCGAATATGATTCTTTTTTTTTTTTTGGTTGAAATGCGAATTCGATTTAACAGCCCCTATTATAATCAGCAATGAGTGCATTTGGAGTTTGCTATAACTTCCACATTTGAAATTTTGGAATTGGCTTTACTCTGTAGCTACAACACGGGTTTGAAAAGAAATTCTGGATGCTGATCACGTGAATAATAGATGATTGAGGAGTAAATTTCTTCAATAGTGAAAATAAAGTTACTACAAATTCTGTCGTACTTAGAAAGCTACAAACACGTTAACGTAAACTTTTGGCTACTTCTTGAAAATCAGCCATCATTGCTTCAATTTTCACTGGCTTTTCCCTTTGAAGTCTCGCCAAGGCAACACAAGCAATTTTTCAGAAGTAGAAACAGCTTTGCCGAATCCACTTTTAACCATTCATAAACTGGGCCAATCAGAGTTGTTCCAAGTACACTCTCACTAGAAGTTACTCACACATCAACATTGACCAATCATCTAACCACGGAAGTACTGAATTCTGGAAGAGAATCTTACAGTATCATAATACAGCATACCTATCTTCTCAGATTACATAAACCGTGGAAATGAAACTGAAACCTTTCGAGTAACAACTCACCAAACAACCGAATATCTCCAGCCATGGCCCCATGACAGAAGAGAACCCGCTTCTTAGAGCTTGTCATAGCAACCCTACACTCATGTGGTCAAGTTCATCAGAAAGTAGCACTCAGTGGCACATCATTTTGTCAAAACATCAAACACCAGGCAGTATTATGTAGTTCAGTGAGAAACACTCAAATCCAACATTGGCGGCAAATCTGACATCAACTGGAGCTGCCAAAAGCAAATTCCCTCTCAGCAGCATAATCAACAAAACTATAGAGAGGTGCGACTCTGTCACCGTATTTCTCAAAAGCTTCGAGTTCCTTCTTAGCTTTGTCCTTGAGCTCCTTAGCAACCTCCAAAGCCTTCTCAATCCCATATAACCGCACGTAACTCTTCCCTTTTTTCTTCTTTTTTTCCTCGTCACTCATTCCACTCTTCGTTTGCTCTTCAAGTATGTCCTCTACTACCTGATACAGTACTCCAACAGCTCTTCCATATCTCCTCAATCTTCTTATCTCCTCATCTTCGGCACCTCCTAGAAACCCTCCGCAAACTGCAGAACACTCCGCCATTTCTCCAAATTTCTTCTCTTGAACAAAGTCAACCGAGTTTGGACCACCTTCAAGATCCAAGAACTGCCCAGCAGCCATTCCAGTGGATCCCACAGATCGGGCAATCTCCGCTATCACTCGGAGGAGGCGAGGCTCTGGTACGAGGTCAGATGGTGTCTGCGAGACTATGTGACGGAAGCCAAGAGGAAACAGCGCATCTCCAGCTAGGATTGCCATGTCAACACCGTATACGGTGTGATTCGATGGCTGGCCCCTGCGTGATGGATCATCGTCCATGCAGGGGAGATCGTCATGAATGAGTGAAGCTGCGTGAACCTGTAATCATCAAATATGGATTGTTGAATGACCATGACATCAGAGATCAAATAATTTCTCAGAGCAGAAGAATTTGACATAATCTGAGACAAAAAGGGAGGTTCTCTCAAAAATCAGCTAATGTCTCACTCAAATTTTAATGCTTGGTGGAGTCCTAATTTGTTGATAAGATCTAGCCCGTAGACTGTAAACGTTTAATGGGCAAACGCATCTTTATTAATTCTGCCCAGAAAACTAATGCTTCAATGACTACTGAGCTAAATCATACTTGGAGTGGATTCCCTGATTCAGACTTCTTTGCCTTGTAAGGTTTCACCTTGGGTTTTGGAGGATTAAGACTTCATCCGAAACATGACTAACTAACTAGTCATCCTCAAATCACAAGACCGAAATCATAGTCTATTTGATGCTGCCATGATCTTCTGCTTCTTGAATATGCAGTTGCGGCTAACACCACCATTCAAACTCTCAGTATACGCACCGTCTCCACCAAAACACTTCAACTACCTTTTCCAAGAAGCCCAACTCTAACTAAAACCCAGTACTTACACCAAAGCTGAAGACTTCCCACTCACCAAAGTGACCTCCTACACACAGAACCAAAAGCTGAAGATCCTCTAAAACCCAGTACTTACATTAAAGCTGAAAACTTTCCAGCCACCAAAGTGACCCTCGAACACACAGAACCAAAAGCCCCTGCTCAAACCATAATTAATCCCACGACCACCGTTCCGAATCCAGAACTCATCAAGAAATCCCCACCAAAACATGGAAAATCACCAGGCAGCTAAATCCAGCACACTCACCATCTCAAGAGCACAGGCGGTGGGGAACGCGGCGAGGCGGTTGCCGCCGAAGAGCTCGCAGGCGGTGACGCACATCACGGGCGGCGCGCGCTTGGCGCCGTCGGCCAAGACGGAGTACCTCATGGCCTCGTAGATCCGCTCCGGGTACTGGACCGGGATCGCCTCGTCGAGCTTCTGGTTGATCTCCGCGATCAGGGTGGCCCAGTACGTCTTCAGATCGAACGGCTTCGGCCTCGGGGACCGGGTCGGGACCGCCGCGGACGCGAGGCAGCGGAATGAGATCGCGGGTCTCAGGTTGACGGGCTTCCTCGCGAGGCAGAGGGCCGGCGACGGCGGCAGCATCGACGAAAAGGCCATGGCTTTCACCTCCCCCCTCTCTCCCTCTCTCTCCCTCTCCGCCTCCCTGCGGCTCCTGCAACGCTTCCTGTTCTTGTTCCTGATCTGGGTCTCGTTCAGGTCAGCGCAGTGGATAGCGGGTTAGAAGAAGAAAAGATGAGATTGTGCACTGGGAGGTGTCGCGTTCCGCACTGTGGAAAGTGGGAACGGTGGTGGGGCGAGTTTTATCCATTCATTCTTCTCTCTTTCGACGAGTGATGGCCGGCGGGCCTCCCTCGAGAAAATATTAGGTGGTCCCGAAGCACTAAGTCAGCGTGCCACCTAGTATAATGAGAAAGTTTTATGTGGCTCCGCGTCAGCGAGTGATCCCCATTGCTGTTCCTGTAGAGAAAATATAAAATTTCTCTGTCTTACTTAAAAAAATTTCCTCTAATCATAGGACTGCCCACGGTTAATTACTGCTCACCTGCTACGGAGAGATAGAGATATTTCATTTTCTCTCTCTTCCTTTTTCTCCCTGTGAAGGAGGAAGACCGATGCTTCCTCTCTCTTCGGTGCTCGCTTGCTCTCTCGGTGGGTGTCGCTTCTTCGCTCTCTGCTCCGGCGCTCGTGCTCGTTAGGTCTCACTCTACAAAAATCCAACGAGACATCATCGTCCTCTTAGTCTCCATCAAGAAGAAAACCCAACAGCAAGCCCTGATCGTCTTTTGCGCAAGGGAAGAGAGGGAAAGAGCCCGACTCATGGCCGGAAACACTGCACAGCTCATGATGATGGTGTCGTGTCCCCGCCAGGCCGCCGCCGCCGCCGCCGAGGACGCCTCCATGGTGCTCGCGCTCGTCGCAGCCGCGTACTAGACGAGCAGGCGGTCGTCCACGTCTCGTTGGGGCCAGACGAGTCGAGAGCCTCCAGGGACGCGCTGGGGGCTCACTCATTCTTTTCCTCCTTTTTTTTGTGCCTTAGACTTTAAAAATAGAAAATAGTTCATTCCTTTCTTACATAATGTATGGCTGGCAATCTGGTTCTCCAGATTCTTCCTTGGATTTTGAGGATTCATGTTTTAGTCATTGCCATCCATTTTTCTTTGTAAATTTCCTCACTGGTCTTTGCCCAAATGAAAGAGAAGAGAAGGGTCATCCCGGGAAGAAGAAAAGGAGGCGTGGAAGGATGCTCTGCGTCGGACGACCGTTCTCAGAAAGAAAATGGGGAACCACTCCAGCACCTCCGACCATCCTGAGGAATTCGACATGGCGATCCACTCTCATCGTAGTATTATGGTATTAGAAGCAACACTTGGTCGAGAAATTTTTGTCCTCCTTTCTTATACCTTGTTCGGGTGCTGGTCTATGAATTATTATGCCCTTGCTTAATTATATTTTCTCTTCGTCAGGATCACAATATGCCATTACATCCTGCAATTTGTGTGTGCCCTCGTCGAATATTTGTAATGACGTCATTCATCTGATGAACAATAGAGATGGCGTTAAAGGTCGCCCCTCTTTGTGACGACACGAGTTACATATGTGAAGAGAGATTTGATGCATTGTAGAAAACAGATGGTTAGCTGTTGCTTGGTATTTTGCGGTAAACTTCAACGGTGCTTTCATTGACCGATAACAATCTTAGCAGTCGTGTTCTCTCTCCCCACCACGACCTTGATTATTTCCTATCATCTCCGCATGATGTGCACATGGATTGATGTCTAGTTATAGGTTCTTATAGTGAAATTTATGGATCGCAGCAAGATAACAAGAGACTAAACTTCTGTTGTGACTCGAGTACCCATGAATCTCCTTATTTTCTTAGCCAAAAAACGAAGACAGAACTGATAGTTCTGATACTTATGCTTGAATACGCTTGCACCTCTCTGCAACTAAAGCAACCCTTCAAGTATTTATTTACATTCGCAGATGTATAAGATCCTAAGATATATTGTTCAAACATACATGACTAACCATCGATCATAATCCTCATCTCTCCTAATCGAAAGCGTCTAATTTCTTCAATCGAAGATGAAGCTTGTATATACGGACGGAAGCTTGTATATACGGACAGAAGATTGTCCCGGATGTTGTTGCCGGCTTTAGGGTACAATCCGACGGGGGTTTCCCGATTTGGCACCATTGAAGTTGAACGTTGCAGCAAGCGTTGTGATAAAGGTCGAAGAAAACACAGCAAGCTGAAATCAACGTGAGAAATAAAGTAAGAAGGAGAGAGAAAGCATCGGTCTTCCTGGAGGCTTTTGACTTGTCCGACCCCGGCGAGACGTGGACGACCCCCTGCCCGTCTGGTACGCGGCCTCGACGAGCGCGAGCGCCATGGAGGCGTCCTCGGCAGCGGTGGCGGCCTGGCTGGGACACGACACCATCATCATGAGCTAAGCAGTGTTTCTCGCCGCGAGCGCGGATATGAACTCTGCCGAGTCGGGCTCTTTCCTTCTCTTCCCTTGCACAAAAAACGATCGCCGCTTGCTGTTGGGTTTTCTTCTTGATGGAGACTGAGAGGACGATGAAGTCTCGTTGGATTTTTGTGGAGTGAGACTTAACGAGCACGAGCGCCGGAGCAGAGAGCGAAGAAGTGACACCCACCAAGAGAGAAAGCGAGCGCCGGAGAAGAGAGCGATTTAGCACCAAAGAGAGTGAATTCACGAGAGGAAGGAGAGAGAAAGCATCGGTCTTCCTCCTTCGGAAGGAGAAAAATGAGGAGAGAGCTCTCTGAGCAGGTGGGCAGCAATTAATGTGCGTACGCCTATAATTAGGAGAAATTTTTTAAATAAGCCATATGAAACTTTCTGATTGGTCGGGGAGTACGCTGACTTGGCACGCCTAGATCATCTAATATTTTCTCCCACGGCTCCCCGGAGGAGCTGAAAACGTGATTCGCGAATGACTACCAGATGTCATCATTTGGAGATCCAACATCGACAAGGTTTCAAGACGACAGAGAAAGAGGAAGGTGCTACGAAGATCGTTTGGAGAATACAAAGTCAACGAGCATGTCTTAAGGATACAAACAACCCCAAGTACACTAAATTATAAAGATAGACAACCAATTTATTTCAAGACGACATCGACAAGGTTTCAAGACGGCAGAGAAAGAGGAAGGAGCTACGAAGATCGTTTGGAGAATACAAAGTCGACAAGCATGTCTTAAGGATACAAACAACGCCCAAGTCCACTGAACTATAAAGATAGACAACCAATTTATTTCCCTTAGTTATATTTTTCAAGGAAATGCTTCGATGACAGATTGGACGGCGCGCATGGGCTTGATTGTGTACTTGGCGAACCCGGCTTGGCGAAGCACGTGAGCCCACTCCTTCTCGGTCCTCTCTTTGCCTCCCCCGGTGTGAGCCATCATCACCATGTCGAGGGTCAGCCTCACGTCAGTCCACTTGCCGTCTTTCTCTTCGTCGATCACGGTTTCCACGATAATCACCTTCCTGATTTGCTCTCCGAGATGGCTTCTTTGCAGTTCTTCAGGATTTGGATGCACTCACTATCTGACCAGTCGTGAAGAACCGACTATACATGTTCAAAACATGCTAGTCTTTGTTAATCACACTTGGAAAGTTGACCACATGCGTGTGTGTTCAGGGATTATCTTGGAATTAAAAAGACTAATATCACGGAGGGATAAAAGAAAAAAGGGGGTCACATGTTCCTTCATTCTTAGGTGGAGTGAATTTTCTCTAAAGATAATTACACAAATAGTCCTTGAATGTGTGATGTCATCCCTAAATATTTAATTTGTTTAATGTATTCCATGAACTCTAACCAAATGTGCAATTCCCTAAACTTTTAATTCATTTAATGTGATTATGAACTTTTGATATATATTTAATTTAGTCCATAAACTATATGAAAATATTTAATGTTGATCATGAACTTGAATTTATGTAAGAATAATATTATATATTATCATATAATCTAAGGATTATATTGAACATTTCTCAAAATATCTTGAATCACATTAAATGAATTCAAGTTTAAGGTCAACATTAAATATTTTCATATTAAATATGTACCAAAAGTTTAGAACCACACCAAATAAATTAAAAGTTCAAGGACAATATTGTATATTTGACTAAAGTTTAATGATCAATTTGAATAAATCAAAAGTTTAAGGAACATATTGTATATTGAGTCAAAGTTATAATGTTGCCTTTCTCTAAGCATGCCTATGATTGGTAGCTTTTAAATATATATGTTAGCCACTTTTCATGTAGGTGGTATTCACCATCTGTAACTCATGAATTAGACGCAAGGTTGAATAAATATAGTTGAGAAAAAGAAAAGAAAAGCGGAGGTAATAAAGACATGCATATGAAAGAGTGCCTCTATAGATTGTTATGTGTTTGAAGATGATCCATTTGTATAAACCTCGATTAGTGGTATATGAAATAAGCGATTTCATAATTTAACTTTGCAAATCAATCACACACTTTTTCTTACAATAGAAGATTACACCGTCAGTGCATGATTTTCGTTTGAGGACACAATCGGTTTGGTAAGAATTAATAAGAGATGTACATAATTCCAATTGGATGTTCACTTGTTATTATATGGATAATTGATACATGTGGGGGTTCTAAGATCAACTGTTGAATTGGGCGAAAGAAATGTAAATGAAAATATATTTCCATGTTTAAAAAGCCAACCAATCATCACTAACATAATAAAAGACACCTCTTAAAAATAGGTTAATACTACGAAAAACCTTAAACTTGTACAGCTACAATAAATTTACTCAAAATTAATTTTTTGACAACCAAAAACCTTATATTAACACACTTATGACAAATTTACCAAAAACTAATTTTGTGATCATAAAGAAAATCCCAAATTGAAACATTTATAACAAAGTTATCCTTTGGTGGTTTCCATTAAATTGAATTAATATCATCAAAAATCACAAACTAGTATACTTATAACAAACGGAGAGTGAAACCTCAAACGTGTATCCAACTTAACAAATTGATAGAAATTAATCAAGAGTAAATTTGTTATAAATTTATTAATTTATGATCTAAAAATTAATTTGGGATATATAAATATACTGATTTTTGGTATTCTGTGGCATTAACCTTTTAAGAATATGTACTACGTTTATCCCATGGTCTTCGCAATTATTTTCTCAACGACTCTTGTTCGTTTTGTCTGGAAAGCACTGTTTTTGATAGATTGGGGCTGTCGCTACTCGCTATGGGGTGAAAATGGAGAGCCAAAATTCGGACCGGCCTGAAATTCCTTTGCCCAAATAGTCTTGGGTCGGATATCGGGTTCATTCTATTATACATGTTTTCATCTTGTGAAGCTCGAAATGGGCTAGCCCAAATTCGAAACATTATTTATAATATAGTTTTTTCAATCATTCTGGATTTATAGATAAAGTTTTCTATCTTGGATGGGAAAATGGAAATACCACAAGCGAACTAATTATTTTTCTTGTACTATTGAAATAATGAGATTTACGAGGGAACGAATTATATTATTTAATGTTGAAGAATTGATAAATAATTTCAGGCCTAGCCTGACCCAAGTCGAACAAGCCCAAAATCTCTGGGCCTACAATTTTTTTAGCTGTGCTAAGTTTGCTGTAAAAGCCCGGCCCGTTTATACCCCTAAAAGTCCGTAACCATATATATATATATTACCCACATGCAAATGTATAATATTATGCCATAAATCCATTAGTAAAGTAGTTTTTCAGTATGTTTGGTGTGTACTTGATGCGCACACCATTACCCACAAAGCAATTAACACTAACTTAAAAATGACCAAGTAGGATTTATCAAACACTAATTAATGTCTAATATATAAAAATTGTTTTAGAAAAAGCGCAGTGCTATTTTCACTCCTATTTTGGCTAAGAAACTCCTTTTTCTAGGCAACTTACGAAACACCTTCTCTCTCTCTCTCTCTCTCTCTCTCTCTCTCTCTCTCATTTGTTGTGTTTTTTTTTTTCATTAGAATCACAAAACTATCTTTATTTCTATCATCTCTCATCAGTTTCACATTACAAATGTCCATTCTACCCAACAAGATATCATTTTACCTTGCATTTTATTATCACTTTGCCTCAAGAATTTTGTCAAGTTTTAGTTTGATCTCTTATATTCTCAATCACAAGAAATTTCTATTTATGACAGTTTATGAACACACAATTAATTGCCTTTTTTTTATTATTATCAAATAGTATGAATGAAACTATATTTCAAAGTCAAAAATTAAAATTGAATTTAATATTCTAGCTGATCTTGATAAAAGATGGAAAAGAAAAAGTGATTAAAATATGGATAAGATTAGAAACATGATCAAATGTCAAATATACTTCTATTTAGGTCATATCTAAATATTAACAAAAGATAAGCACATAAAGGAAAGAAAAGGGAAACTTCTTGGTGTTCTGCTCTTTCTATGAAGAAAGTAATTAATACTGATTGTAGATTAATCTCACAAGTGGATCAAAACTTTAAAATATGTTTAAAATTGTCCTCTAAAAAAAATCTGACGTGAGTTTGAAAGTGAAGAAGGTGTAAATGCATTTGCAACCCCCATCTTGTAATTTATATTAAAATATGAAAAGTTCAAAAGAAAACACAAATCAACGATGTTTAATTTTTGAAACCTACAAACTTAATCTGGAAAAACAACTACGAGGTCAAAATTGGCTAGATAATTATATTGATTTTTAATTTTCGGCTTTGAAATAAAGTTTCCCTCAAATTATTTGATAAAAAATATGTAATTAATTGTGTATTAATAAGCTGCCATAACTAGAAATCTCTAACTTTCTATGTAAATTTTGTAATTAGAAATATGAGAACATATAAAATCAACGACCTCCTCCAAGGATGTAGGATAAGATAATATCTTGTTGGGTGTAATATGACAATTGTGTTGTGAAAACAATAAACAAATAAAATATGTAACTAACATAGTCAAGTTCCCAGCAGTTGTTTTCTTCTAATTGGCGCCGCATTAGAATAACTTTCATTTTTCTACCGCATTAGATTGCTACTTGGGCAGTTAGTGGTCGACCGAAGGATGTTGAATGCACTAATGGAGAATGTTAGAGGACCATATTGCACAATTACAAAAAGTTTGATGACTTAATCGAATAAAATAAAAGTCAGATGAGCAAATCTTACCAATTAAAGAACTTAGATAGCTAAATTTTTTTTTAATGGTTGAAATAATTTATTATTATTATTATTATTATTATTATTATTATTATTTTATTTTATTTTGGAAGCTAAATATTATATTTTATTTTGGCGCGTTTGTTTATGTTTATGTTCAAAAAGTGTTCTAAGGAATAGAAATAGAAAATCTATTTTTATTCCGGAGAACAATTTTTGATCCATAAAGATGTATTTGATAAACTCGTTCCGAGAATAAAAAATGAATAAAAACACGTTTGATAAATTTTTATTCTTTTTTTTTGTTTCTTTTAATTTTTTTAATTTTTTAATTTCTTTTCCATGTTTTTTCTTTTGGCCGGTTGCCGACCTCAGCCATGGCCGGCGACCGGCTGACGAGGGTTGGCGGCCTCACCCAGCCACGGTGAGGCTTGCCGGCCCCCGGCGAGGTGAGCTCACGAGCCTCGCTAGGGGCCGACGACGCTCGGCCTCGCCGGGGTCGGCAATCCTTCAGCGAGGTCGCCGGCCCTCGACGGCTGGTCGCTGGCCATGGCCGAGGCCGGCGACCGGCCAAAGAAAAAAGAAGAAAAGAAGAAGAAGAAAAAAAAGAGAAGAAAAGAGATGAGAGAGAAAATTTGTTCTTCAAAAGTGTTTCTAGAACAAAAAAATAATTTTTTTGTTTCTTATTTCTGTTCTAATTTTATTCCCGGAACAAAAAAACAGATTTTGAACAAAAACGCAAACAAACGCGTTTATGTTGTTTTTTTATTCCCGGGAACAAAAAAACAGAAAATTTGTTCATGAACAAAATTTAAAAACGCAATTATGAAACGCCCTAAACTATTCCTTCCTTTTATCTCCCATCTTAGGGAGGGACACAAAGGGAAAGGGTGGGGGCATCCAGAACTAATGCTAGAAAATTCATTTTTAATAAATAACGAGAGCAGGGCAAGAGAAAAAAAAAAAAAAACAACTTTCGGATGCGCATGTATAGGCTTTTCCCCGAAACATTGACCAGGGAGGGAGAAGTTGATTCATTCAATGGAGCTTTATTTGTTTGATCTAGTAAGGGGTTATAACATCTGAAATGCACTGGAGTTAATGTCGTGGATTGAAAAGGACTATCGCATCGAGAATTCTAGATCGGGTCAACATGTCAACTAATCAATTATGATAAATTAGTCATTATAGCGCTTCCTTCTTATCCTACAAAACGTCCGAAAACTGTACCTAGCCCGGTTAGTTTATGGATGAATTTTTGACGTACATACGTTGCCAGAAAGGGAGAAAAAAGAAGTAAGAAAAGCAACCGACCTTGAGGAAAGCAGCATCAGCCTTAGGAACACCCTCAAACATATCTCCTCCGGCATGCTCCACCCCCTCGCATGGCGGTAAAGCCCCGGAGACGACATGAGGGAGGTCGAAATTGATCCCTCTGATCCACGGAAATGCCTTCCTCAGCAGCCTCAGGGTGGTCCCGTTCCCTCCTCCCACGTCCACCATGGTCAGGACACCTTCGAACACCTCCGGGCAATCCTCGGCGAGTGCTGGCACCGCCACTCTTGCGTCGCATGCCATGGCCTCGTCGATGAGCCTGCTGTGCCCGGGATTTGCTGCTGAGTATACCCAAATGTCGTCACCGTGCGCCGCCACGAAAGGCGGAGGAGCTGTGGCAGCTGCTGCAGACACTTGAGAGCTCAGGTTGAGGAATGGGGCGAGCATCACGGGGGTGGTCTCGAGCAGAATTAAAGCGGCCATTGATTTCTCTCCTCTGGTCAGGAGGAGGCGAGAGAGCGGGGTCTGTGAGTAGGTGTCGGTGTCGGCGTGGTGCCTGAAGATCTTGCGGTGGACGAGGAAGCGGAGGATGCGGCGGAGGGAGGAGGGGCAACAGCCAAGCTTGGAGGAGAGCTGGGGCAGAGAGATGGAGGGATCTGGGTGGCTCTCCATGGCGTCGGCAATGCCGAGATCGATGGCGCACTTCACCACCGCCATCTCAGTGAAGCCGAGGATGTACTTCCAGATGTCCACCCGGGCTTTTGCTTCTTCGTCGTCCTTGTCGCCGGCGACTTGCGCCGTTGGTGTTGGTTCTGCTGCTGGTTTTTCAAGTGTCATACTCTCTCTCTCTCTCTCTCTCTCTGGGTTTTGATTGATGAAGCTTGCAGATGGAAACTCAACTTGTTACTAGAATTAGCAATCACGAGAAGAACTGCATAGGTATTTCATCCTACACCTAATTTATAGTAGTTTAGTCTTAAATTGATTTTAGGTAACACTGAGATTAGACAATCATTTCTTATTGTCTTGTAATTTTCACATGCTTCATTTGTTTTGAAAAGTGACATTGCAATTTTCACATGCTTCATTTGTTTCGAAAAGCGACGTTTCATATAAAGATGACATGGTGAGATGGAATAAAAATTTTCATATTAGTTGTTTCTTTCACGTGACTATTCTATTCAATCGAACATCTTTGTGATGATAATCAAATTATATTACTTACATCGATTATGTAAATTAAGATCCTTTACTTGTAAATAATGAGGAAAGTCAGGTTTAGACCGTCTGATCAAAGGCAAATTATCTACACTTAAACCTCAAGGTTATGCACATGACATACAAATTTTTGTATCGAGTTCACGCAATAATTTTTCCTGTAGAGCTCATTGCCTCGGCATGATAGAGTTGAAAGTGCATGGACTATAGCGCTGCTAACTTCTTGTCCTTGCTAGCTTTTTTTCCTCGTCTAAAGTATAGTATCAAGTACAAGATTAAAAAAACTGATTGATGCAACCGCGCTGTCCAACACGAAAATGATCTTTTTCCCATGTCATTTCATCCTCGAACTCCTTAGTAGTAGTGCATAAGATGACACGACTCACGAAACTTGGATCAAACCAATTGACTTAATCGGGTAATGTAGGTCGATATTTTTAGCCCTTTTTTTTTTGCGGTTTAGTGCGGTTCAACCGCGCACCACTTATAGAATCTAGTTCGTATTCAGTCTGGTTCGAAAATACCCTAGAAAACTTCTGATGTTGGACCAAGCCCATATCTCCATATGCCAAAATGAAAATTGTGTTTTGCAGGTAAATTTCAAAGATATATTCCGGCGACCTTCATTTACAATGCCACGAAACCCTCGGGGGGACAAGTACAACTGTACAAGATTGGATGGATCAGATGAGCATACATGAAGAGTTGATGGGCACACCGCAACGTCAAGATCTGTCGTCTTCCAAATCATTTTAACCTTTTCTTGTCCCCCTCATGATTAACTTTTCGGAGACTCCACAAGAAAACAGCCGAGCCATTGATTGGGCTTCTCTTCATCTTCATGCTAAAGCAACGTAGAAAATAGAATAATCTTTCGTACCGAATGTAGCATCTTGAGCGAACTTCGTTGGACAAGGCAAGTTTCATGACGATGGAGATAGAAAAGGCATGTTTCACGACGATGTTTCTTGATTAGAATAGGTCAACTAGCAAATAGCAATGAGTGGCTCAAGATTCTAAATCGATTTCACTTAAAATTTGAAATCTACTTATTAGAATAGGTTCATTGCTATGTGGAACTTAGAATCTACTCTGCATATTTTGAAATCTAGACCTTATCCTATTAATTCTAGGTTCTACTCAAGTTCTACTTGTTACTATTTGTTATCTTTTATAAAAATAACAAAATCATAAAAATAAGAATTTTTTGGATAAAACGTAAAAATGAGCTTTTTGGATAATTTTCTCTCAAACGGGTAAATGAAAAATCTTTTAAAAAATTGAAACCCAATTGAATAAGCCTTCAAAGCTTTTACCATAACATTTTTTGGATGCCTTTTTTCCCCTCTTAGAGACAATTTTAGGTAATTTTAAAAGATAAAAATAATAGAGAATTTAAAATTTCAGAAAATAAATAAATAATAAATTTTAGAAAATTAAGAAATCTTAGCAAAAAACTTAAAAATTAGCTGTCTGAGTAGTTTTCCCTTAAAGACTAAAGAAAAAGATCTCTTAAAAAAATTATAATCCAATTGAGATGATGCTCGGTAATATTAAAAGATAATGAATAATAAAAAAAATTAAAACTCAGAAAGTTCATACAAAATTCAGAAAATTCATATAAAATTCAAAAAAAATAATATATTTTTGGATAAAATGTACAGATGAGCTTTTTGAGTAGTTTTCTCTTATACAGTAAACGAAAATTCCTTAAAAAAAATGAAATCCAATTGAATAAGCCTTTAGGGCTTTATAATAGATTTCTTAGATGCCCTTTTTTGTTTTAGAGACTATGCTAGGTAATATTAAGAGATAATAAATAAAAGGGAAAAAGCCACCAGAAACCCCAAACTTTGTCTCGAGTGACAGATTTACCCCGAACTTTGTTTTGTGACGTGAAAAACCCCGAAGTTTGCTAACTATGACACATTTACCCCATTAAGGGTATTTTCATCTTATTATTTTTGTTTTTTCTTTCTTTCTTTTTTTCCTTCTTCTCTCTTCCTTCCGCTGGCGTTCGGCGAGGGCAGCCCTCGGCGGCATTGGGCGAGGGTCACCCTCGCCTAGGTTGGCTAGGGCTGCCCTCGCCGGTGTCGGGGAGGAGGCCCTCGACTAGATCGGACGAGGGCCTCCCTCGCCGGCGTCGGGCGAGGGTGCCCTCGCCAGATCTAGCGAGGGAGGCCCTCGTCCGACGTCGACGGGGGCCGCCCTCGCCAACGTCGGCGAGGGAGGCCCTCGATCGGATCGGACGAGGGCCTCCCTCGCCTGACGCCGGCGAGGGCACCCCTCGGCAGATTTGGTGAGGGGTGCCCTAGCCGGTGTCGGGCGAGGGTTTCCTCGACCGATCTGGCGAGGGAGGCCCTCGCCCGACGCCGACGAGGGCCGCCCTTGCCTGCGTCGGGCGAGGGGGTGCCCTCGCTGCGTCGGCGAGGGGTGCCCTCGCCCGATCTCGGGAGGAGGCCCTCACCGGACGCCGGCTTCCCTCCGCCGGCTCCGCCATGGCCGGCGGAGGGAAGGAAGAAGAAGAAGAAAAAAAAAGAAAAAAAAAAGGAAAGAAGTTTTTAAAAGTAAAATATCAAAATGCCCTTATGATTTAAGGTAAATATGTCACATAAATAAAAGTTCGGGGTTTTTTGTGTCACAAATAAAAGTTTGGGGTAAATGTGTCACAGTTAGCAAATTTCGGGGTTTTTCACGTCTCAAAACAAAATTCGGGGTAAATCTGTCACTCGAGGCAAAGTTTGGGGTTTTTGGTGGCTTTTTCCCTAAATAAAATATCACAATTTAGAAATTCAAGAAATTCTTAAAAATTCAGAAAATTAAAAAATCTTTGGAAAAACTTAAAAATTAGCCTTTCATGTGGTTTTCTCTTGAAGAGTAAAGAAAAATCCCTAAAAAATTGAAACCCAATTGAATAAGCCTTTTGGGCTTCACCATAGGATTTTTTTAGATGCCCTTTTTTTTAGAGATGATGCTAGGTTGTTGATTGCGCTGTTCATTTCAATTATACTTGATCGTGCCTCCTTTATACATTGATTGTAATTTTCATTTTTAGAATGATCGATAGGCTGAACTCTTGCTCCATCTCTCATGGCAAGCCCAAGCAGAAAGAAGTCATCGATGACCATTCTCATGTGCCCTTTGGTGATGATGAGAGCTATAGAGAGTTCATACTATTTCTATTCAAAGAAGGAGAAGAAGAAGGTGAGAGCTACCAATAGTTCTTCCTAATTCTATTCAATGAAGGAGAAGGAGACAAGCACGACGAAAGAGGGAAGAAGATGAAGGAGGACGAGGCCTTCATTTATACGGAGAAAAAGGAGAAGAAGGAGAAGAAGGTGAGAGCTACCAAGAGTTCTTACTAATTCTATTTAATGAAGGAGAAGAAGGAGATGAGCACAGCGAAAGAGGGGGAGAAGAAGAAGAGGAGGAGGGACCCTTATTTGAAATAGTGGAACTATCTATTGAAATAGAAGTAGAAGCAGTGACTCATGAACTGAGCAGGTTATGCTTGCCCGTTACTATTCGTTATACTTTCAACTAAAGTTTCCAAAATGTTTTTTTCTTTTTCTTTTTGCATGTCTTTTCCCCCCCAGTTTTGATGCTATGATTCTCTCTTTGGTTGGACAACAGGATTGCTTCTTGTCAATTATACTTGGGCTCTTTAAACAGTTTCTCTTATAGCTTTACGCAATTGATTGACTTACATGAGATGCCAATTGACTTACTTTGCAGGAATTAGAAGACATTGAGATCGAAGTCAACGGTAACGTTCCGAAGTGGCTACTCGAGAATAAGGAGCAAAGAAGTAGGAGCATAGCTAATGTCTTTGTCATTAGGGCACAAGTCGCTCTGATCATAAGATTTGATACTTTGCTTAACACAGACTCGTAGTGATAGTCATAACCATATTTTCATCTGTAAGGTTAAAAGTGGTCTAACTTCACCATTTGCTTAATTGTGCCGTGCATGTGTAATAAGTGTGGTGTGCATGCCACAATTGTCCTGCACATGCCATAAGTGTGCCGTGCATGCGCCGTGCCAACATCGTGCACATGATGTGCATACTTAAATTTCGATTAAAAAAGCATCACAACCCCAATTGACATAAGTACTAATAAGTCATAACTCAATACAACTGTCGCCTCCTATTGATTTTCATTTTTTGTATCTTGTTCATTGGAGTTTTAAGGAAAAGATGCCAAATAATTGTAATCAAATTAGAAACCACCGACCTTCTGCAACTTCTCAAAAGCGTCGGCTCGCAACAGCGATATCCACCCTTGAATCGCCTCACCGGCCACCAGGCTGCCACTCCTTTTTCTTGCTCGCCCTCGCCACCCTTATGTTTCTTCTTCTTCTTCAGGTCGACCGGTCCCAACCCGGCTCCAACCTGAATTGATAATTTGCATGTCGTTGGGACTTTGCCGTACTGGTGGAGCTATAAAGCTCCACTACATCCATTTACGATTCAAATCATCCATTTTTCGACTTGGAGAGGTTCTCTCTACAAGTCCAAGGATGGCATCTCTAGTTAGACTTGGAGGGACCTCCTCCATTTCCCTCTGCATCTCTTTCTCTCTCTCTCCACCGTCACTTTCTGTTTGTCGTCGCCCGGGAGCACGTCGGCTTTCTCCTTCCGTTCACCGCCCTTCGTCAAGTAACTCCACCACCCCCCCCCCTCTCTCGAAGCCATGGTCCACTTTGTTTTCGTTTAGGTTGTTGGAGTAGACGGCTGGTCGGCGATAGGCTGGTGTTCGACAAGTTGCGTGCGAGGGAGAAGAAGAGGAAGTCACAGGGGAAAAAGACAAAACAAAAAGAGTCAAAAAAAAAGGAGAAAATAATTTAAAAAAAAATGTTATAAAAAAGTTCATTTTAATCCAACTGGATCGGATATGATATATAGTTCAGTTCAACAGTTCGCATTGGGTAAACTCGGTCCGAACCCGTTCTTGAATATAATAATAACAATTTTTTTTTATGCTTTTTCCCCCTTCTAGAGACGATGATGATAGGTAATTTTAAAAGATAAAAATAATAAAGAATTTAAAAATTCAGAAAATTAATCAAATATTTAGAAAATTCAGAAATCTTACCAAAAAACACCTTAAAAATTAACTATGTGAGTATTTTTCTCTTAAATAGTAAGGAAAAAGATCCCTAAAAAAATTGTAACCCAATATTCAGAAAATTCCCGATGATAATAAAAGATAACAAATAATAAAAATTTAAAACTCAGAAAATTCATAAAAAAATTCAGAAATTTCATATAAAATTGAAAAATATCACAAAAATCAGAAATTTTAAGATAAAACTTAAAAACGAGCTTGCCTGTTAATTGAATGATTGCAGTGAACTATCACCACTTGCCGTTAAGATTTATTGATTATAACTTATATTTAGATATACGAAGATTATGAAACATTAATAAAGTAAAATATTTAATCATAAAATGAAAGTTCAAACGAATGGTTTTAGATTATATACTTATTATTGGATGCCATGGAATACCATATGATCATGCAAAGACAAAGGAAAACACAAAAACTTATTCTAAATTTCAGGTTTTACCTACCTAGAACTTGAAATCTACTTGTCAAAATAAGTTCCTAAATTTTTAGAACTTGGAACCTACCCCACATATGTTAGAATCTAAAATTGGTCAAGTTTTCGCCAGCATAATTCTTTGGTTTCACCCACCCCACTGGCAAGGATCTCTTGGTTTTGCAAATTTGAGTGAGCTGGTATCTTCTTACAAGTCAAGACTCTTTGCACGACGTGAACATCATTTTTATATTAACAGCTTTTGCAGAGGGTGAGAAATATATTCTGCATTTTAGAGTGTAATCAAAACATTACTTAAGCCAGTTGAGAAGATCAGGTAAACTAGTTGGGATAAATCGAAATTGATTGATGGATTGGTTGATAATTTGGGGTGTTCTAGATTGATTATTTTTTTTAGTTGCTCAATTTTTTTCCCAATAAGTCATTTTCCTAAAAAATGAATTATGTCTTTCCATTTAATTCTCTTGAGACTGCAGTTCGAGAAAATATCTTATAATGTTTATTAATGATCAAAATAGCTAGTGAAGAAATTTACAAAGTAAAGGCAACCGTTTTATGAATCCTTAATAAAAATCGCAACCCCAAATCAGTTATTATAGGCTCATGAAGTTTGCATTAGTTGGGTAGAGCCAAGTGCAAATGCACAAGTTAATATGCAAATGGTGTCCTAACTAGATAAACTAATATGAAAAGTGCTTTGCCCACTATTAAAGGTGAACAAGGTTTTGTCAAAGTGTCTACAAATTGGAAGGACCTTGAAATATCGTGAACATCTAGAATGACCTTAATCGAGGGTGAACAGGTCAAGAAGAATGGTCAAGATTTGGTGAACATTTGGATGGATATGATGGTGAACAAGTTTAGGACGAGGATATTCAGTAAAGTTTGGAAGGACCATGGAAATGTGAATAGTTAAGTAGAATCATGATCATCAATATACTCAGAAATATGAGAAGATAGAAGATTGAATCACTTAGAGAAGTAGTGGGTTGTTGGCAAGATTAGTAGGTTGCGGGCAAAGTAGTTCCTATAAGATGAAATGGAAGACTAAGATGATATTGATGATTAATGTGAGTTTTGTGTAGAATGATCATTGGATGATTGATCACCGATCATTCCATAAGGTTTGACTATGAACAACATCAATAGACTGATGATAACAAGCACATATTGATAATGAGCAATGGATCGTGCTGATATGAAGTCCTAGAAGGTATTGGTCACTTGGTCATCTGGTTGAAACGTTGATCATAACAAAAATAGCCATTGACAAGCTTTGGAATTTGTAGCAAGAGTATTGAAGTAGAATCAGAGCAATCTTGTCAATTATGATCAGGAGACAGACTTAGATTGAAGCATAACTAATTGTTTTGGGAAATTGTCACTGTCAGAGAGACGTTTTGATATTGACGAACGACAAAGAGACCTTTTGCTGTTGGGGATAGTGGAACCAGCGGCTACTTGAGGGATTTGAGTTGGAAATAGTAATCAAAGGTTGGATGGCTATAAAAAAGAAATAGTTGGGTTGGAGGGAAATGAACTAAACTAGTCTATTACTCTTGAGTATTCTTCTTTGCTCTGTTCTTGTTGATAATAGAGGTGTATTTTTTATAATATCTCTATGGGATGCCATTGTTGGTAATCATGAAAAAAGCAAGTGTACAAAAGTGATAGCGATACTTGTATCTTGATGGTGTGATTTATCATTCGATGAGAGCAATATGTGCTGATTATAATTTGTTTTGAAGAATATTAGTGGATTCCAGTCTTATTGTGGTTTTTAGTTGTGAAGAGTGGATGTAGCATTGATACTAAGCAGAACCATTATATATCAGCTTGCAATATCTTCTGTCTCTTTATTACCAACATTATCTATTCATTATTTTTAGTATATATTTGATAGTAGCATATGTGCCTATTATTATCAATCTGATTCTGCTACCGTCAAAATTTAAGTTATTAACTTACGCAAATTTTTTTCATAGTTCTCAAACAACGTTTTCCTCCTCTCAATTGTATCGTTGACCCTAACAATAATATAGACCAATAATTTAACAATAAATACACGAATTTCACACTTTTGGCCATGCAAAATCCTAGGCAAATGCTAGACCCCAGCCTGCATTGCCCCTGCTATTACCATTCAAAGTCGAATAAATAAATAAAAAGGTTCTCAGCTCTGCTTTGTGAGAGAGCAACAACAAAAAAGTTCTCTTGATTCAGCTTATGATTGACAAAGCAAACATGTATCATTAACGTCACACAGATGCTTCATTCTATCATATAAGTCTGCAATTTGTCGTGGATGGCTAGCCAATTGATGAATGCATGCTTAGGCACATAAACAAATCGATGCCTCATTCCTACAGTGCCCCTGCCTCTGACCAATTTTCAGGCTTCAGCCTGATTCGATACACCATTGGAATGACTAGTAAAAGTCACCTTATCCTTAAGAGTCAAATAGGAAGCCACCAAGAGGAGCTTGTATCTCTACCCATGCCCTAGAACAAGCTAGAGGCCTTGCTCCATTTTTGTGTACATACTATAAGCAACTCTAACAGCAGCTCAATGTTCTGTGATATATATCTCTACGAGGATATAAAACGGCCAAAACACCAAGAGGGTCGATGATATCAAACCAAATGGGGATAGATCTTCCATTTCACTACCACGTAATCTACATAAGGCTTCAAAATGCATCTGAGCTTGAGTAATTATCTTGATGCAGAAGTACTCTGAGCCTTGTTCATCCCTTTAAGACGTCGTGTTCTGTAATATTTATCGGAATCCGGTCAACAAAGTGTTTGGTTTTGTTGTGACATGGGAGACACGTTAAAAGCATCTTGAATGTTTCAAGCTTTCATCATTCTAGATTACTTCTCGAAAAGGTGTCAATTTATAAAGATGGTGAAAACTCGGCGAGTAGTGATCTCCCTCTACATTTGGTTGAATAGACGCTGATACATCAAGCCGATGTTAAAATCCAAAAACTAAGAAAGCAGTGAACTTTTCTCAAAGTGGTAAAAAGGAACAAGAAAAAACCTTTCATTTACCATTAGCATTTTTCACATTCCCATTGGACCAAAAATTACAGGGACCGCAAAAAGGTTTTCTCGTCCCTCCCTATTCCACCTTTGAAAGCTTAAAAGGAGTGCAAAAACATATACCTACACTGTACAGAGAGTATACTTAGGTCAAGTCTCCGGAGTTAGCAAAACATGGAACTTAGCTTGTTCACTTCAGCCAAGAGAGACACATTTCCTTCACATGCCTCTTTAAGTACTTCAAGCCTTCCGTGGATAGTGCTCGCTTGTGATGCACCCTCCTCTTGTGCAGTCATTTTGGATGGGGATGACATCTTGTTTTGGATGAGATCCATCATCATTCCCAGCGGTAACAAATCCCAACGACAAGTCAAATTCAAACTACAAGTTTCACTAGAATGATTGCGTACATGGCTCTTCCTATATAGAGGGATACGAGTAAAAATTGCAACCATGATCTACATTGCATGTACACAATCATTGCAAAAAATGTATTTGCTGAACCGCACCACACCCCCTTCCTCATAATTTTATCTATGAATCAGTTAGTGAGTGTTTGATCTTTTTGCAAAATCCCAACTGGCCCTGAATGATAACTATTGTACGTGACCATCCAGCAGAAAGAGGTCACCATAAAATTACTCCCTTTCACACAAGAAAAGAAGAGTGACTTGTAGATTGAACAAAGCATTCGATAGTCACATCCACGTCTTACAAGACTCTATTTAACATTCAACTGCTCTACAGAATTGCATACCTCATGTTGTTGCTTCCGGGAGCAATACTGCAACGAGGACTTCACTGACATATTTCGTAGCAAAACATGATCTTTTGCATGATCAAGGAAAATGAAAGAGGGGATATGATGCAGGACAAGCGTTAATGCTAGTGATCCTCTAGCAGCGGCTCTTTCAAGTGCTCTAGAAACCCATGACTTTACATATGCTTCTAAGATGTGTCCGCTATCCTGCAAATGAAAAGATATGAAACTCATCAAGGAGCTCAATACAAGTCTTTGAGCATTTAGACAATACCCTAAATTAAGTTATTCATCGGAAGTAGTGTAGTAATGTGAATGGAACAGCAGCTTCTGTAATTTGGGAACTTTGGAAGTAATACCCAACGACGACATCTACCCTGCATCTAGAGTTCATAAAAGATCCAACTCGTCGAAGAATTTTACATTTTTCTGGTATGCCAAAGAAAAAACGGAAAGTATGTCACAACTGCATAATGTAAGATTCTTCAACAAGAGAAATATCTGTGATGGCAAGTAGCCACTTCAGAACATAACGGTTCGAAAGTCCAAAAAAAATCCTGAAGGTATTAGGTGAACAGAGACTACATATATAACATGGACCATTAGAATTCCGCATTTATGTCATACAGTATATACTTTAGAATCTCCTCTCACATGCAAGCTGCGATGAAGAACAAAAAGACAACTATCCTGCACATGATGTAGATATCAAAAGACGTAGAATGGAAGATAATTTTCTTGCTCCCGGATGGAAGAACAGGGAATGAGATAATAGAAAACCAAACACGAAATGAAATATTAAATGAGACATAAAGGATATACATTAGGTAGAAAATTCAACCCAAAACTTTAATTTAACAAATGGAGGAGAAAATGCGCATATAAGACCCACTGAGCCCCATTTTGAGTAATATGGCGGTATATTTACTTTAAGAAAAACAAACCAATACCACAATTCCACTGAACAAGTCCATTGATGATATGTTTGAACATATAACAAAAGAAGAGAGCAAGTATTTTCAGGAACTTCCACATGGCGGTGGAGGTATAGCGCGACTTGATGACCATACAGTAGATCACGATAGGATATTGCAGCAAATTGCCCAATAAGAGCTTCAATAAACGTTGAGTAACCATCATGAATTTCTAATCCAAATTTTAACAATGCCCATTTATTTGCACTATTTATTGCAAGCTCATCTTTCAGAGTATGTTTAGCGCTTCTACTTATAATTTCTCGATCGAGAAGCTGTCCAAAGAGTTATTGTAAAGCTTCATAAACATCCCTACTTATACTACTCTTCAATCACAGCCAACCTAACAAGTAAGATCATAGACAAGGAATGAAATTTCCACACTAGTGACACATGTTGAGCTAGTGAAGTGCTATTTACGCATCGCGAATGAGACAATGCCTCCACGCCCAATATAAAGAACATTCCGGCTTTAGCAATTTCAAATAAATTGTCATGATCCTGAACAGGAGAAATGACACCAGAAACTTTCTGATCTGTACTGTGCATGCCATCCCTTCGTGAACTCTTCGGGCCGATGAATGAATGCATGGGAAGTGGCACTCTGGTAAGCCTATGTTGGTGTTTGTTTCTATAAACAAGCATTCGTGTATAAGTAAATTAATATCAAAGTTTGATCGCAGTGGAAGTAAAAACACCCATACACGTGTTTCCAATGCATTTTGGTGTATTTTAATAAAAACACATAGAAGAGATAAAATGGCTAATCATATTAACCTTGTACCGTGCTCAAAATTTGGTTCTAACGTTCTTCAGATTCTGAGCACTAATATATGATATCCTTACAGCAGTGGTTATGATATTCTTCAAACTCTGACTACAAACACTTGATCTTCTAGTAACACTGGTTCCGATGTTCTTGATATTTTACCCTTCTGGTAATGCTGGTTTTAATGTTCTTCAGATGCAGAATATCTAATCTCTTCGTAATGTAGGTTCTGACGTTCTTTAGATCTAGCCTCACAAGTGTTGGGTCTCTAATTTAGACACATCACCAATTTCATGTTGAATAGAAGAGAGAAATTGAGAGATTTCACAACTACTCTCGTGAGTGAATGATTTAGTTGATCACTATCAACACTCTCAATTGTCTATTGTCGATCATCGATCATTATGTGATATGCACTTTGTATTACCTTGTGTAGCCAGTGCATATCACATTTAAATCGGCTCATTAACTCTAAAACCCTTTTAGAATTAATTCGGCCATAACTTATAACAAACGTAAGTTATGATACCGTTTTGGACACTAATTAGGGCATTAACTCTATAACTGTTACAGAGCATTATTCCAGACATTTATTTGTAATCATTACAAGTCTTTATTATGGGTATTGGCTTTGTAACTGTTACAAACATTTAATTTGACCGTTACATCTGAAATTGTTTCAAAGTATTAATTAGTCATTTGAATGCAAAATCGTTTTAAATCATTAAACCGTCCATTAATTCTAAAACCATTTTAGACCATTAATATCACTGTTACATTTGAAACTGTTTCAATTATTTAATTTAGCTATTAAGTCTGTTTCAAATAATAAAATTGACAATTGATTCTGAACTCACTTCAAATCGTTAATGATGCCATTGATTCTGAACTCACTTCAAATTATTAATTTGGTCATTGAATCTGAATATGTTTTAAATCCTTGGTTCGGCCATAAAGTCTGAAACCCGCTTCAGACGTTATAAAGTCTAATGCTCTTTTTTCAGATATTTTATTTTTAACCCGACACAATCTGATTGGCTCAACTTGCAAATATATTTGCAATATTCTCTCTCTCGTTCAAACGTCATTCTAATTGGTTATGGTATGTGACATCTCTAGGTTCATCATTAAGCTAGTAGTAGGATTTGTACTAACACATTAGCACAATCAAGAGAACTGATGGTCCGAATTGATCTCCTGTTCCTACAAACTATGAGTGACATCTAGCAATATATCATGACTATTCAGACCGTGTGAAATATTTTAAGAACATAATGAATCTGTCAACTTTGGCAACCTTGTAATTTGATCCTTTTGTCTCACCATGTCCCGATTGAATAAAGATTATGGAATTGTTGGTTAAGCCACTAGTTCAATCATATGCCTAAATCTAATTGACATGTATTCTTCGAGACATGAACCATTTGTTCTCGGTTACAACCTTGGCCAAGGATTTCAATATAATATCACGATTAGATGGCATAGGACATCAATCTTGTAGATCTATATATAACAAAAGGATAGATTTCATATTGCGTGCACATGTGCCTTCGTATGTGAACAAATTATGACAATCAAGTACATAGATGGTTTAATGAAGTATCAATATGTGCACTTATCATCCATAGTCATCAAACATACAAGTCAGCATTGTGTCAGGTCTAAGAATCATACACACGACCAAAACATGAACGATTAGTCATTAACCCCACTAAAAGTATCCATATTACCAATCGTTATATGCATGTCACATTCAATGAACTTGTCCAATATAAGCACCTATGTTCTAACTAGAATATCACAATATCCAATGACTTATGACTCATCATCCCCTCAGGTATCCAGTACTGAATGATGAAACTTGAGAACACACCAATCTCAATAGGATCATCAATATCTTTTCAATAATCCATTGATTGGGAATTGTTTAAAGATTCGGCATAATTGTAAACTTGTCAATTGTCATACATATTCTTAACTCCTTAAGAATAGGTTCGGTCCTAACTAATCTTATGAACTCATTCATGGGATGATGAATGAATATTTATTTGCCATTAAATAATCATTAACATGTAATTATTACATGATTGCTTTAGGGCATATAACTAACATCACACTTCCAAGACATATTAGTACAAGGAGGATGTTATGCTTTCTCATCTAACATGTCCATATCCTCATGAATCGTTTCAAGAGAAATACTACCATTTTGATTTGCTTTATGCATAGTACTTTTACTGCCTTCTACGGAACTTGCCTTTCTCTTTACACACAACCATCTCTTTCTAAAATGAGATGACAATAATTTGCTAATATGATGTAGGTCCTCTTTGCTATACTCCCATGTTAGAGATCTCCTGCTAAGAGGAAAAAAGTGCTGAGTAGAGATATTCAAGCACTGTAGAACAAGGACTTGGAACAAAAAGTCAAATGCCTTCTCCACAACAGAAAACGTGATTCGTGAATGATTGTATGTGATCATTCGAAGTTTCAACATCGACAATATGCCAAGATGACAAAGAAAGAACGAACAACTACGGTGATCCTTCAGAGAGTCCTAAGTTAACAAGCACATCAAGGATAGAAATAACACCCAAGTACACTAAACTATAAAGATAAACAGCTAATTTATTTCCCTAGTTACATTTTTAAGGAAATGCCTCGATGACGGATTGGATGGCGCGTATGGGCTTGATCGTGTACTTGGTGAACCCAGCTTGGCAAAGCACGTGCGCCCACTCCTTCTCAGTCCTCTCTTTGCCTCCACCAGTGTGAGCCATCATCACCATGTCGAGGGTTAGCCTCACGTCGGTCAACTTGTCGTCTTCCTCTTTGCCGATCACGGCTTCCATGATTATCACCTTCCCCGATTTGCTCCCCGAGATGGCTTCTTTGCAGTTCTTCAGGATTTGCACGCACTCGCTGTCCGACCAATCGTGAAGAACCCACTACACATGTTCAAAACAAGCTAGCCTCTATCAATAACACCTGGAAAGCCGACCACATGCATGTGTGTGCAGAGATTATCTTGGAAATAATAGGACTAGAATCACGGAGGGATAACAGGACAAAACGAAGTCACTTTTACCTCCATCCTTAGGTGGAGGATATTTTCCCAAAGGAATAATTACACAAATGATTTCTGAACTTTGGTTCGATGTGTTATATCGCCTTTGAACTTTTAATTTGTTTAGTATGGTCCTTAAACTATTAGTAAATACAACAACGTAATCTCTCAACTATCTGAAAATGTCTAATATTATCCTTCAATTAATTCAAGTCTAAAGGCAACATTGAGCATTTTCATATAATTTAAGAACTGAATTAAATATATATAAAAAGTTGAAGGACCATATTGAATAAATTAAAAGTTTAAAGATGATGTTGTGCATTGGGCTAAAATCCAACAACCGCATTAAGTAAATTAAAAATTTAGGAACTACATTGCATATTAGTCAGAGTTTAGGAATTATTTGTGTCATTTTCTCTTTTCCTATACATACCCCACAGTTGAAATAATTTTTTTCCATTTAAGGATGAAGAAAAATATAGTTTGAAAGAAAAAGGTAGAGAGGTAGATAGCGGTGTGTTTGAAGATGATCCATTAGTATAATAAACCCCAATTAATGGTATGTGAACGTGATATCAGCGATTTCATATAAATTCAATCTTGCAAATCAATCACACAATGAATTCTCTTAGTAGAAGATTAAACACTATTAGTGCACGATTTTTGTTTGAGTATACAATCAGTTTGGCAATAACTAATAAGAGATGTACAAAATCCCAATTGGATGTTCACTTGTTACCATATGGATAATCGATGCATGCGGGGTTTCTAAGATCAACTGTTGAATTGGGCGAAAGAAATGTTAATGAAAATGCATTTTATGTTTGAAAAAGCCAACCAATCATCACCAACATAATAAAAGACACCTTTTAAAAGTATGTACTATGTACATTGCATGGCCTTCGCAGTTACTTTCTTAATAATTCTTGTCCTTTTTGTCAGAAAAGCACTGTTTTTGATAGTTGGCTGTTGCTAGAGGTGAAAATGAAGATGGGGAAATTTGAACCAGCCTGAAACCGGGGGAGTATACCTCCGGACCAGTTCATTGCTTGTATCATGATCAGTCGTTAGTTGGGGTAGGCATCGCGAGCTCCCTGGCGGGTTGCTTTCCTCTCGGCGATTTATGAGGTTTGGCGAGCAAAGCCCTTGGGGAAGGTTTTTGATGAACCTCCCGAACTAGCCACTTGGGGATTTCCACCCTTGCCAGGTTCTCCTCGGAGTGTCTAACTTAAAAATGAAAAGCCTTTTAAAGACATGCTCAGGTCTAGAAAAGCACTATTTTTGATAGTTGGCTGTTGCTAGAGGTGAAAATGAAGATGGGGAAATTCGGACCAGCCTGAAAGTCCTTAAGCCCAAATAGTCTTGGGTCGGATATGAGGCTCGTTTTATTATACATGTTTTCATCTTGTGAAGTCCGAAATGGCCTGACCCATATCTGATATTTTATTTATAATATAGTTTTTTTTTATTTGTCATTCTGGCAATACATAGATAAAGTTCTCTATCTTGGATGAGAAAAACGAAATACTACCAGCAAACTCATTATTTACTAGGGAACTAATTATTTTATTTAATGTGGAAAAATTGATATATAATTTCAGGCCTAGCCTGACCCAAGTGGAACAAGGCCCAAAACCTTTGGGCCCAAATTTTTTTTTTGGGGGCTACGTTTGCTGTAAAATCCCGGCCCGTTTACACCCCCAAAAGTCCGTCATTAGTAATCAGATATATAATTGTATAGCCCACTTGTTTCTATTACCCACATGCAATTGTATTATATCTTGCTATAAATCTATTAATGAAGTAGTCTTTCAATATGTTTGGTGTGTACTTGATGACCCACCATTTCGCACAGAGCAATTAACACTAACTTAAAAATGACCATAGTAGGATTTATCAAACCCAAGTTACAACCATTTAATCTAATATTTGAAATTTGGTTTAGAAAAAAGACAATGCTATTTTCACCCCTATTTTGACTAAGACACTCATTTTTCTAGTTAACTTACCCGAATCTTCTCCTCCCCCCCCCCCCCCCCAACACCCCCTCCCGTGCGGCTCTAATCTATGATATAATCTATATATATATCAAGCTAACTTGCAGAATTGCCTTTATTTCTATCATCTCTCACTAGTTTCACAATACAAATATTTTCAATTTTAATTTATGGTCTCATTTTTTAATCACAAGAAATTTCTATTTATGATAGTTTATGAACATAGAATTAATTACCTTTTTTTTTATTATCAAATAGTGTGAGTAAAACTATATTTCAATGTCGAAAAGTAAATTAAATTTTATTATCTATCCAATCTTGATAAAAAAAAATGGAAAAGAGAAAGTGATCAGAATATGGAAAAAGGAAAATTCGTTAGGAGTATGATCAAATGTCAATCATATTTATATTTAAGTCATATCTAAATATTAACAAAAGATGAGCGCATAAATGCAAAAAAAAAAAGAAAAAAGGAGGAAACTTCTTGCTATTCTATTGCTACTATGAAGAAAGTAATTACTATCGAATTGTAAATTTAATATCATAGCAAGTGGATCGAAACTTTAAAATATGTTTAAAAATTTTCTTCTGAAAAAATCTTATGTGGGTTTGAAAGTGAAGGTGTAAATAAGTTTTCTACCCTCATCTTGCAATTTTTATTAAAATGCGAAAAGCTCAAAAGAAAGCACAAATCAGCGATGTTTAATGTTAAAAACCTACAAAGTTTATTAGGAGAAACACCAACAAGGGTAAAAATTGGATAGATAATTATATTGAATTTAGTTTTCAACTTTGAAATAAAGTTTCCCTCAAACAATTTGATAAAAAAAAAGACAATTAATTGTGTCGTCATAAGCCATTGTAATTAGAAATTTCTAACTTTGTATGTAACTTTTGTGATAAGAAATTTAAGAATACAAATTAAAATTAATAACATTCTCTAAGCAAAATGATAACAGGATGTATGATAAGATAATATGTTGTTAGGTGTAATTTGACATTTATATAATGTAACTAACAAGATATGATAGATACTAGAAAAAACAATTTTGTTAATTAGGTTGATAGGAAAAAAGAAAAAAATAAATTGAAGAGAGAGAAGGGTTTTTTGGTCAATTGATTGAAAAAAAAAATGATTATCTTAGTCAAAATAGGATGGAAATAGTGCAGCCATAAAAGAGTTAGACAAATCTGGACTCACCTGATAATAGTACTTAAACGAAAAAATTCATATAGAATTTCTTGACAAGAAAAATTGATGCTACTCGGTTTTTTTTTTTTTTTTTGTACAATCAAATTCTCTAACTTTTATATTGTGCAGTTAGTGTTATTTTTAACCCATATAATTTACACAGTCAAGTTAGGATTTCTTTTTTTCTTTATTTTTGCCACTTGCCTTCTTCTAATTTGGCGCCACATTAGCATAACTTTCTTTTTTGCGCTACCATATCAGATTGCTATGTAATTAATTATTTGGGTGGTTCGTGATTGACCGAAGGATGTGGAAACTAATTGCAAATATTAGAAGGTTTAAATGGACAAAATATAATTTAGAGAATCATATTGCACAAATATAGAAAGTTTAAGGACCTATTTGAATAAATAAATAAAAAATTAGATAGCTAAAACCGCAATACATATATATATATATGTATGTATGTATGTATGTATGTATGTATATGTATTGGGTTGAAACTGAAACTTCTCTCTCTCTCGGGTCCACCTAAAAATGTGCTTGAAAAAAAAAAACTGTACTTAGCCGGGTTAGTTTATAGATGAATTTTTGACATACACACGTTGCCAAAAAGGGTGAAACAAGAAGTTAAAAAAGGCACCAACCTTGAGGAAAGCAGCGTCAGCCTTTGGAACGCCCTCAAACATGTCGCCTCCGACATGCTCCACCCCCTCGCACGGCGGTGAGGCCCCGCAGACGACGTGAGGGAGGTCGAAATTGATCCCTCTGATCCACGGAAATGCCTTCCTCAGCAACCTCAGGGTGGTCCCGTTCCCTCCTCCCACGTCCACCATGGTCAGGACACCTTCGAACACCTCCGGGCAATCCTCGGCGAGTGCTGGCACCGCCACTCTTGCGTCGCATGCCATGGCCTCGTCAATGAGCCTGCTGTGCCCGGGATTCGCTGCTGAGTATACCCAAACGTCGTCGCCATGCGCCGCCACGAAAGGCGGAGGAGCTGTGGCAGCTGCTGCAGACACGTGAGAGCTTAGGTTGAGCCATGGGGCGAGCATCACGGGGGTGGTCTCCAGCCGAATGAAAGCGGCCATTGAGTTCTCTCCTCTGGTCAGGAGGCGGCGAGAGAGCGGGGTCTGTGAGTAGGTGTCGGTGTCAGCGTGTTGCCTGAAGATCCTGCGGTGGACGAGGAAGCGGAGGATGCGGCGGAGGGAGGAGGGGCAGCAGCCGAGCTCGGAGGAGAGCCGGGACAGAGAGATGGAGGGCTCCGGGTGGCTCTCCATGGCGCCGGCAATGCCAAGATCAATGGCGCACTTCACCACCGCCATCTCAGTGAAGCCGAAGACGTACTTCCAGATGTCCAACCCAGCTCTTGCTTCTTCATTGTCCTCGTCGCCGGGGGCTTGCGCTGTTGATTTTGGTTCTGCTGCTGGTTTTTCGAGTGTCATTCTCTCTCTCTCTCTCTCTCTCTCTCTGGGTTTTGTTTGATGAAGCTTGCGGATGGAAACTCAACTCGCTACTGGAATTAGCAAGCACGAGGAGAACCGCACATATACTTCAGGCACTTGATAAGTATACCAAATATATAATAGTTTAGTTTTAAATGCATTTTACATAACATCTGGAACGAGATTGGACAATCACTTCATAATGTCTCATAATTTTCACGACGAAGTGCTTGAGTTTCAAAGAGTGATGCTTCACATAAAGAAAAATATGGGGTAGGCTGGCTTATTTAAAGATGGGGCGATGGGATGGAATAAATTTTTCCATGACACGTATTTCTTTGTTTCTTTCATATGATAAATTTAATTCTGTCGAATATCCTTGTAATGATGATTAAATTATATTACATAATTAAATGTGTCATTTGGACAGATCTTTTCAGTCGTTTCTTTGCGGTTTAAACGAGTTCAACTGCGCATTGCTTAGAGAATCTAGCTCGACGTCCTATCCGGTTTGAAGATGCCCTTGGAAACTTCTGATGTTGGACCAAGTCCAAATCTCCATATGCAATGGTTTTTTGCAGGTAAATTTCTTGATATATTGAGGTGATCTTCATTTAAAATACCACCAAACTTTTGGTGATCTTCGCACAATGTCTAGAATCAAGAGATATTGATTAGACGTGCTGTGTGAAGCATATATCTAATCAATAAGAAGCAAGTTTTCGATAGGGACTTTCAATTATGATCCAATAATATGATACTTAACTTGAATGTATTCCTTATTTTAACGTGTTGGTATATGCACACCTTATTCTCCAATTGAAGGAAAAGTTTTTCTTCCCTCACTCCTATTAATATTTTCGAATTTTATATTTCAGAGTTCAGACGAAATAATTTTATGACATATTAAAATGCAAAATGATATTCATTTAAAATGTCATGAAATTTTTGGGGACAAGTACAACTGTACAGGGTTGGATAGATTAGATGAACATACATGAAGAGTTGATGGGCACCCTGCAGCATCAAGGTCTGTCGCCTTTCAATCATTTCTAACCTATTTGGAGACTTCATAGGAAAACCACCGTTTTATCGCAGGCTTGATTGCGTTTCTCTTCATCTTCAAGCCATATCAACTTCTAAAACCGGACAATAAGACAGACCGTCCTTGAGTTTTAATCTAATGCACATTGTGACTCCTAAAATTTTAATTTATTTTATATGGATTCCTAAATTGTGGTTCCAATCTAATAAATAATATGATCTCCAAACTTTTAAATTATTTAATATGATTTATGAATTTCCGATACATGTTCAATTCAATCTCTAAAATATATTAAAATATTTAATATTATGCATAAAATTGAAATAATAGAAATATACCATTAAATATTCTGATGATATGTGCTCAAATATTATATTGAATAAATTAAAAATTTAAGAAATTCAGTCTAAATTAAAAAAATCATTTGTGTTATTATTTCTTAAATAAGAAAAACAATTTTTTCGTACCAAACGCAGCGTCTTGAGTGCACCTGGTTGGACAAAGTTTTGGTGATGAGACAGGTAAGGCATGTTTCACGACGACATTTCTCGGTCAAAATAGGTCCACCGACAACCATCTCTGGTTTTGCACACTTGGGTGAGCCGGCATCTTCTTAAAGTTCAATATTCTTTGAACAACGTGAGTATATTAACTACTAAAGCAAGATTGTACGAAAATATTATGTCAGACTCCATTTGTTTAATAGAAAATGTATCATGTGCAAAAAAATTTCTTTAAAAATGATTGCTTGTACTGATGATAACAATGAATGAACAAAAAAAAAAATCTTCTATGAAAATGATTATACATAAATTATTACCAATAATTAATTTTTTCATTAATTAATGATTTCAAATGATACAATTGATAATTTTTAGAAAAATATTTTACTAATTTTTTTTTTCACAGAACAAAAACACCCTTGGAGTGTATGAAACCCAAACCAATTAGTAGATCCAGTTGGGAAGATCAGGTAAGTAGCTTGGGGTGAAATTAATGAATTGATGATTTGGGATGCACTTGATTGATTGTTTTTGCTTTCTAAGTCAAAATATCCTCCTCATAAGTTGTTTTCCGAGAAAACGCATCATCATCAACATCATTATTGTATTTGATTCTACTGATGGCCTTCTGTGAAGAGACTTCTTCTAATTGAAGTCCACTCGATAATGGTAATCTAGCTGATAATGTGTGGAAGTACTTCTATGAGTTTTGAGAGGATGTATGAGTTGAAAAGATAGTAGGACCAAGGGGGAGCTATCGATCTATGTCAAAGCTGAAGTCGATGTTACCTAAACTCGTTGTACTATAACAAATCAATCACATCTTAAGAAATCGTTGAGACTCATGCTAGATTCAAAATATTATAGGTTCTCGTACACGTTATTGAATAGTGATGATCTCTCTTTGCCACACCATTGATTGAATGCATCTAGCTTGTAGTTTTTCCTAGAGGTTTTAGCTGTGAAAACACTAGGCAACTTTTTTGACATTTTCCACATTAGTGCTGGTTGTGTTACGTTAGCAAATTTTGTTTAAAATTGGCCGAATGAACTTAATTGGTAAAAAGTAAAAATGTTTAATACTAAATTGGTGAAATTGAAAAGTTTAGGACTGAATTAGCAAAAATATAATATGTTTAGGACTTTTTAGATAATTTTCCCAATTGAGTAATTTAATGAATTTGTCATTGGACTATCAAATTACCGGTTTTAACCACTGAAGAGAGAGAGAGAGAGAGAGAGAGAGAGAGAGAGAGAGAGAGAGATGTCCAATCAGACATGTTTTTGTGAGTCATTGCGAGATGTTGGAAAATCTTCGCCGGAGGTTACACGACGTCGGAAAAGTTTAACCAAGGTTGTGACCGGGAAGCTATCTGGCTTGACGAGAATTAGAATGACAAGATTTGCCGACCACAAGAATTGGCCTCGGCAACAAGTCAAGTGATGGTGGCGCCTTGCTTGAAGTTGTCGAAGCCTCTGCAAGATTGCGACTTTAATATTAAACGAGACATCGGAGAGAAGGCTGTAGAAAGCTAGATCTCGATTGGGTTGAGTGACCTCAGCAAGCGTGTTGCCTGTAGTCTCGTGAGCCTTGCTGATATTGTCTTGAATTCCACAAATTCAATCGGGAAATCTAGGAAGACTTGAAGATTGCAAGCTATTTGTTTCCTAATATATTTCCTAGATTTGGGTTTTAAATTTAATAATATCTTTATGGTGGAATTCCTTTCTTACTAGGTTTAGGAAAGTGGGGAGATCTATTTATTTCAGCATTATACCTTGTACTCTTGACATACGCTCAAATAAGAAATCGTCTCTCTCTCTCCCGTGGACGTAGGCGGATCTTTCGCCAAGCCACGTAAATCTCCATGTTCTTAATTATTCTTGTTTACTTTTCTCATCTAGTTAGGGTGTTCTTCCGCACAACAATTGGTATCAGAGAAATCCAGGTTCTCTGTTCCTGTATTGCGATTTCTAACTAGATGGCTGGAAAAGGTTCAACCGTTCGATTTGATATTGAACGATTCACTGGGAAGAATAGTTTTACACTATGGCGGAGAAGGATGAAGGATCTGTTGATTCAACAAGGTTTATCAAAGGTTCTTCTAGGAAGATCAAACAAGCCGAACACCATCACTGATGATGATTGGGCCGACATGGAGGAGAGGGCGTGCAAAGGCAATCCGATTGAACCTATCGGATGAGGCCCTTCAATATGTAGTGGAAATCGAATCTGCTCCGGAGGTATGGCTCAAACTCGAAAGCATTTACATGACAAAATCTCTTACGAACAAGTTGTTCTTGAAGAAGAGATTGTATTCACTTCAGATGAGTGAAGGAGGAGATCTGTTGGAACACCTTAACGTGTTCAATAAGATGATTACTGAACTTACAAGCTTGGAGGTAAAGTTTGAGGATGAAGACATAGCGCTTCTACTACTGGCATTGTTACCGAATTCGTTTGACCACTTGGTGACTACGCTCCTTTATGGCAAGTAAACCCTGGCGATCGGAGAGGTGACTGCTGCCCTAATTTCAAATGACACTCGGAAAAGGGCAAGTAGTTCAAAATTTTCGGGAAAGGGACTCTTTGCAAAGGGGAAAAACAATCAAGGAAGAGGAGGATCAACGGATCAAGGATCGAGCGGTAGGGGTCGATCAAAATCCAAGGGAAGGTTCAAAGGAAGATGCTATGGGTGTAATCAGGAAGGGCATACCAAGAGATTCTGTCCAAATAAGAACGAGAAAAAGAAGAAGAGCTCAGATGAGGCAAGTATAGCCGACAACATTGAGACCAATGATGGGGATGTCTTGTCCATATCATCGGGGAAGGACACCTTTGAAGATTCGTGGATCATGGACTACGGATGCACTTTTCACATGTGTCCTCATCAAGAAGCCTTCGATGAGTACAAGGCATATGATGGTGGTTCAGTTCTCATGGGTAATGATACTTCGTGCAAAACTGTGAGTGTTGGAACCGTGAAAATCAAGATGTTTGATGGCATAATTAGAACCTTGGCAGATGTACGTCATGTTCCAGGTCTAAGGAAGAATTTGATCTCATTGGGAGCACTTGAATCCAATGGATGCAAGTACACGGCTCAAGGTCGAGTCTTGAAGGTGATTAAGGGAGCTCTGGTTGTTCTTAAGGGACAGAGGCACGGGAACCTATATCGACTTATAGGAACCACAGTGCAAGGTGGAGCATTTGTGTCCACGGATGCTAGCATGGAGATAGATAACACCTATCTATGGCATATGCCTCTCGGGCATATGGGAGAAAGAGGATTGATGGAGCTTCACAAGAGGAATGCACTCAAAGGTATAAAAACATGCAAATTAGATTTCTGCAAATTTTGTGTGTTTGGAAAACAATGCAGAGTTCAGTTCAATGCTGCAACTCATACAAGCAAGGGCATGCTCGAGTATGTACACACGGATGTATGGGGTCCTTCACCGGTAAAGTCAAAAGGAGGGAAAGAATATTTCGTGACATTCATTGACGATTTCTCTCGCAAAGTTTGGGTCTACTTCATGCGACACAAAAGTGAAGTCTTTGAAAAGTTCAAAGAATGGAAAGCTGAAGTTGAGATTTCAATGGGGAAGAAGGTTAAGTGCTTGAGATCGGACAATGGAGAAGAGTACAAATCGACACCATTCATGGAATTTTGCAAGAATGAAGGGATTAAACATCACTTCACAGTTCCGGATACACCCCAACAGAATGGCGTAGCGGAAAGGATGAACCGGACCTTATTAGAGAGAGCTCGAAGCATGAGGCTACATGTGGGACTGAGCAAGGAGTTTTGGGCAAAAGCTGTCTGCATGGCATCTTATCTTGTGAATCGGTCTCCATCAACTGCAATTAAATGCAAAATTCCTGAAGAGGTATGGACTGGTAAAATTGTCGATTATTCTAATTTAAGAATATTCGGTTGTCCTGCTTTTGTACATGTGCAGAGTTCGAAGCGCTCGAAGTTGGATCCAAAATCAAAACAATGCATATTTCTCGGTTATGAGAAAGGAGTGAAAGGCTACAAATTATGGGATCCAAGTGAGAAGAAAGTTCGACGAAAGCGTGGATGTTATATTCGATGAATTTGCAATGTTGAAGTCAAGTTGCGTGCCACGCGCGGCTGTTGAAGAGGAGAGTGATAAATCTATCGTTAAGTTGGAGCTTGAAACTAGAGAATCTGCAGAGAATGGCGAGTCATCCGATGAAGCTCCAAAAGTCAAAGAAACGGTAGAAGTTCCTCGTACCATTGCGACGGGTCGAGGAAGGCGCACTCCCAAAGCACCAGAGAGGTACGGTTTTGAGGATATGGTTGCTTATGCTCTTACCGTAGTCCAGAGCTCCTACCATGAAGCTTTGAAAAGTGATCACAAAGAAAAGTGGATGACCGCAATGATGGAGGAGATGGAATCGTTACAAAAGAATGAGACATGAGAACTTGTGAAGAAGCCCAATGATCATAATGTCATTGGTTGCAAATGGGTTCTTCGAAGAAAGGAAGCAGCAACGGAGAAAGAGCAAGAGAGATACAAGGCCCGACTTGTTGCTAAGGGCTATGCACAGAAGGAGGGGATTGATTACGACGAGATATTTTCCCCTGTTGTAAAACACACATCAATTCGTGTTTTACTAGCTATGGTAGCCATGTATGACTTGGAGCTTGAGCAGCTAGATGTGAAGACGGCATTCCTTCATGGTGACTTGGAGGAGAATATCTATATGGAGCAGCCCGAAGGCTTCAAGGTGGAAGGGAAAGAGGATCATGTTTGTTTGCTCAAGAGATCACTTTATGGTTTTGAAGCAATCTCCGAGACAATGGAATACAAGGTTTGATTCTTTTATGCTTCGTATTGGCTACATGAGGAGTGTGCATGATTCTTGTGTCTACTACAAAGTTTTGGATGATAAGTCGATTATTTTGTTGATGCTCTATGTTGATGATATGTTGATTGCTGCAAGAAAAATGAGAGACATTAATTTCTTGAAGTCTCAGTTAAGTAGTGAGTTTGATATGAAGGATCTTGGTGCTGCAAAGAGGATCCTTGGCATAGAAATCTTTTGAGATAGACATGCAAGTAAGCTTTGGGTAAATCAAAAGAAGTGTGTTGAGAAGGTCTTGGAGCGGTTTAACATGGGTAAAGCTAAACCGGTTAGTACACCCTTAGCAAATCACTTTAAATTATCTGAGAAACAATACCCTGTTTCATATAAGGAAGTTGTAAAGATGTCTCGAGTACCCTATGCCAGTGTAGTAGGGAGCCTCATGTATGCTATGATTTGTAGCAGACTGGATTTGGCTCATGCGGTGAGTCTCGTTAGCCGATACATGAGCAATCCGGGTAAGAAGCATTGGGAAGTTGTTAAGTGGATCTTTTGTTATTTGGCTAGAACTATTGGAATGGGTTTGATGTTTAGTTCCAAGGGAGGATAAATTGATTTAGCAGGTTATGTTGATTCAGACTTCGCTGGTGATTTGGACAAGCGAAGATCCATCATGGGATATGTCTTTACTCTTGGTAGTGGAGCTATTTCGTGGAAGGCAATGCTTCAAGCTACTGTAGCATTGTCTACAACTGAAGCTGAGTATATGGAAGTAACTGAGGCTGCGAAGGAGGGAATATGGTTGACTGGTTTGGTTACAGAGTTGGGTATAAAGCAAGAAAGTGCTACATTATATTGCGATAGCCAGAGCGCAATATGTCTCGCGAATAATCAAGTGTTCCGTTCTAGAACGAAACACATTGAAGTTCGGTACCACAAAATTCGAGAATTTGTGGATAATGGTAGCATTGCTTTGAAGAAAATCCATACTAAAGATAATCCCGTAGATATGCTCATGAAGACGGTTACTATAGAGAAGTTCAAGTCCTGCAGGGACTTGATTTCTCTCAGTCATCATTGAAGTTGATGGAGGCCGCACCGATCCAGGTGCGGGCGTAACTTTGTGAAGGTACGGTGGAGGGAGAGATATGTTCGTTTTCTTGGTTCAAGTGGAGGCTTGTGGTTTATTCAAGCCAAAGGTGGAGATTTGCTGATATTGTCTTGAATTCCACAAATTCAATCGGGAAATCTAGGAAGACTTGAAGATTGCAAGCTATTTGTTTCCTAATATATTTCCTAAATTTGGGTTTTAAATTTGATAATATCTTTATGGTGGAATTCCTTTCCTACTAGGTTTAGGAAAGTGGGGAGATCTATTTATTTCAGCATTATACCTTGTACTCTTGATATACGCTCAAATAAGAAATCATCTCTCTCTCTCCCGTGGACATAGGCGGATCTTTCGACCAACCACGTAAATCTCCGTGTTCTTAATTATTCTTGTTTACTTTTCTCATCTAGTTAGGGTGTTCTTCCGCACAACACCTGACAGTCCATCGCCCAGAGTTGAGTAATCTTGGGGGGTCCATTGCCAATATTAGAATAATTTTAACTTTTTCCTGTCTCCTTGTTTATTATGTTTTGGGACACTCCCCAAGAAAACAATAGTCGTATAATGCAGCTTGTATCAAGGCTTTGATGACGTTCTCCTCATCTTCATGCCGTAGCAATTAAAAAAGCGACAAATTTTCTTACCAAACATAGCAATTTTAAGTCCACGTACTTGCTCGGACAAAATTGTGGTGATAGAGACAGACAAGCTTGCGTTGCATGGAGACATCGGATTCGACATGTTTCACGACGATTCACGACGATGTCTCTCTGTCAAAAGCGCTCAATTGACACCAATCTATGATTTTTGCACATTTGAGTGAGCTGATAATCTTAAGGAGAAATTCTATGGTTCAGATGATTATTGTGGACCTGCCCCGCATCCAACGTGCACTGTTGGATAAAAAAGAGGAGAGAAAAGAAAGAAAGGAAAAAAACAGCTTATGTGAGACCGGTCACATGTAAACTGGTTTTATATTGTAACTTGCGAACGTTTAAAGAAAGTCATTGACGTGGAAGTGACCAAACATATATTTGATTAGGGAAAATTATGACAGACAAGCTTGCCAAATCAAAACGGGTCTACCAGGCAAGCATTACCACGTTGATTACATGGAGGACAATCGATAATGATATTGAATAGAAAGCATGATTGAGAATAAATTTTAGATAGCAGGACCACTTTTAGGGGTTTTTCTACATGTTGAAAAATTAAGTTAAATGTGTCCAACCGGCCCAGTTTAGAATATTTCGCAATCCAAGCCTTTAATAATTACAACAAAAAGTTTGAATTAGCACGTCGAGGATTACATTGATAAACTATCAATATATTGGCATAAAATGATCTCAAATGAGATTAAAGCTTCGCCGAGAGTTGCAAACCCCACGCGACCTATCCCAGCAAACTTTAAAACAATGAGATCTAGCCTCAACCAGAATTGACCCCGAGTCACGAATCAGTGGTGCCCTGGCTATACTGCGACCTTGCCGAAGCCTCTACAACTTCAATGGAGGATGAGATGCCGGCAAAGAGGGCTGAATCAAGCTGTATCTCAATTGGGTCGAGAGAGAGATGTGCAATTGGAGAGGTTTGCGTGAATCATTTCGAGACGCCGGAAAATTTTCACCTGAGGTTGCACGGCGTCGGAAAAGCTTAGCCAAGGTCGTGACCTAGAAGCTATTTGGCCTGACGAGAACTAGAATAGCAAGATTTTCCCACCACAAGAATCGACCTCGGCAACAAGTCAAGTGATGGTGGCGCCTTGCTTGAAGCCGTCGATCTCAATTGGGTCGGGTGACCTCAGCGGGCGCGTCGCCCGTGGTCCCATGAGCCCGACAACCCGTCGCCTAGAGTTGAGTAATCTTGTGGGGCCTTTCTCTTCATCTTCATGACGTAGCAGTTAAAAAAGCGACAAATTTTCGTACCAAACATAGCAATTTTGAGCCCACTTGCTCGGAAAAAATTGTGGTGATACAGATAGACAGGGTTGCCTTGCATGGAGACATCCGATTTGGCATGTTTCACGACGATTTTTTTTTTTTTTCTGTCAGAAGCGCTCAATTGACACCAAATTCTGATTTTGCAAATTTGGGTGAGCTGGTAATCTTAAAGGAGAAATTCTATGGTTCAGATGATTTTTGTGGACCTGTCCCGCATACAACGTGCACCGTTGGATAAAAAGGGAGAAAAGGAAAAAATAAAAAAAGCTTACGTCGGACGGGTCACGTGTAAGCCAGTTTTACGTCGTAACTTATGAAATTGATGGGAAAGTGGCCAAACTTACATCTATTTAAGGAAAATTATGACAGACAAGCTGGGGATGCTAGCCAAGCATTATCACTTCGATTACACGGAGGACATAGATTGCGAAATTGAAGAGAATGCTGATTGAGAATAAAACTTCAGAGTAGCAGTACCACTTTAAAGGGTTTTTGAATGTCGAAAAATTCCATTAAATGTGTCTAACCGGTTCACTTTAGAATATTTTGCAATATTAACCTTTAATAATTATTAAAAAAAGGTCTGAATTACCACGTTGAGGATAACACATTGATATAATGTTAGTGATATATCAGCATAAAATGATCTCGGATGAGGTTAAAGCTGTAGTCATTTTTCGTTCTCCAAAACACTTTGTGCACTAACCAGTTCAGGCCGTGCAACGGAAGAAGCTTTGGCAAGACTTACGACCTTGACGCGACCTAGCCCGCGAACACCAGAACAATGAGGCCTAGCCTCAACAAGAATCAACCCTAGTGACGAGTCATGAATGATTGGTGCCCTGCTTGCAATCGCGCGACCTTGCCCAACCCCGTTGGTCCGTTGCCTCGGGTCGAGTGACCTCGGGAGCCCATTGCCCCGGGTCTCATGACTTGGTGCCGTCACCCATCCCTGGCCAAGCCAACTTCTCCGGTCCATGGTGTGCTCTTTTGTGAAAAAATTTTTAGCCAAGGTTCTTCAGGCATAACATTACCAAACTCACCACACCTGATCAAACTCCAAGCAATTCCCAGAGCCTCTACAAAATTCACAAGAGAAACTAGAGGAGCAATGCCTCAACAGTGTCCCAACACACAGGAAAAACCGATGATCTTGAAATTCCAAATCTCAAGTCCCCTGACATCTCGAGGAAGCTTCCTCTACCCTTCCACCTTCCAACAACAATCTCTCCAAAGAAGTCCCAAGCCCAAAAAAGATTAAACAGGCAATGATCTTGCTAGCCTGAGTGAGATATCCCCCATGGGTCACCTTTGTTCCATTGGCCAACCTAAAGAAGGTAGACTTAAAACTTTCGTCCCTAGCAGCCTGCAAAATCCTGGGCAAATTCAAGACTCCAGCCTGCATTGCCTCTGCTATTACCGTTCAAGGTAAAATAAATAAATAAGAAAGTTCTCAGCTCTGCTTTGTGAGAGAGCAACAGCAGAAAAGAAGTTCTCTTGTTTTAGCTTGCGATTGACAAAGCAAACATGCATCATTAACATCACACTGACGCTTCATGCCAATCATGAGTCTGCAATCTGTTGAGGATGGCCAGCCAATTGATGAATTGCTCAGGCATGTATGGTTTGAATCAAACAAATTGATGCCTAATTACAGTAGAGCCTTTGCTTCAGCCTGATTTGATACACCATTGGAAGAACCAGCTAGTGACCTTATTCTCAGAGTCTAATAGGAAAAATGCAGATACATAGAAGAGCTTGTATCTCCACCGATGCACCTGACCAAGCTGGAGGCCTGTCTCCATTTTTTTGTCTGCAGTATTATCAGCAACTCAATGTTGAGTGATATATATCTCTAGGAGGATATAAATCAGCCAAAACACCAAGAGGGTTGATGATTATCAAACCAAAGGGGGGATGGACTTTTCATTTCGTTACCGATACCTACATAAGGCTTCAAAATGCACCTGAGGTTGAGTAATTTTCTCCATGCAGAGGTACTCTGAGCCTTGTTCATCTCCTTACTTAAAATGCCGTGTTCTGTAATATTTATCAGGATCCAGGCAACAAAGTGTTTGGTTTGGCTGTGACTTGGGAGGCATGCGCTAAATCATGTTGAATGTTTCAAGCTTTCATCATTCTATATGTTGCTTCTCGAGAAGGTGTCAAATTATAAAGATGATGAAAACTCAGCCAGAAGTGATCTCCCTCCACTTTTGGCTGACATGATGCCAACACGTCAAGCCGATGTTAAAATCCAAAAACTAAGAAAGCAGTGAACTTTTCTCAAAGTGGTAAAAAGGAAAAGGAAAAACACTTTCAATTAGCATTAGCATTTTTCACATTCCCATCTGACCAAAAATTACAGGGACCATAATAAGCTTTTCTTGTCCCTCTCTGTTCCAACTCTGAAAACTTGAAAAGGATTGCAAAAACATTTACCTACACTGTACAGAGTATAATTAGGCCAAGTCATCTCCGGAGTTTGACAAAACTTGGGACTTAGCTTTTCCACTTCTGCCGAGAGAGACTCATTTCCCTCACAAGCCTCTTTGAATACGTCGAGCCCCATGGATTGTGCTTGCACGTGATGCAGAGAGTATAATCAGGTCAAGTCACCTCTGGAGTAGTTGAAACTTGGAACTTAGCTTTTCCACTTCAGCCAAGAGAGACGCATTTCCTTCACAAGCCTCTTTAAGTACTTCAAGCCTTCCGTGGACAGTGCTTGCTTGCAATGCACCCTCCTCTTGTGCAGTCATTTTGGATGGGGATGACTTCTTGTATTGGATGAGATCCATCATCATTCCCTGCAGTAACAAATCCCAACGACAAGTCAAATTCAAACTACAAGTTTCAATAGAATGATCACGTACATGCCTCTTCCTAAACAGAGGGATTCGGGTAAAAATAGCAGCCATGATCTACATTGCATATACACATTTGTTGCAAAAAACGTATCTCCTGAACCCCACCACAGCCCCTTCCTCATGATTTTATCTAGAACAAATCAGATAGTGAGTGTATGATCTTTTTACAAAATCCAAACCTTTCCACAACGGTGGCCCTGAATTATAACTATCATACATAGCCATCCAGCAGCAAGAGATCAACATAAAATTACTTCCTCACACAAGAAAAGAAGAGTAACCAGTAGATTGAACAAAGCATTCGATAGTTACATCCACATTTTACAAGACTGCTTAAAATTCAACTGCTCCACAGAATTGCATACCTCATGCTGTTGCTTCCGGGAGCAATACCGCAACAAGGACTTCACTAACTTATTTCGTAGCAAAACACGGTCTTTTGCATGATCAAGGAAAATGAAAGAGGAGATATGGTGCAGGACAAGCGTTAATGCTAGTGATCCTCTAGCAGCGGCTCTTTCAAGTGCTCCAGAAACCCATGACTTCATGTATGCTTCTAAGATGTGTTCATCATCCTGCAAATGAAAAGACATGAAACTCATCAACGACCTTAATACAAATCTAAGCATTTACACAAGACCCTCAGTGAAGTATTCCTCGGAAATGGTGTAATGTGAATGGAACAGCAGCTTCTGAAATTTGAGAACTACCAAAGCAGGAAAAAAGCGTTTACCCAGAGATAACATCTACCCAACATCTAGAGTTCATAAAATATCCAACTTGTCAAAGAAATTTTACATTTTTCTGGTGTGCCAAAGAAAAAATGGAAAGTATGTCACAACTGCATAAAGTAAGATTCTTGAACAAGAGAAATACTTGTGATGGCAAGCAGCCACTTCAGAACATAATGGTTCAAAAGTGTAACAAAAACGCTGAAGGTATTAAGTGAATGGAGACTACATATAATATGGACCATTAGAATTCCGTAATTAAGTGATATAGTATATACTTTAGAATCCCCCCTCACATGCAAGCTGCAATGAAGAACAAAAAGACAACTATCCTACACATGAAGTAGATATCAAAAAACATAGAATGGAAGATAATTTTCTTGCTCCCAGATGGAAGAACAGGGAATGAGATAATAGAAAACCAATCACGAAATGAAATATTAGATGAGACATAAAGGATATAAATTAGGCAGAAAGTTCAACCCAAAAATTTAATCTAACAAATGGAGGAGAAAATGCGTATACGGGTTATATATTTACTTTACGAAAAACAAACCAATACCACAATTCCACTGCTTGAACAAGTATGTTCATGATGTTTGAACAAACAACCAACAAAAGAAGAGAACAAGTATTTTCAGGAACAATACCTCAGGAGGTTCGAGATAACCTTCAGCAGTGGCTAGGCACTTATCTAAAGGAGGCAGAAGATCCAGAACCCGAGCATTAGACAGTGCATTCCATGCAGCAAGCCTTACAGAAACTTCCACATGACGGTGGAGGTACAGTGCGACTTGACGACCATACAGCAGATCACCATAGGATATTGCAGCAAACTGCTCGACAAAAGCTTCAATAAACATTGAGTAACTATCATGAATTTCTGATCCAAATTTTAACAATCCCCATTTATTTGCGCTATCCATTTCAGGCTCATCTTTAAGAGTATGTCTAGTGCTTCTACTTATAATTTCTTGATCAAGAAGCTGTCCAAAGAGTTCTTGTAAAGCTTCATAAACATCTCTACTTCTCTGCTCTTCAATCACAGCCAACCCAACAAGTAAGATCATGGACAAGGAATGAAATTTCCAAACTAGTGACACATGTTGAGCAGGTGAAGTGATATCTGTGCATCCAGAACGAGACATTGCCTCCACGCCTAATAAAAAGAACATTCCAGCTTTAGCAACTTCAGATAGATCACCATGATCCTGAACAAGATTAGTGACACCAGAAACTTTCTGATCGGTACTGTGCAAGCCATCCCCTAATAAACTGATTGGGCTGATGAACCAATGCATGGGAAGCGGCAGTCTCTGGTAAGCCCACTCCATAGTCAGATTATCACAAGGAGGATGTTCCTCTTTCTCATCTGACATGTCCATATCCTCATGAATGGTTTCAAGAGAAATACTACTATTTTGATTTGCTTTATGCATGGTACTCTCGCTGCCTTCTGTGGAACTTGCCTTTTTCTTTGCACACAACCATCTCTTTCTGAAATGGGAAGACAATAATTTGCTAATATGATGTAGGTCCTCTTCACTATACTCCCACGTCAGAGATCTCCTGCTAAGAGAAAAAAAGTGCCGAATACATATATTCAAGCACTTTAGAACAGGGACTTGAAACAGAAAGTCAAACGCCTTCTCCACAACAACCTTATCCCTTGGGCCAGCAGTCAAACAAGCTCCTAAGGCACCATTAACTCTAAGCAAAACAATGGCTTGGCCCTCACTGAAGGCTATATGCTCAACTGACACCACTGGAACAGTTCCAAGCAAGTACACGAGAAGACCTGCATCTTTTTGTGCCAAAAGGACACGTGTTGACCAATATCCTCCATGAGAAGCACCCCATCCGACCCCGACTCCTGGAGCAGGACCTCCTCTTCCAAACGTCTCTATGGACTGGATTGAGTGCCATTCAGAAGCAATTACATTCAAAAGGACGTCAAGCACTTTCTGTAGATCAAGAAGAGAACCCTTGAGCATACCATCCTCAAGAATTTTCTCTTCTGCTGAGATGGAAAGTCCTTTTGTTGGAGGACTAGACATTCCAGCCTTGGCTAACTGAATCAACCGATCAATCTCAACTATCAACTGCACAAATCCATGGAGACAGCACACAGAAGCCAAAGAGGTTCCACTTTCGCTTTTAAGTCTCAAATGACACAACTTTTCAATGAACGATCCAACTCTTGCAGAATCTGTTCCGTTATCTATGCTGCCATTCAAAGAGCTAAAGAATCCTTGCCGAATAATCTCTAAACCAATTTTTGGTACAAATTCAGGAAGCCAAGGCAGTGACTTGCCATCATCAGAGCTATTTATTGCATTGTCTGGC